>OY720237.1:23911586-24610474 GCA_963082625.1 Pasiphila rectangulata | reverse complement strand
ACTTCATAGTCGAGTGCAGAGATACCCTTATATTGTAAGACCTTCATACCTGTACTTATGCAAATAAAGTATATTTCATTTCAACTTCTTTGTCTCATCTTTGGCCACCATTCAGGATATCTTGATAAACACAGACCCACGCCACAGACGTTTCCTACATGCAAAATTAGCGCGTGTGCCCTGTACTGGACCTCGATATATTATTTACTACAAACATTTCCCTAAAGAACCATCTCCTAACTACTTAGTTGGAATTCTATTTTCACGTATCTCATGTACATTTTATGGTATTAAACTTCTTTTAGTGTGTCTACCATCAGTGGTTACTGTTATATCGCCTGCCGGTACTTTATGTGTAACTTATGTTACCAAATTCCAAGCAAATGAAGCCCAAACTACAGTCGCTGTGTAGTTTACTGCGTATTTAAGTACAAACTCATGGGTAAAAATTTAATGGTTGAATGCTTGCCGATCATGTCATAATAACCTTTTACCGTCTCTTACTTTGACCATCTCGCACAAAGGAACAGAAAGAGGTATTCACTATCCATGTTTAGAATAACTATTCTTTGGAGCATTATAAACAGAATCCGTAATATATAATGAATGATATGTAAAAAAGTGGCCTCGATCTTGTAAGCATATTGAGCTTTGTTCTAGGTCCAGCAAAGCACAGTCGATGAGAGAGGCTTCACATAATTTATATTGATGCTTCTGGCCCAGGGCCTTTGCACGGCCAGTGGTTTTGATTGAGTTCCGGATTTAAACATTCTGATCAAAGCACCCCCGGGACTAACGCATACTTTGTGAAATTTTCGTTTTATCCGTACCTACCGGAATTTAATTTATTATTATTATTAGTTATTTATTTCAGATCAAATACAAATCCATATCTTAAAAATTATCAAAACACAAACATTTAAAAAGAATTCACACGATTTAAAGAGATAAAGTAATTATAATTCATCATCATCATTTCGGCCGTAGGACGTCCACTGCTGGACATAGGCCTCCCTCATGGATATCCAGTTATTGCGGTTGGAAGCGATCTGCATCCACCGTCGACCTGTGGTCTTCACCAGGTCATCATCCCATCTTATAATTAAGAAGATTAAATTTAAATTGAATTTTATAGTCATTAGGTCCAAAGCATTACATGAAAAATTAGATAACTATTAAAACATAAACAAACACATTACGAAAATTAAAACATTAAATTACAATGTCAATCAATGAACTATAAAATAATCAAAATTTTACATTATATTATTATTAACACATATTTAACCGGGTATTTATCGCGCTATTTACCTTTATTTATGTGTTTATAATGTGTCGTGATCGCGAAAGTTTAAAAAAGACTATTATATTATTAATTGAACCCATTTGCTTTGAATAGGGCAGTCCGATCTTGCAACAATCATCTGCAAGATGCCGTTGCTGCTAGCTCTCGCACGCTGGATGTGGCTCTCTTGCGGATAATAATAATATTTTTCTTAACAATAGATAAAACAATTTAGGGTTTCGTACCCAAAGGGTAAAAACGGGACCCTTTTACTAAGACTCCGCTGCCCGCCTGTCTGTCTGTCACCAGGCTGTATCTCATGAACCGTGATAGCTAGACAGTTGACATTTTCACAGATGATGTATTTTTGTAACAACGAATACTAAAAACAGAAACAAGCGTGATTTTTTTGCCGTTTTTCACTTGATATTTATAACAGCAACAGGTAGACGCTTGAAATATTCACAGAATCTTTAAACACGATAGTACGGAACCCTTTGTGCACGATTTTGACTCGTACTTGACCGTTTTTTACGATGCTGATCGCAAAGAGTGTAAAACTGTTTCGTGAATAATGTGAATCGGCAAAAGTAACAAACGTCCTTTCGATCGCGTAGAGTTATGGTTTTGACACATAACACAATGTTTAACAGTCGATGTATCAGATCGTTAGACGGGTTGAGTGCGAATCATCCGATACACTCGATAGACGTGTCGTTTCGGTTAATCGAAATCGAAGTCATCTGCTAGAGTAGGCGCCGTAAATTCCTAAGCAAGCGAAGAGTAAAAAATTATCATCATCATCACATCAGCCCGTTGACACCCACTGCTGGGTATAGGCCTCCCCTCCAGCACGCCAACGTAAACGGTCCTGTGCAAGTCTCATGCACTGTCGTCCGGCAACCCTGTAAAATAATTATAATGAAAAATAAATTTATTTCCTACTAAAAAAGTTTACAAGTTACAAATCAATACTTACCCTACACTAAAATTAACTTATAATAATGTAAGTGCCTGCATCCTAGTTTGTAGCGTAATATAGGTTTTTTTTGTATAAATTTAGAACTAGAATATAAAATTAAATAATATTAAGTTAGAACAACATTGAGATAAAATAAAGTTACAATATAATGTAAATTAATAAAATAAAATATTTTATTTTAATGTCATTCTTATAACATTTATTTTACATATTTTAGTGATTACCATGATTTCATAATGCTATTCAAGTAGGTACCTATCTATTTCTGTAGCCAATTATACCAGCTTCTGTCCGCAGCTATAAATAAATAAATAATGCTGGACAAATCACACAGCATCATCTAGCCCCAAGCTAAGCAGAGCTTGTGTTATGGGTACTAGATGACTGATATACTTAATACATTATACTACATAGATAGATATTTTTATTATACCTCTACATAGAAAAAAGATCGTACCGTACAGACCGTACAGACATTTGTCCCGAGGCGGGAATCGAACCCGCAACCCCTTGCGTCGCAGGCGGACCTTCGCCCGCTGCGCCACAGAGCTCGTCATTTAAAGATAAGCAACGGGGTGTGAGGTAAACATGTTGTATCATCATTTCAGCCGTACAACGTCCACAGATGAACACAGGCCTTCCTCATGAGGGGTAGTTGCCGTACTAACCACTTACTACCTCCACGGGAAAGAGAGGAGGGGCAACATTCTACTGCCGGCACCCCATGGCAGGCCATTGATTGATAGATTGATTGCTCTTTTGATAATGCTCTGCATGTCAACAACCTTTTATTAAAGACAGCGGACCCGCGCCCGCTCGCTGGGCGGTAAGCATTTTACTTGTGATGAAATGATGAGTCTGGTTCGGTTAGTCCTGAGTCTACGTTTGTTTCCTGACTGCCAAAAGGAGGGTTAAATTTTTACAGCATATGTATGTATGCATTGGCATGCCAATTTGGCTAAATTCTAATCATTTTATTTACTTATTTGGATATATAAGTAAATAAAATGATTATAATTGAGTAAATTATGTTTATTTTCCAATTGCAATTAGCCGTAAGTGTCCCACTACTGGGCAAAGGCCTTTCCCCATCTCTTCATGTTTCTCGATCTGCTGTCAATTCGACCCATGCGCTGTTATACTGGTCTAACTCATCACGCCATCGCTTCTTCGGTCGGCCGCGAAGTCTTATCATGTCGGGATTCCAATGAGTGGTGATCTTAGCCCACAGATCTTCGGGCATGCAGCAGACATGACCAGCCCAGCTCCATTTCAGTTTCGTAACTTTCTAAGCTAGGTCGATAATTGTTTATTTAAATTGTTCAAAACTTCTCTGTATACTATATCAGATGTAATGAGGAGTTCCAACCCGAGATACATAAGTCAACAGAAGTCACAAGTTTATTTCGTGAACATATTACATGAACATTGTAAGCGTGAAAACAAACAAAATGTTAAAATTAATGGCACGAATATGGCCACCACTCAGCGTAAGCTGAGGCAGCGAGAAACCTGCCACAGCGCTGGTCTTCCGTGGTTAGAGTAACCACGGAAGACCAGCGCTGTGGCAGGCGCTGTGGGATCATTATCAAACTCTAAAACTTTCATCTAGAACTCAATCATCTCAGCTCAATCTCTCATCATTAAGGCAGCATCAAGCTCTCATCATTAAGGCTGCATTCGTAAGAAACGTTTTCGTTCAACTGTTTTTCTCCGACTTTGCAAATCCAACTACCACGAAAAAGTATTTTAATTTTTCGGGTTATTAATAATAAAAATATATGAGACACCCTCTTTCGCCTTCACTTCCGGCAAGAGAGGAGAGGCAACATTCTACTGCCCGCACCTCTTGGCTAATGAAGCAACAAAGCCCATGACAACAACAAATTCCCAATATTTTCGCTTCCCCACATGCAGATGTTTGCTTGCCGAGGGCGCCGCCGCGCGAGCGGGAAACTAATATTACTTGATTCAGTCATCAAGTAGGTAATATAAGTTTCACGCTCGCGCCGGTGCGCAACTTGTAACATTTAATACGGAACGGGTGCAAACAAACACACTACGTTCAAAGTAACAGTAGTGCAGCTTAAGACCTCCGTGGCTCAGTTAATAGCCTGATATTGCAGGTTCCTTATCCGATCCTTAAAAAATATGTTATTATCAAACAAAGTCCTCTGCCGCTTCTGTCTTACTGTCTGTTCGCGCAAAACTCAGAAACTACTAAACGAATTTCATACGGTTTTTATTTATATAGCTAGAATAATTCAGGGCAAAGATTTAAAACTAATATTTATAAAGATTTAGTGCAAAAGTTCGCTGAACTATGATGATGATAGATTCATAGTTGAACATGTCGAAAACTGTATTGCCGACTGGGAATTGTTTTGGGTGCGCCGCGAAAACCATTTAAGTGCAAGTGATGTACAGAAAACGTTTTCCTCTTAAAAATATCTACATAAAAGTCAGCGACAGCATATGCCTATCTTTAATGGTTAACTCATAGTAACCACGAAGATTAAAATAATTAGATATGCCCTTACTGCAATAAGACCACACTGTTTTGGTTCCACGCAAAACGAGTGAGCTCACTCATTTGGAATCAGTGTATCTCTAAAATCAGTGTTATCCGGACGTGGTGATGTGTTTTGTTTATTTTTACGAAAGTTGCAACATGATTGCACAACAAATGGTAACAATAACAGTTTGGCTTATTGGCAAAACCAGTGTGCGTGAGTCGGCATTGTTGTTAACACACATAGTTAAGACAATGCCACAGTTTGTGGTGCCAGCGCACATCGAACGATTTCAATCTTTTAGTAACCATTTTTCTTATTAAAATTTCGTTAAAAAGCATGCATTGTTTGCGGAGTAGTTTTAACACACATGGTGTGAATATAATTATCCAAGTAAGTTTCTTTAGTATCTTGAGTAATTCTTATAGAACATATTATAATTAAAATCAATATCTTACAAGTTATAGCGAAGTTAAGACTCTCGCGCGACAAAAAAATTACAGCGGTGCGGGCGCACGTCTAACTCCTTCTAAACATCCTGGACCGACCCAATTGAACCCGGTAGATGGCGCTGCTGTCAGTATGTCTCCAAATCAGCGGGCAGGACTATGTCTGCCGGATCCACAAGTTATGATATAACTATGTCTCTGCAATAAAAATTAATTGTATACATTTATGATAGCTCTGCTTACGTTCGGACTAGATGGCGCTGTGTGAAATGTCCAGCATAATTTACTTAGATCAGAAATGAGGAGATACGTAGAAGAACTCGGATCACCGACATAGCCAAGCGGATTAGCACGTTGAAGTAGCAATGGACAGGCTATGTAGCTCGCAGAACAGATGGCCGATGGCGCCGAAAAGTTCTCGAGTGGAGGCCACGGACCGGCAAGCGCAGCGTAGGACGTTCACCAACAAGATGGGTTAACGACCTGGTGAACAGCGCAGTGAAGTGGCGAAGACCAACGCTGCATTGCATTGCGCCCGTCACCGTGAGACAGAGTTGTATGGTCTCATGTGCCCGTAATTTTACTAGCCCTCTTACCCTTCAAACAAGCACACAGCGATGCATACATCTGCTTAGCGGCAGAAATAGGTAAGGTTAGTACTTCCCCAGATGAACAAAAAATTCTACTATTAATCAAAGTTGTCGCTCTGTGAGTCTAAGATATCGCGTGTGGAACAACAGACAGACAAACAGGCATGCATGAGTGAGCCGTAAATAATTCTCTTGTTGCGTCGCCAACAATGTACGTAATCACACCGAAATAATGGGCTTGTGATATTTGCGAGTTTATCTGCGGTTGTCTTCGGTTGTTGTTTTTGTCCTTTGTTTATTTACCTAAGCTTCTTAGTTTTGCATATATAGAGACACAATAGATCTCATACCTTATCAGCATGGTTCATGATTCTAGAGGAAGGGAGTAAAAATCCTTGTACAAAACTGGACTGGTGTATAATCGTCATCTTAAATTCTCTTTTGCGTCTTCGAATCTTCAGTCTGATGTTGTGTCAGAACCATCATATTTTTTTACATCATTTCAGCTGTAAACGTCCTCTACTGAACACATACGTCCCTCGTGGATCTCCATGAGAGGTAGTTGCCATACTCACCAAGCTTGGCAGGCGGGTTGGCGAGCGCAGTACGGGATGTTGATACACATCCCGGATTTTCGAAACATCATACCGAAAGACGCTGCTGCCCATCTTCCGGAGGCATCCCTTAGAAGGCTCTTACTGCATCCACGAGAATGAAAGGAGGGGTAAAATTCTACTGTTGGCACCCCGGAATTGATATAATGTATAATCATATCCAGTGGTTTTTTGTAAGATCGTGTTTTGTCATTATATCTGTCATAGGATGGTTTGATAAAACTAATTATCGCAAAAATTCTAGAGATTTTTCGAAAACACGGATATTTAGACAATTGTGATTATGATTACATTTAAACCTGATAACCTACTGTCTGTCCATCTCGGTTCTGTCACAGGCAGCGTCTTCGGATGGTTATAAAACACCTAATAACCTACTGTCTGTCTCCCTCGGTTCTGTCACAGGCAGCGTCTTCGGATGGTTATAAAACACCTAATAACCTACTGTCTGTCTCCCTCGGTTCTGTCACAGGCAGCGTCTTCGGATGGTTATAAAACACCTAATAACCTACTGTCTGTCTCCCTCGGTTCTGTCACAGGCAGCGTCTTCGGATGGTTATGAAACACCTATTAACCTACTGTCTGTCTCCCTCGGTTCTGTCACAGGCAGCGTCTTCGGATGGTTATAAAACACCTAATAACCTACTGTCTGTCTCCCTCGGTTCTGTCACAGGCAGCGTCTTCGGATGGTTATAAAACACCTAATAACCTACTGTCTGTCTCCCTCGGTTCTGTCACAGGCAGCGTCTTCGGATGGTTATAAAACACCTAATAACCTACTGTCTGTCTCCCTCGGTTCTGTCACAGGCAGCGTCTTCGGATGGTTATGAAACACCTATTAACCTACTGTCTGTCTCCCTCGGTTCTGTCACAGGCAGCGTCTTCGGATGGTTATAAAACACCTAATAACCTACTGTCTGTCTCCCTCGGTTCTGTCACAGGCAGCGTCTTCGGATGGTTATAAAACACCTAATAACCTACTGTCTGTCTCCCTCGGTTCTGTCACAGGCAGCGTCTTCGGATGGTTATGAAACACCTAATAACCTACTGTCGGTCTCCCTCGGTTCTGTCACAGGCAGCGTCTTCGGATGGTTATGAAACACCTAATAACCTACTGTCTGTCTCCCTCGGTTCTGTCACAGGCAGCGTCTTCGGATGGTTATAAAAAACCTAATAACCTACTGTCTGTCTCCCTCGGTTCTGTCACAGGCAGCGTCTTCGGATGGTTATAAAAAACCTAATAACCTACTGTCTGTCTCCCTCGGTTCTGTCACAGGCAGCGTCTTCAGATGGTTATGAAACACCTAATAACCTACTGTCTGTCTCCCTCGGTTCTGTCACAGGCAGCGTCTTCGGATGGTTATGAAACACCTAATAACCTACTGTCTGTCTCCCTCGGTTCTGTCACAGGCAGCGTCTTCGGATGGTTATAAAAACCTAATAACCTACTGTCTGTCTCCCTCGGTTCTGTCACAGGCAGCGTCTTCGGATGGTTATAAAAAACCTAATAACCTACTGTCTGTCTCCCTCGGTTCTGTCACAGGCAGCGTCTTCGGATGGTTATGAAACACCTAATAACCTACTGTCTGTCTCCCTCGGTTCTGTCACAGGCAGCGTCTTCGGATGGTTATAAAAAACCTAATAACCTACTGTCTGTCTCCCTCGGGTCTGTCACAGGCAGTGTTTTCGGATGGTTACATAATCACAATTGTCTAATTATCCGTGTTTTCACAAAATCTCGAATTTTCGCGATAATTCGAATTATCAAATCATCCTACGACATATTCAATTTTTATAAACGTAAGTTGCAACTATAGTGAGTATGACAAGCTCTGTGGTGCAGCGGGCGAAGGCCCGCCTGCGATGCAAGGGGTTGCGGGTTCGATTCCCGCCTCGGGACAAATGTCTGTACGATCTGCAGATATTTGTTCAGGGTGTTCCGGGTGTTTTTCTATATATAATAAAAATATCTATCTATGTAATATAATGTATTAAGAATATCAGTCATCTAGTACCCATAACACAAGCTCTGCTTTCACACAGCATCATCTAGCCCCAAGGGCTAGATGATGAGAATTTGCCTAGTAGTGTGGTGAATCAATAACGTTTTGTTCCTAAATTTAAGGCACAATGATTTAGAAATTAATTTAGCTAAAAACACAATTACAATGTGTCAAAATAATGGAGGATGCTCGCAATATGTACATACACGCGTAGAAAGTGTGCATATCTGCTTCAAGAAGCAATCCAATAATACACGTACTAATATCACAGATTACAGAAACCTAATATCTCGAATATTATCGTGATTACCATACCACTTCCAGCTCAGTAAGTATCGATTACAGACGCACATTATAACAATACACAGGGTGTATTATAACAAGTGTACTAACCTGAAAGGGGGTGTTTCAGCCCATGATAAGAAGTAGTTTTAAAAGGAAAAAAAAATCAGGAATTCGTATTTTTTTATATGAATATTTTTATTTATAATTTTACTAAATGGTTCGATGTGAAAGAGACCTATTTGTGGTTATAGGTATTTTTATTTGTACCTGCACGGCAATTCTTCGCGGAGGTCAATGACCCTGTCAAGAATCAGCTGGCTTTTAGATGATCAAACGAACTTACTAAGTGAAGTTCGATCGCTATTATATGAGTCACTTCATTCGAAGATATATTATTAACAAAGTAGTATCGATTTATCCTACTTGGCAACGCACTTTTGGAGTAAGGAATCGATTTCAATCGAATCCATTATTTTTTTTTTTGTTGTTGGCACTCTTGTGCTATCTATCGGCCCATCCGTACTTTATCATTCCTTTAGAGAGGAAATTAAAATTCATAAATGGTTGTGGGTTATGTTTTTGGGAGGGTGATTTTTATATCTTCGAATGAAGTGACTCATATAATAGCGATCGAACTTCACTTAGTAAGTTCGTTTGATCATCTATTAATATATCGTCACTTCATTCTTCAGATATATTATTAACAAAGTAGATGTTTAGAGCACCTATTCAATTCATGGATATAAAAATCATAAAATTTTAATGAATTTTTTTTTTTTGACAAAAAACTAACCTTAGGTTAGTACATAGTTTTTATAATGTTTAGTTCTTTAATAAGAACTTATCAATTTCATAATAAATTAAATGGTTGTAAAACATTATTTCATCATTAGCAAACAAGCAAATAGTTCTTGCAAACTTGTTGATTCTAAATAATAAAGCAAAGCAAATGTTTGAGACAAGCTGGTCCAGCCGTCTCCATAATTATGTCAATAGAAACCTCAGAAGAGGCGGTCGCACAGCAGAATATGGTCTTGTGCTTTAAGCACTAAGAACGCCGTACATCTACTCCTGCGCTCAACTTAAGCTTTATATAACCACATATTGATGGACAAATTAAATTAAATGCTTCATTAAATTATTTTGTGATGTATTATTTTGTTAATTGACGACCACAAAGAACCCTTGCGGTCGCATTGAACTGCATCTTTGAGTTTAAGTTTGGTCAAAAATTGAGGGTTTCTTTGCCTTATAAGGAGAGGCTGGATATATTTATAATCATCTGACGGTGTGGCTAAGAATATTGCGAGGTTTTTTCATTTTTTATGAATAAAACACTGTTACTTCTTGCCTCCTGATATACGATTAATTATAAGAGAATTGAAATCTGAACATATAATTATAGTAAACACCTTTTAGTAGGGATAATAATATAGTCCTTCGAGAAAAAATGTTGAGAACTATTTGAGGATCTTATTTTAAGGTATTTAAGAATACAATGCTTTTGTTTTAGAATGTCACCTAGTAGGTAGACATTTTAGTTAAACCATCATAATATCCCATTTTACTTACTGATTTTAGCAAAAAACAGTGTTAATAGATGTACGTTAATAATGCTGTACGAGGTCTTTCGATAGTGCAGCTCTGCAAGAAATAATAATCCGTTTGTAAACTGAGGCGTTTGGTAAGGCGGAGGTTACTGCAAAGGTGCCTGGAAATTTGTATGACATAAAGGTTGCCTCAGAAGTATTGTTTTAAACGTAAGATAGCACCAAATTTAAAGCTAGTGATAGAGTTTTTGTGCTGTGTGAGAAGTCCGGAGAGATTCGCGACTCTCAGGGGAAGGTGCGGTGAATACAATGCCCCTGTATAAGGTTTAAAAATATGGAAATAAGGTACACCTTCAGTAACAGACCTGTAACCCGATCTAGTTTTTCCAGTATAGGAAAAAAAGGACCAAGTATGCCAGTGGTTTGTAGGAATTTGCAAAATTGATCATTAATTGTGAATGGGACTACCGGTGAACCGGCTAGGTCTAGCTTACATAAATTTACTTAATTTAATTAACATAAATTTCACCTATGGTCTAGGTTTTAATAGATACCTATTGGATCTGTGTCTGGTTGAACTCAATAAGAAGGCCTAGTATGATAGTTCTCATACTATGTTTTTTGTATAAATATATCTATATAACGATATATGATACAAATAGCTACAGGTTTTATTGTGTTGTGGGAGTTGAATCACACCTACCTATACGATTAAAATAGTATATAGCATAACTGATATTGTATTAGTAACGCGTGATAATATTGCAAAGCTGAAAGCGTCACAGGAATACAGCAATTAAGTAATCGGTGGAAAGTCGATATCTTTCCATCTAACTACCATTTACACTTTTAATACCGTGGTACGAAATGGGAAGCCCATTTCGTTTTAAAAGCATAATGTATATAAATCCAAAACGCGTCAGGCCTCTTATATTATGACATAATGCATAAATATTTTGCTATTATTATCATAAGACATTTACATTTTTGTGGGGATATTGTTGATATTCATCTGTTAATAATACTGCTAGCCGAACCTACCAGAGATGCTGCTACCATTGCAGTGTATCCCAATGCTTTTCCATGGTGAGAGATTTGTCTCATGGTGCAAGTAGTTAAAAATGATTTTTGTTATTATCAAAAATACAGAGACCTATAAAAAATAGGCGTTTTTTTTTAATATTAATGTTAGGTTTTACGCCAATCTATAAATTTTGATATTCTAAAGACCTAGTTATGTTTTCATGGAGTTTACATGATGTACCTTTAATGTATGAAATATCGTTTCAATAAATATCGACTTATTCTTGATATTGTCTTTGCTTTGTAAAAATAAAAGCAAAACAACAAACAATGAAATAAAACTCCTCTTTACACTAGGAATTATTGCCTTAAATTAAGTCGCTTATAATTTTTGTAATAAAATTCTAGAGGATGTCATTGTATAAGTAGCCAATTAATTTGGTTTCAATATTAATGGCGTCAATACGTATGAAAAACTGATTTTGTTAAAAACATAACGTAGGTAATTATTATAAAACTGCAGAAGCAGCTATTGAAATATATAGGCCGATTTGGTATCGATAGCAAGACAGCCGCCGTATATTGGTTGAATTTCAAAATACTCTTTACATTAGAGTGTCAACTTAGTAGAAGGAATTCAGTTTCTTTCGTTAAACGTCTACTAACTAACAGTTCTCTTATTTTTCTAAGAAAACAGATAATATTTTTTATCTGCGACGATAAGTTCGTCTTATAATGCCTACCTTCTACCGGCTATGGCTATGCCTAAGCCACCTGTTCTGTGATTGAACCCGACTACTTGTAAGTCAGACAGAAAAGGTAAAAACAATGAAAATTGCAGGGGGGTTGCTATATTTGCATACCCCGTTTTATTGAAAAGCCTGAGACTAAATGACAGAGCAAAGGAGGACTTAAGGCCTCAATTTATTCGGACTGTTTTTGTCAGAACTAAGTAAGTTTCGTTACTATTTTTAACATGAATCATGTGCAAAAAAGATCTTAATACATAGTTTTTCGTCATAACTTTTATACGAGCGCGTCAGACTCAATATGATGAATAACGCTGTGAGGCAATTAAGTTCACATTAAAAAGTGATGTAATCTCTCTTTTCTCGCCATTCTCGAGGAACAACGACTGTCGACTTCTGTAGTCGATAGTAATGTTGAGCCATTACTTAATTAACACGGTAATAAACAATTACATTCATGCATGACCGTTATGTCAGGGGTTGAGATTATAAGCATGCCTAAGAGCAGTTTTCATATATATTTAGCAAGTACATCCGGATGCAGATCCAAGACTAGGTACTTTTTTTTTTTTCAGGTACCTTCCAGTTTTTCGTAGGTATCTTCCCGAGGAAGGTCCACGAGAGGTCGACACAGACTTGCGACTCGTTTTAAAAACGAAAGAATGTCATCGATTAATAGTAAAAGTAGTTGTAAAAAACTCAAATTAGCCATAAGACTAAACTTATGTTAATGTTTATGCTTTAGGAAAAAACCCCACGAATAATTTTCATACGTAAGATTATTCTTGGGTTATGTCAAGTTGGTCCGCAACCAACATTATAGGCCTTGAATTGGCTTGCAATTACTAACTGTCGTAAATTAAGCGTGAATAGAGCTTTGTGCTGACCTTTAGTCAACCTCTAACTCAGAAAAAAGAATGGTTCGTAGGTAGACAGTTAATTTTTCTCCTATGCTTTGCGATAACCTCATGCATAATGTCAATACCATCGGGATGAACTTCTGTCAACCTCCAGGCTCAATATTATAGTTACATATTTTTTAATAGGTACTTAATGGTTTGTGACAAGTTATGAAACGCTTAGATGGATCATCCAAGCGTATGATAACTACCATATTATAGATTATTTCCATCGTAATGACCCGCAGTCACCATCCAGGTTCTATAATATAGGTACTCGTATACATGCTTTCAAATGCTTCGAGGTACCGTCTGGCTACCATCTTAGCATAGAAATACGTATTTTACAGGTTTTCGTGAGGGCTCGCAGCCAACATCTAGACCCTATAAAATAGGTATACATGTTTACAAATCCTATTTATTGCTTCGAGGTACCGTACGGCTACCGTCTTAGCATAGGAATATTTCTATAATATAGGTTTTGCCACCGTGTAGGCACGCAGCCAACATCTTGACCCTATAAAATAGTTAAACATGTTTCCAAACCCTATTTAATTATTCGTGAATACCCTCGGTTAACATTTAGCATGTGATTATAATAATGAATTACCACTGTGTTGACCTTCAGACAACCTCTAGGTTTAAATTAAGTTTTTCACAACACTTCTAAAAGAATAACACTTGACTAACCTGGAACCGATGATTTAATGATCCATTGGAGCCGTTTGTATTCTTTCAATTCCGATATTTCACTTTTATAACTAGGATGTTCATTTTAGGCATTCCATAAAACTAAAGTATAAGCAGATATTAGGTACGTAGGTATATTAACTGGTGAGCAAGCGAATGACGCCCGCCCGTGCGCTGCCACGCACGAAAAAAGAATGATAAAGTACGGATGGGCCGATAGATAGCACAAGAGTGCCAACAACCAAAAAAAAAAAATGGATTCGATTGAAATCGATTCCTTACTCTAAAAGTGCGTTGCCAAGTAGGATAAATCGATACTACTTTGTTAATAATATATCTGAAGAATCAAGTGACGATATATTAATAGGTTGTCATTATCGTATAATCAGCTGTTGAAGTTAAAACATCGTGGTCTTTTCTTGAATCATCATCATCATTTCAGCCATAAAACGTCCACTAATGAACTAAAGCCTCCCTCATGGACCTCCATGAGGGGTAGTTGCCGTACTCACCACGCTTGGCAGGCGGGTTGGCGAGCGCAGTATGGGATGTTGATATATGGAAAGACGCTGCTGCCCATCTTTCGGAGGTATCCCTTAGCAGGCTCTTACTGCATCCACGGGCATGAGAGGAGGGGCAACATTCTAATGCCGGCGCCCCACGGCTAACAAATCAGTTCTTGAATGAATATCACAAAATCCTGAAAAGTCGTAGAACAAAAGTTATTTCTTGGGATGGTCAGAGTCACCTTAGTACACATGTAGATTAATTATATATGTACACGTTGTACATATATAACTAATCTATATTTAACTCTTTTTAGGGTACGGAACCTCAAGTGGAAAAGCCGAACCCTTGTAGAGTTACTCGTTTGTCTGTATGTCTTTTTGTCTGTCAAGAACCTTTTTCACCAAAATGGCTGAATGTATCAACTTGAGATTTAAACCAAATATTATAATCTTCAGGCTTATAACGCCCCCTATCAAGCATTCAAAATATCTCAGGGAAAAAAAATAACTTCTATCCAGAAGTAATAACAACTTTGTGTATTTGTCTTTCTTAAACTTTCGCGATCACAACACATTATTAACATACATATAACCGGGTACTTATCAGGTAAATTACCTTTATTATTTTCCGACGTTTCGCTTCTCCTTCTGGAGTCTTCCCGGGACTATGCTTGGTGCAGTCCAAGCGAAACGTTGGGAAGTAATAAAGGTAATTTACGCGATAAATACCCGGTTATATGTATGTTTGTCAATAACTTTGTGTATGAAAATAGTAAAAATTAAAAACCACTAGAGCACTTCCAGAAGTGTCACGACGACTTGTTGTCCGAAGCGCGTGATGCCCAACAATGGAGACATTGCTGCTTGGCGGCAGAAATAGGTATAGAGGTAGGACTTACCGGGATGAACTCTTTACAAAAAGTTCTACTACTACACACAAAAATAATTTTGAATGTAAAAGTAATTTTGAGTTTTTAATAAGTATTGCATTTGTAGTCACCAGAACTGAAGCGTGTGCAAAATTTAAGCTATTCAGTAAGCCAGGAAGTGGTTCAAATTGGACTTGCTAGATGTTCACAGACACCGGGACGAAAGGAGCTTGTTTAAAAGTTGTATATACAAGTTAGAGACCTCTTTACAGTGTGCAAATTACCTTTGTAGCGACAGCACGGAACTTAGCGGATATTAATCGCAGTTGGGAGGTTGTAGTTCGGAGATGTCGTTAACAATAATTTTGACAAGTTAATCAGCTACTGGGTTTCCAGACAACTTTCGTGAAAACCAACTTTATGAACATTGGAACAGAGTACATTAAAGTGTCACATAAGCTAGTGTTCGTTTTTCATCCAACTTTATAACAGTGCCAGTCATATGTAGGTATAAGGTTTATAAGAGGTTTCATGAATTAACATTTGAACTATGTAACCTATGTTTCGTACAAATAAAGTTCTTGTATCTTGTATCTTATGACGGTCGAGGGACAATTTGGAAAATGACTCAAATTTTGAGTCGTTTTTCAAATTGACCCTCGACCGTCATAGTTCAAATGTTATTAGGAGGATTATATCTCCTGCGAGATAGTTCATTAACGACGCGCTCAACTGACGTATCTGGCATTTATTAACATATTTAGCATTTTTTTAATCAACCTGTATCGTTGATTAAATAATAATAATAGGTTGATTAAAAAAAATGCTAAATATGCCTTAAAGGTCTCCCCCTAAACTCTTCAGTCATCTCTTTTCCTAGATATTTAGCAAAGATTTAAATAATAAACGGGACAACTCCAAGCTGGACTCGCCCGCCGAGGGTTATGTAGGAACATAATAATTATTATATTTTTGCGGCATAAACGGTTGTATCTTTTTTTCCAGTTAGCTTAGAATATAGATTATTACACAGCTTCAAAAAGCTTTAGATTTGATTATACGGTTTTAATTACAACTCGATACCTCTACACGTTACAAGATATGTGTAAGAGGTCTGGACAGACTGACATACGGACAACAGAGAGATTCTATAAGGGTTCCGTTATTTTACTTTTGAGAAACGGAAAAATTACCATAATGTAGTAATGAGCAGCCTTCTCTAGAATTTATTTATTTTATTTATTTGAACAATAACATCATTACAGGTTAATCCTAATGCGATGCTATTTGTACGAACATACACTTAACGAGCTATTTAGAAACATTTTCTATGGTAAGCTGTGCTATTTCTATGAATTTCGGCAGACTATGGTGAAAAACATCCACTCCGTTCTCAGATAGGATGTTGAGCAGGGAGATAGCGAGTGACAAGGGGGCGAACTTAAGTAGCTTGGTTCTGGCTAGCGGCGCGGCGAACATGGCGGGGCGGCGGCGTAAACCGACGAAGTCGCGGGGCGCGCGCAGGCGCAGTGCCGCCAGCACCTCCGGGTGGTGCACGGCCCCGCGCAGCACTCGCACCACGTACTTGACCACTGCCATGTCCCGCCTGACAGATAACCGACAGTACCCACACATACCCATGACGAATAGGCTAGGATACATGAGAGGGAAAAATGGATAAACTCCGAACTCTTTCAAATAAAGAAAACGCGTAAATTTATTTTGAATTTTTTCAATCATTTGCCTATACTTCGCTTCATGAGGATTCCAAATGATAGCATTTGTTTCCAAATGGCTCCGTACAAGGGCATTGTATAAAATTTTTATAATATTTATGTTCTTATTTATTTATTTATTGATAAGTTACACCAACAAAGTTAACACCATTAAAATCATAAAATTAATAACACTGACAAAAGTTAAGTGCAACCTTAATTATAGGTATAAACAACAAGCTTCAACAAAAGTAATCAGAAATAATAAAAAAAAAATAGTTAATTAACAGTTAAAATACATGTCTATGAAATAAATAATACATTAAAACAAAACTAAGAGAATTATGCTAAAATAATATTTTAAAATTAAAATAAAATAAATAAAATTGGTCACTAAAAAGTCAGTCCTACGTATTTTTTAAAGGTATGTATGCTATTACTAAAAATGTCAATTTCATAAGGAACATTATTATTATCACTATTATCAGATTTTATTGTAGGTCTTAGAACGAAAACATTATGGATAGCATTGTAGTTTTTAGTTACTCTATTCAAAGGGGAGTACTGGCCTAACTTGGAACGAGCAGATCTCGGGACGAAGGGCTTATATTTATAAAGTCTTGGCATTACTCTAGGTATGGAAATGTTCAGGCGCGATAGAAGATAAGGACTATCGATATGGTTGTTTACGAGTTTAAATAAAAACATATGATCCATCAACTTTCTGCGGTTTACAAGTGAAATCAAATTGAAGTGCTTAAGACGGTCCTCGTAGCTTGGTAGTTTTTTAGCTAGGTTGCAGCTGTAGGATAGGTGCCAAAGGAATCTTTTTTGAACACTTTCCAGACGCTTAATGTAAATATCATAGTGTGGGTTCCACACTACGCTACAATACTCCAAACAACTTTGCACAAGAGCTCTATAAATATTAATTTTTGTATTTGGGCGAAACTCTTTGCAGTTTCGCAGCACAAATCCCAGCATCTTAAAGCATTTTTTAACGATTGAGTCAATGTGGACATTAAAACGCAATTTACGGTCAAAAATCACACCTAAATCTCGTATTTGGTCTACCTCCGATATCACATTGTGGTTAATGGTATATGATCGGGTTGCAAGATTTTTTTGTCTCATAGTGAATCGAATCACGTGACATTTATCAACATTTAAGGTCATACCGTTTGAGCCGCACCATGAAACCAAATTATCGAGATCAGTGTTTAGAAGATAACTGTCCTCAATAGAGTTAACCCTCCTGAAAAACTTCAAGTCATCAGCAAATGTATAAAATTTTGAATTTACAAAACAGCTATTAATGTCATTGATGAATATATTAAATAACAGTGGTCCCAAATGTGATCCCTGGGGAACTCCAGATAAGGCAGCAAAAGGCTTAGAGGAGTATCCTCCAGCAACAACTTTAGATCTCCTATCAGCCAAGTAAGACCGGCACCACAATAGAAAAGGGCCGGCTATTCCGAACTTTTCAAGCTTTTTCAAAAGTATGCTATGATTTACTCTGTCGAAGGCCTTGCTAAAATCAGTGTAAATAACGTCTACCGAGTTCCCATGGTCAACTTCCTCGGCAAGGTCTTCGACAAAGGACGTAAGATTAGTGGCAGTCGATCTTGCCTTAACGAAACCGTGCTGCTGCAAACACATAGTGCGCTTAAAGTGCCAGGTAAGAGTAGGACACAACAACATCTCAAACACTTTAGCAAAGACTGGGATTAAAGAAATGGGACGGTAGTTTTGAACTTTACTGGCATCGCCGCTTTTAAGGAGTGGGAGTATAAGCGACTCTTTCCAAGCATTTGGAAAAGAGCCAGAAGTCAATGATTTATTAAAAATAATGGAGAGGGGCAAGGCCAGGGCGCTGGCGCAGCTGACAACAAAAATTGACGGTACACCATCAGCACCCGCACCCTTACCTGAGACAAGTCTTTTTAATACCCGATATACTTTGTCCGTAGTGACAGAAATTGTGGTCAAAAAGTTAGTAGTAGCGTACATAAAGGGCTTGTCGTGTGACGGCATAGCGTCAGTGTTGTACACTGAGGAAAATTGGGCTGCAAAAAGTTCGCATATATCAGTGCCATTACTTGCAACACGTTTGTCCAAAGAAACTTGTGAAGGAAGAGTCGTAGAACCTCCTCTCTTCTGTTTAATAAAAGTCCAAATCAACTTAGGGTTAGATGATAAGGAAGATTCTAAGTTAATTAGGTATTTAGAGTAATTGACACTTATAAGTTTTGAGCATCGATCCCGTAGTAATTGGAAGGTTACTTCATCACGAGGGTTCCCATACTTTCGAAATTTCAGTCTATATTTATGTTTTTCATTGAGTGACCTAATCAAGGCGGTGGAAAACCACACTGGGTATTTATTAATTGCTCGGGGTCGTGACTTGGGTACGTGTTTTGCTATAGATGATCTGACATAGGAGTAGAAAATATCAACCATATCATCCACAGTACCGCATGCAGATAACTCTTCCTCCCACTGAACATTACTCAGTTCTTTAACGATAAGCTCATAGTCAGCTTTATAAAAATGATATTTAGAATCGCAAACTGGTGAAAGATTTTGGGCACAATTTAATGGTATTGTAAACTGAAAAGGGGGATGTAGTGGGTCAATAATTGTGAGAGGGTTTGTGCAGACTTCAAAGCCTGACAAGGGCAACGAACTCAGTAGTAGGTCGGGGGTTCTGCCTTTTACGTTTCGACTGGAATTATACTGGGAAAGATTATTAAGAGATATGAAGTCGAGCAGCTTGCTATGCAATAAGCTGCTTGAGCTTTCCGGAACAAGTTCGAGAGTTTGAGTTTTAGTCCAAACAATGCTGCTTAAATTAAAGTCCCCTAATAAAAGGGTGCTACCATTATGTTTTTCCAAACCCTGGTTAGAATTATCAATAAACTTTTCCAAATTAATAAGCTTCACTGGTGGAGGTAAATAAGCACAGCATATGAGGAGATAACTGGAACGATTTCTTTTATCACGTAGCTCTAATTTTACCCAAATATCCTCACAATCTGACTCTAGTTCATATATCCGCTGGGAATTGTAGCGCTTAGAAATAGCAATAAGTACACCACCGCCTTCCTTATGACTATCGAAACCTCGGTATTCTCGATCGCGCCTGTACAAGACATACCTGTCATCGAAAATCTCGTTATCATAGATACTGCTGTTTAACCAAGTCTCCGAAAAAGCTATAACATCAAAGTTACAACATATAATGCTATTAAATAGTGTCACGGTTTTCGTTCTTAGGCCTCTGACATTTTGGTAATAAACATTAAGATTTGTTAACGCGCCCTTAGGTACAATTATGGCAATTTTAGCGCATTTATGACAAATTATACAAAATCTCGGTGCTCCTAACATGAACAAAGTGAGACTCTTCGTTCTTGCGCATAAAAATGCGCCCGTCCCGCACCCACACAAACTTGTAGTTAAGTTCTTTAGCTCTGCTGCGTGCCGCGGAGTGGAGAGATTTATTCTCCGCGGTGAGATGCTCTACCACATAAATTGGTTTCTTTTTATCTGTTCCGATCCCGAGATGGCTGGAGTTAAGTTTGTCGTCCTTGTGGCTTCTATTGAACTTGCTGGTAGCGGCAAGAAATTCGTCGCGTAGACGTGGACTACTGAATTTCACCAGAATGGAACGCGGGCGAGGGCTAGAATTGTTCATTTTAGCCATCCTAGAGCAGTAATAGATGTTGCTATCATTGATGGGGCATTTAATTGTATTTCCCAGCTGTTGGACGGTTTTCAGCAGATTCTCCTGCTTATGCTCCGGGACGCATTGAATTTCAATATTAGAGGACCTGGACTGCTGGTCCAGCTGAATGAGTCGTGAGGAGAGAGATTTACAGGTCTCGCGCAGATTCAGGTTTTCTTTCTTGACGACATCTAAAGCTGCAGACTGCTCCGCCTGTAAAGTTTGAATTTTGCGTAATTCGTCGTTACAAAACGTCAAAGAAGCTTCAAGATCTGATACAGCGTTTCTGATCTCCTGTAGATGTGGTAAGAACTGGAACTTGAACGCATTCTGTAGTTCTTCGCGTATAATGTCTCTTACGCTGTTGGGTGCCAAACATGAGCAGTTATCTGCTGTGGAAGCAGGAGCGGCGGTGTCTGCAATGATGTTAGACGTAGCGTCGACGGCGGCGGCGGCCGTGATACGAGATTTTGAGCGTTGCGTGACATGCTGCGGTGAGGGCGCAGATCGTACAGGGGTATTGGAGTTATCACCACCCCTACGTTCTTTTGAACGACACAGTACACAAATCCAGTCAGCTCTGTAGTCCTTGGTTAAAGCTTTGAAGTCGTTGAGGTTGATATTTAGACATGAATGGTGGTACTTTGCCTTACATCGTGAGCAGCCCAAATAGGGCGTGTCTTTTAGTTTATTTTGGCATCCCGCGCAATTGTCGTCGCTTGCCATCTTATTTTAGTTCTTCTCAAAGTAAAAAAAGAAGAAAAAAAAAAGCAAAAAGTGTTCCTTGAGCAGATTTGAACTCGATGATGACAGATACTAGGCGCCTCTTGCCGAGCGCTCAACCGCTACACCAGTGTCGCCGGTGTGAGAAGTAGCGAAATAGTAGAACCGGTTGGATTTATTTGTGCTAGTGTATTATCTGCATGCGTGTGTGTGCGTGCACTCGGAGATATCAGTGTATGGCCATACGATCGGGTCCAAAGTCCAATTTTTTGAACAAGGTGCAAAATGACACAGTCTCAACCGTTTTTCTTCAACACAGTAAAATTTCAAAACTCACTATAATTATATCATATTTTGAGCACTTGGGTACTTGTGTGTATAATTACCAACAGCTTGTTTTATCTCACTGCCCATTTAACAGAGTATTTGATAGGGATTTCAATGAATAATTGTTCCGAAATTGTCTTTTGTAATTTCGAGTTTTGGGTAAGATTAACAGCTTGAAAACGATATCACTGATGAGTTATAGTACTATTCACAGATTTTAATGTACTGTTATAATAATAGATCACTTTTCGAATTTTGCGAATTATTTTAGCACAGAGTCGATGTTGTTAGTGCAACGCCACCTAGCGGGTTCTTGAAATTATTACACTGTCTTAGAACAAAACCTAAATTTCTAAACGATTTGGCGCATATATTTACTATGTGGCGGCGAAACCTTAAGTCGGGTACCATCTCGAGACCTAGATCCCGGACCGCCATAGTTCTCGGTATCCCTTTTCCTTCCAAAACGTATTGATACTGTAGGGGGGCGTTTGCACGACTGTAGCTCATCACAGAACACTTATCTATATTAAACAGTAGTTTATTAGACTTGCTCCACTGATCCACCCTATCTATGTCACCCTGAAGTCGCTCACAGTCTGTTGGACTTGACACGGTTAAAAATAATTTTAGATCGTCCGCAAAAAGTAGACATCCTGCCTCCCTTACTATCCCCGGAAGATCATTTATCATTATAGCGAATTCCAAAGGACCAAGATTGCTGCCCTGACTAACCCCTGAAAACGTATAATAAGGGGCCGATTTGTATCCTGCATATTCTACATACTGCCGGCGTTCGCTGAGGTAGCTCGCGAAAAATTTGAGCAAATGCGGGGTGAAACCTATCTCTGATAACTTCGACAAAAGCACATCATTGTCAACAGCATCGAACGCCTTCTGGAAGTCGAAGTAGGCACAGTCCACCTGTCCACCCGCGTCGACAACTGGTATATCTAGAATATCTAGAATATGGTACAAGCGTTCAAAGCCGTGGGCAGAAAAATATATAAGTAAGAGAGTGATCTTAAAAACGTCACTTATAGCCTAAAATTTATAGAGATTTTTTCCATTTGAATTTTATTTAATCCATTAGTGTAGGTAAACCATAGAAAAACTTGTTCTGCAGTAACAATAATAACAGGAATGAACGAAATTACAATGAGGAAATCCGAAAGAAAACATGATAAACATCGGAAAAAAATTGACGTTTCCAGTCGGTTATGAATGGAGTCATCTTCTATGGAGAGAAGGATTAATTTCACTTGTGCGCAAGCCAAAGTCTTAGAACAATATTCTTGCCGTGTATTCAATCATTGGCTGACAAAGATTGATTGAGGAAGTTGTGGCATATGCAAAAGTTTTTGTGAGCATTATAATGTTTACACTTTGGTTCAGCTCATCTCGTGGTTACTTTAGCTTTTTAGGATTCCGTATCTAAAGGGTAAAAAAGGGACCCTATTACTAAGATTCCGCTGTCCGTCTGTTTGACAGTCTGGTGACAGACAGTCAAACAGCTGTCTGTCACCAGGCATCTCATGGACCGTGATAGCTAGACAGTTAAATTTTTCACAAATGATGTATTTCTGTTGCTGCTATAACAACAAATACTAAAAACAGAATAAAATAAATATTGGAGAGGGGCTCTCATACAATAAACGTGATTTTTTGCCGTTCTTTGCTCGAGTAGACGCTTGAAATATTCACAAAATATTTAGTTGTATGTATGTATATTCATTTTTAAAATAAATAATTCAATTGAAATAATGCATTTGGTCGATTTTTTATTATCTTTGTGTTGAGTAGTCGGAGAGCTGGTCCATTAATTTACAAAAAGAGGACAGAAAGCTGTGGGCCAATATGAAAGTTGTATTCTATGTATGCTAAGTATATATTTGCCGTGGGGTACCGGCAGTAGAATGTTACCCCTCCTATCTTGCCTGTGGATGCAGTAAAAATCTGCTAAGGGATGCCTCCGGAAGATAGGCAGCAGCGTCTTTCCGTATATCAACATCCCGTACTGCGCTCACCGACCCGCCTGCCAAGCGTGGTGAGAATGGCAACTACCCCTCATGGAGATCCATGAGGGAGGCCTGTGTTCATCAGTGGACGTTTTATGGCTGAAATGATGATTCGCTGAAGGTCGTTCAGGTATATGCGCCGACTTCGTCACACCCAGATGAAGAAGTAGAGTCTATGTATGAGGACATCAGCAGAGGGACTTCAATGCAAAGTTAGGCAAGAGAAGCGATGATGAGTTGAGAGTGGGGCAATTTGTGTATGGAACCCCAGGGGACAGAGGCTGGCCGATTTTCTGGAATAGGAAGGACTCTTTATGATAAACTCTTTCTTCCAGAAGCCCCCTCACAGGAAATGGACCTGGATGAGTCCCGATGGTTCCACGAGAAATGAGATTTATTTCATCTTGACCAACAAGAAACGGGTATTCAATGATGTCACTGTGATTCACAGGGTGAAAACCGGAAGTAATCACCGAAAAGTTAGAGGCACATTGAATATGAACGTTAGACTTGAAAGGTCCCGTCTGATGAAATCTACGCTCCGAACCACTCGCGCACATATCCAAAACCTCGAGAGCTTTCATCTCGAACTTTCAAATCGCTTTGATTGTCTGGGTCTCGAAGAACATGCATCAGTGGACGAGATCAATAACAGGTTCGTAGAAACTGTCCATACGGTGGGGTCTCAGTTCTTTAAGACGCCCCGTACAAATAGACCTCAGAAACTCTCTGATGACACTCTTATCCTTATGGCTGAACGACGCTCATTACGACTGCAGTCTCCCGATGATGCTCAGTCACATAGGCAGCTCAATAGACAAGTTTGGAAATCCTTGCGGCACGATATTCGTACCTTTAATACAGCTCGTATTAAAGATACGATAGAGCGGAACAAACGCTCCAAATTGTTCGCGAGAGATATGTCTATTGGGAAAAGCCAGATGACGAAGCTGAAGAGGGAAGATGGCAGCATAGCGTCAAGTAAAGCACAAGTGTTAAGGGAAGTCGAAAGGTTCTATGGACGGCTCTACAATTCGGTCACTAAACCTGTTTGCAGTGTGGCAGAAGACCACATAGTTATATTATATTATTATCATCATTTCAGCCATCAAACGTCCACGACTGAACACAGACCTCCCTGATGGATCTTCATGAGAGGTACATATAGTTGCCATACTCACCACGCTAGGCGGGTTTGTGAGCGCAGTTTTGTATGTTGATACACGGAATGACGCTGCTGCCTATCTTCCGGAGGTATTCCTTAGCAGGCTCTTACTGCATCCACGTGCATGAGAGGAGGAGTAACATTCTACTGCCGGCACCCCAAGGCATGTCAGTCATATTAAGAATATTGTTAGACTTTAACCAGTACCATCGGGCCACGCAATAAGGGACCCGTCCCTTCAATTAAGATTTATTAAATCAAGTTAAAAATTATATATTTTTACCTTCTTTTCTAATTACTTTACGTTCTTTTTGCGAATACACTATATGAAGACTGGCTACCTCGTCCTGGCTTCACCTAAAACAATAAATATTTTCTGCTTTTGTTTGAGAAACTTATTCTCAAACAAACGTGAAAATACAATACCAAAACTAAAGTGACAGACAACATCAAAACTCAAATACATTCGTCTCTATTTTTGCATACTTGACCTACACTCCAAACACATTACCCTCCTTACAATCTGATAAAGCAGGTGGAAATCTTTGGAAGTTTCATCCGACCTTTCCTGCCATCGAATGTTCCAGAACAAAACTTTTGTCGTAGGCTCTTGATCTAATAATAATGTGAGGATAAAGCCAATACAATATCGGCACAGCATTTCCAAGTGCAACTGAAGTTGGGAATTCTGCTGTTACATCGACATGAGTTGCCCTGCCCGGAACAAGGGGTACAATCTAGGCTTACTAGGTGGTTCTGAGAGTAACTGTCATCATCATTTCAGCCGTCAAACGTCCACTAATGAACACAGGCCTCCCTCAAGGATCTCCATGAGGGGTAGTTGCCACACTCACCACGCTTGGCAGGCGGGTTGGCGAGCGCAGAATGGGATGTTGCTACACGGAAAGACGCCCATCTTCCGGAGGTATCCCTTAGTAGGCTCTTACTGCATGGTTATGAGAGGAGGGGCAATATTCTACTGTTGGCACCCTACGGCTAATATTACGTGAGACAATACACATAATATCACGTAAAAGTAAAAAATCTAGATAGGTAAATTATAATTATTTCCATAGAATGTAATTACAAAAGAGACACGCCTACTTATAATAGAAAACAAAGATAAATTGTTCAAACTTAAGATAATAGGAGATAAGGCACATGAATTAATCTATTCGCTCCCTTAGTGATAATAATACAGCTGAACATTTCACACGACACCATCTAGCCTCAAAGTAAGTAGAACTTGTGTTATAAAAGCTAGGCCAAAAATCAAGGCTTGTATCAGTACCAAGTAAAAGTTAAAACAAAAGTATATTTTTTTCGAATGCTTACAAAAGGGACCCACAACGTTGACACTTGGCTTTTGAGATGAATCTAACGATACCTTAATTGTCGAAGTCCATCCGTTTGTTAGATACGTGAGAATAAAGACAATTACAAACAAACAAGAAAACATAGAAACAAACAAACAAGAAGTGCGCGAAAAATACCCTTTCTTGGCAGTCGGGTGAAAAGTTCACTTACCTGCACGGAGATCATTTAAAGTCGGAAACAAAGGCTCGGTTCAGTGGGTGTCGCCGGCGGAACCCGCTTTCGAAACACCGTAAATACCCTGCAAATCTGAGTTGGCGATAAAATCCCATTTGGGAGATTCCAATCTGTATTTATTTTCAGTGTATCGAATATCAATCCCATCCGGGAGGTTAAAAATAAATGGAGACTGAAAGACTTAATTTGCGTACCGTTGCTAAGTTGCCTTGTGTTCGGCGAATTTCTCTTGAAAATCTACAACTACACTTAATAATAAAGAAGAAAGATTTGCTTGTTTGTGTGTATGAATTGCATAGGCTACGAAACTACTGAACTGATTTGATAAATTATATCAACATTAGAATTCTACATTATCCCTGAGTAACATAGGCTATATTTAT
Organism: Pasiphila rectangulata; assembly: GCA_963082625.1. Taxonomy (NCBI): domain Eukaryota; kingdom Metazoa; phylum Arthropoda; class Insecta; order Lepidoptera; family Geometridae; genus Pasiphila; species Pasiphila rectangulata. Next base: position 24,583,852 of record OY720237.1, on the reverse strand, counting down.
TTATTCATTTAAACTTTAACACATAACAATTGTGTATGGAGGACTTAATGCTTTTATTCCCACGGGAACGGGAACTACGCGTGTGAAACCACGGAGTGCGGCTAGTGTATTATATTTTGATGCACAAACATGTACTTTCGATTTTTGTATTCAATGTATGAATTTTGTATAGTTTATAATCTTGTTTCCATACAAGATTGTTATGCACTTTAGATATTTAACTAAGATATTTTTTTCTAAATGATCCCTATAACCCCCTGATCTTGTAAACACCTTATCTGAGTTTGATAAAACATGTTTAAGAACCTGCTATAAAACATGTTTTTAAATAAAAATTCTGCATTCGGACTAGTTTAATTTTATAAGAGCTAGGGTGCCACAGACACACAGACACACAGCGGTCAAACTTGAAACATCCCTAAAACATATTATTATGTAGTTATACCGTACAAATACATATACAATTCAAATGTTAAGTAAAATTTAAGTTTCAGGTGTTTGTTATACTGAAAACACAGACAATAAGAAAATTATCAACCAATATAGCAAGAAACAGTTTTCTTTGTGTCACTGTTATCTTTATCGTCTACCACGAGTTGTCACTGTGAGATCGCCTGCCGTTACTAAAGTAGTAATAGTACGTCACTATTACTTCTGTCAGATTTGTAACTCATGCTACCAAATTCTCAGCAAATGAAGCCCAAACTACAATCGCTGTAGTATAGTTTACTGCGTATTTTAGTACCAAATTTTTCGCTAGAGGCGCTGTACAATTCTTCATACATTTTTTTAAACTAATCTACTAGTATAGATGGTGCAAAGTCATGGTAGACTCACATATTTTTTTTTTTTTTTTACTTATTGTAAACACTTACATCTATTCTTACAGCTATGTACATCTACCTAATAAAATAGAGTAGTCCACATTATATTATATTAAAATGAAAAGTAATTAATTAATCAAAACACAATAAGCAAAATAATTTAATAAAAATATCAATAATCAAAATATAAATAATAGGTGCAACACAAATGTCAATAAGAAAAATAAAATTAATTGATACACATGTTTTCTAGCAAAATAATTCAAGTATAAGTGAAAAATAATTCAAAAAACCATAATTATTTACCATAGCACATATTAAATAGTAAAGCCCTTGCGAACTCGCTCTTAGCACAACGTCAATGGTTGCCGCTACCAGATTTAGTACTTGTATGGTGCGCGTCAGATGCGCCTTGTTCAGCAGGATAGTTCCTCCGCGAGGCATTACGAACAGAGGCGGCCGCCTGCGCCTCCCCGTACTCATCCGGCACGCACAGGTTCATCATCTCCAAGATAGTCGGGTTTGAAATCATCCCCCGGAACACCTTAACCACATACAGACCAAGTGCCATATCTCTCCTAATTTCCAACTTGTTATATCCAACCATACCTGAAACGAATAAGGTTGGATACATCAAAGGATAGAAGGGATAGAGGCCATATTTCTTCCAATAGAGATATCGGGTGAACTTGTTCTGTATGCGCTCCATCATGAGACTACATTTAGATACATGAGGTGCCTATACAAACGCTGCGCTTTCCATCTGGCTTCTGACCAGGGCGTCATACATTGCTGTTAGATCCCTGATATTCGTGAAACTGTTTGCATGGCGTAAAATGAATCCTAGAATTCTGTACGCCTTTTTATAGACGCTCACAACATGGGCCCTGAACCTCAACTCTGTGTCCAGTCGAACCCCAAGATCCCTCACCGAATCCACCCGCTTCAACTGCGCTTCCTCTATCTAAATATATTCAACGTTATAGACGCCTCGCAACACCGATACGCGGCTCACGCCGGCGACTCCCATACATCATACATGAGCGTAAATAATAAGGTCGCATAAAGATTCACTCATAAAAACCTCCGCTTTACGGCGTACAGTATTATTACGATGCGTATTGAATTCTTTGTTTTATTCGCTTATATGAGGTTTTTTTGGGGTCCGTATTTTCTTATGACGCCTATACATTCTGGTTCGACAACTCCTTCCACAAAATTAAATAAAATGTCAAAGGCCTTTAAAACTTTATAGGTTTCAGCAGCTCAACAAAGACGAGTTTATTTCCACGAAAGATATTTTGTGCTTTATATTTGGTTACACGGTTTTATGCCGTGGGGTGCCGACAATAGAATGTTACCCCTCCTCTCATGCTCGTGGATGCAGTAAGAGCCTGCTAAGGGATAACTCCGGAAGATGGGCAGCAGCGTCTTTCTGTGTATCAACATCCCTTACTGCGCTCGCCAACCCGCCTGCCAAGCGTGGGTATGGCAATAACGGGTGAGGCCACCAGGATCCCGATCCTCACCCGATCCTCCAGGGGATCCCAGTGAACTCATCGGTTCACCAGAATCCCCTTGACATACAATTTATAGAGGTGTTGTCACACAAGACGTTGCCACTGAATCGATTTACGTTAAAACACGTACCTACAATATTTTGATAATCTTATTAAATATAAAAAATAACAATGCATAATGGAACAAGCGGCTGTTAATGCTTTCAACGACACAGTCTGACACACTTAGCGGTTAAACTTACAACACCTCTGTTTCTTGTCGGGGTTAAAAATACATTAATTTCGAAGGTGAGCGTACTGAAAGGTTTATTTCCTCCTAAACAGGACACACGGAAATGGTTTATCCTATTATGATGTTTAATAGTCTAAGAGATAATACGAGCAATCATATTATATCACGTTCCAACTTTCTGTTTCAATTTTACTTTATCGCTTACTTAGTAAATTGATCAGTGTGCATATTATAAATTATAACATATCATCAGTAAAACTTCCACTACTGAACTAAGGCCTCCCTCATGGATCTCCATGAGGGGTAGTTGCCATACTCACCACGCTTGGCAGGCGGGTTAGTGAGCGCAGTACGGGATGTTGATATGCGGAAAGACGCTGCTGCCCATCTTCCGGAGGTCATAACATGAGTGATATATAATGCTAGATTATTAACACAGCATCATCTAGCACACAGCTTGTGTTATGAGTACTCCATGACTGATATACTTAATACATTATACTACAAAGATAGATATTTTTTATGAATATAGAAAAATATTTAAATAATTTTCAAAGAAATTAATAACCTTATCAAAAATTTAACGGTTAATTTCTTTGAAAATTTTCTACCTAAGAGTGGTTAAATACTATACAAAAAACTATATCCAGAACACCCTAAGCAAATATCTGCATATCGTTCAGTTCCTTATGTATAATCTAGTATCAGTTATATTTTTTAGTAGTTAAATAAAAACTCACGTTTTGCTTACTTTGGGACTAGATGTGCTATGTGTAATTTATACTATTATTTTTTTAATGAAATTAGCTTAGTTTATGACACATCAATCTTTCAAATGTATTAAAAATCATGGTATACAAAAATCTATTATATTGTTTTAAATATTAGTAAAGGAAGAGACAAACAGTAATAACAATTATTACAACTAGCCATAAGTGTCCCACTGCTGAGCAATTTAAAAGGCCCAAGGCCCGTACAATTTAAAAACAGAACATTTAATAATAAATATAATCCTATATCAGGAATCATTTCAGCCGTAAAACGTCCACTACTGAACACGGGCCTCCCTCATGGATCTCCATGAGGGGTAGTTTCCATTCTCACCACGCTTGGCAGGCGGGTTGGCGAGCGCAGTTACGGGATATTGATACACACTGCTGCCGGAGGTATCCCTTAGCAGGCTCTTACTGCATCCACGGGAATGGTAAAAGGAGTAACATTCTACTGCCTGCACACCCACGGCTATATTATGAATACCTTATTTCAATAACGTTTATTTTTATTGACACAAGTCATAAACAAGTAAACATTGTTTATGATCTGTGTCAATAAAAATTTTACTTATTTATTTACTTATTCATATTAAAAATCGGGAACTTTCACGTACTTATTAAATTGGTTGAGGTATTACATTCCAGATGTTTAATATGAGTGTGATAATTCACTATGGTTATAGAGTTACATTTGTACTAAAGTGACACTTAAAGGACTTAGGACGTTACTTTACGCTAGACCGTGTCCTGTCTGAGCGGAGTGGCGCCAGAGCACGGCCATCTAATGTGGCATACATATATTTTGTATGGACACACTCACGCTGTACCGAGCGGCAACCGAGTGACGGCCGAGCAACAGACAACGCTCGGAAAATTCCTCGGACGAGTATACTGCATCACGGCGTATCGGTAATAATTACCGATACGCCGTGATTATTGCCCGGTCGAGGTCCGTCTTAATAAAATGTAATTTGAGGCTCGGGACTCGGTCGGACCGCGCTACGGCCGACACTCGGCGCGGACACGACACAGTCTAGCGTGACAACCCCACGACGGCCTCTCAGACTACTGTTGTAAAAAAACAGTTACCCTCGGCGCTAGTGTTACGAGCCCTTGTGATAACAACATATCCAGCATGTTGTGCTTTTATGTCCAACTTGTTTTACTGCCTCTGTTCACGGCCCGGCGCTTGCGAGTCTCTGCTAAGAGGTTTATCAAATAACGAGCTCTCCCTGAATGTGAAGTAATGCAATAAAACTTTGCCTTCATAAATAAGTAGTTATATGTTGCTATAGCGGCAACAGAAATACATCATCTGTGAAAATTTAAACTGTCTTGCTATTACGGTTCATGAGATACAGCCTGGTGGCAGACAGTCAAACAGACAGACTGACAGACAGACGGACAGCGGAGTCTTAATAATTGGGTCCCCTTTTTACCCTTTGGGTACAGAAGACTAAAAAAACTTTAAATAAATTAAAAGTAAAAAAACTTTTTAAAAAACAGGCTTTTATTTCAGCGTACGAAAGTAATCATTTCGGACGTAATACGTCCACTACTGAACACAGGCCTCCCTCATGGATCTCCATGAGGGGTAGTTGCCATACTCACCACGCTTGGCAGGCGGGTTGGCGAGCGCAGTACGGGATGTTGATACACGTAAAGACGCTGCTACCCATCTTCCGGAGGTATCCCTTAGCAGGCTCTTACTGCATCCACGGGCATGAGTGGAGGGGTAACATTCTACTGCCGGCACCCCACGGCAAGAAAAAATAACATAAACTAAACATTTTACATAAAAATTTAATGTCAACTTAAAACGTCTACACAATTTATGTGATTGATAGAGAAAGTCACACCATAAGGGTTTCTTTTTACCATGTTGGTATGGAACCCTAAAAAAATATTAAATCTTATATAAGCAGGAAATAAGGCACAAGAATGAATTAGTTCGCTTTCGATGCAAATTTCAATGAGCCTGATGGTGGTGATGTGTCGGTGTTATGATTAGTGGATACATCATCTTTCGATAATCTCACCCGTGAAATTTGTAATATCGTAGAGTTTTCATAACCACCCGTGGTCTTCAGTCCACTTCATGAAATCACACGAGCACTTTCTGAGTGCATGACCTTTAGCGAAACATGCCAAAATCGCTATGAAATAAATTTAGGTCAAATAACAGAACTACCGAAGGTACTTCATATCCAAGAGAATCAAAATGATTAGTAGATACTTGTTCAGACCTCTAAGGACAACTATCCACGTGCCAACGCAACTCCTCATCACCGTGAACCTTCTAGGGGCTTACAGGCTCCATGCCAGATATGACAGGACAACGGATGCATCGCATTTCATCCATGTAGTCCGAAAAGATTTTTATTTTACTATATTTCATTTATTTACTTCAGTTCTCGTATGTGAAGACAAATGATATATATTTTTGTAACGATCACTTACTTTAAAATTAAATAACGTTTACTAATTCAATCAATAATTGCTTTAATTAAAAGCGCCTGAGGAAGCCCGCGGCTTAGTTAGGCAGACGTATTGACGTGTTCTTTCCTCTGACGATAGCTCGCTAAGCTGAGAGGATGGTATAGGTGCTGGGCAAGCCTAATCCATCTAACAATGTCCCAGGCACTGCCAGCGTTCCGTACAGCATAATTACCAGTTGAATACGCTGTATAAATTATCTATAGTAGATGCAAAGGCCTTACTTCTTTTTGAAGGCTTCTGAAAACATCATAAATCGAATAGGAAGTACCGTAGACTCAAACAATACATTAATTTAAACAATCTCATGCCTGTAGACAGGCGAGATGTGTCGCTCTCTAGGTAACTTGTGTGAATCAATGATCTTTCTATTTATATTAACTAGGTCTCAACTAGGCTATAATAAATCTAATACCGGAAAGGTTACAAGACGTATCGCTCGCTACAACACCCCTCGGGTATAAAACGGTAGATTTCTTCCGCAATCAACCCTTGGGAAATATTCTTGTATAGAATGCCCTGGACACGTGACTGCCGTCAACGAGCCTGTCACGTGCCCAACTCTTGGACGAAATAAATCAACTACTATATTTCACTTCTATATACAGTCAGTATTAATTGTATCTCAGCCTCCAAACTCACTAAAAATATCTCATTTACAAAAGTTCATTTTCATTTGATTCATCCGTTGGTGAATATTGGGGGTGGAGATCAATATAATTGACTTTGATAGCGTTCTACCAAAGACACCACATTGATCTCTATCCTGTTTGTGTTCAAAACTAAGAAAAATAATTTCAAAATATTTTTGCATTAGATATTTCAAATTCATCTCAACTGTCATGGTTTCATATTTATGTATGTCAGTAAGTAAATCGCTCAACGTAGAAGCATCCACGTGATTAAAGCAGGGCCCAACGCATATATTTGACAATTAATAACCTTCTGCTGCTTAATTCAATTAATGCTTTTCTTTTTCTGTTTTTAAAAACGCGGCATGCTTTCGATTCCAAATGAAGGTTCATTATTCCTTTTTACTTCCAAGCAGTTTTACCAACCCAACTTTGCTCATCAACCCGTCTGCCAAGCGTGGTGAGTAAGGCAATTACCCCTCATGGATCTCCATGGAGACCTGTATTCAGTAGTGGACATTTCACGGCTGAAATGATGATTCTTCAAAGTTATAAAAAGATTGGTCGATCAGCCAGCGGTGTTTTATTTTAATCTACATGGAAAAAAACAAGCTAAAGTTAATAGATACCAAAAATAGGAACAAAAAAGCCTACAAAAGTTTTCATATTTTTTAGGTTATCGTAGTAAAACAAGAAACCCTTATAGTTTCGCTTTGTCTTTCTGTCTGTCCGTCCGTCACCGGCTTTGCGAAGATACTAATTGTTAATAGTCCTAGAAAGCTGTTATTTTTCATAGACATATGTACATATACAATATATAACAACGTCGAGATAACGCTACAAAAAATGCTGAAATTTTTGTTTGGATTATGCACTGCCCACGGAGCCCTTTGCTTGGCGAGGCTCCCGTGACCCATGCTATAAATCACGGCTCGAACCATCCTATAATTAGTTACTTCCATTACAAAGCTGCGACAAATGGCGGTGGATTTCGATTCCATTCATAGTAATTAGCGGCAATGTTCACGGCTGCTGTGGGGTGCCGGCAGTAGAATGTTACTCCTCCTCTCATACCCGTGGATGCAGTAAGAGCCTGCTAAGGGATACCTCTGGAAGATGGGCAGCAGCGTCTTTCCGTGTATCAACATCCCGTAATGCGCTCGCCAACCCGCCTGCCAAGCGTAGTGAGAATGGCAACTACCCCTCATGGAGATCCATGAGGGAGGCCCGTGTTCAGTGGTGGACGTTTTACGGCTGAAATTATGATGATGATAAGTACCTACAAGTCTATGAACACGTAGGGTAGAATTGCGTAGGAGGAGAAATCCATCAATCCGAAATCAACGCGGCACAGGACCGCCCGGAGACAATTCGTTGCGCCCGGCCGCCGGCGCTGCTTACGTGTCGAGGCTCGCACACTCCTCATGTGGAGTTGGGGTAAATGTGAAGCGTAATACGTTTTTGTAATCTGTGGTAATACCAACTATAGACTGTATTTTTATAGTATTTAACCACACAAGTAGAACATTTTAAGGAAATGATAAACCTCATTAATAATTTACGATTCCGGTGGGATTCGAACCAGCGACCGTCAAATCGATCCTTGAATCCTACAAAATGAGTGACTACAACCTCAACATGGCAATCCGCAGGCGGGACACAGCGGTGGTCCAAATGCTGATGGAAGTTGAGGACTGCCGTGTGAGTGACCGAGTATAGCTGAGAAAGACTAAAAAAAATAACTAAAACAAAATCACAGATTTCGCCTGTTTATTTATATATGTTTTCACTCATTTGTCTATATCTTAACATCTCCCATTACTTTTATTCTTAAAAATACATAGATGTATGTCATTGAATATATATATTTCAATAAACTATGTAATGAGTTAAAGTATTAAAATCACATTACTTATAAATGTAATAATAATCATGTAATTATTAAGTATGGAATACATTGTATACCTATATACTACATGATTTAAATACAGAATGTAGGTATTCTGTGGAATTCTGTGGAAGTTGTAAGATAACAATAGTTTATTAAGAACGTTATTATATGCAAACAGTGTAATCTATCAGAATTAGAAAATTTAAAATTGTAAACTTACATCCTCAACTCCTCAAGTAAGAGGCCAAATATAGGATTATATATATATATATATTTAAGGAATAATTAAAATGTTTAATATTAAGTAAACCCAACAATATTCACATTTAATACCCTTAGGTACGGACGACATTTTGTCTGTAGTTGTTAAATTAAACCAATAAAAAGAATGGAACGCTCTCATCACCCTTGAGGATGAGGGCTCAACCAATTCCACCTTATCAAGAGTCTCAGCGGTACCCGAGACGGCTTCCGTAACTTAGTGGTAAAAGGTGTAGTGATTTATTTATAACGTACAAGCTTCTGATACTTCCGTCCTTTAATATATTACAGATGGAATCAATTTAAATGTTTACGATTTAATTTAGCGCTTTTTTTAACAACATATAATTTAAGAAGTAATAGCTTCAAATATTAAAACAGTAACTTGTTGGTTGTGAAAAATAGATAAATTAAACCGTGAGCTCAAATTGATCCCAAGTTATCAGTAATATTCTATTAAATAAGTTTCATGTCATTGTCATTCAGATCTCAATTATCTTGTGGGCGAATTCAACAACCACGATATTCTAAATATTGAACTTGGCTCTTATTTTCACATTTATGTTTTTGATAGGATATTTTTACTTTTTTTTTGTATACAAGCGCTTGCCAAGCGTGGTGAGTATGGCAACAACCCATTATGATGTACTGTATTGTACCAGTCAAGCACTTTCATTTGATACCCTTATTGAGAAAGATGAAAAAAATATAATCTGCCATTTTGCGGTGGCGGCCATCTTGGTTTTAGAATGATACTGAACAAACATAATTGTTTGGTTATCACAACTAAAGATGTGTTCCGAATTCCATATCAAATGGTCAACATAAGAGGTAAACTTGTAATTCCTAAATTTGCCCAAATAGTATTTTGAATTAAAAACCGATGTTTCGATTTTTTTTAATCTATTAATATATTTTTTTTAAAACATTTACAGTTTTCTCATCTGTTCCTTTATATTATACACAATTACCAAGCTGGATGCCAAATTTGAACTTCCCAGATCATGTTGGTTAGAATTTTGATCTATTTCTATCTCGAATAATGCCGATTTTTAAATTTTTATATCTCGAAAACCGTTGAGCTATATTTATGAAATTTGGTCTACTAGTTATTTTAATGGAGCTTAATAAATAAACCAAATTTTGCGATTTTGTGTTTAAAGCGCCTCCAAGGGGTTCGGGCAAAGTACACATTACCGTTGTCGCTCGTTCGCTTGCTGGAACTAGGCGGACACACTGCCGCGTATCTAGATTAAGTACATCATTCATCTATTACCCATAACACAAGCTCTGCTTAGCTTGGGAACACTTGGTTACCACTTAACATAAGGTGGGCCTTCGGCTTGTCTCGTCATTTAGTTTTCGTTCATCACGCTTAGCGTGCGCAGTACGGGATGATAATAGACGGAAGAACGCTGCTGCATCTTCAGTAAGTATCCCTCGGCAGACCCCTACTGCACCCTCGGGCAATAGGGGAGAAAGCACTTGGAAACATTTGAATGCCGGCACTTTACAACTAGTTTATATTTGTAAATAGAGTTTCAGTTCAGGCTTGCGTAAACAGTGATTAAAATATCAGCTAACAAGGGCCGACGGAGATCCTTTGTGTAAGTGAGTTTATAACCAATAAATGTTCGCAGAACACCGCATTAGTTTCCCTGAAGCAACATGAAACGCTATTGTAAATTGTTATTTAGTTTTCGAAACCACAATGCGAAGGTGTTATTTTTTTTTTTTTTTTTTTTTTTTTTTTTTATTATTTGGTTCACAAATTGAAATCTACGCTACACTTATGAACTAAAATAAAGAAAAAAAAGAACTCTTACGGCGTAATTTCTAAAAACAGTGAACACTGCATGCTTTACAAAACTGTGCAAAATTAAAACTAAAATAAGGAAAAATAAAAAAAACATAAACTATTCTAATAAAAAAAAAAAAATAACAAAACTAATAAAAGCAAAAAATTTAACAGAGAGAAAAAAAAAATGGAAATTACTTAACGGGTACCTAAGTTTATCGAGCCTAAACTTTTCTTGACACTTATTTTCGCGGAGGCCAAAGAACCATTAAAAATGTCGAAACTTGACCTAATTCCATTATAGGATGAAAACATCCTGTAAAGTGGAGAGTGTTGTCCAACATTAGTTCTACAGTAAGGCAGTTTAAAAGTTTTTCTATTAATGACACGGCTACCTGGTCGAGGAACCTCTATATTGACATGTTTTAATACATCTGGACAGTCTACCAAGCCATGAATGAGTTTGAACAGGAAAAGAATATCCGCTACCTTGCGTCGAGTGGACAGAGATGTAATTTTATAAAAATTTAGTCTAGTTTCGTAAGAGGGCAGCTGCTTACACTTGTTATTAGCATATGATAGTTGATACAGAAATCGTTTTTGTATACGTTCTAATCTATTAGAGTGCACCTCATAGCAAGGAGACCATACACAGCTGTTAAACTCTAACAAGCTACGAACTATGCAATTATAAATAGGGATAATAACTATTGGGTCTTTAAATGATTTAATTTGTCTAGATAGAAAACCGGAAAGTTGGGATGCTTTTTTAATAATTTTATCAACGTGTTCTCTGAAATTGAAAGAGCTATCCATAATAACTCCTAAGTCTTTTATACTCATCACCTCGTTTAATTCAACATTTCTAAGTAAATACTTAGAATTATACGTTTTTTTCCTTTTAGTGAACTTTATATGGTGGCACTTGTTAACATTCAAAACCATTTTATTTATAGTGCACCAGTTTTCAATTTTTTTCAACTCTTGCTGCAAAAATGTTACATCGCTTTCACTTTTGACTCTAGTGTAAATTTTCAGGTCATCTGCGTACATTTTAAATTTACAATTAAGTTGTCCGGCAAGGTCGTTTATAAATGCGACAAAAAACAGCGGGCCTATATGCGATCCCTGTGGAATGCCACTAGGTATCATTTTTGCTCTAGACGTGTACCCTCGTATACTTACTAGCTGTGATCTATATTCGAGGTAAGACGAGCACCATCGCAATAATGAACCATGTATTCCCAGTTTTGATAATTTTTTTAGTAATAAGCTGTGGTCAATTAGATCAAAAGCTTTGCTAAAGTCTGTGTAAATAGCATGTACTTCTTCCCCGTCATCTATGGCTCGTGATATATAGTTAACAAAACCGACAAGATTGGTAGTAGTCGATTTTTTTGTAAGAAAACCATGTTGCTCTGGATCTATCTTCTCTTTTATATACCAGTATATCTTTTGTTGCACTAAAGATTCGAATACCTTACCAAGTGCTGGGAGAATTGACACAGGACGATAATTCGATACAATATTAGGATTTCCACTTTTAAATATTGATAAGATAAGATAAGATAAGATAATTTATTTATTTGTAAAACAAGCATTCACATACAAATGAACATTTTATAACAAAACAAAAATAAGAGAAGTAGGTGACATGCTTGAGTCACAAAAAGGTCTCTGTCTCAGCATAAGTTGGTTATGTTAACAACCAACGCTGGTCTTCCGACAGAGCCGTTTGGTGACGTCACGGAAAGCAACATATTAAATATAACACACCATATTGGTGTAACCAATATGTTGTATGGTGGCACCATACAACATATTGGTGTCAATCGCGCTTTTTTCCATTTTGATGGAAAGCAACCATCACTAAGAGACCTATTATATATAATAGATAGAGGCTCAGAGAGGTTTTCAGCGCATCGTTTAAGAAAGATATTAGGTATTTGATCCAATCCCGCACTCTTTTGGGGGTTTAGCTTCTTAAGGGCATAACTAATCTGAGACTGTGTAAGAGAAACGTTACTAAAAGTAGAGTGGTGATCAACATCGCAGGTTGAAATATTATCTGTATTATTTATAATAGCTGTTTTATAAACTGATTGAAAGTACTCTGAGAATAGTTCACATATATCTTCCCCTCCACTAGCGGTTTCATTGCCCATTTCAACTTGACTTGGTATACCGCCACTGCTACGTTTCAAATTATTTACGTAAGACCAGATATGTTTGGGGTGTGTTCGAATCGTAGTGGCAGCGTTCTCTTTAAATTTATTGAAACAAATTCTCACCATTTTATCGTACCTATTTCTGAGGAGTTCGACAGTTTCTTTATCTCGAGGATTACCATACAGATGATATCTCTTATGATACTTCAGTTTTTCTTTACAGCATTTTATCAAAGACGCGCTAAACCAAGTTGGGTAACGCTCATTTTTCGGTATGCGAAGCGGTGTATGTTTTTCTATTATTGACATGATTGTGGAGTAGAACAGTTCAACCATCTGATCCACACTATCACAATTTTTCCATATAATATGCCACTGTAAATTCGACAGCTCTTCGTTTATGAGAGTATAATTAGCTGTCCTAAAATTAAGCACAGCGGCTCTATTTTGTCTTAACGTTTTACCCTTCTTAGTGGGACTGTGAACTATTTCTAAAGCTGGATGATGCGAATCTAGTTTAGTTAACGGTGCCATACATTCATTAATTTTTATTGTTTTAGGTGAGTCTGTAAAGATAAGATCCAGAGTCCGATTCATTTGATTTGAAATATGATTACATTGACTAAGATTACTAAATTCAATTTCATCCATGAATGTATTTTCAACGTTGTTATTTTTTCCTTTAGATGGTAAACAGACAGACAAGCTGTGATCATATTTCCATATAATATTCGGCATATTAAAATCGCCTACAAGAATAGTGGGCGGCTTTTTAATCTTATTATTAAATACATTTGTGAAGCTAGTAAAAAACGTTTCAATGTATTCTTGACCAACCGAGGGTGGAATGTAAACTGCACATATGTTAATGTTTTGATGACGCGGGCTGCCTTTTAATGTAATGCTTACCCAGATATCCTCGTACTCTGATTCCCAGGAGTGCCGTCGAATAGCATCGAGACGCTTGTGCACCGCAATACACACACCTCCTCCCTCCCCTTTTGTCAAAGACGAGATGGTAGAGCTACGATCTCTTCTGAAAACGCTATACCTATCGTCCAGTATCTCATGATCAAAAATAGATGAGTTCAACCAGGTTTCCGTCAGGATAATTACGTCATATTGATTCAATAAGGCATTCATATAAATCTGTTCCGTTTTTGTTCTGAGGCCTCGTACATTTTGATAGTAGAGAGAATAAATGTTAATACACCCAATACAAGTTAAAAGCCAAAAATATACCGACGACTAAAACAACACTAAAGCAAGGCTACAAGGAGGCCAAAGAGTACTCGCTGCTGATTAGTTGAGACCTCGAGTTGGCGTTCTTTCGAGCGAAGATCCTGCCGTTCCGCACCCACAGGAACTCGTACTGCTTCTCCTTGGCAGCCACCCGCGCGGCCTCGTGCAGCTTCTTATTGGCTGGCGACAGGTGCTCGGCGACAAACACCGGCTGATTGGTTCCTGCAAAACCTAGGTGCCCCGTGTGTAGTTTGTCTCCACTATTGACTCTGTTGAACTTTTTTACCGCTGCTAGTATCTCGTCACGAATGCGAGGGCTAGCTAGCTTTGCAATGATCGCGCGAGGCCTGTTAGATTGCTGGTTCAGCTTAGCCACTCGGTGGAAGTCGAGAATGTCACTTTCGCTTATATCTCTCGAGACAACCTTTCCTAGCTGCTTGATCGTAGATAACAGGTTTTCGGTTTTGTTTTCCGGGACGCACTGGATCTCGATGTTGCATGCCCTGGACTGCTGCTCAATGTTATTAAGCTGGATATTAATAACGCAGATCTGGGATCGGAGTGTTTCGTTTTCAGACTTTAGGCTATCAATTTCTTTAGACTTTTCGTTGAATTGCTTGCTCAATTCCTCAAACTGAGAGTTAGTGTATTGAATGCTAGCCTTTAACTCCTCCAATTCCTTATGTATAGCTCTATTTTCTGCAGTAATTTGCCTTCCTAATTCACGCCTAGATTCTTCTAGTTTCGCTTCGAAGTAAGCTTTCAATTCGGTCACCACTGAGTCACTACCGCTACTCGACTCTCTAGGGGAGCTACACGGGTTCTGCTGTCGTATAGGCGTGTTGGAATTGTCACCCTTTTTCTCAGTGCTCTTGCAATCGGGACACTTCCAGTTCAGCTTCGATTGCTTAGACTCTTTGCCAAAGTTTTCGGATGTTATTCCTAGGCACTGGTAGTGATATTGTCCAGCGCACAAGAAACAAACTTTAGTATCTGTTGTTTTTGTAACTTTATTACAAGCCTTGCACTTCATATTGATTTATAAAAGTTAAGAGTGCATATACGTAGACGTGTAACGTCCTTATCAAAATGTCTGATATGTCTTTAAACAGCAAATATGGTTGTTGTAAGTATTTGGCCAGGCGTTATAATAGAAGAGTGGGCTGAGGTGTTGACCCACGTCAGTAATTTATCCACTATCTTGTAGGTAACTCTACACTAATTGCCGAAATTAGTTGATTTGTTATTTCACTAATATATCATTTCCAGATAAACTACCAATACTACTTCCTTAACTGGAATCCCAATGTGGCAACACAATTTTGTATCTGTGGCTTAGTTCACTCAATTAGGTTTGTTCAGTTGGCTATTTCAACGTTCTTTGGGTCTATGGTGTCGGCCGGCGAAAGTGTTTATGGTCAGCTGTCACTGGACAGTGATTAGGCTTGTTTGAGGTTAGGTCCTTAGTATTTTGCACATAAAATTGTACTCACGATGTAATGTTTTTTCGGTTGATTTATGTAATAATGATTTCCAACACGTACGTACTTTGTAGTTTTCTACTATTACTGCCGAAATTTACTATGTGTATTACTTTTCTACAATGAACAACTGGAAATGACTTGGAATACCTATATTATACCGTTATATTACATTACATACTATGTAGTAATTTAAATTGTTTTACATGACATGCATATTGTATCAATTAAATCATCTATTATTATCTCATATAGTTAACCTACATACATTCCGTCCTGTCCTGTCTGTCTGTCACCAGGCTGTATCACGTGTACTGTGATAGCTAGACAGTTGAAATTACAGTGTTTTGCATTACTGTGTCTACCATGAGTTGTCACTATTAGATCGCCTGCCTTTACTACAGTAGCAACAGTACGTTACTATGACATCTGTCAGAATTGTATCTCACGGTAACAAATTCTAAGCAAATTAAGCTCAAACTACAGTCGCTGTAGTATAGTTTACTGCGTATTTTAGTACCAAACTATTCGCTAGAGGCGCTGTACAAGTTTACATATATTTTTTTAACTACAGTCGCTTGCGAGTATAGATTGTGAAAACTCATGGTATACCTACTGTTGCCGCTATAACAACAAATACTAAAAACAGAATAAAATAAATATTTAATGGTAAGCCGTTTTTTTGCTCGATTTTAATAACGGCAACAGGTAGACACGTTGTTTTGCCAAATAATGACACGGACCCTTTGTGCGCGAGTTCGACTCGCATTTGACCAATTTCAAAAGACAAAAGACCAAGACTTCGCGAGCTTGTGTGGTATCAGCGCAAGGTGATCAGCTCTCCGCGTCTGGTACAGGTAGAGATCCCCGTTCCTGGTAAACATGCCAAGGATAGTCTTGACATACACGGCTACTTGGTATATGACTACACAAGGTATGGCCTTTATTCCCAGGTCTTTAAAAAACGGGCGTGCCGCAGTCCGATGCGACATCCTAACAATAGCCCTTACCGCACGCTTTTGCATATGGAAGGCGCGCTCCCACTCAAATTAAATCAAATGAAAGTCATAAAGTCAGAGACAAAATTGAATAAATCAACTCAATTTATCATCTGGCACCAAATCAGGCCGTGGCTCGAAAAATGTCGTCTCAAGCGGTTATTAAGTTACCTTACGTAATACCTTTTTCACAGTCGTAAATTTCTGACGAACGGAAAATAATAAATTAGTTCGGTAAGGTCTATGACCTCTGGCGCATTGGTCTTTGGACATTTTTTGCCTGCTTAGGGGCCCAATCAAAAATAACACCGCTACACCACACCAGCCAAAGACGGGTACGGGACGATAACTATCATTTCACAAACAACGTTTTACAAACTAATCAATTTACAAACCACATGTACACAAAACTTTTCAAATCACAAATTCACATTAATTTAAACTATTCAATTGCACAAAAATCTTTTTCAATATTTCCATTTCAAAAATACTTTTTTCAAACGAATTTGTTGTTTAACGAATCTTTATTTTTCAGTTTTACAATATATGGGGGGGGGGGGGGGGTGAAGAGGGGATGAACAATCGAATGTTTTCAAATATACCCGAGTTTGATACCAAATAAAAAGAAGGTACAATGCAAAACTGAAAGTCATATAGAAATCGGTTGCCATTCATGAGATATGAGGGTTAAAAGTAGGCGTGAACAATCGAATGTTTTCAAATTTACCCAAGTGTGTCTGTGGGCATGATGTGCAAAACTGCGAGTATACATTACAAAAAAAATTAGGTAACCTTCGAGATTAGGAAAAGTGTCGGGAGGTACTTAAAATTTTAAATTCATAAACTTGCTTTACAAGTTGTCGAAGTGTTCTATGTCTTGCAAAGCGTTTTGAAACGGAGCCCCGAGCGACGCTGCGAGAAGTGCAGCCTGGTCAACCCAGTGAAGGTAACGTTATCGGCTGGTGAGGGCTGCAATCCTGACGCGTCATTTCAAATTAAATTATTACTTATTATTTTCCACTTATTTTAAATTGTTTAAAGGACTTTTTAAAGTTGTAAACACTGTTTAAAGGACCGCCGTGGGGTGCCGGCAGTAGAATGATACCCCTCCTCTCATGCCCATGGATGCAGTAAGAGCCTGCTAAGGGATACCTCCGGAAGATGGGCAGCAGCGTCTATCCGTGTATCAAAATCCAATACTGCGCTCACCAACCCGCCTGCCGAGCGTGGTGAGCATGGCCACTACACCTCATGGAGATCTATGAGGGAGGCCTGTGTTCATCAGTGGAAGTTTTATGGCTGAAATGATGAAAGGGACTTTAGCGTGCCACAAACATCATCTAACACTCTATGTGTGTACAAAAAATCATAAAATCATCACTTTTATTTTCATAATTTCATAGTTCAAAACAAAGACACGTGAGCACACAGTAGCAAATAAAAATGTATCTTTAGTTAATCTATACTTATAATAAATTTGTAGAGAGGTCAATTCTGTACATGAAATATATTTCCAAAATAACTATCAGGGGTTATTAGGGATCGATACTGATGCCAAAAATGCAATCAGTAAAATTTTTGTCTGTCTGTCTGTCTGTCTGTATGTATAACCGTTATAGAAACAAAAACTACTCGACGGATTTTAACGAAACTTGGTACAATTATTTTTCATACTCCTGAGCTGGTTATAGTATACTTTTCATCACGCTACAATTAATAGGAGCAGAGCAGTGAAGGGGAATGTTGGAAAAACGGGAGAAGTTACTCCATTTTTTAAGCTTCCGTCGCGTGTGCAACCTTAATGGTTAAAGCTACACAGAAATCATGTATGACGGAAATGTTCTCTTTAAAATTATGTATATAAAAAATATCCCACAACAGCATATGTCTATCTTTTATGGTTGACTCACAATAACACGTGTAACTCCCGATAGCTTAGCAGTTCGAAGCTTTCTGATTATATTTGTTTACTCTTACGTTTATAACACTCTCAGTCATCCCTAATTAAAAAAGTTAACATTATTAACTATTCCATAAAAAAGAATCATAGAAATCGGTATAGAAACACCAAAGTTATACATGAAATACGCTTATAATAAGCCATCGCGCTTGAATACTGAATCACGCTCGACGCGTCTCGCGGCCGAAGGTATAAAAAGGCGGGGCGTCCGAGCGCGAGCTTTATTTCATACAATTTTTGCCTGTTGATGCGAATAGACGTTCAAAGCGTTCGACCTTATTGACAGAAAATACTTAATTGATATTAACAAACCGTGCTTATCAGCGCGACTTTTTGATAATTTATTTTTAGATTCCTTTTGTTGTTATTTTATAAAATAGGTATTAGTTATTTTAGTAGTGTTTAAATATTCGTTCAAATTATATATTATTAATAGTTTACATTTTATTTATTTTTAGGTGAAGTAGTAGTAGGTACGTATAGATTTTTAGATACCGGTAGGTAAGTTTTGGCTAATTTACGTTCACTTTTTTATATTAGTTTTATTTTCATTTACGTTTTATTTGCATTTGCCTGCATCAATGCCACCTAAAAAACGATTATCTTTATCTCGAAATTTGAGAGAAGCTAAGAGAATGAGAAATAGGCATGCTCAAGAATCGGCAGAGGAAAGAGCACATCGGTTAAACTCTATGAGAGTTAGTAACTCAACTTCTCGAGCCAATGAAAGCTCTCCCGAGAGAGAGATGCAATTAGCAGTTGACAGAGCGAGACGAGCTACATCACGGGCGTCTCAAAGCTCTTCTCAACGAGAGCTAAGGCTTACCATTGACCGAGAACAACATGTGTTATCCCTAGAAACTGAAACTGCTTCATAACGAGAATTGCGGCTCACAACTGACCGCGAACGGCATACATTATCTCGCGAGTCCGAAACCTTCACTGAGAGGTTGGTTAGGTCAGTTTATTCTCGCATGGTCAGTTGTACGTCGCTCTTTCTCGGGTTAGCAGTTCTAGAAATCTTTATGTTCACGTGCCGGACTGGTCAACTTTCAACATAGTTTACCCGGAAGTTTTGCGCTGAAGTATTTTCGTTCTATAGGTACTTAAGCCATGAGGCTGAGTTCACATGAGTGAACGTGATCTAAACAATATTACCAGTACATTAACTTAATAACACACAAGGAGTTACACGCTGACGGAGTCGCGGGCACAGCTATTAACAATAATATTGTGCGGTTCCGTATTGCGATATTTTTTAACAGTATTGTAGATTTACATATTATATTTCCCTAATAAAATACAAAAGTTAATCTGTCTGTTACATCAAAACCAATGAACCGTTAGGAAGGACATAGGCTACTTTACGAAAAACGACGGAAACGCGGACGAAGTCGCGGGTAACAGCTAGTATGAAATAAAATACATGAATGAACATTTCAATTCTCAGTTATAATGACTATAATAAGCGATTTGAAAACAAAGATCTTAATAATTGTTAGTTTTTAGGTGTTTCAGAGTTTGTTATGTCTGTGTTATCAAATTCCATTGCAAGCATTTTGTCTTCTAAATGACCAGATTTTTTTTTAAAGCAAAAGCTTCATAACCGTGCATGAGACTTGCACACGACCGTTTACGTTGGCGTGCTGAAAAGGAGACCTATACCCAGCAGTGGGTGCCAACGGGCCGATATGATGATGATGATAATAATATAATAATAAATAATGCTGGACAAATCACACAGCATCATCTAGCCCCAAGCTAAACAGAGCTTGTGTTATGGGAACTAGATGACTGATATACTTAATACATTATGCTACATAGATAGATATTTTTATTATATATAGAAAAACACCCAGAACACCCTGAACAAATATCTGCAGATCGTACAGACATTTGTCCCGAGGCGGGAATCGAACCCTTAACCCCTGCGTCGCTGGCGGACCTTCGCCCGCTGCGCCACAGAGGTTGTCAATGATGATGATGTAAAGCTTCATAAAAATTAAGATTACCTTTTTTATTTTTTTATAGAAAATTGGTGCATTTCTTTAGAAATTTAATTGTAGACGCTTGTACATTGAAAGATATGACCCAAATGACTGTGGGGCCGGGGTGCTCTGTAACTCGATTTGAGCCTTCATCTACTCATGTCGGAATGCTCTGATTTTGATCTGTCTCTTGATTGGAACCCTGCCATGGCAATAAACGCAATTTGTGAAATCACCTTTTTGTAAAAAGATTGTTTGCGAATTGGAATGTCTGGAAAGTATGTTCTTTGTAAAAAATAATAATAATAATGAAATGGCTGTGGAATGAGTATGCTGAATAAACATTTGCGTTGTGTTTGTGAAATTATTATTTTTAATAGTCTTTTAGTTTGCGAAGGTAAGCCCCTGAAACTCATGTGTATGTAAAGATTACAGGAAAATTATAACGAACTCTCTAATGTTCATTTTTAAAAAGTATCTAAAATATACATAAGTTCCGCTATCAGACTAGAGATGGCGCCGTCAAGGTTCTCCAATAAATGCAAACCATCTTTATCATATAATATATTAATGTATGATTGCACAGAACCCTCGGTGCGCGAGTCCTCCTGGCCGGTTTTATTTTATCGGTAACGTCAATATATATTGTCAAGAGAGAGAGAGAGAAACTATTAATAATAATAATAACAATAACGTTTATTGAACAAAATCAAGATATTACACATAATTAGAGCAGTGGCCCCCAAACTAGGAAATCCTGTATCTTGGGGACCTCCTTCCTTATGAACGAATAAGTTTGATACATAGACAATAATTTAAACGTTAAACAAAAGATAAATATTATGTTAAAAGTTACAAAATTAAAGAAAGAAAAAATGAAAAGGCTATGAACTGCTAAATTAAATTAACTACTACTATTACTTTACAAGGAATATGTTTCAATACCTGAATTAACAACAAACATTTAGTAAAATCCGCTGACCTATAAATTATCTAATAAGCACTTGAAAACCATTCAAAACTGATTCGCCACATGTTTCGCCTCTACAAGGCATCTACAGGAGAAATCGGCTCCCCGTTCGTCACGGAGTAGATACACTAGAAAGAAGGAGCTAGGTTAGCGGATTTGTTACTAAATACTCCCTATAATATGCCCGCTAAGTCACGCCTGAATCAGTTATTTTCTTGAAAGGGTTATGTTTGGTTCGATCCCGGTACCATCTCAAGATTAAAGTATTCAAAGTGGATGTTGTATGTGTCCCTTACTAGATTCAATAGGTTAATTTGACTTATCCGCCGTATGATTAAATTGACCAGTCGATGGAGCGAGGTCACTAACAAAACAATAGAGGACTTTCAACATCACATCAACTCAGTTACTACGTTTGTGTGACTTTTAACTACAGTAAAGTTAAAAGTCACACAAACGTTAATAAGTGCTTATTCAAAAGAGCAAAACGCTACTTAGAATAGTCAATATACAAAATAAGAACAAGACACATCTAAATTAAATAAAGCACTTAAATAATTTCGTTCGCTTCAGAAGGACGATCTCCGCTAGTGAATTAAAAATAAAGATAAATATACGAATTCTCGTTCAGTTACTGAATATATGCATATAATTCAACACTTAGCCGTGGGGTGCCGGCAGTAGATTGGTATCCCTCCTTTCATGATCATGGATTCAGTAAGAGCCTAAGGGATACTTTCGGAAGATGGGTAACAGCGACCTTCCGCATCTCAACATCCTGTACTGCGCTCGCTAACCCGCCTGCTAAGCGTGTTGAGTATGGCAACTACCCCTCATGGAGATCTATGATGGAGGCCTGTGTTCAGTAGTGGACGTTTTACGGCTGAAATGATCATGATGGATTCGACCCGGAAGGTGGCGTTGCAATCGGGTATATCAATCATCACCTCAGTCGTTGGACTGCAAATTAATAATTGTAATAGCAGACACTGGAGTCCCTCAATACAATGTCAATTTTTTTTTGCGAATTTGAAAGCTTCACTTAGACCAATCAATGGAGCAGAATATTCTGAATATGACTGCATTCATAACTCATTTTGGATAAAATGGTTTTTACGACATTTCTACCCTAAGGTGTCGACATAGTTTTATGCCTTAAATTTAACTTGCGGTTATTTTTTTAATTTAATTTATAAGTAAAGGTAAATGCTGTTGTTTCACTAACTAGCTAAGGCTAGTTAAATTAGTTGACGTAACGGACTTAAATGACAAAATGCTATTCGGTTAGTGGCGTTCTAAAATTAAAACAGAACGAATAGACTCGATTTTACGTTAACAGCTTTAAAAAATAATAATAAGCCCCTCAAAGCCCAACCCCACGTCTGCGCTGACCATCTATGCCACGTGAGGGGCGGGCACTCTGGGGACCTATGGTTCTGCTTAGCACTAAACCCCCTATCCAACAGTTTAAATTCAACCCCAATAGAATACCCACTAAAAACATCCAATAATAATCAGACAGTCTTCGAATATAAGCTCAACCACTTGCTCTACATGGACGATATAAAAATATATTCCGCTTCACTGAAAATGTATTATCAAGATATTGCGATGAATTTTGGCATTGATAAATGCAAAATTCCGTTAGAGCAGGACAAATCTTCCAGCATACATAAATTATGCAAACCGGAGCAATCATAGGCCCGTTAAACGAAAACGAAACCTACAAATATTTAGGCTACCACCAATCTAAACTAATTCACTCTAAGGAAGTCAAAACAAAACTCACCCAAACTTTCAAACACCGGCTGAACTCTGTCCATAAATCGCAGTTAAATTCTAAAAATATCACCAAAGCTTTTAACTCATGCCATCCCTTTCTTAACTTACTCTTTTGGAGTAATAAACTGGACAAAAACCGAGCTTAAAAATTTACAGCGTCTTATCAATGTGACAATGACCAAGCACAGGAAACACCACCCCCGAGCCTGCATACAAAGGCAGCTACTACCGCGATCTGAAGGAGGAAGGGGCATTATAGACATTCAAAACCTGCACAATAAACAAATAGTAACTTCATGATCCTACTTCCATTCTAAATCTGACACATCTTCTTTACACAGGTCAGTAGTTTAAATAGATAAAAATCTGACACCACTTAATTTGCACTCAATAAACAATCTAACGAAAACACCACAAGTCTCGACCTTAATTGACAGAATGGACCCGGACTGATAAATAATGAATATTTTGCACTTGGCCTAGGCCCGTGCGTTTCAGTTATTCCCGGTTTATATACCGAGTAGATGAAAATCTAGAACTATAATAATAATAATAAAGTATTTATTTGACAACAATGTTTACATTGTAACTTAATTACCTATGACAAACGTTAAGATAGAGTTTTAAATATTTTTACATAAAATGTTTTTGTGCTACAATTATATTATAAATAAATCTTACGCAATGTCCCCTCGCTCTAAGTTTTTACTTGTATATAGACGCGAGGGATCGCTCGCTGCTTCGGCTCACAATTGTAATTTTATAAAATACTGAAAAAAGAAAAAAACTTAAAAATAAGGCTGAAAGAAGTAGGTTTGTGTAGACCTATGGTGTAGTGTTTGTGTAACTGTATTTAGACACGTCATATCTGCAATCAAAACTAGTTTTAGGATGTGACACCAATACTTGCTAGTTTTAACACGCACTTTTGATGATGGGGTCTATGTTGAATCGAGGGAAACACTGATAGAAATGCGTAAATATAGCGGTTTTGGTGTTATCAGCAATAAGTCAAGGATTTTTTTGGAAAAAAATAAAGAATTCTTAGAATCCAGTGATAAGTAGGTGTAGTGGGGATCGTGATGTACCTAACATTGTAAAGTGAAGATACTGTTAGTGTTGTGTGCCGCAATGTAAACGCGGCCCTACCGAGTTCTAAAGACAAAGTAAAGGTAGTTGCAAAACCACCATCGCTTCTTGATCGACACTCTAACAAAATCTCCAGTCAACCCCGGGTACACTAAAGCACAGTTGAATTGAAACACAGTCGAAACGCCGGGAATAATCAAAGGTTTACGCTATAAATTCCCGTGGTTTTGTTAATATAATTAAAAGGTTGTTTTATTGAACTTTTGTTCAGTTCAAAGGCTCCTCAGGTATACCACTCAGCTCACTCGTCCGCAGAAGGGACAGGTTTATTGGTAGCCTCGCAGGAGTCATATTCAGGGCGCCATAAAACACCGGACCCCTTATAACTCTGTAATGTCGAGGCCAAATGCCGGCCGAATGTTGTGGGCTTTCGGAAAATAGTCATCATTTTAGCCTTCAGTAGTGGATGTTCCACTACTGAACACAGGCCTCCCTCATGGATCTCCATGAGGGGTAGTTGCCATACTCACCACTGGAAGGCGGGTTGACGAGCGCAGTACGGGATGTTGATGCACGAAGAGACGCTGCTGCCCATCTTCCGGAGGTATCCTTTAGCAGGCTCTTACTGCATCAAGGGGTATGAGGGGAGGGTTAACATTCTACTGCCGGTACCCCACGGAACGGTAACTCTGTTATGTCGGGTCCAAATTCCGGCTGAATATTGTGGGATTAGGATAAATAGTGTTTTTGTCCAACCAAGTACTAAACTTATGAAGGTTTTTAAATCGCTTATTAGTTTCACCAAATAAAATGATTCCGTGAGGTGCCGACAGTAGAATGTTGCCCCTCCTCTCTTGCCCGTGGATGCAGTAAGAGTCTACCAACGGCTGCCTCCAGAAGATGGCCAGCAGCGTCTTTCCGTACTGCTTGCCAATCCGTCTGCCAAGCGGATGATAATGTTAATTCTACAAAATAAGGATACAATGTACTGAAATCTATTAACATAGTAGATTCTATTAAAAGATTTCAGTACATTGTATCCTTACCTTTTAACAGAGTAGACTATTTTAATATATTTCAGTACATTGTAACCTTATCTATTAACAGAGTAGATCTAATAATAGATTTCAGTCCATTGTATCCTTATCTATTAACAGTGTAGACTCTATTAATAGATTTTAGTACATTGTATCCTTATCTATTAACAGAGTAGATTTATTTATAGATTTCAATACATTGTATCCCTATTTATTAACAGAGTAGACTCTATTGATTGATTTCAGTACATTTTATCCTTATTTTTCACTCCACTTTTCTGTCTTTTCCGATGTTTCCAACTTTTTAAGTTTGCAATAATTAATTCACTTTCAGAATATTTATTTAAGCTTGAAGCTTGTTTATTCCTGTTTTACCTGAACTAGATCCAAGCTTCCTCTAGAGCATCAGCATTCCTCAGGGACATTGAAAATCTCTTTCAACGTCGACTTTGCATTTATTGAAAATTCTTCCGGCGTATTTCTGCATTTGCGTGTAAATGTCGTCGGAGGTACAACTCTTCTTAAAGTATAATCCTCGACCAAAAATAGAGGGGTTATAAGTTTTACCGCTATGTGTGTGCCTGTGTGTGGCACCGTAGCTTTTACACGACTGAGCCGATTTGAATGCAGTTTGTTTTAATTTAAAAACAGATTTTCTATGTTTTTTTTTAAATCAGTTATGTTATTATGAGCTATGAGAGAGGAGCTGCACGCGGGCTGAATAATCGATTATTTCAAAATATGCCCGAGTGTGGTGTCAACTGAAAGGCATGATGTGTAGATTGAAAAACTGAGGGTAGCTATTACAAAAAAAATTAGGTAACCTCCGAGACTAGGTAAAGTTTTCTTTAGATATTGTCAATCTAATGTAGGTAACCGTATGTACGTTGTGCAAAAAATAATTCTCTCCGGTTTCATTCAAAATGTTTAACATAAAATTACGGAAGATAATTGTGAGAGAATTAAAGTGACCTTGTCGGAGCAATGACTAGCAAAAATAAGTGAAAAATTATAAAGGTACCAACACTAAGAGGAATATTTTTCCCTTTTACTTCTATTATAGATGCACTCAAGAACTTGTTTGCTTTCGTCATCGTCAAAATTTAGAATTTCTATTTAAAACTCAAATAGAAATTCTACGTTGAAAATTCTTGCAACTCATTATACCATTTAATAACAGTATCAAAGACCAGTTAAGCGTGAACACGGACACCAAATACTGGTGACAGCTCAGCTCATCGAAGTAGATTGCTGTTATTAATCCACGAGTGAACCCCATGCGGCATTATGTTGCGCTAAAAGCTTTTTACACGTTCACACGATAGTTAGGACATGCATACACGTACCGCCTCTATTATTTAATCATGTATGTGAATGTGTATTGTAAGCCTTGTTGGCCGAGTGGTATGTACCCCTTTTTCTTCTTCCCTTCGGATCGACTTTCGATCCGAAGGTCATGGGTTCAATACCGGCCGTGAACCTATGGATTTTTCTTTATTGAAAAAAAATATGTTCACATATAACACGAGCTTTAACGGTGAAAGAAAACATCGTGAGGAAACCCGCGGCTTAGACAGCTTCAGACGTATTTACCTGTTATTTCTTCTTTTTTCTGTCTTCTTTCTTCTGTCTTCTTTTTTCTTGCTTTGTCTTTCTCGTTCTCGCTTTTTAACATCAAATCACTTGCACACTCCGAATAACCCCGTCATCTGCTGTAGGTAACCCAAGACATTGTTCATTTAACATTTTAAATTTGGTTCATGCATTTTCTAATGAAAAAGTCCGTCACCCTCATTGGCCTGCTAAACAGGTGTCAGGCGGGTTGGCGCGGCTGGCCGACAAATAGACATGGTCCTGGCGTTGCCTGTTTAGCAGCTAGATTATGAGCTGACGGACTTTCTCACACTTGTTTATTTTATTTTTTTTAATTTTTTTGTTTTAAAATGTAGATATTAATTGTCCACATAAATATTTCTTTCTTATATTTGTTTATTTTAAATGTTTTTTGTTTTTATTTTGTATAAGATTACTTTGTTTGTTTGAGTTTGATGTTGTTTTACCGTCCGTCTATCTATTCTATCCTGTCTCCTTCTCTCATTACCATCTGTGGTCATCAAATCACCCGGGGCCCCAACTGAAAACCAGCGTAGCATCTGAGCCTAGCCAGGTGCTACACCATGCTGAGTTGTGGATCCATTTCCTCGCGCCACATCCTCTTCTTCCTGTCCGCATTGTAATGTTAATTAATTATATCTTTGTACCCTTTTTTGTTGTTTTAAAATAAGTGTTTTTCTTCTTCTTCTTTCCACGGACTAATAATCTACTATTTGGCCAGGGTGAGCAGCGTGTGGGCGAATGGTTGCTTGTCTGCAGACATTTTTCTCGGGTCTTCTACGTTTGATAAGTATGTAGATACAACAAAACTGTATTAAATTTTGGTGTCTGTAGAACAAGCTTTTCTTCGTTTGGGTTAGATGGTGGCGGTAAGTGGAGCATTATTAAAGGCCGGCATTATTCATTTATTTCTTCTTTGTTTACTAATTGGCGATGGATAATTAACATGCTAAAAGTTTCAAAACAATGATTTTGGTAGAGAGGTATTATATTAACAAATTCTCAGCAATACCTCAGAATATACTTCTGAGGTATTGCTCAGCATTTGTTTTATGGTATTGTTTCGCAAACAAAATTTGCATGACAATGTACTTACGTACGTTGAACTTTTCAACCCAGTAAATGGAATAAAATGTTTTTTGATGTAAAAATGGTAATTTTATAAAACTATTCAATGTTATAAGTGCACGGGTAGCTCATAGAGTCATGCCCTTTTACTGCATATCCTCCGTGGATTGCTTTACGCTTGGCAGGCGGGTTGGCAAGCACAGTACGGGATGTTGATACACAGAATGACGCTGCTGCTATAAAGCAGCAGCAAGGGATACCTAGGATAACCTAGGTATCCCTTAGCAGGCTTTTACTGCATCCACGGGCATGAAAGGAGTGGTACCATTTTATTGTCGATACCCTACGGCTTATCTATCTAAGGCATATTGCGCGATTTATCATAGCGTACTGTTTAGGGAGATGTTGTATCAGTAACTGAGAGAGACTACGATGGCGCTTATTCGATGGACGTAAAGTGACATTTTGGTGACCCTCGTCAATTCCAAAGTTCGGAGTATTGGTAGAACCTAGGTCTGTACGTTCATTTCCTCGGACAGGAGTATGTGTATTGCCAGTCTTTTACAGCGACACTCAATACAGAGCCAAGGTGGTAGTTGGCCGGAGGAAAGCTATCGTAATCTATTTCAGCTTTATTAGTGCAAAGAAGGGCACTGCACTTACATGCTGAATAGGTCACGCATTTGTTGTTTGTAATCTTACTAAGGCATCCATAATCTACATGGCCGCCAAATAACATAAGAATTTATAAATTAACATGACACTGGCGGAATTGTGTAAAATCAAACACAAAAAGCCATAAAATAAGAAGACAAGACTAAAGATAAAGAAACTTTTGTTGTTCAATTATACCAATCTTGCATGTAGGAAAATACAAGTAAAGGTCAAACAAGAGGATATAAATTATGTATGGATTTATTTATTATGTATGGAAGAAAAGGATATAAATTATATTTTCACGATTTTATCCTGTTCGGACATACAATATTTTCTATTCACGTTGCAACGCAAGCGCGTGAGAGGGAAGGAGACGGTACCGCGTAAAAAAGCTCCATTCCCTGACGAACGTTCCCCTGGGAGGAACTGAACACGTTGGATACCTATTTTCAACGAATAATTAACATGAGTAGAAAACCCGTTTAACATAACAATGAATAGGTTGTTAATGCAACATGCATACCCAAACCCACACGACGACACGTGTTTCGCCTCTCCGCGAGGCAACTTCAGGTGAGACGCCAAGGTGTAGTCTGATCGGCGGCTGGAACGAAAGTGAAGCCACAGAGAGTTATTATATAACAATATATGTTGTTGACCGCTGATGGCCATGACAACGTTACCGGACTATGGCGAGCGCAGAAGGCGCCCAGCCGCAAAAGTTAGGTTGGGGCAACAAGCTCAAGGGCACCACTTAGGTCCGAACCTCGACTTGGACTGTTGCCAGATTTTTGTGTGTAATGATGGTTAACGTCCAGGTGCAAAACTGCACCTTAAGACGGAAGAGTGTATTCTTCGGCCCCGCCGGCGGGACCGGTTATTGAATGTGTGCCTAGCAGCTAATGTGGGACGGGTTGACGTCACCTCCGGGTTAGCGGCGGTGAGCTCGTCAACGGGCAAGCCGAGAACGTGTCTCGGTCGACGGAGGAAAGTGTGAAGCCACAACGCAGCGGCCACTCCTTATATACAGGTTTGCCTGCTCAGCTATAATATAATTTAATAATAATAATAATATAATTTATTTATTTATTAAGACAACATAGTCCAATTTTTGTTAGTAGAACTTATACCTAGGTGTTAGTACTTATAATTTAATACAGATTTGGTCCTCTGAATAAGTTTGAATATCAGAGGACAATCAAATTTATTGGCTATTGCAGCTAGGATGGTGTTGCCGCTGGCACGGGTTCTGCTAAGCAGTGAGGCTGTCTTTTTCCGCCAGATAGCATCGAAAGTTGCGACTCGTGCATGTGTTAACATGCCCGAGGCACTGCAATATCTGGGCAGCCGCAACAGCAACCTAAATGCGTTATTATACTGGACCCGCAGAGCATTGTAGGCCTTTTGCGTGTAGTTAACCCACAGACTCGCTGAGTAGAATGAAGTACAGTATGCTTTGAATAAGGTAACCTTCACCGCATCTGTACATCGTGCGAATCTGCGAGCCAACATATTGGCCCTGACTGACAATGCTCTGCGTTCCCTCTCCATATCAACGTCGTCCTTCAGGCATTCAGTCAACAGATGTCCTAGATATTTAAAGATATACACTCTTTTGAGAGGCGTGCCACTGAGTGTTATCGGTGGAACGAAAAACGGACATTTGGTGCCTGCTTTGAAAACCATAAACTCCGACTTTTTAACATTGTAAATAAGCCCGTGTGACGCAGCATAGGACTCGCATACCGCAATAAGCTTTCGAAGGGCACTGATTGAGGGAGCCAGCAGCA
The DNA here is from genome assembly GCA_963082625.1 of Pasiphila rectangulata. Lineage (NCBI taxonomy): Eukaryota > Metazoa > Arthropoda > Insecta > Lepidoptera > Geometridae > Pasiphila > Pasiphila rectangulata. The sequence goes on along the minus strand of OY720237.1, from coordinate 24,553,581 downwards.
CCATGTCATCAGCATAGCTCAGGTTGTTTACACAAACCCCATTAATGTGGCAGCCAACTGGCATGCTGCTGAGTCGCTCAATCAGTGCGTTTATGTACAGACAGAATAGCGAAGGTGAGCTCAACCCCCCCTGTCGTACTCCGCACTCTTGCCTATATGCATCCGAAAGCTCACCCGCCCACCTCACTCGGTTCTGCTGGTTTTCGTACCAATACCGGAAAATCGAAACCAGCTCGGCTGGAAGTCCCACTTCATCTAACTTGTGCCAGAGTATGTCGTATGACACCAAATCGAAGGCCTTCGATAGGTCCAAGAAACAGGCATACACAGGTGTCTGTCTGTCTGTGTAGTACTTAACAGTGTGCTTTAAGCTAAGAATAGCTGTTTCAGTTGAGAGCCCAGACTGAAACCCAAATTGAGCATCGTGTAGCTGTAATTGCTTGTTGAGGTGAGAATTTAGCACACTGTCAAGCACCTTGGCCACAATCGAGGCCAACGATATGGGTCTATAATTGGATTTTTCAGACATATCTCCAGTTTTGTTTTTAACAACTGGCACCACCAGAGTCCGCATCAGGTCGGCAGGTAAGTATGAGTGACTTATACATACATTATATAGCATAGCAAGTAGTCTAGGTAGGTGGGAACCAGCATGCTTCAGGTGTTCAATACTAAGTCCATCATGCCCAGGTGATTTGCCTCCAGTCATTTTCTTAATAGCAGCTCGAACGTCTTTAGCGAGAATAATTGTTTTAATCCGCTGGGCATTCTGGTTGGCAATATCACACCCTTGGCGTGGCGGTCCCAGAGACTTCACAAAGAAATAATCTTTAAAGACATTTGCAATGTCTGCAGGCGTGGATGCACCACCGACACTCACTGGACTGCTAGGCCTCACATTTAACTTAGACGTGGCCTTCCAAAAACTTTTAAAATCCCCCTTAGAGTGATGTTGAGCTAGTAGGTCCATTTTGATTTGGTCTTTGTGGTTTTGACACCACTTCAGCCTACCTTTGAAGATTTTACGCGCTTGAACCATGTCATCAAAAACAGAACCTCTAGTTGGTTTACCGTGCCACACCCATTTACGGAATTTCGTCCTAGCAATCAAGTGAGCCTCACTTACGTGCTTATTCCACCCTACCACGACTTTTTTTCTTCCATATCTTTTCCTTGTCTGGTTAGATTTAGTGGCAGCCTCACCAAGAATGTTGATAATACTTTCATACAATTTATCTATTATTTGCAAATGCTGGGAGTTAGAACAGTTAAAATCGCAGCATTTTCGAAATTGATATGGAAAATCAATACTTTTTAATTTAATATTACATAAATTGTGATAATTAGTGACTTGTTCTGATGTTCTGTCACCCCATAGTATTTGATTACAAGTAAAAGTTTTAGGTTGGTTTTTCAGCTTCACAACATCCAAATTACATTTGATAACTAAGGGGAAATGATCAGACCAATATACATCATCCTTAACATAAACATCAACAACACACGGCCACGCTGCCTGTGTTACTACGCAGTGGTCCAGCCAACGCACACAATCGGAATGTGCTTCACTAATAAAAGTCACGGTATTAGAAGACAAGCTTAACTTACATGTGTCCGCACAAACCCAGTCTTGTTCTGCCGAAAAATCCAATAATTCACGAAAGAAAGGTTCACTTGGATGGGCATTAAAATCTCCGAGAATAAACACTGATTCGACACTATTTTCTTCTATAATTGCACTTATTTCACTTAAGCAATTCGTAAATTCCACTATATTTTTATCACAATCGGTGGGCATGTAAACACTTATAACGATCACCGGCCTATTGTGAGTGGCTAACCGCACTGCTGATATACGCGGGTTCGCACATTCTATCACCGATACGCACGTGAATAGTGATTTGCGCCATAGAAGCGCAACTCCGCCGTGAGGTCGGCCTAACAGAGGTCCGTTGCTAAGGTCGACAGCCGAAGTTCCAGTACTCCCGAAGTCATCGTGAATGGCTGACAGAAGAGGCAGGTCATGCGGCAATATCCATGTCTCTTGAAGCGCAATGATATCAGCGAAACCGCATAGCTGCCGTATTCCTTCCAGTGATCGTTTAACACTTTTGCAATTAAAGGTGACCATTGTAGTGTTAAACATTTTGTTCGTGCGAGTTTCTCTTCTGTTCGGACATTTGATATGGCATAAAGCGTCTACAAGTTATACCATCTGGCCATATCTCATCGTTGAGAAATATTTCCCATCTATGTCGACTTACTAACATCTTGAATGCACTATAATCGCGTTTATTTTTCATTTTAATTTTCTGAAGACTAACTTTTTGTTGAGTTTTTCTGAAAATGAACTCAACTATGTCCGTCTCCAGGGTATCCTTGTGTACATTTGATATGAATAGGGGCATTTTTATATCGGCGGGTCGAAACTTATCATTGGGTTCTATAGAAGCTTTTCCCGTGACTCCTTCTGTTCTGTTTTTATGTCTTTTTCTCTGGACCTCGGTCCAATCAGGACTAGGAATTTCAGGCTTCCATTCTCCTTCCATCCTCACTATGTCAGCCATAGACTTTCCTTTATTTTTGGCTACACAAATGGCCGTATTATCTTCTCGTAGCGGCGCCGGCGCAAGGCTCGTTGGCGAGTGTACCTTCTGAGTAGTAACCCGGTTTGGCAGTATAGGTGTTGTGTCCGTATGTTTAGCGAATGGCGCGCAAGATGATTGTGCACTTTTCATGTTTACAGGACAGGGCGCGAAGGATACTCTGCCGGTGTTAGTTAACTCTGAGATAGGCTGCGATAAATTAGCTTGCTTTGGACTCAAAGATCTGTAATTTGGCGTACTGTTTACTGTAGGAGGACTACTCGTAATGTTTAGGATACCAGTCGGTCCGCTATCAAGTAGGTAGGCACCCCTTCTTGTGTTTACGTTGTCATTAATGTTAACTAATGATGTGTATTTCATATTTTCAAGATCAGATTTTATTTTATTCAACTGTTCGTTTGTAGCGAATGAATCTTTTATGTGCTTGATTTCTGATTGAAGAAGAATAATATCTTTCAATATTTTCGTAGAATCCAAGCTGTTGAACGTAACAGGAGGCAGCTTGTGAATTTGCCACGCTACGAAAATCGGTGTATTATCTGGCTCAGTATTCTTGAAGGCACAAATAATATCTTCCAGATCCTTCTGTTCTTTGTTCTTGCGACGCGATACATTTCTGAGGGTAGAAGTAATGGATCCAAACAGTAAATCCTTCGCGTAGCTTATTTCCGATGTAGAAAAAGCAGTCACACAAAGTCTCACTAAACTTTCTTCGTCTAAAACTTCAATTTTGTTTTGGACAAAACAAAGCAACTCGTTAATCACGATATTACACTGAGTGCATTTTAATGTCTCGGTAGACATATTGCTTTCAACGACCGTACGCTAGCGCATCCGAGCGGGGACTGAGCGGGGGCTATACCTGCTGACTTAATATAATCAATGGAATCAGGCGTTACCTTGCGGAAATCCATAAAAATAAAATGCAATGAAAATATCTAGTTTTAGCTCAGGTTGGAAGCTGAAGGCCTCTTCAACCTCTACATCTGCAATACCGCAGTGATCACGTTCACTTAGCACGTAACCCCTGCTGCATTCGCCCGTCACCCCTGCTGCATTCGCCCGTCACCCCTGCTGCATTCGCCCGTCACCGGTTTCATGTGCCCGTAATTTCACCGGGCCTATTTAGCCTTCAAATGGGAACACAGAAATGCAGACAATTTTAACTTGTAATGAATCTTGGTGACAGAAAAAGTTAATGTGGTACTACTTCCCCGGATGAACTCTTCACAAAGAGTTCCACTACTACTAAAATAAGTTCAGGTCGCGGGGCGTCTATGGATGCAACTAGCACAGGACCGTGGCAGATGGCAGAAACTTATGGGGGCCCAGCAGTGAGTAAAGTAGGCTGTACCCTAGCAAAGAGTAAAATTAAATTAAATTGCAAATCACTAAATTTAAACTCCAAAAAGTAAATAAATCATTTGTGGGAAACTTTGTGTGCCTCTATAATAAGCTTCCATCTGAGGCGACTGAACTATCGATTCATAGGTTTAAGCTTTTTAACACACAAAATATCTTAGAAAAAGCCATGGAGTTAATATCCATAGATGATTATTTGAATGATATTGAACCTTGGCCAACTGTTGCTCGGTTTAACCACGATAACAAATAATGTCATCTTACAATATCTAAAATATCCAATATCCTCGCGAACATTAAATTAAGCATAATACTAAGACAGCAATTGTAACAATGGATAGAAGTGAAAGAGTGAGGTTTCTTGTTCGCTTATTTCCCTGACTTGGAAAAAAGTTATCTGAAGCACAGATAATATAATACACTAGTACAGATGCCTCATCTAGAACAAAAGTTTGAGCCTTCCTAGCGGGCATTTATCTGCGGGCTGTCCGACCTATAACGTGGATAAAGTGCCTGTTTCTAAGGAAAAGCTAAGTGTTTTAATTCGTTCGCGCTAGGTGGCGTTCATGTACTGCCCGCAATCACAGATAATATAATACACTACCTCTAGTATCTGAAGCGAAAAAAATCAATTATGTGCTTTAAAAATCCCTAAGCAGGCTCTTACTGCATCCACGAGCATGAGAGGTAGGGTAACATTCTACAGCCGGCACCACGGCAGTTCGTGTACCACCGGCCTATTCTAGTAGCGACTATTCATTCCGCAGATGCTATGAAGGCGGCGCTAATGGCGGCGGTGATTTATTGATACATTAATTCGGACGCACACGTGTGCGTGCGACACTCGTCCTGATGAAGGTGCTTGACAGCATTTTGTTGTTTAGTGCTCTGCGATATTTCTTAATTAATTACTAAAGTCGAAAAATAACGAAAAGGGAGATGAAAATTGAGCCGTCACGGGACGCCTGGCAGATGTGAAACATTTTTAATTTTGCAATAAGTCCTAAATTATTAAAATATTTTGGCTAAGCGGCTACTATGAATGTACTCATGGTAACTAGTAATTTGATTATTAATTATGATGACTATTTTTTTGTTGGAAAGGAGATATCCCATTGTTTTCCTCCTATGGGACCTGGACTGACCTCTATATGGGACTACCCATATAGAGGTCGAAAACAATTCGGCACCTAAGTGGGTTGAAATATGGGTTGAATGATGAAATCAACAATTATTCTTGAATCTTGTTATTTATTTATTATATATTTGGTATAAAACAAAATGTCACCAAGTTGAAATCTCAAATCCGACTCAAAAGTACAATAATAATTATTTGACGAATTTTTACTTTACTTTGTTTTTGTAAAAAGCACTTATGTTCCCATTTTACTCTTGGCTTGTTTTATTTTATATGAATTAAAAAATCCAATTCTTTTAAAAAACAACTCTCTCATAACTCAGGTTTATCTTCGCGCCACATTAACCAGTAAACATGTCATCAGCATCATCTCAGTCGTAAGACGTTCACTGCTGGATACAGGCCTCCCTCATGGATCTCCAAATACTGATCATGAGGGTTGTTACCATACTCGCCACGCTTGGCAGGCGGGTTGGCGAGTGCAGTACGAGATGTTGACACTAGGATTCTTTTGCCAAATAGTAAATAGACAAGAGATCTTAGCCACCATTTCACGGCACCCCACGGCAGTTTTGAACCATTAATATAGTTGAATCTATAATCATACTGTATGTTGATATTGCATACTCCTACATAATGTATACTTTTAACAGAACGAGAACTCTTTGAAAACAAAACAGTCTACTCAGGCATAGTGTAATGTGAGTTTGAATGTTTCCATGTGCGTTATTATTCCCATGGCGGCTCAATTACTTGCATGCAACATGAATGTGTAGTGTACTAACCCAAAAAGGGGAGGTTTGAGCTCATAAAAATAAGTAGTTTTGAAGGAAAATAAACGGAAGTCCGTATTATTTTTATTTACATATATATATTTATTTATTTATTTATTTATTTATTCATGTCTACTGACGTGAGGTGCCGGCAGTAGAATGTTACCTTCCCTGTCTTGCCGGTGGATGCAGTTAGAATGTGCTAAGGGATACCTCCGGATGATGGGCAGCAGCATCGCTTTCGACAATTTTTTTTACGAAGCTATACTATTTTGTCTAAAGAACTCTAGAGTTGTCATTTATATCTATACTAATAGAGAGGAAATATTTGTATATTACAAGTTTATGACGAATAAACTCTTTACAAAATTCTTTCACCATTAGAAAGCTACATTGTCTCAAAGTAGCATACGCTATAATTTATCTCAAAGTTAAAGTCAAAGGCAAAATCAATAATTGCTTATTCAATAGAGCAAAACGCTACACAGAATAGTCAATTTACAAAAGAAGAACAAGACACATTCAAATTGAATAACTCATTTTTTTCCAAGTGAGGGAAAGAAGCGAACAAGAAACCTCACTCATTCGCTTCTATTCATTGTTACAATTTCTGTCTTAGTATTATGCTTAACTTAATGTTCGCAAGGATGTTGGATACTTTGAATATTGCAAGATGACAATATTTTTTATCGTGGTTGAACCGAACAACACTCGGCAAAGGGTCAAGTTCATGCAAATAATCATCTATGGAGTAATACACTTTCTCAATGAGATTTGGTTTTTTAAAAAGCTTAAACCTATGAATCGATAGTTCAGTCGCCTCAGATGGAAGCTTATTAAAGAAGCGCAATCAGTTTCCCATAAATGATTTATTTACTTTTTGGAGTCTAAATTTAGGGGTGTGCAATTTATTTTTATTTATCTCATTTATGCTAAGCAAATCACATCTCTTGATAAAATTATTTCTATTGCTGTGTCCAGATAGAACGTTTTCATAAATATGTTGCGATTATAACAGTTAAAATTTATTTTTCTTAAATCGCTTCCTAAGTGAGTCGCGAGGTATCATTTTGTAAATAGCACGTATCGCAATTTTTTGAAGGACAAAGCAGGATACCATACAAACTCCCGTAATCTAGCCCAAAAGTAAGCAGAGCTTGTATAAGGATTGATACTATGTTTTTAAAAACACCTTCGCAAATAATGTATAACCTTAAAAAAGGTTACAATGGTAAAGGAATAATTCCGCCAAGCGTGATGACTGCGGAACTCTAACCGCTTACGCAGCGCACGCCGCGGAAGCTCTCAAAATGAATTGATTTTCCCCGTTCATGCAAATTCATCCTCTCTCCCGTCTCCTGCCCGTTGATGCAGTAAGAATCTGCCATGGGCTACCTCCGGAAGATAGGCAGCAGCGTCTTTCCGTGTATTAATATCTTGTACTGCGCTCGCCAACCCGCCTGCCAAGCGTGGTGAGTATGGCAACAACCCCTCATGATCGCATGGAGATCTATGAGGGAGGCCTACCTCCAGTAGTGAGTCAGTCCTACGGCTGAGATGATGATGATGATGCAACATTTTACAAGAAAGCTCCGCTTTTATTAGTCATAGTCTTATAGCCTCCCTGGACAGTCGGCTATCCAACACAGAAAGCATTTATTAATTCAGACCTGTAAGTTCCTGTGATTAGCGCGTTCAACCAAACAAACAAATTATTCAACTTCATAATATTGGTATACTTACAGGATGTATTATAATATGTGTACTAACGAAAGGGGAGTATCAGCCGTATCATCGTATTTTTTTAATATATTTTATTTACTATTTTACTAGTAAGTGTATTGTGAAGATGATCCATCGGTCAGAGTCGGTTTTTTTTATAATTTAAATAAAAAAACTCTGGTTTTAGATATTTTTATTTATACCAGTACTTACTGCAATTAATTGCGGAGGTCAATAACCCTATCAAGAAACACATGGCGGTTCTCATTATCGTATAATCAGCTATTGAAGATACAACTTTCGAGGTCTTTTCTTCAATGAAATCACCGAATCCTGAAAAGTCTTAAAACCAAAGCTATTCCTCGGGGTGGGCAGAATCACCGCCTTTCTGCTTAGTACACAACACGTGTTATAATGCACCCTGTAGATTGAATGTTTAATTATTAATTACGGTTGACATACCTTATCTGTTGAGTAATTGTTATTATTATTGTACTATATACCTATTTATATAGTTACCTAATTTAAAAATATTTAAATGTGACGTGTAAATCTTGTATTGTACGAAATACGGAGTATGGTTTGATAATTGCGCTAAATATATAATATATCGTAAAGGTTTTAATAAATACATGATTTTATTTTTTAGATTTATAGAAATAATGAAAATGATTAGTATATCTTTAAAAAACATTTTTCCCACAACGAGAATCGAACTCGCAACCTCCTTAACACCTAGAATTTGCTCTGATTGGGCCTAAACTGACGCCACCGCACGGTTCCAGCTTCACACTGTCCTATTAACAGATTACACTCGAGCCAGTAATCTACTCCAGTTCACTCGACCATTCGAACGCTCCACAGAGCAGGCGAGTGATGTCAGTTTTAGTAATTGGTTGATGAGAATGTATAGCTGAACTACAGTGAGGGAAAAAACCGAACAGGAAATCTGACCATTCCAAGGAACAACTTTCTTTTACGACTTTTCAGGATTAAGTGATTTTCCTTCAAGATAAAAACAAAGAAAGTTTTAACTTCAATAGCTTATTATACGATACCCACTGACAACTTAAACGGCAGCTTATTCTTTACAGGGTCATTTACCTCCTAAAAATACTTATAACCGTATATAGGTTTTTTAATAAAATAAGAAAAACGAGTATGACCTCAGGATCATTTTCACGTCACACCAACTAGTAAATTATAAAAAAATATATTTAAACAAAAAAAAATTAGAAACCCCAATTTATTTCTCTTCTAAAACAACTTGTTTCGTTGCAGCCGTAAAACGTCCACTACTGTACAAAGACCTCCCTCATGGAACTCCATGAGTAGTTGCCATACTCACCACGCTTGGCAGGCGGGTTGGCGAGCGCAGTACGGGATGTTGATACACGGAAAGACGCTGCTGCCCATCTTCTGGAGGTATCCCTTAGCAGACTTTTACTGCATCCACGAGTATGAGAGGAGGGGTAACATTCTAATGCCGGCACCCCACGCCTACGACCACAAACAACTTGTTTACATGAGCTGAAACCCCCACTTTCTGGTTAGTACACAAATGCATACTTATAAAATTAAGCTAAAGAGTTTGTTCAGTCGGTTAAACACGCTGATCTCAGGAACTACTGGTCCGAAAAAGTTGTTTTGCTGTTGAATAACCCAACCATCGAGAAAGGATACAAAAATACTTTGACCAATAGGGGCGGAGTATTATTAAAAAAATATTGCTTAAAAGGGGATTTTTTTTTGTGAGAGCCTCCGTTACGCGCACTGCGTGAACGGTTAAAGTTACGCAGCCATCATGTGTGTATAGCGGTATTGGTGTCGATGCTGTTTAATACTTCCTAAAACTAACTATAATTAAAGATATGATATTATAATGCTTTTGTGAGAGAAATAAATGATTTATTATTATTATTATTATGACGTTTTTAAACTTAGAAATTGTTCGCGTAATATTGGGTCTATTAGTTCCGTTTTAATTTTAGAACGGCAGGTTGGTCTGTTTAACGTCAATATAATTGTAGTTAGTGCAACAGAATCGCCACCATTCATCATTTCAACCCTAAACGTAACGTGAACACATGGATCTCCATGAGGGGTAGTTGCCATACTCACAACACTTGGCAGACGGGTTGACGAGCGCAGTACCTACGAGATGTTGATACATGGAAAGACGCTGCTTCTGAAACCATACTATACCTACTTTTTTTATACAACTATACTTCCAAAATCCAATTTAATTCACATGAGCTTCAGTGGTTCGTTAAAATCCAGCATGTTTTATCCGTTTGGAACGGTTTGACCGGCGCCAGTTTCAATAAACGCTTTGATAGGTAAAGCCCCAATTGTGCGATCACGATAAGCTCAAGGGGTTCGTCCCTCGACGGACGGAGGTATGTATTAATCTATTGTTTATTATTTTGCCCCACGAAGCCCCGAGTCATTGTCCGTCGAAGGGATGGAAATGATTTATGTTTGTTTTTACTTCGAAACGCCCAAACGATCATCGTAACCTCTCACAAGCACACTGTAATGTTATCGTTCAAACTAATAGATATTAAAATTTTCAACTACAAGTTTATACAATTTTTTTTCGTAGTGTTCCCTGAGTTTTGCAGTCTACACACTTGGTTATATTTGAAAACGTTCAACAGTTCACCCCTACTTTCAGCCCCCATATCTCATGAATGAATCGACCAATTTTTATATAACTTTCAGTTTTGCATTCTACATAGGTACTCCACGGGTATGGAGAGGAGGGGTAACATTCTGCTGCCGGCACCCCACGGCGTGCATAGTGGCATCTCAGCTTGATGATGATTACATTTTCGTGAACTGCCTGTTGAGTTTTGGGGTTGATTATACAAACACAGTTTGTTATAGAAACTCAAATTTCACTATTTATTTGTTGCAATCAATTTTATAATGATGCGAACACTATGAGTTGACATTTTCTGAGGTCGGAGAGCACACAGAGTAAAAAAAGGCACAGATAACATAATGTTTCTCAACACTGCCAACATTTTTCGCCCTGTATGTATTAAATAGCCGCCACAAAGCACCGCCAGTCCCACTCGCTCGCTGCCTTACTGCCCTATTTTATTATCTGACCCTATATTATTCCCAACCCTATATTGTTTCTAATTCGGTGATTGCATACTCGGCCGTTCGTTTTATCGTTTATTGCGCTGCACTATCCTTTCATTCTACCGCCGCGGGGTGCCGGCAGTAGAATATTACTAGTAATATTCTACTGCCGGCACCCCGCGGCACTACTACTACGGCACGACTACGCCTAGGTGTAAGACGTCCACTACTGAACACATGCCTTTCTCATTGATCTCCATGAGGGGTAGTTGCCATACTCACTACGCTTGGCAGGCGGGTTGGCGAGCGCAGTACGGGTTGACGCTGCTGCTCATCTTCCGGAGGTATCCCTTAGCAGGCTCTTACTGCATACACAGGCATGGAGGGGTAACATTCTATTACCTATTCTAATAAACTAAAAAAAAAATCCACGGCTTAACAGAAGCCGAGTACAGTGATGCCATATATTTTTAAGCAGCCTAAGAACTTACGTGCTTCAAGAAAATAAATCATTTATTCATTAATTGATTTTGGAGGCATCCTAGCAGATATCTTCTGCATCTCAAGAAAAATCATCATCATGAGATTGAATACACGGGTACCCGGGCGCGTGGGGTCGACACGACACCGGCGCTGGCGGCGCGCGCCGCGCGAGCCTCGTAGCGTTCGGCGCGAGAGGAAGCGGGCCGCGTAGCGCTTGATGTGCTTGCGCTGCTGCAGGCGTCGTTGTTGGTGTAGTGGCGCTGGCATATGTGTCCGGTGCAGGTTCATCATCACTACCATCGTCTCTACTATATGTGGGTGAACAGAACACAGAACATGTTCTGTTCACCTACAAAACTTAAAAATCGAAACGTGTCGGAATCTTCGACGTTACAAAACTACGTAAGTAATCCCCGTTTTAAATTAAAAGTATATCTCACGTTAACTCTGAAAGTGAAATAGGAACTATACTGTTGTCACTTTAATCTCGCTTCATGAAAATGGGCTTGAAACGTATCATGTAAGGCGGCGATGACGTATAATAGGCGAAGCACTTAGCAAAAATAACATTTAGTACCGGCATGTGCCCGCCCTTGAAACTACATTTGAGATGGGTTGAATAGTTTTCATATTGAGACTGTTCTGTACAATTAACCGTGGGGTAACTCAGTCAGCTTCAGACGTTTCGAGCTGTTTTTAAGGTTCCAAACCTCAACAGGGAAACCGGAACCCTTAGAGGATTACTCGTTTGTCTGTCTGTCAAGACTTGAGACCCTTTTCTCCGAAACGGCTAAAGGTATCAGCTTAAACTTATACTAAACATCGAGGTCTGCAGGCAGATGATGGCCAAGGTTCAACATCAGGGCATTCAGAAGTTATAGCTACAAGTGTACAATTTTGTATGAAAGTAACAAAATTTTAAAACATCTAGGGCACTTCCAGATGTATTACGGCTATTAAGGGGAAGAACTGTTATTTAGGTATTTCTTTATTTGAATTTCAATACTGAACAGCTGTGAGGACTGAACACCGGCAGTAGAATGTTGCCCCACCTCTCATACCCGTGGATGCAGTAAGAGCCTGCTAAGGGATACATCCGGAAGATGGGCAGCACCGTCTTTCCGTGTATCAACATCCCGTACTGCGCTCGCCAACCGGCCTGTCCAGCGCTGAGTATGGCAACTACCCCTCATGAAGTCCCATGAGGGAGGCTTTTATTCATTAGTGGACGTTTCATGACTGAAATGATGACTGCACAGAAGTTTGAAGAATCCTTTGAAAATCGAAAAGGCCTTTATTAATTCACTAACACTGCATGCTAACTACAGGATGAATTAAAAAGTCAGTGTGTCTACCACGAGTTGTCACTTTTAGATCACCTGCTGTTACTACAGAATAGCACGTTACTATGACATCTGTCGGATTTGCAACTCATGGAACCAAATTCTAAGCAAATGAAGCCCAAACTACAAACAGTCGCTGTGTAGTATATAGGTTACTGCGTATTTTAGTACCATAATACCCTTTAGAGGCGCTGTACAAGATTTTATAATATTTTTAAACTACAGTCGCTAGCAAGTATCGATTGTGAAAACTCATAGTAAAAAATAGCCTAAAATACCACGCGCATAAAACCGCGGACAAAAACAACCCCCACAAATACGTGAATAACGAAGTGAATACATTTCCTGGTACAACATATGTTTTGCCTTTTACGATATTAAGTAAATTGCTGTCTTTTCATCCATCCTTTGTCTTTTACCTTTTCTTTCTTTTGTCCTTGAGTCTCTACAAAGTACAAATATATAAATAATACTGGACAATTCACATGGGATGTCCATGTAAATTGTCCAGTATTATTTATTTATACACACAGCACTGCACTTGTGTTTTGAATACTAGATTACTGAAATACTTAATATATTATACTACATGGATATATATACAGAACACTCTAAACAAATATCTGCAGATCGTACAGACCGTACAACGGATCGTACAGAGGCGGGAATCGAACCCCTCCTCCTCGCAATCTCTTGCGTCGCCGTCGCATCTATCCCACGAATTTAAGGCCGTATCTCATAAAATTACAACTTTTTCAAGAAAAAATATCATGAAATTTTATAAATATTTCGATCTCACCCCGCAGTAAACTAAAATTTATCTGTGCAAATTTTGTCAATTTTCTAAAAAAGTAACCTCACGAACAGGTCAGTTCTAAAAACTGATGTTGTATTTGGAATACAGTTTGATATTTGTATGTATACATATCCACTATTGGTTATGATTTTGAAGAATCAGTCATCTGATAATTAGAATGCATAGAAAACTTAGAATCTGTCCGTTTGTATGTGAAATGGATCATATTAATGTCTAATCTACCCACATCCGATTGATTTAATTTCGGTATAGATAAATTAAGGTAAGCCAATTTGTCAAAATAATTAAGACCCATAAAATTCATCAAAATTCAATTGCGTTATTCAATTGGACGCGCGAAGGTCACTTAGGCACAAAATATTACTTCATTATATCTGAAAGGTACCTTAACTTACTGTAACTGTGTAATTTATGCCAAAGTATTCCAATACTACTCCGCGCGGTCTTTCAAAAAACTTTATATCCAGAAGAAACTGAAAGAACACTTATTACAATAGAAGCCAAAAGTCCAGAAATCTATCTGAACGTAAATACACCCTCCGTTCCTAAGCCGACGGCGGTTGTTAGAGCGAATTGCGACATCCAGATTAAGGTCACTGTTTATAACGAAAATATAGGAGGGTTTTTCATATTGGGGACATTTTTATTAACATCTTGTTACTAGAGTTTAGGGCACAGTGCCGTTGTTTCGCAGAAGATAAGCTCACATGGCTTTTTTAAAGTTTAAAAGTTATTGGTATATTAAAAAGGATTTTACCTGCTCGTAAACTTAATACATACTTCTAACCATTATATATTATATTAATATAATTAATAGAATCAGGCGTTACTTTGCGGAAATCCATATTATTATGACAAACAATGAAAATATCTAGTTTTAATTCCGCTAATGCTGAGATGCATATGATCGTGTGGGTTTGGGTATGCATGTTGCACTAACAGCCTGGTTCCCCCTGCATGTGCATAATTAGCGGACGGGAGGGCGGTGCATATGGATCTCAGCATTAGCGGAATTAAAACTAGATATTTTCATTGTTTGTCATAATATTATATTAATATTCATTATAAATCTGATATTAAAAATACTATTTTAGCACTTGAGTAAGCTTAAGCTACTTTCTTTCTTATAATGTAATGTAGTAGTTACTCACTAGGTAGGTTTCGGTGCAATGATTACACGAATATAATGAAACGAACGCTAGCTTTAATACAAAAGAGAAAAATTAGGATAAAGAGCACAGGTCAGGGTTAATAAATTATTTAGGCAAGGGGCAAAGATACTTAAAAGCATCATACGAACGAAAAATAAGACTAATAAGAAATTTAAATAAAAAGTTGTAACTCTATACTTAATATATAAATACGAAGGGTTTGTATGTTTAAACGCGCTAATCTCAGGAACTACTGGTACGATATGAAAAATTATTTCAGTATTAGATAGCCCATTTATCGAGGAAGGCTATATAACATCACGATACGACCTATGAGAGCGGAGCAGTAACCAAAGATGCGGGTGAAACCGCGGGGACTTCTAGTAGATAATGATTATGGACTCTCACTTGATCCTGTCTAAAGATCCAGTCACTATCTAGTGAGAGTTTTAAGTATCAGTAGATCATGTTTAGAACAGCAATAAATTATGGATCTAGTGAGAGATCTTGATTACGTAGGTAAATATACCGGCCGTGAACCAATGGATTTTTCTTTCTTGAAAAATGTATGTTAACGATTAACACGCGCTTTAGCGGTGCAGAAAAACATCGCGAGGAAACCCGCGGTTTAGTAAGCTTCAGACGTATTGACCTGTTCTTTCCTCTGACTAAAAGCCGACTAAGCTCAGAGTAAGGTATAAGTGCCGGGCAAGCCTAATCCAACTAAAATGTCCCAGGCACTGCAGCGTTCTGACCAGCATAAATTGCTGACGCTGTATAAATCATCTATAATATACATAGATGTTAAGTAAAGGCTTAACAACTACTGGGTAAATATGAAATAGTGTGTTCCTATTTCTATAATTTATAATAATGCAGAGTGGCCCACGCTATTTTCAGGTTATAATTTTTCACCGCAAAGCGATTCATTAACATCCAAGTTTCTTACTCTTCGGTAATAAACTAATTTCACGGTAACGTAAGCACTTAAGTGTCCTTTCTGTTCTTAGTTAACTGTACGGTGCCTATAGAAAAGCTAGAAATTTGTCCCATTTTCTTGGTTCAAGTTCAAGTTATAACTTCGGCAGTTGAATTTTGTGGGCGGACCAATGATGTGGAGGCACCAAATGGACTCGTGGAAGCTTTTTCTGGGCCATGGAACGTTTACGGTCCACGTATGCCTTTACGGGGCTATGCGGGGCCATGATCTATGGTGAATATGTTTGTTCCCCTGTGATATTTGTGTTCTATCTAAGGCTTGCGTAAGGTAGTAAAATTTGATGGCGGTCGCTTTTGTTATCATGTTAAGCATACCATAATGTAATAGAGAAGCGTCTCTATTACATTATCTTGCGGTGATGTGGTGGATAAAAAAGTAACCGGTATTTTTTTCATAGGAAAAAAATACCGGGTACTTTCTTATTAAGGAACCTATAGAGGTTACAGATGAATTACTTTTCATATTTTGAAACTCTCTTAGAGGACCTTCTCCCTTCTTGTGACCATGCTATTATTATGGGTGATATTAATACTTGCATAGTAAAACAAAACGCTCGTTTAGCTGCTTTTTAATCTTTTATTAGGTAAGCTACATTTACTACCTCTTGCAACAACTCATCACTTTCCTAACTTTATTCCCTCTTTTCTTAACCTCATACTAGTTTCTTCTTTGCTGTTGCTGATGTTGCTAATCACAATCAATGTTCTGCTGAGGATTTTTCATATCATGTCCTTATATTTTTGTCTGATAAAGTCCGTCCACCTAAATATAAACACAAAACTCTCTTTCACACGACGCATTGCAAATTGACTGGTTTCCGGTAATGGCAGTCGATAATGTTGACGACAAGCTAGCCGCTTTTAATTCGATCGTGACTAATCCTTTTGATGTTCGTGCACCTATCCGCTTGATCAAAATAAAGCATCTGCTACCAGCTCCGTGGATTACGGACAAAATAAAGTCCTTGTTGCACAGAAAGACAGTTGCCAGAGTGAGATACAAAAGCTGTTCAAGTGAAGTCAATAAAGACAGTTATCACCTTGCTAGGAATCGCTGCAATAGGATGTGTAGGGACGCTCAGTGCCACTATATCCATTCGTTGCAGTTAAATGCCAGTCCAGCTAATGCCTAGAAATTTCTCAGAACAATAGGAAATGGAAAGTCACGTCATTACGATGCGTGTACTAAAGATTAAGACTTGACTAGAACATGGCCTATGGTCTACATGTAAATCCTGGCAAAACCCAGGCATTACTAGTCGGAAGTTCACGCACCAAAATTTATTGGACTAGTCTCCCACAGATTGTTTTTAATAACGTACAATAAAATTCCAGTTGTAATAACGTTAAAGCTTGGGTATCTTAATTGACAAGGACATAATCTTGAGGTCCTCAACTAGATGCAGTAAGTCGTAAAATATTCGCATCTTACGCGTCGTTAAGACGCCTTCGTAACTTTCAACCGACAGCTATCAAAATTACGCTTTCTCAATCTCTTCTCCTTCCTTTACTAGATAACGCTGACATCTGCTATCTTGATGTCAATGAAGAGCAGTTGAACGCTAAGACGACTTCAAAATGTCTGCATTCGTTGTATTTTTGGTCTACGCAAGTTTGATCATGTGTCTGCATTTCGCTCTTTCTTCGGCTTTCTATCCGACATCGCCGGAATACTCACATCCTATCCCTCCCACATAATATTCTCATTAATCTTTTCATACCATCCTACTTGAAGGAAAGTTTTGAACTCCTTCATTCTTCCCATCTTTCCCGCTTCCTTCATTAAGTCCTTCTCTGTCCAGGCCGTAAGACTGTGGAACGCACTACCCAAAACTATTAGAAAAACAATTGACTTACCAATTTTCAAAACTACAGTTAAAGATTTCTCTCAGGAAGAGAATTAATTATAGGTATATATATTTATAGGTATATATATTTATATTTATATATACTAGCTTTTACCCGCCGCTTCGCCCGCGCAAAGTTAATTTGATACATTTTTTTCTAGTCCAGACATCCTTTAAGGGACTTTGGCAGACCGTCGTCGAAAATTATAACGACTTATTTTTGAAACTGTACCTGACGTGACCTATCTTAAGGAAGGAACTTGACAGAGACTGCTGAACCATGAAGACATGTCTCTTAAACTGTACTTGACGTAACTAGAAAAAGGAACTATGTCGGAGGCTGCAGTAACTGTAAATTTTAATAACTCATTTCAAAACGTTGACTTGACGGGGTGGAATAAGGTACTTCGTCAGCGCTGCGGTAGCTGGAAATTTTACTCATCTCGTGGACTTTACCTAACGGTAGCTAAGTACAGAACCTTAGCAGACGATGCGGTAGCTGTTAATTATTTATGACGCATATGTAAAATTTTACCTGACGGGAGTCAAATAAGGTGCTTTGCCAGACGCTGTGTCAAACTAGAAATTTTTATGACTCATCTACCAAACTTTACCTGACGGAAGCAAAATAAGGTACTTTACCAGACGCTGGGACGGCTGGAAATTTTAATAAATAATTTCTTAAATTTTTCCATAACGGTAGCTCATTACGATACTTTGGTAGCTTTACATTTTTAATAACGCATCTCCCAAATTTTAAATGATGAGAGTGAACTAAGGTACTTTGGGAGACGCTGCAGTAGCTTGATTTTATATGACTTAAACATTCCCTGAAGCAATCTAAAAACAGTACTTTGGCTGAAGCTGCTGGAGCTGGAATTTTTTAGGACACATGTTGCAAAATTTACCTGACGGAAGTAAAATAAGGTCCTTTAGCAGACGTTGCGAGAGCCGGAATGTTTTTTATGGCACTTCTCTCGATTTTTTATTGATGGAAGCCGAAGAAGGTATGTTGGCAGATGCTGCGGTAGCTGGAAATTTTTATGATTCTGCTCTCAAACTTTACTTGAGGGGTTGAAATAAGATACTCCAGCAGACGCTGCGGTAGCTGGAATTTTTTAGTGACGCAACCTATGAACTTTACGTGACGGGAACGGAATAAGATTATTCCGCGGTAGCTGGAAAATGTAGGAATCATCCCTCATACCTTTACTTAAGGGGAGCCTGAAAAATTAACTTTTAACTTTGACCTATGTGTTAATTCCAGTCACTACCTGCTTTTGTGCTAATATGTAACAAAGATAAAATCGCATAAATTAAAATAATTAACGTCTTAATAAACTTATTAAAACAAATGTTTAAAACAAAAAGTTGCCTATGTGTTATTTCTGGACCATATCTATACAATTGTAAAGTTTCAGCGCAATCGGAAGTGTAGTTTTTGCGTAAAGATTTAACTATAACAAATTACCTTAGAAAGAAAGGAAAACTTATAACGTCATAACCACCTTAAGGGGCAGAATTTTTGAGGACAAAAAGTAGCTTATATGTCAATCTTGCTCTACATGTTTTATGCGCAAAGTGTTATCTCAATCCGAAGATGTAACAAAAACAAATTATCATACAAATTAAAACTAATTACGTCATATCTATCATAAGGGAACTGAATTGTAAGACAAAAAGTAGTATATATGTTAATCTTGGTCTACATCTATCCTTGTGCAAAATTTCTGCTTAATCTGCAGCGTAGTTTCAAAGGAAAACTTATTATGTCATAAATACCCTACGGGATCTAGTTTTCGGGTCTTAAAGTAAACAATATGCTAATCTGGGTTTATATCTATCTATATGCAAAGTTTTAGCTCAACCCTTAGCGAAGATTTTGCGTCAAGATTTATCAAAAATTATCATACAAAGGAAAACTGATTACGTCATATCTATCTTATGGGAACAAATTTTTGGGACAAAAAGTAGCCCATAATTATGTTATTCTTGGTCAACATCTATACGAGTGCAAAGTTGTAGCTCAATCCGTAGCGTAGTTCTTGCCTGAAGGGGTAACAAAGTCAAATTTTCATTTAAAAGAAAACTGTTTACGTCATATCTATCTATAGGAACTCAATTTTGGAACGAAAAGTAGCCTACGTGTTATTCCTGGCCCACATCTATGCGTGTGCAAAATTTCAGTTCAATCCTCATTATAGCTAAGTTCCCAAAAAAACATTTATATATAAGACATTTCTGAAATATAATTTAAATAAAATCTGGAAAATCCTTCAATACATTTAAAATTTCAAGGGTCTACCTGAGTATGTAGTTTTGGAGACATGGCACATTAGTATGGAGAACTTTAGACCCCCTATACCCTTCAGAGTTTGAATTTCCGAAATCCAGTTCATAGGGGCCGGTTTTGTACCAAGACAAGCGTAGCTAAAAAAATTCAAGTCTCTAGGATCAGTGATTTGGGCTGCACGTTGTCTGCCAGTGAATCTGATAGCATTTTGTACCTAATCATCATTATATTTCAGCCATTAAACGTCCACTGATGAACACAGGCCTCCCTCATGGATCTCCATGAGGGGTAGTTGCCATTCTCACCACGCTTGGCAGGCGGGTTAGTGAGCGCAGTATGGGATGTTGATACACGGATAGACGCTGCTGCCCATCTTCCGGAGGTATCCCTTAGCAGGCTCTTACTGCATCCATGGGCATGAGAGGAGGGTTATCATTCTACTGCCGGCATCCCACGGCGGTAACTAATATACAAGATAAAACTTTCGTGGTCTTTTCATGAATGAAAATCACTGAACCCTGAAAAGTCGTAGAACAAAAGTTGTTCCTTGGCATGGTCAGAATCACCCTCTTTCGGCTTACTATACATGAACAATACAAGTAGTATAGTGATGTATCAAAACACAGAAATTTATCGCGTATTGACTTTGATCATTCCGCCGTGGGGTGCCGGCAGTAGAATGATACCCCTCCTCTCATGCCCATGGATGCAGTAAGAGCCTGCTAAGGGATACCTCCGGAAGATGGGCAGCAGCGTCTATCCGTGTATCAACATCCCATACTGCGCTCACCAACCCGCCTGCCAAGCGTGGTGAGAATGGCAACTACCTCTCATGGAGATCCATGAGAGAGACCTGTGTTCATCAGTGGACGTTTTATGACTGAAATGATGATTTCCGACGTTTAAACCAAGTTACAACAGCCCGTGGTCCCGGGAACCGTTCCGTTCGGAATTAGAATAAGAACATTTAGTTTTGTGTTCACGAGTGGCGTATCAGAGGAGAGGACTTTACCTACCAGTGGGTGTTACCGGCTGATTAGATATATTGCCGTGAGGTGCCGGCAGTAGAACGTTACCTCTCCTTTAATACCCTTGGATGCAATAAGAGCCTGCAAAGGGATATCTCCGGAAGATGGTCAGCAGCGTCTTTCCGTGTATCAACATTCCGTACTGCGCTCGCCAATCCGCCTGCCAAGCGTGGTGAGTTTGGCAACTATCAACTCATGGAGATCCATGAGGGAGGCCTGTGTTCAGTAGTGAACGTTTTACGGCTGAAATTATGAGATAGATAGATTTGTGTTCAGACCACCCTAACCGTGTTGCCGGGTTGCGGGTTCGATTCCCGACAGACATCATCATTTCAGTCGTAGGACGTCCACTGTTGGACTAGGCCTCTTTCATGAACCGCCAAGTACATACTCACCACGCCTGGGTTGGTGAGCGCAGTGCTGGAAGTTGATACACGGAAAGACGCTGCTGATCATCTTTTTATATAACTTGGCAGATCCTTACTGCATCCACGGGCAAGAGTAAGGAGGCAACATTTTACTGCCGGCTATATGCTGGGGGACATAATATGTCTGCTTTTCAGGTTTTTCTTCGTCTGGGTATTATTCTATTTATCAATCAATCAATCATTTATTTATTAAAAGCCTAATAAATAATTTATAGTTTGTATATATGTATATACAAAAAAAGTATCTTGTTAATTCATAGGTATTGTAATAATCTCAAGCTCTGCTTACTTTCGGGCTAGATGGTGCTATATGAAATGTCCAGCATTATTTATTTATGTATATTAAATCAATTCACTAAGAGATACGGGTTTGGACTAAACTAAAGATTAAAATAGTTAGATGTGCCCTGGCACCAAAAAAAACAGTGGCATTGTCTTTATCATGTGTGTTAGCAATAATGCCGACGTATCATCATGTCAGCCGTAAAACGTCCACTACTGAACACAGGCCTACCGCATAGATCTCCATGAGGGGACTACCCCTCTACTATGCCATACTCACCACGCTTGGCAGACGGGTTGGCAAGCGCAGATGAGATGTTGATACACGGACAGACGCTGCACGGAAAGAAGATGGGCATCTCCCGGAGGTATCTCTTAGTATACTCTTACTTCATCCACGAGCATGAGAGGGTAACATTCTTCTGCCGGCATCTTACGGCAAATCTAGGCCGTAATCTAGGCTCTATGCCGACGTACGCACACTGGTTTTTCCAACAAACTTTTATTGTTACCATTTAATGTACAATCATGTAGCACGAACATTCGTGAAAAAAAATAACACAAACCACGTCGGGCTACCACTAAGTTTAGAGGTACACTGATTCCAATTGAGTGAGCTCACTGACTTTGTTTGAAAACATAACGGTGCGTCTCATAACGGTGAGTGCGTATGTATCTACCGATTTAATTATTTGACCGACACTGCAAATGGAACATTTCTATGCAGCCGTGCACGTGCGAGTAAAGTCCCCGAACTAAAACCAGTTTGCCAAAGTTATTCGCAAACATCTTTGCATAATGACGAAATGTAATGAAATTTTCCTCTTGCGCTCGGAATTTTTGAAACAGTTCTCGATGAAGTTTTAATCGATTCCCGATCAAAAGCTACTGCAGAGTATTTAAGCGCATACAAACAACTTTTAGACGTTTGTAGGGTGTTTATTTAGCCGCAGGTTGCCGGCAGTAGAAAGATGCTTCCCCTCTCTTGCCTGTGGATGCAGAAAGAATTTGCTAAGTGATATCTCCGGAAGATGGGCGCAGCGTCTTTTCGTGTTTCCCGTACTGCGCTCGCCAATCCGCCTGCCAAGCGTCGCGAGTATGGCAACAAACCCCTCAGGGCCTTGGAGATCCATGAGGGAGGGCTTCATCCAGCAGTGGACGTGGACAGCTGTCCTAAGGCTGAGATGATGATGATAGGGTGTACCAGGAACCCTGGCTATTTTTACGGTCAAATGAAATTGCACCCTGCGATGGCAAACATCAGGCTTAAGAAAGAAAATGTAATCGTTACAATAATAATATAATATTTATTCAGACACAAGACCCATTCATTAGCCTAGATAAAAAATAAAACAACATACATATAAAACACACAATAAGGAGGTGGTTAAAATAAAAAAAATAATAACTGTACATAATGTATATTCATACATAATTCAGGCTGCCATTAGCACCCAACGTCTATGTATATAGAGGTACATACATGTTATTGTTAATTAGCTGAGAGAATGGCATAGGTGTTAGGCAAACCTAATCCATCTAACAATGTTCCAGGCACTTCAGCTTAAATACCAGTTGCTGACGCTGTTTATATCATCAACAATAAATAGCTGAAAAGGTCTTACTTTTTTGATTATTATGCCCGCCAAACTTGCAATACAGAATAGTTTTATTTTAAGAATAATCTTACTACTAATATTTTTCGACATGATTATTGGATTGTCTGTTGAATTGTCGTGTATAACAGTTTTAATTTGTATTTTTGTGTATATTTTGTATGTAGATAAAAATAAAAATAAAGATACGTTTATATTGTCACACAAATTACAATTAATCAATATAAATAAATAAAAATAAATAAATAAATAATGCTGGACAAATCACACAGCATCATCTAGCCCCAAGCTAAGCAGAGCTTGTGTTATGGGTACTAGATGACTGATATACTTAATACATTATACTACATAGATACATATTTTTATTATATATAGAAAAACACCCAGAACACCCTGAACAAATATCTGCAGATCGTACAGACATTTGTCCCGAGGCGGGAATCGAACCCGCAACCCCTTGCGTCGCAGGCGGACCTTCGCCCGCTGCGCCACAGAGCTCGTCGAAATAAACTAATTTGGTTTTAAAAAAATTGTGACTAAATGGTAATCACTCAGCATAGGCAGAACGGGTCGTACCCCAGCGCTGGTCTTCCGTAGTGACCAAAGTGTGCGGTTGGTGGCTACTGCGATACACAAATTCAATACGCCAATTCAAATATAAAAATAAAGTACCTATTAATATAAAAAAAAAACTAAACAATCATAATTTTTTGTGAATTCACTAACTTCACAATATTTATTCATGTAAATGAACTATTCAAAACTATATTAATTGAAACAATGAAAATAATATACCAAGATTTCAGTTCTTAATTTGGGTAGAGAATCATTTATATTGTATTTAAAACTTAGTAAATCTGCACTTTGGTGTGGTTTGTCCGAGGCCCGGAACGTATACCTTAGTAAGTATACCTTATAGTATTTTAATATCATTAAATGTAAGATAAGGACTACTGAGGCCTCCTAATACAGGTATTAATACTTAAAAAGGAAGGTTTGATTAGTGCTATGGTTATTGCAATTTTTGTGAATAAAAATAAATAATTTAAATTGAATTTAATTTAAAGTTTGAATTGACTTATATATGCAAGCAAAACTCTCTAATACTCCAGTAAATAATAGCAGCATTTTATATTTTGAAAAACACTTGTCCCTCGTGATAAAAAAAGTACCACAACATCCATCTAAGAACCTGTGCTGAAGAAGCGTCATACTACAGCAAACCCCATCTAAATTGGTCAAACCGTAGTGAAGATAATGTGTTCACATACACACGAACAGACGATCCCACCAAGTTATTACATTATAAAGTGAAACTAAAAACGAAACTGCAAGGTCCGACACACACTTGGCCGATTCAAAGCCGAAATACGACCATTTGAATGCATTGCTTACAAATGTATTCGAATGATTTAACTAAAATGGTTGTAAGTATTTATGATAAAATTAAATACACGACATTACGATGTACCCTGCTCAATAGGTTTTGTTAAAAATCAATTTGAACTTACGATTTGGCGTCAAAAATCCGCTATTTTGTTTTTTTCTTTAAATTCCTATATAAGGACACTTGGGTTTTTGAGACAAATCTAACGATATCTTAATCGTTGAGATTTTTCCAGCCGTTTAGAAGATACGTGGGAATAAATAAATTAACAACAAACAAACATGCAATATGCGCGAAAAACAATAACCTTCCTTGAAAAACAATACCCTTCCTTGAAAAACAGCATAGTAAACAGCTTTCACCGCGCCGCGCGCCGCCTCGTGTCGTGGGTTTAAAGCTCGCCATTCTATTACTTTATACTATAAGCCATTAAAGTAGAATGCAGTAAAATGGCAGCGGTTTGAATCAACTGTAGCTGCTCGTTTGTTTTATGACAGTAATCATATTTTTATGGTAATAGTGACATCTGCTCTGCAGCTTTATTCAATGGTTATATTATTTTTAAGTAGAAAGCTTAAAATAAAATGGATGAAAACCGGCAAGGGGGTGACGTATCTGCAACAAGCATAAACCTCGCGATCATAGCTATCAAATGTCAATTCCTTGCTGTTCTCTACAATTATACAAAATTGACGTTTGACAGCAACGATTGCCTGTTGCAAACCTGTCGCGAGATACGAAATCAGCCAGCCGGTCGTAGCTCAGAAACCCCCGTGAATATATATGTTGGTGATTCTTCGTGAAATGTGTATACTTTATTTGGTTTTAATGTAATAAAAACTGGTTAAATCTGAGCATCAACATATTTCTAAACAAAAAGTAAAAGTAAGGCCTTTGCATCTATTAAGATGATTTATACAGCGTCAGCAACTGGTAATCATGCTGTACGGGACGCTGCAGTGCCTGGGACATTGTTAAACAAAAAGTATGTAATAGAATATCCTAATTCTAACTAATATTTTAAATACAAATGTGAGATTATTTCTTTGTTACGCTTTCACGCCCAAACTATTTATCTGATTTTAAAAATTATCTCACCAATGGAAAGCAACATTACCAGCGAGTAACATAGGCTTTAAGCCTTTTTTTAGGAGTAATATAGGCTAACCGAGACGTGGTCATTCACGATTGGCCTCATGAATAAGCTCAGAGTCGCTCAACGAGCTATAGAGAGAGCTATGCTCGGGGTTTCTTTACGCGATCGAATCAGAAATGAGGAGATACGTAAAAGAACTCGGGTCACCAACATAGCCAAACGGATTAGCACGTTGAAGTGGCAATGGGCAGGCCATGTAGCTCGCAGAACAGATGGCCGATGGGGACGAAAAGTGTAGGCCACGGACCGGCAAGCGCAGCATAAGACGTCCACCAACAAGATGGGATGATGACCTGGTGAAGACTGCAGGTCGACGGTGGATGCAGATCGCTTCCAACCGCAATAACTGGAAATCCATAAGGGAGGCCTATGTCCAGCAGTGGACGTCCTACGGCTGAAATGATGATGATGAACATAGGCTTTATTTTATACCCGTATTCCTACGGGAGCTACGCGGGTGAAACAGCAGTTCGCTCTAGTATTTATGTCATCATAATCATAATTTCAGTCGTAAAACGTCCACTACTGAACTAAGGCCTCCCTCACGGATCTCCATGAGGGGTAGGAGAGGGGTAGTAGTTGATCTTCCGGAGGTTTCCCTTAGCAGGCTCTTACTGTAATAAAAGTATAAGAATAATTATAATAAGATAAGTATATCCTCTGTGTCGCAGTAACTCAGCAGGTTGTAGGCTCGATTCCCATCACCACCGTTTAGGGTATTCTGGATATTTTTCTATATATAATAAATGTATTAATTATATTAGTCATCTAGTACCCAATACAAGCTCCGTTTGGTATAGGACTGATGCAGTGTGAATTGACCAGCATTAATTTTTTTATCATTTATTATTATTTATAAGTGTATTTGTACCTCTTTTTTATGCACGTTATGCTGCTTGTGAGCTTGGTGAACCCATTCGGACCTTCCTCGCCGGCATCTCAAATCGTGCAGACACCACCCACCCGTCCTGCATTACACTGTCCACGACTGACTACCCGGTGGCTAATACCTCGACAAGCTGACTGGGAAGGCCTGTGCATAACATCCTCCAAGAAAAGTTATTTTACTTTACACAGTAACTTCTTTTTCTGCTGAAGCTGCACTATTTTGACTTCTGTGTTTCCTAATCGTCTTCCTTTGTGTTACTTGTTCCCGCTTTTTAAATTCGCACACATATCACACGCCGAAATATCCCGACTGATAGGTAGCTCGAGACATTCATCATCATTTCAGCCATAAAACGTCCACTAATGAACAACGGCCTCCCTCATGGGTCTCCATGAGGGGTAGTTGCCATACTCACCACGCTTGGCAGGCGGGTTGGCGAGCGCAGTTTGCGATGTTGATATATGGAAAAACGCTGCTGCCCATCTTCCGGAGGTATCCCTTAGCAGGCTCTTACTGCATCCACGGGCATGAGAGGAGGGGCAACATTCTACTGCCGGCGCCCCACGGCTTACGAGACATTCATGTTAAATTCAAAATTTCAAAATGCATTTTCTTCTTTAAATAATTGCAATCAACCCTCATTATGCTGCTCAGCAGGAGTCAGCAGGCGTGTCGGGACAAGTAGACGTGGGCCTGGTGTTGCCTGTTTTGCAGCTAAATTTTCAGCGATTTTGTGTTTTTTTGTATTGTCTTTGTTTATAAATTTTTGTATTCTTTGTTTTTTCTAAATTGTATGTTTTTATTTTTTTTATTTTTTGTTGAGCTATATACTATTTTTTAAAATTGTTTGTTTACCGTCCAAATATTCCTATTTACTATGTTCCTCTCCTGTCTCCTTCTCTCCTTTGTGGTCGTGAAGTCACCCGGGGCCCCAACTGAAAACCAGCGTAGCATCTGAGCCTGGCCAGGTGCTACACAATGCTGAGTTGGGGACCCATTTACCCACGCCACATCTGATTCTTCTTGTTTATTTATGATATTTTTATTTTTAATGATTTTTTGTTCTTTTTTTGTGGAAGTATGTTTTGTGATTTGTGCGTGTGGTAAATAAATGTTTTTCTTCCTCTTCTTCTTCTTCTACTGCATCAACGGGTAGAAGAGGAGGGGTAATATTCTACTGCCGACACCCCACGGCAAGTATTACGGCTAGTATTTATGTATTTTTTTACCAAATAGGCCTTTGTTTGGCTTCAACACTAATGGGCGACGACGTGCTTGTCAAAAAAACAAAAACGTTATTTTTTTTGAGTAACTAATCCCCTTAGATCTGTGAAAAACGTCCGTCAAATAATTTAATCAGCTTTATGCTTTAGCTGCCGTGGGGTGCCGGCAGTTGCTGTGGGGTGCGGGCAGTAGAATGTTACCCCTCCTCTCCTACCCGTGGATGCAGTAAGAGTCTGCTAAGGGACACATCCGGAAGATGGGCCGCAGCGTCTTTCCGTATATCAACATCCCGTACTGCGCTCGCCAACCCGCCTGCCAAGCGTGGTGAGTATGGCAACTACCCCTCATGGAGATCCATGAGGGAGGCCTTAGTTCAGTAGTGGACGTTTTACGGCTGAAATGATGATGAATGATGATGCTTTAGTTAATCGGGTATAAAGGTTTCATTGTGATAATTAAATCGGTAAATTTTAGATTTTGAGGTGGGTCCGTAACTTACCGACCAGTAGGTAACAAACATCTCCGATAAAGGCTTCAAAAACGTTCAAATTCAAATTCAAATTTCATTTATCTCGCGAACATGGGATACAAGATGGTGTGAGTTAGAGCTATAGAACAGCCATGGTCAGCTTTTCAGATTCAGATTCAGATTAATTTATTGGTATACACATATTTTTTTTTATTTTTTTTATTTATTCTTTACCATAAAAAATGCATGATTTTCTTAGTATTATTGTATCCGTAAACCACAGAAGGGTTTGTGTGGATACTCACACTCGACTTTAACATTTTAAATTAAGTTTAATCTAAGTTTAATCTAGTTAGTTCCTAAGCTTACTTACAATTTTATTTATCCATAAAATAAACGTTTGTTTTTCACAAGGAACAAAAACATCAATGAAGTTCACGCCAAAGATGGATATATGGTTAAATCGAAGACTTAGTTATTATAACAATCGTGTAGTAGTTCGGGTAGCATAAGGCGCAGTCATTCGATACTTCTCAACTTCGCAGTGTAATAGTTGTTAATACACGTCAAACATTTTAGTAAACAGTCAAAAAATAATAATAATAATAAAATAAATTAATTACGCACAATGCTCAAAGTCAGATAACTATAGTAACCAGAAAATGTAAAATACTATTAGTATTATATAATAATAATAATGTAAATGTCAAAACAGATGCCACTAAAGGGCCTGGACCTGATGGCCTCCCTCCCTTTTTTATTAAACACACCGCCGAGTCACTAGTTCATCCCCTGTACATACTTTACAACAAAAGCCTTCGAGACGGTATGGTTCCGGAAGCATGGAAACTGGCCAACATAATACCAATTTACAAAAACGGTAGTAAAAATGATGTTACGAATTATCGGCCCATCTCTTTGTTGTCCACCTTGTCGAAAGTCCTTGAGCGCCTAGTACACACATACATTTACCCATCACTGCATAAAATAATTATTGAAGAACAGCATGGTTTTGTTAAGCATCGCTCTACGGTTAGTAATCTCTTATTATATAATAACTCACTTTTTCACAGTATGGATAAACGTATACAAGTAGATTCAGTATATACAGACTTTTGCAAGGCCTTCGACAAGGTGGACCACATTCTTCTTCTTCGAAAACTGGCATTCAACGGTATTCGTGGAAATCTGCTACGATGGTTTACTTCCTACGTTAGAAACAGAACGCAACGTGTTATTGTCAACGGGTTCAGCTCTGATGACGTCATAAAGGTCACCTCAGGAATTGCCCAAGGATCAATATTAGGACCGTTAATTTTTGTGATTTTTATAAATGACATAAATAAATGTTCCTTGCACACGCGTTTTTTGCTATATGCAGACGATTTAAAAGTTTTTCGTGAGATCTTGACCTTAAATGACTGTTACAAACTTCAGGAAGATCTAGATCGTCTTGCAAATTACTGTGCTGCAAATAAACTGTATTTAAGTCTTTCTAAGTGTAAATCTATAACATTTACAAAAAAAATACATGTAATTGATTATACCTATTCATTATATGACACACCTTTAGAAAAAACATCACTTATTAGGGACTTGGGAATATTCATGGACTCGAAGCTACACTATGATACACACATTAATCATATCATAAACAAAGCGTATAAGTTGTATGGTTTTGTAATGCGTACGTGCATTCCATTCAAGAAACCGGCGTCCTACCTTCTATTATACAAATCGCTAGTAAGATCGCAGCTAGAATACGCGACCTCGGTTTGGAGTCCATACTACGATAAGTACAATAAACAACTGGAATCAGTTCAACGTAAGTTTTTGCGTTCCATGAACTATCGTTGTTTTCGTTCTAAGTCCTCATACGATGACCTTATTACTAAATATAATGTTCACACCCTAAGGATGAGAAGAATACTAATGGATATGTTATTGTTGTTCAATATTTGTCACTGCAAATTCGACTGTAGCAAACTAGTGAATCAATTATACCTACATATACCATACAGCTCTAATCGCCGAGATGCACGTAAACAAAATCTGTTTGCCCCTATTCCTTGCAAAACAAACGCGGGTGAACGTGCACCTCTAACGAGAATTATGAAATTATATAATGGTCACTTTACAAGCATTGATTTATTCGCAAGTTCGCCTAGCAAGTTCAGAAAGGCTGTAATCGAATTATTAATGTCGATTACATTAGATTAGACTGTACCTACTCACCTTAAATAAAACAAAAATGTTATACCCACCTAACTATGCACCTATTTAACTTTTACATTATAACTAGGTACATACCTAACCTTTCATTAAAATCATATACTATGTATATTCTTGTGATGGTTTTAAACCTGATTAAATAAATAAATAATGCTGGACAATTCACACAGCATCGTCTGGCCCCAAGCTGGGTGGAGGTTGTGTTATCGGTACTGGATGGCTGATATTCTTAATACAATATATTACATAGATGGATATATAGATGGTATATAATTTGAAATGCATATATATTTATACATATTGAATTTTACAATTATTATTATTTTGTATATAAAGATATAACCGGAAAGATAACTGCAGATCGTACAGGCATTTGTCCCAAGGCGGGAATTGAACCCGCAAACTCGTGCGTCACAGGCGGAGCTTAGCTCGCTACGCCACCCCAGAACTCGTCATTATTTTATATTAAGTATATCAAATGGAATCATTTATTTTTTTACTATAGCCATAACAACATGTTATTCACCGAAATTACTAAGATCTAGGTAACTTAGTATTGTCAACTTAAGAGTACAGACTAGGTATAAATTTAACTTATAAATTAGTTTCACATAGATTGTAAGTAGTACCTGAGGATTTGTTGAGATTTAGAAAAATAATAGGTAATGTATGTATTCTATAAACTCGGCTCCCGCCAGGCTAGTTGCGCCCCGGCTGGATGCTGCCCTCTCTCTCTCGCTAGCAGCCGCAGTCGACCGAGTGCAGGGGCAGCGCGCCGTCGAGGGGTCCAGCTATCCTGGTACTCACTTGTTATTCTTGTCTTCCTGCATATTTAGTTTGTATACCAACCTGAGTAACTTGTTCACAGTTTCACACCGTATTTGCCCATGTTTG
Organism: Pasiphila rectangulata; assembly: GCA_963082625.1. Lineage (NCBI taxonomy): Eukaryota > Metazoa > Arthropoda > Insecta > Lepidoptera > Geometridae > Pasiphila > Pasiphila rectangulata. The sequence goes on along the minus strand of OY720237.1, from coordinate 24,522,349 downwards.
TTTACATACTCACCCGTGGACAACGGGGTTGATTGCGCTTATATATCTACTACTTATGTACTATTTCTGTGTTTAGTAATACTTGAGTGTAATTGTTTGTTGTCCTGAATAAATAAAAATAAAAATAAAATAAAATAAAAACAGATTGAATTAAAGTATGTCATATAAATCATCATTCTAGTTATTATGTCATACTTAACCTACATTTCAGCATGCAAATACAGTTCCAATTTAAATATTATGAAAATAATTCTTAGTAGGTATTTAATTTACAACAGACACATAGCAACATAACGAAAAATTACATTTATTACGACGTTCGTCTCTTTACTTCAAAGAAACAAGATTTCAAAGTTCTCATTCAAACGTTCAAATATCAAGACAGTTCGTCAATAGTTAATTCATTTAGCTTCTTCAAAGTTTAGATTTGAGATTATAATCTGTGGATCGGGCTGTCTGCGCCCCGGTCTGATACCGAGGGTATTAGACGATCCCATTACCAAGATGGCTGATGAAAGCTTCCATCTTGCTTTCTTGTTGTTATTATGTCAAAAGTTTAGGATTGAACAGATTTCTCTGAATTAAATTTCAATAAAGTTTATGTTTTTCGTGAAATGGAGCACTCATAAAACTATGCAGTTTTTTCCTGTAATGTTATTACAAGAGCCGTGTCGATCGACTGGGTGCGATCATTGTTATCAATCAAAATATAGTGAGTTATATATGTATGTACATGTACACAACTGAATATTTTTTTTGTAACATGCTGCGATTACAAAACATTTAGACATTTAGCCGTGGGATGCCGGAAGTAGAATGTTACCCCTCCTCTCATACCCATGGATGCAGTAAGAGCCTGCCAAGGGATACCTCCGGAAGATAGGCAGCAGCGTCTTTCCGTGTATCAACATTCCTAACTGCGCTCACCAACCCGCCTGCCAAGCGTGGTGAGTATGACAACTTACAAACACCCCCTTATGGCTGAAATGATGACAAGACATTTTTGATTTTGTTATTATGGGACATTAAAAAACCATCTTGTGTTTTATAAAGCCAAAGGGAAAAATCATAGTGCAGAAGCCTCCGAACTTTACCAAAAAGAAAACCCCAATGCTGTAAAGCAGGCTGTCCACTGCGAGAATAGGTGGTTTATTAAAGTTTGTAAAACTTAGCTTGACCATCATCATCATCATCACAGCCGTAGGACATCCACTGCTGGACAAAGGCCTCCCTCATGGACTTGGAGATCCAAGTACTGATCAAGGGGTTTTTGCCATACTCACCACGCTTGGCAGGCGGGTTGGCGAGCGCAGTATGGTATTTTGATACACGGAAAGACGCTGAAGCCCATCTTCCGGAGGTATCCCTTGGCAGATTCTTACTGCATCCACGGACAAGAGAGGAGGGGCAACATTCTACTGCCGGCACCCCACGGCTTAGTTTGATCGCCGCGACATAATATGCCAAGTGACACGAATTGTAAACATAGGTCCTTATCTAATTATATAGTACACTAGCTCGCGCCCGCCGCTTGTGTGTAATTACTTTTGATTACGTTTAAAAACATGACATGTTATATATATTTTTGTAATCTCCTTTCAATTCCCTTGATTTTGATAGCCTACTCGATAGGTTCGGTTTAAATAAAAATTTACTCCTTACAATTTGGCGCCAGAAAATCCGCCATTTTGTTTTTTTTTACACTTACCTATCTAAGGACCCAAAACCCAAGTGGTTTTGAGACGAATCTAACGATACCTTTATTGTAGAAGTCCATCCAGATCTTTTTTTAGATACGTGGGAATAAATAAATTTACAAAGATACATACACACAATATACGTGCGAAAAACAATACCCTTCCGAGCCGATAAGTCACCGTAACAATATACCGTCATAAGTTGAACATCGTCCCTATTCGTGTCACTTGGCTTAGCATCCCGCAGGAGACAGCTTCCAGTCCCCGATCAGGTGGTTTTCGCAAGATGTTCTACAGTTGACGGCCTGCCAGAGGAAACCTTTCATAAACTCCATCCGGATTACCAACCCGTGCTAATAAGTCTTCAGTTAATATTTAAGTAGATAAATGCACGGTTTACTTAACCCTGTTTTATGGTGGCAGTTAACAACAATAACGAAATTAATTAAACTATCCTTTTAGGCCCCTACTACGAGTCCGCCGCGCGCCGTGCGCCAACCAAAACATTGTTTTGGAAACTTCCACACGCGGGCAATGGGTTAAGGACTGTAATTGCTAACTAACTAGCGCGCCCAAACTTTGTAATGGCAAGTTCATAGTTCAAAACATTAGCATGTGTTGATGCTTTTCGGGTTTTTGTTTACGTATACAATAAGTTACGGTTGGCGTGGGGTGCCGGCAGTAGAGTGTTACCCCTCCTCTCATGCCCGTGGATGGTAAGAGCCTGCTAGGGGATACCTCCGGAAGGTGGGCAGCAGCGTCTTTCCGAGTATCAACATTCTGCACTGCGCTCGCCAACCCGCCTGCCAAGCGTAGTGAGTATGGCAACTACCCTTCATGGAGATCCATGAGGGCCTGTTTGCAGTAGTGGACGTTTTACGACTGAAATTAATGTATAGTAAATTAATGTGCTATATAAAATATATATTTAAATACAGCAAGGTTCTACAAAAATGCAGTCGTTTCATTCTAAGAACACTAATAATATCGTCGTCCTTGTGATATTTCAGCAAATGTCGAGAATATTCCTGAAATACTAAGAAAATTCCATGACATTATTCGAATCATTGAACTTCGTCAAATAACGTAATAATACGGGGCTCCCGCGTTGTCGTTCCGCAAGGGGGACAAAGTTGTATCAAAATGTTTATTTCACTCTGTTCATCATCATCATAATTTTAGCTGTAGGACGTCCACTGTTGTCAGTTATTGCGGTTGGAAGCGACCTGCATCGACCGTCGACCTGCGGTTTTGACCAGCTCGTTAGCCCATCTTATTGGTTGACTCTGTTCAGTTTGAAGAAACTATACAACAATGTCTTTGCAAAAAATGTTCAACAAGCATGACGGTACATGATTGTAAACAATTATTGCACACTTGGCTGTGGGGATAGCGGAAAATCGCGAAGAGTGGAAGAAGGGAAGTGAGGCCTTTGCCCTGCAGTGGGACAGTGGAGGCTAAAAAAAATATTTATTTATCAACATTACACCTATTTTAATAGGATTATCCCAATACAATAGTGCAGCGGTCAATATGTTTACTTATGATGATTGTATTTCAGTAGTTCCAACCCGAGATATAAGTCAATTTATAACTGCCTATGGGAAAAAAAACTGCTTTCTCAAGTTCCCACCAGAGAGATTTTTGAATCCTGGGACTTATTAATCACGAGGGCAAAAGGGATCTTGACAGGACATTGCAGCTTTAAATTAAAGATTGACGTGTGGTTTGAGAAACAAACTCGGCCAAGAGCGAGTCAGACTCGCGCACGAAGGGTTCCGAACCATTATTCAATCAAAATCACGTTTTTTGTATTGGAGCCTACCTTAAATATTTGTTTAATTCTGATTTTAGTATTTGTAGCGGCAAAAGAATTACATCATGTGTGAAAATTTCAACTGTCTAGCTATCACGGTTCATAAGATACAGCCTGTTGAAAGATAGACAAACGGACAGACAGACGGACATAAAGACGGACAGCAGAGTCTTAGTAATAGGGTACCGTTTTTAACCTTTGGGTACGGAACCCTAAAAATCCGTCTAATAGAAATATCACTCAATAGATTACGACACGGTCGCCGTTCCATACCTGTCGTATTATCTCATTAACCATTTGTCCAAATTATATGCAGTAAAAGGGAAAAGTCTTTTTTTTTAAGTTTTTTAACTTTTGCGGTAGTTCAACGTTCCCATTGTTTTTGTATCAAATGTTTTTGTTCCCAATAAAAAAAATTGTATTAATTTTTGTATTTGTATTTTAAACAGTTGAGACGATATTATTACTTATTTTGATAAGAATTCATAATTGCCGATAATATGACCAAAAACATCACCTAACAATGTAAATTATTTATTGAATATAAAAAAAAACTTATTTTTGTAACTTAAATATAAAAGTTAGACATAGGTTGTCGCTGACTTTTTTGTAGACATTATCAACCTCTAAAACTTTTCTCTAGAACTCAAACATATACCTCTCATCGTTAAGAGGGGCCAATCCAACTTACTTTTCATACAACCGCTCGTACGTGGGTGTGGCGTCGTAATAGATCTTTCTATGAAACTTTTGATCTAATAGGTATCTTGTGCACTATATCTCGGTTTCTATCTAAACAAAAAATCAAAATTTGGAGAAACAAATTAAATTTGTTTCTCCAAATTTTGATTTTTTGTTACGACGCCACACCCACGTACGAGCGGTTGTATGAAAAGTAAGTTGGATTGGCCCCTCTTAAGTCAGCGTTCGTTCAACCGTTTTTTCTCCGAGTTACATTGCAAATTCAACTACCACGAAAAAGTCTTAATTTTAATTTGTATTGTATTGGTAAAATAATATTTAAAATCGGTTCAGTAGGTCCAGACATTACCCCCTACAACGTCACAAACTCACAAACTTTACCTCTTTATAATATTAGTTTAGATGAGGGCTGGTTCTTATTTGCAACAAAAGCATACATTTTGTACCATTTGACCTCTGTGGCGCAGCAAGAGAAGGTCCGCCTGCGACGTAAGAGGGCACGATTCCCGCCTCGGGACAAGTGTCTGTGCGATCTGCAGATATATATGTACATATATGTTCAGGGTGTTCAGGATGTTTTCTGTACATAATAAAAAATATCTATCTAGTATAATCTTTAAATAGTTTAAAGCATTAAGTATATCAGTCATCTAGTACCCATAAAACAAGCTCAGCTTAGCGTGGGGCTGGCTGATGCTGTGTAAATTGTCCAGCATTATTTATTTATTTTGCGAGTTAAGAAAAGAAGTAATGTCGAAATATTGCTTGTATACCCTTAGGCATATGTTCGTTGGTAGTAATATCAGTAATATTGCGATTATGTGGACCGTCTGTTTCAAGTTTGAATTGTCTTTGGCAGAACTTGGCCCCAATTTATGAACTCCCATTTATGAAATTGATGGTATTTAGAAAGGCCTGTTTTAGGTTTTCAAGGATTTTTGCTTAAGATGAGTGGTTTGATTGCTTGATTTAATGATGGCTTTGAAGAAGTTATGTGTAAAAAAGTAAATTCATTTTTTATTTAAAACTGACAAGTGATTGCTATTGTAAATAAAATTATTTATTTGGTGCAATGAAAAACGATGATCCTTGCAGAAGTGAACCACTCGGCAGGAATATTAAAGTACATTGTTTAAAATTCCCAGAACTGTATGAAATCTATAAACTCTTTACCATTTCAAAAACTTTTGATTCGAACTGGTTAATTTCTTCGGAAAAAGGAATCCTGACAGGGAATAGTGTCGATCAAGATAAACTAAAACTGTATTCTTTGCTCAAAAATCTAAATATTTACATATACAAACAATAATTTCCTAACTACATTGTAGAATAGTTGTAGGGAAGTTGTAGGATAGTAGCAGGGTAGTTGCAGGGTAGTTTTAGGGTAGTTGTAGCGTGTCAGTGTCGTGTCGGCCTCAGGCGCGGACGGGCACTCAATCCCATGATGATGATTTTCTTGAAAAATCGAAACGTTTCGGGAATAATCTTCGACGTTAAAATACTACGTGAGTAATCCCCGTTTTTACAAAATGAATAGTATATCTCACGTTATATTTGAAAGTGAAATAGTTGTAGGGTAGTTGTAAGAAGTGGTTGTAGTAGGTGCGATACGATTTTCGCCGGGATAGCTAAGTCTATATATATTTTAAAAGTATAATATTTTAAGTTGATAAGACTAATAGTGGAGTTACTAAGTCAAGCTATTTCAAAAGTAACAGTCTTCCCGGGACCATGCTTGGTGCAATCCAAGCAAAACGTCGGGAAATAATAAAGGTAATTTACGCGATAAATACCCGGTTATACGTATGTTAATAATGTTTTGTGATCGCGAAAGTTTAAAAAAGACAACCATTTGAAAAGGCTTTTTTTATTTAGAGAACGTGTTAAAAGCTAACTAAACAGGATTAAGTATTTAAACAAGGTTTTATGTTAAAAGTTTCTTAGTACTCTCTGTTGAAAGTGAGGTTTGCGGTTTCCAGGAAATTTGAGGGACACGGCAGTTTTGTTAACCGCTGGTTTATTCAGGCGTGGTAAGGTAGAGTACAAAAACATGCCAAATACGCCTTTGAATCCTCGTCGCGTGGGTGCTTTTTAAGCTTAAAATAACCACAAACAAGTAGGCTTCTCTAAAGAGCTTCGAGCAGTACATGGGTTTCCTGACATGTTGACGACGTTGCATGCGCCATGGTCACGGATTAACTATTTTATTTAACTTTAAATAGAATGGGCATGATGACAGGGTATGAAGGTCTAAATTCTATTAAGTCCATCAGTGAGATACATCGAGGACATACCCAATAGAGAGGAAATGTCATATATTTTGTCTAATCAACAATTCCGCCAAAAATATATCATAATTGTACGTAAAAGTACACAGGTCGGCTGTTGGCGCTGTACTGTCAAAGGCGAGAGACAATTGTCATTGCATGTGATTCGAAATTCTTATAACCATATATCCCATCTATTGGGTATGTGCTCGATGGTTCTGGATAATACTAAAACAATAGACACGCATTGAAATTATTGAAACAATACTTAGATAAAGCAAGTTGAAGTTTAAGAGTAGGGGCTCGTGACGGCATGATTCTGTACATGTACATTGTCATAATGTAGAGTAGTGTAAAGTTAAGCATTTTTTACCATTCTACCTGAATAAACGAAGTTTCCCCGCATCTCCCCATTGACATAGGACAGAACACCGTTCAATAAGTGTGGAAAGCAACCATTATCCAAACTCCTTTAATTTTGCAAAACTTTCCACCTTTAAGTCAATAAATCAAACTCTGCAAGTAATCTCCTTAAATCTGTTATACGAGTACCTCAAGCTTCGAATTTTCAAAGATAATTCAATACGAAAGATCGGATCTGTAGTTTACTAATTACGGAACTTCGTTAATTTAGTTTGGACGTTGACATCTCACCGCCCGAAATGGTGAAAGTGAACTGTTCTGTCGGACGCGACTTTTTGTACGAGACTTTATGGCGATTTAAAATTCCTCCGAGGCAACCTCCATGTCGCAATTGGTAACACAGTGACGACTTTTTCACTGCGGGTCCTGCAAAAGACAGTGACTGATAGAATACTAATAAGTTTTTTGTAACAAACTTTTGTAAGTATGTAAAATTGAATTAACCCAGACCTGAAACAGTTTGTATACCTGGAACAAATAGATACAGTTTATTTATGAAATTCAGAAATTCATTCATTTATTTCCATAGTTAGCAATAACAAAAAAAAAGACACGTCCACTTACAATAAAAACATATTTGATATAATGTTAACAGGAAATAAGCACAATGAATAATAACTTTTAAAAACTAAAATCTTACATAAAAACTGTTTTAACTGCATTTTCTTAAGCAAGCGGATGTAGCCATTTAAGTATGTACTCGGTTTTTTATGAATGCTAGGAATAATATCATGGCTACTATTATCAATATTTATTTATAATTTAAATTTTACTTCTTGATAAAAATAAAATAATAATAATAAAATTAGTTATTTAATTAGTGTGATTTTATTTTATTTTAAGACTGTATTTTATAATATTGATAATAAAATGTGTACTGTGAGTATGTGCGCACCGGGTGAAGCCGCCTGCGATGCAAGAAATTGCGGGTTCGAATCCTGCCTCGGGACAAATGTATGTATGATCTGCAGATATTTGTTTAGGGTGTTCTGGATGTTTTTCTATATCTATCTATGTAGTATATTGTATTTAGTATAACAGTTATGTAGTACCCCCAACACACGCTTTGCTTATCTGCTAGATGATGCTGTGTGAATTGTCCAGCATTATTTATTTATTTATACGTATGACAATCAAACCGTCGGAATAGTCGCGGTCACAACCTTTTATTTTTAAAGCATTTGTTGGAGCAGCATCGCAAAACTTTTCCTTCTTAATTACCAGAGATCGGACTAAATTTGGCCGAGTCTGTGTACATGAGCGTGAAGTTCGCAGCTCTGTCTGGACGAAGGTCGGCGGTAATTAGCTTGGTATTTAATTTATTTTCCTATTAGTTTGCCTTCTTTTTTAATTGAATATTTTGGTGCTGATTTTTTAATTATCGGCTTATCTTTTGATATTTCACTGTAACCTATTGATTTTAAGTCAAACGTTTAAATTATAACTAAATAATCCTGGATATGACACACAGATTATTCACCTCGCCTCCAAGAAAGCAGAGCTTTTATAATGTACCAGCTGATTGATAAGATACTTAAATGCATTTTTTTATATACATACTTATCTTACGTAGAAAAATACCTATAACCGGGACAAATTATATCTGAAGAACCATTACAAACATTTATATAACTGTACTTAGCTTGGGGCTAAATGATGATGTGTGAATTGTCCAGCATTATTATTATAGTTAGTCCTGTGTCGGGAATCGAACCCGCTACATCCGGCGTATCATTCGGCTTAAAGACAACCAGGACCCAACTAAACCACGAAGGCAGTCTGACCAACTCTGCATTGCATTGCTCCCGTCACTCTGAGACACAGAGTTGTAAGGTCTCATGTGCCCGTTATGTCACTGGCCCCCTTACCCTTCAAACCGGAACACAGCAATGTAGACATTACTGCTTGGCGGCAGAAATAAATAAATTAAATTAGATTAAAAAACGTTTATTTCAGATTACAGAAAAAAAAAATTCAATACAGTAATCCAAATAGTTATAATTCAAATATTGATGGCGGCAGTACTTCCCCGGATTAACTTCTGGCTGCACAGTAAGATGGAATTGTAAAAGTACAATACAAGCCACGAATACAGTTTTGGAAATTTGTTTAGCAATCCTACATCTTTCTATGTTACTACTAGCTTATGCCCGCCGCTTCGCATGCTTTGTACCCGGACAAAATTGAAGCCTATGTGTCAACATCTATGCGTGGGAAAATTTCAGTTGCTGCAATCCGTATGCTAGTTTTTGCGTTAAAAGAGTTAAAAGAGTAAATAAAAAGAGATAAATATATGCATATACTATCTGACAAACTTTCGCGTTTATAATATTAGTAAGTAGGATATATTTACCCAGCTAGCTACACTCCAACAATGTGGCTGCCGCCTATACCTCGCCCTGCCTATAGGCTCGGTCGTTTGAAGAAAAATTATGGGTTCTTGCAGCCTTAATTACAGCCTCCAATGAATTATATGAGCGTTTATCTCCACGCAGGTAAGACGCCCCGAGTACCTCTATAGCTTGCGTTTAGAAATGCGAGTTTTCTGACGCGAATTTCTGTTGTGATGCGTTTAATTTTGTTGTGAACATTGGGTATACTTACTCATGATTTATTGTGCACCATAAGGCTTTTTACTTCACCTAAATTCGATCTGGAACGTTTGTTCCCTTACTTGGAAAAAAAGTTACCTATCTGAAGCGAACGAATTCAATTATGTGCTTTATTCAATTTAAATTTATCTTGTTCTTCTTTTGTCAATGAACTATTCTATGTAGCGTTTTGTTCTATTGAAACACTTATTGACTTTAACATTGCCTTGCAAACAAACTGTCACACCTAAAATTGAATTGCTTCTAAGGGTTGGCTTTTGACCGAGGTAATTGTAATTTATATTAAGAGAGCGCTCACAAATCCCGAATAATTGAGAAATATATGTATATAAAATCCAATACAATACAATATTGACCACACATAAGTCAAGTGGGGGCACTATAATCACAACGGCATTACAATATAGTAGTCGGTTATTTTATAAATAACGATAAGTACTCTAGCTCAAATTTTAAAATTCAGAATATAACATATAAAAATATTTTTTTGATTTCATTAAACATTTCAAATTGACATTATGTTAACAAACGTTCTACATGGAATTTGGCTAATGTATAGTTGCGGGTTTGTAAATAGGAAAGTAAACTGTAACCATATTATGCTTTATCTTTAGAAATTGAGGCAAAAGAGTTCTTGTCAGACTGAAAAAGTTTTTGCTATTCTCCTAGCTGTTGGGATTGTAAAAATATAGTAAGTAGACACAATTAAAATAATCATCATCATCATCATATCAGCCCGTTGACACCCACTGCTGGGTAAAGGCCTCCTCTTCAGCACGCCAACGTAAACGGTCCTGTGAAAGTCTCATCCACTGTCGTCCGGCAACCCTGGCCAGATCGTCATAAATAAGATAATAAAAATAATAATAAGATCATATTAAAATAATAAATGAATTTAATTTAAATACCAGACTACTTATTTCAAAACGCGAACACAAAATTTATATGCGTTTTTGTAAACTTTCAGGATCACTGTTCATTAAAATAAAAAAAAAAACACGGGAATTTATCGCGTAATACCTTTGAATTATTTCCAACGTTTCGACTGTGTTTTAACAGTCGTGGTCCGGGGGTGACTGGAGATTTAATTGGAGTGTCCAAGAAGGATAGTGGTTTAGCAAAGGTAGGGCTACGCTTACATTGCGGCACACAACACTAACAGTATATTTACTATGCAATGTTACATCACGACGCGCACTACACCTACTTATCACTGGATTTTATAAAATTATTTTATTTTTTATCTTCTACACAATTATTGTGTAGCTATTTCGATAGTATTATGTATTATGGCATAGTGTTGTGGGGATGCGCTGGATCTTAACATAATAGGTTGGGGAAAAAGTTTCTTCGCATTTTTTAAGAAAATTCAAAAAAAAATTTAATATAGTTTGTTTACATTTAACCAAAGTATGTAGGAACCATTTTGTTCGATAACCTTTTGTCATCTTGTAGATAGGGACATGATCCCATTGCTATAGAAATTTTGGGGCTTCTGATCAAAATACCGCGACAAGTGGTTTTGGCAGTCCTCTCGTGATGTTAACCTGACACTGCCTAAAGAACTCTGAAGAGACCGAAACAGGTGGAAATCTGAAGGTGCAAGGTCAGGACTAAACGGCGGATGCATTAACACCTCCCAGCCAAACTCTCTTAATTTGTGCTGAGTGGCTAAAGATGTGTGAGGTCTAGCGTTATCATGATGAAAAACCACACCCCTTCTGTTAATTAATTCCGGCCGCTTTCTCTCAACTTCTTGCTTTAATCTCATCAGTTGTTCGCAGGAGTGCAGAACCGATGTTACTGCCTTGCTATTGTGGTAACAGCTCATAATGAATAATGCCCTTGCAGTCCCACCACACACACAGCATCACCTTGTTGCGAGTTAACCCGGGTTTCGCCACAGTCTGTGAAGCCTGACCGGCCTTTGACCACGACCTTTTTCACACGTTCTTGTCGTACGTGATCCACTTTTCATCACCAGTCATCAGCCACATTCCACGGTGTTTATACCTCAAAACAAATATAATACTCAAGAATTTGAAGATGAAATAAATAACACAACGATATATCATTTTTTATGGAAACATTAAATCTTAATCTTAATATTAACAAAACAAAATACCTTCGATTAAAAAACTACAAATCACCCCAGTTTCACTTAAATATTAGCAACCGAGGCATTAGCGTAGATGAAGTCACAGAAATAAATTTTCTGGGAATAAATATTGATACCTTCTTGAATTGGAAATCACACATTATTAAGGTTAAAAGTAAAATATCTAAATATTGTTAAGTTCAATAAATTTTCTGGGAATAAATATTGATACCTTCTTGAATTGGAAATCACACATTATTAAGGTTAAAAGTAAAATATCTAAATATTGTTAAGTTCTCTTTTGATGACACATTACTAAGCATATAGAGAACATAATGATGACGGTGAGAACATAATAATGGTCATGTTTTTCCTCAATTATGTTACGGGGTGATATTTTGGGGAAACTCAGTGGAAGTGCAATCTGTGTTTGTCATGCAGAAGAAATGTATAAGAGATATTTATAATTAAAAAAAACTCATTCTCTTCGCAATATATTTAAGGAAAATAATATATTAACCCTAACAGACATTTTTATCTCAGGGATTTGCTTATTTGTAAAAAACAACTGTAGCTATTTCTTTGAATCAAAATCAATCAGAGCAGATATTCAAAGAAGGAAATATAAGTTTAATGTATAATAATAATAATAATAATGCTGGACAAATTACACAGCATCATCAAGCCCCAAGCTAAGCAGAGCTTGTGTTATGGGTAATGTATGTATTCCACCAGTCAACAATACTATGTTTCACAAAAGCTCTTATATTACAGCTATTAAAGTATTTAACCATTTGCCTCTAGAAATTAAGGAGCTGAATGGCAATTTGTTTAAAATAAAGTTAAGAAGTTGGCATGTTAATAAAGTTCACTACAATTTAAAAGAATTTTATGAGAATTGATTGTACATCTTAAAAAAAATATTATGTCATACCTTTGTTTGTTGTATACAAAACCTTAATTATTGCATGTCCTAATAAGGATACAAATTGTTGATACTTTTAATTTTTTTAAGACCTGTACATGTTTGTACACAATTTTACAATAAAAATATCTTTATCTTTATCAGCTTCTTCAAAAATGGTTCGGTTTCATTACGTCGTAATAAAGAATCACAAATGAGTACACGGTTCATTAGGTTTCTTTCAGTGAGCTCGTGAGTACACAACAAAACTCGATATTTGGGTACCCAAATATCGAGTTTTGTTGTGTACCCAGTTTTTTTCAAATGCGCCAAAACTGTTTTGTGGTCAATTCCCAGTTCTTCAGCTACGTCGTAACTACTGATATGCCGATCTTGCTCCACTTTTTAAAAAATGGCATCCATTATATCCGTAATAGGGCGACCAGAGCGACGTGCATCTTTGACATCAAAATTTCCGGATTGAAAACGCTTGAACCAAATTTGTGCTACTCTCACAGACACTGCACTAAGTCCATTAACATCGCAAATTTTTTTCGCGGCTTGCGTTGCATTATTACCTTTTTTGTAGTAAAATTTTAAAATGTATCGAATTTCTTCATTAGATTCACTTATCTTGACAGTACGAAAAACAAATAAAAATCACACATTTTCCTAATTTGAATTTGGAATTATATTCTTTAAAATTTAAACTTAATGATACCAAAACCAGCCAGATACAAATAGTATAGCCAAAGAGATTTTATTACAAGTTCATACATACTATAATGCGAAAAGACCCCAACCTAATATAAACAATGTATGTATTTGTCCTGCAGAAGAGGGCTGTTCGTGCAATCTACAATATGGGCCCCAGAGAATCGCTACGTGACAAATTTAAAGAAATTAATTAAATGACAATTCCCTGTCAATATATTTACTAAATTCTGCTGTATAACAACTAAAAAATTAATAGCTTTTCCTAAGAAAAGTGATTTGCATAATGTAAATACTAGAAATAAAGATAAACTTGCGTTGCCCACTAAAAGGCTCCGTAAGGTCAATGTATCTTTCAGAGGGTTACGCGCTTATACAATAATTTTCCTATAGAAATTCAGCAATATTCTATCAAAATTAAAAAAAAAAATGTAACCTTCACAATAAAGTTTACTATAAAATATCTGATTATCTAGAAGACAAAAATGCTTGGAATTAAATTTGCTTCAACTCTAAAACTAAAAAAACTAAGTATAAATAAGAACTGTGTTCTCTAAACGCTTCTTATCACAGTGCTTAAAACAGTGAAACTTGAAATCATGTGAATTATTTTAGCATCTTAAGGAAGTAAAATATTGAGGTGAAGGTTATTTAGATAAACCCTGAGTAACATAGGTAATATTTTATTCCCGTATTACGGTAGAAGTTTTCTACTTTTAATGTAAAAGTTCCTTTGTGGGTTCAGTCTGGTTGTGCAAACAGTTACAGTAAAATTTTATCAGCAATTATAATTTACTTTATATTTCTGATTGCAACAAAATGGAAAAATTACATAACAGAAGATTAAAAACTATTTTGACGTTTATTGAATTGTTATGTTTTAGGCACAGATTTTAGGTAAGACTCAATGTTGGTTAAATGGTAACATTTGAAATAGTAGAGATGTTTTTAATTAAAACTGGTTACCTTCTTTTAGTTAGAAATTAAATCACGTCTGTATTTACCCTAGTTGTGAAGTGTCTGAAGTTACAGAGCTGTTCAGAGAGATTTATCCCGCGATGTTGGAGAGCTACGTAAAAACTTCTCTTTAGATTTATCTCCATACTTCGCGGACTTCAATGTGCACTGCAGATAATTATTCAACGTTATAAATGGCGCTAATCAATAGTTACATAACTGAGGCAGTAAGTTTTTACCCGCTTTAAACCTTAACACCGAAATGCTATCAAAATGTATATTTAATAATAATACGGTAGGATAAGTAAAAGGTGAATTATGTACATATAGTAATGTATATAGTTGGTGAAAGACAACCTGTTTTGTTAGAGGCTGGTGCCTGGATAGGTGCCCGAGAGCCTATAGTACATCTGACATTTGATGTCATGTACAGAGCCAAAACGAACACAAGTAAACATAATAACTACTTTTACCTTCAACTTTCTTAAAAGTATAAAACTGTTCTTTTGTAAAATGTACTTTTAGTAGTAACTTTTAATTGAAATTGTACTTTTTACTTTAAAGTAGAATTGCAGGTGTTAAAACAAGATAAACGTTCTATTATCTAGAGGTTAGGAGTCGGACCATTACGCGATAAGATCCAGGAACTTACCGAAACCCTTATTTATGGGACAAAATTATAGTCGACAATTCACGTTATCTACGCCACGATGAATTAAACTTTCAATAAGTATTCTGTTGTGTTCACAACCATGAACATTTTCGCTTAGATAGTAACGGTGGCTTTAACATCCTCATAAACATGTTTTTGATAGCGCTGCGCTTAAGAATATCTGAAGTGCACCGCATTAAGAGCACGCATGTGCTACCATAATAATAGCTTTTAATAATAATAGTATATAGATAGAAGAAAAGTAAAATAAATACACGTATATGTTATATATGCATAGCGCTGTCTGTCTGTCTGTCTATCTGTTCATATGTGCATGAGACGATTACAACCGAACGCGTTGACACATGAACAACGTGTTTCATGTTGTTACATGAAATCTTTTTTGTTACCACCGTCTTAACGAGAGATGACGGCTGATTGATTTTGGTGATTCTAGAGTCACAGGGACCGGATCTATTGAGACCTCAAAAGCTCAACAAAAAGATTTTTCAAATAGCCGAAAACGTTCAAAAACCCAAAAATGCCATTTTTGACCTTTGGTGACCGTTTGAGGCCTTCGCCCCCTGTTCTAGTACCCCCGTGCCAATGCTTGTTTAATGTTTGCCGTGGAGGGCCATGATGTCTGCGACACAGTTAAGAAAAAACTACTGCAGGCATTATTCAATTTTATGTTGTTTTATCAAATTAAATTATCAAAAATATTCTTTTGTAGTTGTTCACACCTACATTGTATCCTATAATATGCACTTCACCTCTAAAGGGAGTCATAAAATAAATACCCTGTCTTTCTTTCTTTGTCAATTTTATAGATATACTCTGTCCTGATTATTTTTGAGCTTTATAGACAAAATTCACATCTTTACATCAGGTGTCTTCTACGATCTGATGCTTAGGTAATTTATCAGGACAAGCTGTCTCATTCAGATTTATAGTTATTATTATTAAAAACTTAATTCAGTAATTAATCGTCTAGTTATGCCCGAGTTTCGCAGAAAATATGCCAATTTGCCTTTAAAATGCCCTTTTACCTAATTCAACAGAGCATGTTAGGGTTCATACGCTAGCAGCTAGCGTACATAAGCCCCTAGCTTTAACAGATAACCACTTTAAGTGCTTTAATGTATCCACTTAAGTATTCCTGATTAAACCTGTTCCGGCGAAGCGAAGCCTCATCCTATATCCACTTACAAGACCTAGCGCCAAGGTACGACCGCTTACCAACCAGTAGACACCAAACCCGAGCCCGAGAGTACTGGAGCACAGACACACGGCCCAGATGGGCCCACCCGAAGACCCTTTAGTAGTGACTAAGGGCGGACCGCCGGACCGATTGCAGCACCGCAGTAAGGGGTTAACGCCCGAAACTGCCTCCCCACGAGAAGACACTACTACAAACCGAACTTATCGGACTACTGATACTAGGCGAACTTTTTGATACAACCGCCACCTGGCCGCTTGTTGACTAGGCCCATAGTGCGGATAGAAACATTCGAAAACTAACAAGTAAACCTAAGAATTATTGATGATTTTCTGACATTGTAACATTTTTTTTTATCTTATAATTTTTGCATGCTCATTAGTTTAAATTTAAATTTTATATTTAGTATCATGTAACTTGCAACATTTGTATGCCTAACTACGGCGAAACATAGCTGAACATATTATAATTTAAGACCACAATTGTATACCCTATGTTTCGTACAAATAAAGTTCTTGTATCTTGTATCTACTCACAGTATCTCGCTAATACTCATCGCGTGCCTGCCTCAGGCCGCACACTATTGACGTATACGGCGTTGTCATATGTCCAATATTTCGCACCCGTCATCGCTTCCTCAATCGGCCACTCTGTAGCTGAGCTCATTCGAAGAAATAAAACACTTGTACTACTCTACATAAGTACAGAACCAAGAATCAAAGAATCAAGAATAAAAAAATACCTTATTCAGGGCGGCCGCATGGACCTCATTGACGCGTCACAAATTACAAAATAAAAAAACACAAATGAATAGAATAACGCACATAATTTAATCTGTTCACTTCAGATGACACGCGAGTTAGGAAAAGAAACGAACAGAATAACCTAACTCGGTCGTTATAGTCATCATTTAACAATTTTATTTTGTCTTATGTTATGTTTGACAGAGTTGGAGCAGATACCGTCCCAAGTGGTTTTGTTCTCTAGGAAATCTGATATTTTATAATGAGCTTTATTGCAGAGATTGTGTTTGATAATGTTTTTGAATTTATTCAATGATAACTTCTGCAACTCACTTGGGAGTTTGTTATAGAGCGGAGTGGTAGCTCGTAGTTCCTATCACGGTGCCAAATAACGTACCGTTCATCAAAAAACTCTGAATCAGAAAAACTATCGCGCAGCCATGTTTCTGTTAATGCAACAACATCGTACGAATTTAAACAAATATTTCTGTAAAAGGCAGTTGTTTTAGTGCGCAACCCTCTGACGTTCTGGTAGTATACGTTTAAGTTATCACTTAGACTATCCGTTTTTAATGGTTAATTGAGCTAGTAGCATAATTTATTATAATATGCACTGAGCTGATATTTAGACGAAAACAAAAAGTAACATGCATGACGCCACAAACCAGCACCAATCCTACGAGTACCTGCGTTAACTTTTTGTAAAAAGATGATTTTTGAAACAGATATCAAAGTGAAATAAAGCTAAAAACAGTGGCAGGAATGAGTATTCAATTGAAGTAATACGTAAATAATAAAAACAATAATGCCAATTTGAGATATAAATCTAAACTTTAGTTTTAAATAAAATTATTTCAACGAAATGAAGCGATAAGAACAGCTGGTTAAAAAAGCGTACAAAAGCAGAAGGAAACAGAATATTGAAGCATATATATAAGTATGCACAACGGAGTGAGCAGGACGGTTTTATATACAACGTCTCTGAATAGAATGTGCAAGATCAACTGTACTCGTAAGCACGATGTGAGTTGACTTAGCGTAAATAAAGCAAAGAGGTGGTGCTAAGCAATAGTTTCCCTTTGTTGTTTTTTTAATAATTAATTGTACCTGTATTCATTAACGATGTAATTGTTTTTGAATAAATAAACTAAAACTGAAACTATTATTTTCCAAGTAGCTTTAATTTTATCATCACTATTTTTAATTTTGGAACTCAATTATTTAGACTTAGCAACATGACAGACTTTTCAAAAAGTTTTAGAGTAATTTTAACCTTTTCTTTAAACTCTTCACTAAAGTTTTAATGTTTTTCACTATTATAAAGATCATATAATTTTTGTCTTCTTCTATGTATACTTACTGTCGCCCACTCATTAAAGTTAAGATTATCTGTGACCATTATCGACTTTGCATTGAAAATGCATTGAAAAAATCGGATGCAGCCCGTTAGATCCCGAAACAGACACATGCAGTTCATAAACTTATAAGTGACTGATAAAACTGGCATCTGCGAAAATAGAACACGACTTACGACTGCCGAGATGGGTCCAATAAACGCGGCCCATCAATTCGCGCGGCCCGTAATGAAAGGCGCGATTTGTCGTCACATAAACGAAATCCTCTTTTATGCGGGGATATTGCAAGTTTACAAGCTACTATCAAATTCACTTTACGCGAATCGGGTGTGGCGTTTTATCGGCTGGCACGTTTCGTCGGCGGGAAGAGTGCGGCGGAAGAGTTTGTACCTCGTGCGTTGCGTAGAAAGACTGATGCTATTTTCATGCTAGATTCTGCTTCTGGTTGATAGTGTCAAAAGATGTTTTTTTCTTAAATTCATACACACAAGAACAGGATACTTATTTGTAATGTATTTACGAAGGCTTAAATCTAAATCTAAGTCTAAGAAGTTACAATAAACATTAACAAAGATTGATGTTTATTGTAACTTCTTAGACTTAGATTGTAAGTGATGATCTTTTTTGAATTTGTATTAGTGAACCATACACGTTCAAATTTATATTGAAGTTTTTTTTTGTCTTCATTGAAAACTTAACTAAATTACAACAAATCGTATCAGGTACATGTGTACAGCCAGCAACCCCCGTGTTTTTTAAATAATCACGGTTATAACACTCTGAATGTATGTTTCATCTACGGGATTGGTACCACGATTTTTCAACAAACTACAAGTTTTGCACTGTGTACAAATTGAGTCTTCTTAGCAAACCTCAGTCATTTTTGACGAGCTCTGTGGCGCAGCGGGTGAAGGTCCACCTGCGACGCAAGGGGTTGCGGGTTCGATTCCCGCCTCGGGAAAAATGTCTGTACGATCTGCAGATATTTGTTCAGGGTGTTCTGGGTGTTTTTCTATTAATTAAAATATATATCTATGTACCTCTAGTATAATGTATTAAGTCATCTAGTACCCATAACACAGGCTCTGCTTAGCTTGGGGCTAGATGATGCTGTGATTTGTCCAGCATTATTATTATTATCGTATTATTATACTATTATTATTATGTTAATTGGATTGAGCAAATAGACTACCAAGCTACCCAGCTCGTAGCACCGTAGCAATATTCGTAGCTGATTTTTATCTGCGTAGCAGCGTATCCTACGGGATACACACTGCTACAGAGCTACGAATTGGCTACGGGCAATTCGTAGCTCTGTAGCAGTGTGAAGTCAAAAATGCAAATTGGTTATCTCGCTACGCGATCTAGTGTCGCTTCAAATTACTTAGATATTGCATTGTAATGCAATGCTGTGCGCCAGTTTATACCGGAACGCTAAAATGGTGTATTTTGCTGGCATTGTGTGTTTATTTTGTGCAAATAATATGTCGGTTGAGTTTAATCGTGACACATTTATGCTGCACAAGATTTTGCATTTGGTTTTTCATGTGAATAGTAAGTGTAGAGAATTTATTTAATTGTACGCGAGATTCTGGTTTTTAAGTTAACATTGTGTGCTTGTGTGCATGTTTAATTTAGAAGACTGACATCAGGTGTTGTTCAAATTAAAGCGAATGGTTCATAGAGATTGAACAGGTAACCAGGCTCGAAATAAGCGTAGGTGGTAAAAGGAATTTGCTCCAACTCCGAAACAACTAAAAAATAACTTGTTGAAACAGCTGCGTTTACTAATCTTCTCATCTCAGCGCTCAAATCAGGGAAGCGAACAGATTCATCCATGTGCCTTATGTCCTCGTAACATATGATTAAATATCCCTATTTGCTGTTGTGTGCTGATGATGAGTTTAACTCGCGTAATTTCAAATTAAGGAAATAATGTGAATAATTCTATGATTTTAGCGGTGAGATAACATGCAGAAACATGAATAATTTTAAAGCGCTTTTCCACAAGTTTATCCGACTTTATATGTACGGTCTAAGGTTTCGACACCACGCTTGACCTAGATCTCACGACATAAAAAACGTCATCGATTCTTACCCGACGAAGGGGTATTTTTTAGCACAAAGACAAACAGTTTTGCTTTAGCACAAAGATATTCGTTTTGTAATGAAATTTTAATGAAAATAGGTTTTTCAAGGAATCTGTTAAATAAAAAATGCATTTTTTTATTTTTTTTTCAATTGTTGGATCACGTTGTCATGTTAAGAACGTAATTTAATTTAACGACAAAGCTTGTTAGACTATCATGGTTATGAACATCATAACGCAATATTCACGGGATATTTACCATAAGCTGAGTATTTTTGAGTTTTCCCATATTTTCCATAATTTCACAATTTCACACGTTTGATCACGGATGCACTGCAGGACTATTGCACATAAATTTAACAATTTACTGATTTCGATTAGGTTGTCTAATGATTGTGACTTGTACTAAATTGCAAATTTAATCGCCATATTGCATTTGATATATAGTGTGGCGTGGTATGTAAAACTTGTTCCGTAGGTCTACCATAAGTTTTTTACAATCTATACTCGCTAGCGACTGTAGTTAAAAATAAAACCGGGCAAGAGCGAGTCAGGCTCGCGCACCGAGGGTTCCGTGCCATCATACAATATAATAGATGATAAAGGCGGTTCATATTTTTTGGAGAACCTTGGCAGCGCCATCTATTGTCTGATAGGTGGAATTTATGTAGAATTTTTACACTTTAGATTATTTCTAAAAACTATGCATATTGGAGAGTTTGCTATAATTTTCCTATAAACTTTACACACACTTCTATTAGCTGTAAAAGTTTCACGGGTTTATTTTTGCAAACTTCGGAGATAGGGGGGGGGAAAGGTATGTTTTTTTTTTGTAAATAATTCATAAACGATACGGCTTAGAGGAAAACTAAAAACTGTTTATTAATGTGCAAATAAATACCTTGCATATGATACTCCACACGACCTATTATCCTCACTAAAAAAAATTAGATCCTCCATCCGCCCCTCGGCAATCATAATTAAAATATTTTTTTTTACATTTTTATTTATGCTATATTAGTAAACAAGAGTTATCATTAATAATTTCAAAGTATCAGTAGTTCTCAAGATATCCATTTGTGACAGACAGACAGACAAAATGATACCATAAGGGTTCTTTTTTACCATTTTGGTCCGGAACCCTAAAAATGTTTAAAACTTGTACAGCGCCTCTAGCGGATAGTTTGGTACTAAAATACGCAGTAAATTATACTACAGCTACTCAAGTTTGGGCTTTATTTGTTTAGAATTTGGTACCTACCATGCTGTACCATAAGTTATAAATCTGACAGATGTCATAGACTGACGAAAATAGATTAGATATAAATATATAAATAAATATATATAATCTTAATACAACAAATCGATTGGCACCTCATTCGTCACATTATAAATATATCTCTTTCTTAGAGGTATATATTGTCTTTTCATTCTTCAGATATATCTTGGAATGAAGTGAGTCGTATAATAGTCATCGAACTTAACTTTGTAAGTTCGTTTGATCATCTTTTCTATCAAAATCGGATCACTTGTTTAATCATCATCATGATCATCATCAGCAGTACGTTTGGTCTACTGTCGGACATAGGCTTCTCCTAATAAGCGCCACTGAGAACGTTTTCGGACACTCTCATCCATCTTTTGCCGGGCGCAGGCGCTTACCAAGCCGGGGGTGCCGGGGGGTGCCGGGGGGTGCCGGGGGGTGCCGGGGGTTGCCGGGGTTGAAATATTCGAAAACATCAATACATCTAGACATACCTGCAACAATAGTCATCTTTCGTTCTACCTTCGCTACTGGCGGGTAAAAAATATCATCTTTAGTTTGAGGCTTTCAGGCTTCGCAGTAACACAGTCCAGTTTTATTTATTGTATTGTTTACATTGTCTGCCACAAAATAAAGGTTTCTACAGAGCACCCTTGTCTAAACTCAAGTTACACATTTAGAACGAGGAGTGGACGCATTGACAGCATGCAGGTTTTTATTGGGCAGAGTATTTTTTTTAAGTATGTAACACATTACACTAACAAAATTATTGTAACAAGCATTATTTTATACATGTAAATGCTCTGTAACATTGACACCTTTTTGCAAATATACACATTTTACCTACTATTTATTTTTTATATTCTTATTTAAATACTAATAAGGTACTAATTAAAATGCCTTCACGCCCCTCATCAAAGTAATATATGTAGGAACACGATAATTCCATCAAAACCTTATATTGTTTTCACCGCTTTACTCAAAAGAGGTCGAAGGCTCAGGTAGGGCTCAAATTAAATTGAGAAAATATAAATTTGGGTTTATTCTCGATCCGCAAAAACAATTTGAAATGGTAATTCATTTTCTAGGCGGGTAAGTATAATTTGAATTTAAATCAACGGTAACTAGCATAGGCGCTTTGAAATACGCTTGTGAAGGGAAAATATAAATATGATATACTTAATTTTACTTTTAAAAGACTCGTGAGTTACACTATTCATCGTTATGTTAAACGGGTTTTCTACTCACATTTTATGTGCGACGCGAGCGCGTGAGAGACGGTGCTGCGTAAAAGCTCAATTCCCTGACGAAAGTTCCCCTGGGAGGAACTGAACATGTTGGAAACATATTTTCGACGAACTATTAACGTGAGTAGAAAACCCGTTTAACAAAACAATGATTTACTTAACTTTGAACCAAGAACATGTTATAAACACATATTTAACCGGGTATTTATCGCGTTATTTACCTTTATTAAACATGTCAGACGAATACAAAAGTATACCTATGGCGTAATGTTAAGTCAACCCAGATTTTGCGTTTCAAGTCTACCGGAAATTAACCGTAGATTAAAATGAACTGCCTCGATTTGTTACAAGTTAGATAAAAGCAGTTAAGGCTTCGCTTGCAAGAGTTATATGAGGAAGGTCCAAAAGTTTGAAATAATATAACAGGCCACTTGACTAAATTGGAGTTTTTAGTCTGTCTTCCAGAAAAACAAAAACAATTTGACACGTATATTTTCACTTATAACGCAATCCAAAAATTCCGGATCTACTTTCGTTAAAATGTAGCGTGACATCACGCACCGATGTGTTTCGGTACAGCATGGAACTATTAGCCTGACGTCAAGCACCCACTCTTAAATTTCAATGCGCTATATCAAAGTACTAGCCGCACCTCGCAGTTTCACCCGCGTAGTTCCCGTTCCCGTAGGAATTTCAAAAAATCCCTCCTTAGTGCACCTATAGGGTACTCAAGGTATATATGTGTGCCAAATTTCAAGTCTCTGGGTCCAGTGGCTTAGGCTGTGCGTTGTCTGTCAGTCACTCAGTCAGTAACGGAAGAGTTTTATATTTATTGATTGTTTCGTTAATTTAAAAAAGCAAAGAATACATGTGCATTATTTTCATATTATTATGTTACAGACTGAGTAAATGGAATTTTGATTCCCATACCCTGTCAAGTAGCTTCTCGCCAGCACATAAAAGTAAGGCAGTAAACCTCCTGCGTAAAGCGAAGAGTGTTCATAACGCCTCACGGTAGTTACTTCATGAATGTTGTATGTATGGGTTTCATTTACAGGATCCAAAAGGGAAATATGAACGCTCGACTATGAATATAAATTGTGTGCTGTAGTGATGGCGCGGCAGATTTATCGCGCTTATTCCAGGTGAATTATTATTTTCAGCGTAAAACGATTTTATCTGATATTTATAGGTGCAGTTATATTTATATTTTGTCGTCTCTTTTTAGGATTCCGGACCAAAATGGGAAAAATAAACAGTTAAGTGACTTTGTCTGTCAACAAAAAGTTTGTATCCAAAAGTGTTAAATAACAAAGCATATTCAACTTATCTTGCATAAAAATAAAAATGTTACGAAGAGAGTTAAAAGGCCATATTTTATGAAAGGAATTTGAATATTAATAAGCCGTTTTTAGTTTGCCTTGATGACCAATAGTTGTCGACGTATATATGTACATTATACGTATAATGAAACCGGGCCAGTGCGAGCTGGACTCGCCTCCGAGGGTTCCATAGGTATGTTACCAACATAATAATAATTATAAATTAGCTGATCTAATTAAGACAAAGTTTAAAAAAGCACAAAAAATATTGGTCACCCATCCAATTTATGACCGCGCGTATGATTGCTTAATCTCAATAATTGATTTCGTACTTGTTAACGACGATTTTTTTTTTCTGATTCCATTGGAAATATATAGTTTTTGGTTTATTGAGGCTAAGGTTAATTAAGACTTAAAGACCCTTCCTAAAGCCTAAATAAATGTTTTTTTTTTAATAATAAACCTTGACCCTTCAAGAATCGATTCGACCATTGTGGATTCGAATCCCACTCGAATAATTTTCTTTTGACAAGGTTTTATTTTCCGGAAAAGATCTGAATTTATATTTCAAGATTAATTAATTTGTCAGTCTTTAAAATAAAAAGACATATGCCACACTATGCTATCTGTTAACAAAGATTAGGTATAGTCGCTACGCAACTAAAAGTCCTTTAAATTTATTAGGATAAAAAAACTAAGATTTAAATAGTTAGATACGCTCTCACCGTATTGAGACCGCACCGATGTGCGTGTTGTTTTTTTCACAAAAGTTCGTGCAACATGATTACAGAATAAATGGTAACAATAACAGTTTGGTTTATGGGCAAAATCAGTGTGCGTGCGTCGGCATTATTGTAACTACACTTAAAAAGATAATGCCACAATTTTTGATGTCAGGGCACATCTAACGATTTAAATCTTTGACTTTTAATAATGAAATCGTTATGTCAAACAAACCTTTTCAAAATTTACTTCAGACGTATAATACCTACCTGTTAAAATTATCAGGAAATGTCTGCGGTTAAACAAACCAAAAAGATCTTGTTGTGATAACAATAACTTTTTTCGTTTCAACCTCTTTATAAATCGAATTATCAAAAGCTTTCCACTAAAATAACGGCGAACATACTACAGCGACTGCCGTTACTACAATAGTAATAGTACGTTACTATGACATCTCTCAGATTTGTAACTCATGGTACCAAATTCTAAAAAAATGAACTACAGTCGCTGTAGTATAGTTTACTGCGTATTTTAGTACCAAACTATCCACTAGAGGCGCTGTACAAGTTTTCATATTATTTTTTAGCTACAATCAAGTCGATAGCGAGTATAGTTTATAAAAACTCATGGTAGACCTACATGATTTACAAATCTGACAGATGTCACAGTTACATACTACCTCTGTAGTAACGGCAGGCGATCTAACTGACAACTCATGGTAGACACACAGACATGTTTTCTTTACTGTCTGCGTGTTATCCCGCAGTTTCGCATTCACGGCTTAGTTGATTCGTATTTATGGCATATTACGCCTAGGTATGAATAATTTTTACATAAGTAATGAAACGTATATATTATTTAGCCGACCCTCTTAACTACTCTATTTAGATATGTTTTGTAGTTTCGTTTTATAGAATATAAATATAAATTATTTATTTGCACCTTAATTTACAAGTAAAGTCATTATTATGTCGTCATCATCATTTCAGCCGTACAACGTCCACTACTGAGCACCAGGCCTCATAGATCTACATGAGTTTCCTTACTCACCACGCTTGGCAGGCGGGTTGGCGAGCGCAGTACAGGATGTTGATACACGGAACGACGCTGCTGCCTATCTTCCGGAGGTATCCCTTAGCAGGCTTTTACTGCATCTACGGGCATGAGAGGTTAAACATTCTAATAAGCCCATCTGCCGGCACCCCACAGCAAATATTAAGTACACACAATAATAAATAAAACCGGGCAAGAGCGAGTCGGACTCGCGCATCGAGGGTTCCGTGCCATCATACGATATGGTATATGATAAAGGCGGTTTATATTTGTTGGAGAACCTTGACGGCAAAAATTTTATTACATCTTCGATGATTTCTAAAAAACTTTGCAAATTAGAGATTTCATTTTAATTTTCCTGTTATTTTAGCGTATTGTAGCTATAAAAGTTTTAGGGGTTTATTATAGGACTTCCTTGTAATTCGTATTTTCTTCGGCTACAATTTCTTCGTAGTTAGCATAATTGTACTGCATGTCTACCATGAGTTGTCACTCCTAGATCGCCTTCCGTTACTACAGCAGTAATAGTACGTTACTATGACATCTGTCAGATTTGTAACTCATGGTACCAAATTCTAAGCAAATGAAGCCCAAACTACAGTCGCTGTAGTATTGTTTAATGCGTATTTTAGTACCAAACTATCCACTAGAGGCGCTGTACAAGTTTTCATATATTTTTAGCTACAGTCGTTAGCGAGTATCGTTTGTGAAAACTTATGGTAGACCCACTAGGAGAGCAAAAAGTGAATATTTAAATACCACCTTTGATGTGCCCAATTGCTCAGAATTAGTGTGTACGCGGCTCTGGAAACATTTCCAGTATTCGGAATACGGCTCTTTCATCAAACGGGATACACCGCGAGTGAGTAAGAGGAAGGATTCCTTACGTCGAGCGTAAGAATATGTATAATTCATAAAAGAGTTTGCCTATTTATAACTTAAGCATTTGCCTTGTTTGTTAAAACCGACGAAAAACAGGAGGAGGTTTCTCAATTCGTATACAGGGTGTATTATAATACGTGTACTAACCCGACATGAGGGGGCTCAGCCCATGAAACAAAAAGTTTAGGAATTTAAATATTTTTATTAATGATTCTTCTAGTTGGTGTTAGATGAAAATGATCCTTGAATCAAATTTGTTTTAGTTTTTTAATTTTAATAAAAAAATATCTCTTTGTGATGTTTTTATTTGTACCTGTACAGCAAGTCTTCACGGAGATCAATGACCTCGACAAAAATCAGCTGGCGGTTAGGTTGTCACTATAGTACCTCTATAATCAGCTGTACTCCGCTCGACGGAGCGGACAACGCTAAATATTTTCCTTCCGGGTCATGGCTGTTCGTATGACCGAATGTCTAAATGGTTCGAATGCGTAGGTGTCATGTCATGACATAGCACTGATTAGGGCTAAGCCTCCGAGAGCTTGTACTGTGCGTCGATCCCCTCACAAGACTCGATCCGTGCTATCTGCACCGGAATTGTCAGAATCGAGTTCGTGGCTCCGAATAAATTCCCAGCATTATAGACACGACTCCATAATCCAATGAGATCCGCAGTAAACAAGCTCTGCTGTGTATCGACGTTGACGCTCAATTAATCTCGTGTCTAGACGGAGATTGTTTTGAGATAAATAGGATAAATAGGAAATATCTGACGATAATCTGAGCATAGGAGGCTAAATAAATAATGCCACGTGTTAGTGTTCAAAAATACAAAACAAACACCTCAGCCGTAAAACGTCCGCTGTTGGACATCCCTCATGGATCTCCAAGTACTAACATGAGAGCTTGTTACCTATGCTGGTTGAATTCAATTATGTGCTATATTCAATTTAAACGTGTCTTGTACTTCTTTTGTTAATTGACTATTCAATGAAGCTTTTATTGTTTACTGAACCAAACAATATTAAGGACCGTTGGGAAAGATAATATCATTAAATATAAAATGTTGTGGACCCGTTAGGAATCAAAATATAAACGGGACTTGGACCTCTGGGAATAAGCCCACGCTTGGCATTAGCTGGCTCTTACTGCATCCACGGGCAAGAGAGGAGCGGTCACATTATTGTGCCGGCACCGACATTAAAATATATAAATTAGAAGTTAAAAAAAAACAACAAACAAGCTTTTATTTAAACGTTCTAAAAATAATAAAATTAACATTTTCCATTAAAGTTTAATGTCAACTTAAACCTTCTTTACACAATTTATGTGAAAAAAAAGCTTGTCGCGAGGTTTCTTGCCTGTTCATCTCATGCCCGCCCGCTTAGAGTGATGTCACATAGCTGACCATGCAGTTTCATCCAAAGAAAACATGAAATTGCATATAATATCACAAAATTGGCTGAAGATATGCTTCAAAATTGAGTTGCAAGTTTAGTACAAGTTACCTACATACATACATACAGGGCAAGCTAAATAAAAGCTTGTAAAATTGTTTATTTTTTTCAACAAAGAAAATTACTATGAAACCTTCTATGTTTAAAATACTTGTATAAGAAGATGTCAGTTATCCATTGCTTTTATTTATTTAATTATTCATTATCTTCGTCATTAAACACGTGCTTTGCGCACAAAATACCTACCGTGCCACCGAAAAGTACTGTGTCTCTTCAGCGTACACTGAGTTGGCGACTGATTTTTTTTATACTACGAAATAACGGTAACTTCTACCTATAACAATTGCTATGCCGCGGTGATCACGTTCGCTAAGCACGTGACCAACGCTGCACTGCAATGCGCCCGTCACCCTCAGACAGAGTTGTAAGGTCTCATGTGCCCGTAATTTCACCGGCCCCCTTGCCCTTCAAACCGGAACACAGCAATGAAGACATTACTGCTTGTCGGCAGAAATAGGTATGGTGGTAGTACTTCCCCGAATGAACTTTCTCAAAAAGTTCTACTACTACTAAATACTACTACTAAAAACACTACTAATAAACTACTACTTAAAAAGATTTGTGTCTTCGATCGATCTTCTTTTTCTTCTTTCAATCATAGCTATTTATCCGCATAATAATATTAATATCAAAGTTTCCGTTCCGCAATAAAACGGAATTAGGGACGCGGACCGAATCACCGATTCAACCAAAGGTATTTTAAAAAGTATATCTCCCGTAAAGGGTAGGTTAACGATCGGTTTGCGAAAGCGTAACCGTGTGGAAACCCCAGTTGCCGCAGTAAAGACTGCGGACTTTGCCGGCCGCCGCTGATTTACCTGCGAACCGAGCAAGCTAGACTTACGCTTAATTTTCCGACCTCTTTGTTATTAAGAAGCCGATATAGAACTAGGTTAGACTTGAGAATACGGATGTGTTACACGAAACTTGAATGTGAATGACCAACGAACCAAATTAAAGATTTTGTGGGGACCCTTACATGGTGATACGCTGGGTTTATTTTGTTATTTATTATTATTTTATAATTTAATAAGATTAATAATTTTATTGTTAATATTCCTAACTTAATGTTATTTTTTTTGTTGCAGAAAGCATAGAAAAGTCTGGCGAGGACCCCGTGATGTCAGCGCTGAGGGCCTACGGAGCGCCGGAAGACGAGGACGGGAGATCCGAGGACTTCACCAAACTCTTCGGAAATTTCTCCAACCACCACACATCCACCGACGTATCTCTAGTAGAGCACTTCATAAACGTAGAACACGGTTACGACAACGACACCAAACTTACCTACGAGGCAATCAATACCACGGAGAATGTGACGACAACGCGGCCCGTTCACGACGATGTAGTCACAAAGTTCCTTAGGCTAATAGAAACGCAACACCTCATGGGAGAGAACTGCACAGCTGGTACACACCTGAATCTAGGAGAGGGTGTCGTAGACAGATACGCTCAAGAACGGTTCAGGATAGAGGCTGACGTGGCTGTCAACCGAGCGAACATGCTGACTAGACTGTGGAAGTACGCCGGCCCCTCGGTCATGCACAACGAATACTTGCTCCACGCTAGCGTCTTTTCCATGGTGGAGTTCGACGATGACATTTTCGCTGCCGGGAACTGTTACGATCAGTATCAATACAAAGATTACCAGCTGTTCTGCCCGTTCGCGTACCGACTGCCCGAGGGGCCGATTCTAGCGAAGGATCTAGCGGTGGAGTATAAGTACTTGAGTAATGCCTCCGAGTGGTTCTACATTGCGAGGAAGAACGCTGAGAGGGTTATAAGGAATCACAGCCAGTTTCGCAAGGGTGAGCTATCGTTATTATTTACGACACTTTCATCCTAGAGTGCTTTTATGGTAAGGTTATTGTGATACAATCTCTGTCCTAGAATTTTCCAGTCAATGAGAATGTAAATATGTAAATGTTATAAAAAATATGCAAAAAACTGAGAATGGTTACATTAGGACTTGAAAAAGTTTTTTTTTTTTTTTTTCAATTTCAATTTATTTATTTATTTCATTTCAAGCATAAAGTACTGTACCATAATCATGGAAAATAATCTTATTTATAGCTTGTGTTTAGTTTAATTTGCTCAGGCGGGATTTATGAGGTCTTTTAATATATGTATATTTTAGGTGTACGCAACTTCAGTACCAACGCTCTATACGAATGATAGAAAAGTCTTCGTTCTTTTGTCCAATTAGCTATTCAAAAGACTGAAACTATTAACACTAGCAGGACTTTATATATTTCAAGTTTGCCTGTTTGCAAAAGAAAATCCCATCTTTATCCAATATAAAGATAATGGTGTGTTTAACGAGTAGTATATTTGTGCTGTAGTGTGTCTGTTGTGTTGTGTTATTTAAACGTGAGTTATGTTAGTTAGTTACCCCCTGAGAACACCAAGCCCGTAAGAGTCTGGGCAACAGGAGGCAACGTGAGTGTAGAGTGTGTGCTATTATGTGTACCTATCTGAGGGCAGTTAAGTTTGAATTAACAAAGAGGTGACAAGAGGTTTTCAGTCTCTTCGTAACTGAGGGATTTCAGCCACGTGGTTACTACAGTTTTGCATTTAAATTTGGGCATTGGGTATATAGTTAAAATAGAGTTTACTTTATTATAAATAAATGGGCCAAGGTAACATAAAAAGTTCGTTGATAATCTTGTGCGGAACGTGAGTGTAGGACAGACAGTCCCCTTTCTCCGCTTATCACTCACCAGAGCCGAGTCGTACACAATTTGGGAGTTTGTAGTGAGTAGGACTTGTAGTACGAAATACTGTCTGACAGAGAGGACATCCCATTTTGTATACAACTCAGCCGTGGGGAAGCGATAAGGGAGTCTGGCGGCCACCTTCAAGATCGCTCGCTGAGCCCTTTCTACTTCAATGAGGTGAGTCTTGGCAGCCCCTCCCCAAGATGTGACGCAATAGCCTATGATGCTTTGACAAAGAGCTTGGTACACCAACTTGGTAGTTTTGTTGTCACCTAGACGACTCAAAGCCTTAAAAATATAAATTAGCTTGCGCATTCTGCCAACTAGCATGTCAATATGCACTTTAAAGGACAAAGTTTGGTCTACGTATACACCAAGATACTTTGTGCTGGTTGCACGTTGCAATGTAGGACATGTACAAGATAATAACGTTGGTTTTTTGTTAACGTTGTTTTTAAGCTATGGGCTAAAGCTATGGCTAAGCTATGGTTATTAATGAAAAATTAGGTTGAGGTAAAAGATTTCTTTTAATGGCAAACGCAACGTAGTTTGTCTTCGCAACGTTTAGTGTAAGCACGTTACGCCTGAGCCATAAGCAGACTTTCGACAAACCGTATTGCGCTACTTCAAACCGTACCGTGTACCGTTTTAGAAACCCGGCTTGTTCGGGACGCTGGAATTTATCGAACCTGCGATCATGACGATTTGCGATGACCCTTGGGAACAGCTTATAAACATGGCTCAAAAGCGAGATCGGTCTGTAGTTTTAAAACAAGGTGTAACAAACCTTTCTTACAGAACAGTGCCACGACGCTTTTGTTCCATATTTTTGGCGTAATACCTTCGAGCAAGACGGAGTTGAAGAGCTTCTGAAAGACTTTAAGTATCGGTGATCTACCCTTTGAAAAGCTCCGACGTGATTCCGTCTTCGCCCGGCGCCTTGTCGTTCTTGAGCTGCTTCAGGGCCATCCTGATCTCGTACAGGCTGATGTCCGGAATATCTTCGGTATAATGTCGGCTCAGTTTGGCTCTAGGATTTTCTGCCGCACAGCAAATAGGTTTAGTGACAGAATCGTAGAGCTGTCCATAGAACTTTTCGACTTTCCTTAACACTTCTGCTTTTCTTGACGCTATACTGCCATCTTCCCTCTTCAGCTTCGTCATCTGGCTTTGCCCAATAGACATATCTCTCGCGAAGACTTTGGTGCCTTTGTTCCGCTCTATCTTATCTTTAATACGAGCCATATTTAAGGTACAAATATCGTGCCGCAAGGATTTCCAAACTTGTTTATTAAGCTGCTTATGTGACAGTCGTAATGAGCGTCGTTCAGCCCATGAGGTTAAGAGTGTTCTTCTATCTTGTCCTCGCCCTCTCTACGGACTTTTGATAATCCCAAAATTTCCCAGTGTAACCTACACATTTTTTCTTCCAGCTCAACAATCTTATAGTTTGTCCTTAAAGTGCGATTTTGTGTGTTACCAGGGCCAGTAGTCGTCGTTGGGGTTGGTAGCCGTCCGTCTCCCGGCGATTCATAGCACCCCTAGCCCCGCCGTTACCGTGGCCGCTACCGTAGCCAGGACTAATGGGGCTGCCCCCGTTACCCCGTTAGGGACTCGGGGCCTGGTCCTTGGTTGTATAATCATAAGTGGTTGTTGCCATACTCGCCACGCTTGGCAGGCGGGTTAGCGAGCGCAGTATAGGATGTTTAAGACGCGAAAAACACTGCTGCCCATCTTCAGAAGGCATCCCTTAGCAGATTCTTACTGCATCCACGGGCAAGAGAGGGGGTAACATTCTACTGCCCCCCACGGCCCCATGCCATAATTAACAATTATCAGGTAAAGTGAAAAACATCATGTTTTGAACCATTGAATATTCAAAAACGTTTATTAACAATAACATACATTTGTTTCCAATCAAAACAAATGATATTTGATCGTTTAAAATTAAATGGAAAATTGGCTAATTTGAAAATAATATTAAAACCAGAACTCGAACTCGAGAATCTCTTAACACTTATACTTATGAAATTTTCTACATCTCCATAAGAAATTGCGAGCTAGTTCGAAGACTCCGAAAGCGGACTTTGAAACACTAAGTAGGCTTTCACGCTCAATAAGTAGAATTACCCGAGCGAAACCTAGACCGCCCGCTAATATTACTCTGAGGAAACGGAACTGTACCAGTTGTTAACAATTAACAGCTACTTATTAAGCAACTAACAAGAAACAAACTTTATCTGATTGTTGAAACCACCGGCGGGCGAAAAGATTTACAAGCAAGTTTTGTTAGTGGCTTGTTTTCAAAGTTATGGGATCTTGTTCCAAGTAATAAGACAAAAGGATCGTTTCACACAAAGGCTGAACAATGTCATGCATAGCTGTGATATTGACAAAGTGGTTTACAGTTTTATTGTCTCTTTCCTTAAGGGGTTTGGACGAGGCGCGCGCGGCCGAGCGGCTATAAGACAAAGTTTTCTTAACAACCTAAATAATAAACTGCGCCATATCGGGACGCCTAGCAGATTTGAAAAAAAACTTCACACAGTCGCAATAGTCGCCCTGGTCGCCACAGTCGCTACAGTAGCCCCAGTCGCCCCAGTCGCCACATTGAACACAATGGACGAAGGGCAGGCGCCCTAGTACTAACTCGCACATCTCCAAGCGTCACGCGTCACCTCCCGTCCGATCGGCTTAAAACAAAAAGTAATAGGTTGTCATATTGAAAAAGTTTTTATAAATTTCGTTGCCTTGTGTTGCTCGAACATTAAAGCTATGAAATAGATCGAATCTTTCGAGGGCTGGTTGAAAGTTTGTACCATCAAACCGTACACACCCTCGCATCGTGCAAAAAGTGCAAGTTTTGTGAAACACTGCGTGTTGATTTCTGCACTTCTCGGTGTAACAAAAAAATAGCATACGGTATTTAACTCTGACGCTTCGAACGTACCGAGGATTTTGTATTTATTTTGGTTTGGGTTGCGAACAACAAACAATTACCTTTTTAGGGGTTCGTAGTAAAACAAGCGTCGCTCACTGGTAAGTCGAGGCGAGATCGCGGCGTTTTATTCCTTAGGAAAAAGTAGATGCGGCGCGCCGCTTGCACGTCTGCGCCTTGACGCCGCGCCGCCTCGACTCTAGTTTGTGTGAGCGACGCGCCTTACAGTTTTTCTTTGTTTGTCTCTTTGTCTGTCCGTCCGTCATCGGATTTGAGAAGAGACTATAAGTCCTAGAAAGCTGTAATTTTTCATGGACATATCAAATAACAACGACGAGATAACGTTACAAACAAAATCTGGAAATATATTTAATATGGGGTATATAAAAGTAAGGTGGGGATGAACTTTTTTTTTCTTGATTTTCCCATCGCGTGGGGTCTCGTGGGATAGGCATTTTAAAACCATTTAGGGGTTTGCGAAGATTTAGATTTAGTTTTTGATGTAGTATGCGAAATATTAAAGTTTTATACTTTTACTACCTTATACTGCAACATTTTTACTTTAATTTACTTATTTTATATACAGCGTGTCCCGTAATTGGGGTACTAAGCCGAAAGGGGGGTTTCCTACCCCCCTGGCAAACAACGTTTGTTCTACGACTTTCTTGATTTTCAAGTTTTTCAGTGATAAGATAACGTTCAAAGTTCATACCAATTTCATAAGAGTGACAACCCTGCTCTCAGCTGTTACGGGCAATGACCTATTGACCGCCGGGGATTCCCGCGGCGCGCCCGCAACGCGCTTGTGCGTATATTGAGTGTGGGTATAGGTGCGTGGTGTGCGTAGGCGCGTAGGTATGTATTACGGACACACGTCTGTTATACATTAGGGTTGACAGCGACTTGGAAAACTTTAATTTTGTATGGAAACCTGAAAATACGTTTTTTTGAAATCTTTCTTCGCCTTTGCATTCCTTTGGTGGGGGGTAATTTGCAGCTCCTGGCTTCATACCCCAGTTACGGGACACCTTGTATATACATACCTATATATATATATATAGATCGCAGTCTAAGGATAGGCAACGTTTACAGTCTTGAAGTCTTATGCAATATGGTTTTAGATAATAATTAGCAAGAACTATTGACTTACTGGAGCTATTCTTGGAAAAACGTTATGCATAATGTTATGCTAACGACTGTCTGTATGCTAACAGCTGTCTGTGTCAGTGTGAGTATCTAGCCCCCATGTCTAACAAGGTTCTAGCTAGTTTGATAAAGCAGTCGAAAGTTGATTACCGCTTTGACATTGACACACGTATAGTAAGCAATAATCATCATCCTCCTCCTCAAAACTTTGACTTCCGCACGCTGACTACGCATCGAGCAACAGGTTCGCAACAGGTTCGCAACAGGTTCGCGACAGGTTCGCAACAGGCGCACAATCTCGTGATCATCGCTATCAAACGTCGGTTTTGATTTTGTTAATGCCGCCAACATGGCCGCCAAATAACATTAGAATTTATAAAATAACTTGACACTGGCCGAATTGTGTAAAACCAAACACAAAAAGCCATAAAATAAAAAGACAAGACAAGACAAGGTTTTGTTGTATATGCGTAAAAAACACAAAGGTAATTAATGAGTTGACGTTTGCCATGATCGCGCGATTAACGCCTGTTGCAAACATAGCTAGATACGTAATCAGCCTGCCAGGATTTTTTATTTTGACAATGTCATTAAGAAAATTTACAAAAATCATAGATTAAAATACCTTGTTTTAATTGAAAGAGTTCAACAAAATCCACGTTTCAAATCTATGGTTTTTAGGACCTCTCGTACATTGATATGGTAGAATTCTATTAGACAGCGATCTAGCTTGAACGTGCTAAAGCTTATCTAACTCAATTATATTGTAAAAGACTGTAAGCTTTAAAAATCTCAAAAAAATCATTAATGTAGTTTTAACCTTTAACTGTTGACGTAGCATTTGTGAAATGTAACAGGTGACGCGGGACCAGACAAGCCTCTAATCTTTTTCGGCGATGTTATTAAAATGTAGAGCTGGTAGCCTACTTAAGTATTTATTTCAAAATTCAAATTCAAATGCTTTATTCAAAAATAAAAGTTACAAAAGTTTTAGCCAGGGTTGAAAACACCTTTTAAGTATTATAAAATACTTGTGTTAGGTGTTTTCGCTCTTCCAAATCATAGTTAAAAATAAAATTTTAGACAATAAAAAGGTACATAAAAACATTTAAATTAAATAAAACAATGTAAAATAAAATTAACTTTACAGTAACTTAACATAGTGTGTTAGGTATTTGCATTCTTAAATACATTTCAAATCATTACTTAATTAATAAATAAAAAAATTGGGCTTACATTGGAATAAAATAAGATAACATTTACAACTAAAATAATCATTTTCTGTGTGTAGGGTGTACCGGTG
Source organism: Pasiphila rectangulata (assembly GCA_963082625.1). Classification (NCBI taxonomy): domain Eukaryota; kingdom Metazoa; phylum Arthropoda; class Insecta; order Lepidoptera; family Geometridae; genus Pasiphila; species Pasiphila rectangulata. Next base: position 24,485,989 of record OY720237.1, on the reverse strand, counting down.
GACCGCTGTCACAGCACTGTGCCATTGTGCAGTAGGTGCTGTTGAGGTTCACGTGTAAATATGTTGCGTATTTGCTTCGGAGTTGAATTAAGAATTAAGGATTTTGTTAATGATTGTTAATGATTATTTCCTGTTAGAATGCGCATAATAGGATAAAAATAACTATTTCTAGAAATCTTACCATATGTAAGAAACTTAATAAGAACCAAGTAGGTAGTTACAAAATGTGTCCTCCTAATAATTGGTAAAATTGGCACGAGATCAACATTAAGGTCATAAATCAACAAAAACTTACATAAATTAATATAATTTTATGTAAGTTTAGACTCCAATAAACATAAAAACTGTTATAAATATGAGAACACAAATGTCATCAAAAATCTGACGTACAGCCTGAGGGGCTACTGCCAAACTTTAAATCGGTCTAATGTGCTGAGTTTGCAACTAGCTATCTCCACGGCGTTGGCTCAACTTAACTCGAAGCTACCGAAACGCAGAAACATGGGATGCGCGAGATAGAAGGTGAAATGACGTTTTGATAGAGTTGCAACGTCACAAGTTAAAGGTTAATCATGAACTTTTTAGGAAAACTATAAGGTCAAGCTAGCTTGTTTAATTCGGAGAAGTCGTCGCTTAAATAAGTGATGTGGTGTCCCAAGCATACCGGAATACTTTAAACCAAAAACTCAATTAATTCCTGGTAGTATGTTTTGGCTCTGACTACGGAACCCTACCTACATAAGATGATGCCGATATTGAGAGACAGAGAAGGTCATTGTGTGTGGTCGGCAACATGATCGCTAGGAAGTTTTTTTCTTCATCGCCTGATGTGAAAATAACCCTTTTCAAATCGTACTGTCAGTCATTCTACACATGTCAACTATGGACAAATTATACTAAAAGATCTCACGATGGTATAAGGGTGGCCTACAACAATATATTTAGACATCTCATGGACCTGAAGCGCTATTGCAGTGCTTCAGAGATGTTCACAGAAACCCGTGTAGACTCTTTCAACGCCATCCAGAGAAAGAGAGTAGCGTCATTCATGTCCGGAGCTGACATGTGTAAAAATGAAATAATTAGGAGCCTCTCAGACCGTCTGATCCTGTCAGACTCGTTCATACAGTGGGTTGCTATAGTCACATAATTCCTTTTTTATTTTTTTTTAGGTACTGTACCTACCATTGACATGGTTTTTTTAAACAACTTTGTATCTATTATTTTTGTTTATAATATGTTTATTGTTATTTATTATGACTGAATCTTGTGTCTCGCAATAAAGAATTTATTATTATTATTATAGCGCGTGGCCCGACACGCACCTGGCCTAATTTATATTTTCTATAATTTCTCGTATTCAACTATCATTTGAACTAACTAAATCTAATTAAATTGACGTAAAACGGACTAAAATTATATTTGGTTAGATTCGTTCTAAAATTAAAACGGAACAATTATTATACCTAATTTTATAATGACATTCTCTCTTTAAAAACGTCATTTTTAATTAGTTTTAGCATTTAGAAAGTGTAAGACAGAATCGCCACCAATAAGTACATACATTTTATTTTACAAATTTCGTAATTGCCATTGACTTGATAGTCTTGATAGAGGCCCTCAGGCACAGTTCAGAAGGGTCTTATTGAAATTGTCGGCTTAAGGGTCCCTTATTTTACAAAAGCAAATATTAAAAATTAATTAATACAAGACCGGATTCAGTGTAAGAACAAACATAAATACCGTTCACTTCAAATGTAATTGTTAATATCCGATGTTAATATCCGACGCGAGAAACACATGTAATGTCCACTACTGAACACAGGCCTCACTCATGAATCTCCATAAGGGATTGCCATACTCGCCACGCTTGGCAGGCGGGTTGGCGAGCTCAGTACGGGATGTTGATCCACGGAAAGTCGTTGCTGCCCATCTTCCGGAGGTATCGCTTAGCAGGCTTTTACTGCATACACGGGCATGAGAGGAGGGGTAGCATTCTACTGCTGGCACCCCACAGCAAAGTACGAGGATTACTCACGTAGTATTACGATGCCGAAGCTGATTCCGACCGTCGCGTGCGCCGTTTCTACTCGCGGAGGTGTTGATCAATCAATCCCATGAAGATCATTTTCTTGAAAAATCTAAACTTATCGCAGTAAACTTCCATGTTACGAAAATAAATTACTACGTGAGTAAACCTCGTATTTTACAAAAGTAAAGTAAAAAAAGTATTTTATTGACATAATACAGTGTAGCATACAAATTTGATCCATATGCTACAAAAGAAATGCGTTAGGGCTATCAGCAAACTAAAACAGACTGACACCTGCAAACCTTATTTTGTAAGTCTTAAAATATTGACCTTGCCTTGTATTTATATATATGAGGTGGTTCAATTTGTGAGAAGCAACTTACAACTTTATAACAAATTGAAAAGTAAGCGCCTAAACTGTAAAATTCAATGTCCGTCGCATAGAACCGCATTGCTTAGCAAAAGCATTTTTTGCATGGCACCAAGAATATACAATCACTTACCTAAATCTGTATTAGAAACCACCTCATATAATATTTTTAAGTTTAAAGTTAAACAACTACTCTTAGAAAAAGCTTACTATTCTATTAATGACTATTTAAATGATAAAATTGAATGTAATTGACATTTTTATATAACTTTATTAAGTTATTCTTCTGTGCTTATAATTAATTCATTGAAATTTAAATATTAACATGCTCGTAATTGACATACTTTGTAATACTTACCTACTTTATTGACATATTTATTTGTGTGTGCTGTTAATTAATTTATTTGCTTTTAAAATACTTTATTACTTTAATTTTAAACAATGTATTGAATATTGCATGCTGTAAAGTTGATTATGGAAGGACTTTTATATTATTCGGTTTAAATAATTTTTTTATTAATTCTCATAAAGAACAATAGGTTCACTTAAAATGAGCATATAACTATACAAAAGTACGTATTACTAAGGCATTACGATCTTATAGTAGACAAACATTTACAAATACAAACTATTTAAAAGTATAAAGTAGTGTTACAACAATGACAACAATGACCCCAGAAAAGATCCGTTAATGCGGGTAGGCGCGCGGATCGGCCGGCTGCAGAGCGCAGCGCTATGTTGGCGATAGCGCTCAGAACTTACAGACACGGCAATGTTAATAACCAATAAAAAAATTATTGTCATCTGTATGTAACCCATTTTCGCAATAAATGAATTTGAATTTGCTCCTGAACTAGTTATAAACTGTGTTTCAGGAGCCAGTGGCTTCTACATAATTATACATCATACCTCTATATTACTAACATAATTACATCAATAAAAACATATTAGTATTTAATCACAATCACAAATCTAGATTAAAATATCGGAATTACTAAATATTTTTATTATAATTTATTTTCATGTTTTTATCTTTCCTCATAATGTTACTTACTAAACCGAAATAATTAATAAATATTCTACTCATGTATAATTATAATACTTATATACAAGGTGCTAACAAATTAGTCACGGATATTTTAAGAGATAATACATTACATTATAACAATTAACTTTTAACTGTTATTAAAGAACCTTTGTATATATTTTTTTTGTTTTCATTTACTGAACAAAAAAATAAATTATAATTATTTTTTTAAAATAATCACCCCTATTAAGTACCTGTCAAGATGTTTAACACTGTCTGTCATGTCACATCAAAAGTTGTTTTTCTTAAATATCATTATGATTCAAGTATTTTATTTATCAACTTTATGAGGCCACTTGAATGATGGTTTAAAGAGGTTCTAGAATATGTATGTCTAAAGAGGTCTCATTTAATTATCTTATTAACAGGGTGTTTTAACGTAGCAAATTTGTTTCTTAGTTTTCTCCAAAAAAAAATAACAAAACCTATGATATTTCATACTTAAATGTACTCCGAGAACCGAATACTATCAGCTGTAAAAATATCCGTGACTAATTTGTTAGCACCTTATATAGGTCAGATATTTTTATTTATGAATTTAAACTTATACTTATTACTTATAACGTGCCTCTAAGGACTTTATGTGTTTCTTGTCTATGGATTTTTCACCTTCTAGAGTTTCTATTCTCGTTACCAATTCGTCATACTTTTTGGCTAAAAAGTCAATGGAATTTTGGATATTTTTGTTTTGCTCAGTAAGTACCTGGATACCGGTTTCCACTTTGTTCATAAAAGCCGTAAATCTGACTTCTTGTTCTTTTTGTCTTGCAGAAAATACATATACAACTTCTTCCCTGCTGATTTCATCACCTCTCAGTAATATTCGGGTCGCTCCTTGCACTCCTTCACGATTTTATATAGGCACTGCGATAGTATCAACCGCTTTTGCAGGAGCAGCTAGGTTTGAGTCGGAGGTTGAGTGCGCTAGTGGTGGTAGTAGTGGGTCGGGAACAAATAAAGTCCGTGGCGGGGAGCGGCATCGTACGATGGTATGAACGCACGAGCGTAGCACGACGCGGACCAGGCAAGCAGAACGAAGCGGGCCACCGCAGCGATGCGCCGGCTTTACGCACACACAGGTTCGGTGGGTCTTCGCTCACGCACACTTGCGCGCACTACTAGTGCAATGTGAATAGGACCAGTTTCGTGCACTCACCGATAGTACACCGCCGCTGGTCTCCTCACTGCAGTCACATTACTCACACTGATTTTTTGTAATAAATACATGTTTAAAATTGCATTTTTAAATAAAATTAAATAAGGGACTAGTACTGGCACGTCTGCATTCCGCAGGGGACCGTAGAAAAGTAATTTTTAATCATCATCTCAGCCGCAGGACTGACTGTCCACTTCCACTGCTGAATATAGGCTTCTCTCGTGGAGCTCTAAGGTGATGAGCGGCTTGTCGTAATACTCGCCACGCTTGGCAGGCGGGTTGCCGAGCGCAGTACGGGATGACGATACACGGAAAGACGCTGCTGCCACTCTTCTGGAGGTATCCCTTAGCAGATTCTTACTGTATCCTCGAGCAAGAGAGGAGATGCATTCTAAAGCCAGTACCCCACGGCATAGCACGGCCCCCCGTATTTTACAAAATTAATATTTCATCTCACGTTAACTTCCAAAGTGACATTTAATGTAGTGAACAATGTCACCGTGTTTTTGGATCACTGTAGATTCACTTTGAAGGAGCTTAAGAGTAAATAGTTGTGTAACAACTATTTAAACTGTACTTGTTTGCGTTAGACTGCATAGTAAGTAGGAGTGTGGTAGGAGTTGTTTTAATATTCACAACGGTCTGATTTCTTAGTAAAATTAAAAGGTGGTTCAGCAGAGAACGAGGCATTTAAGAAGGCTACATGTATTGTAATTTTATGCCAATTTACAACACCACATCAACATTAAAAACTAGAAGTAAACAAGAACTTACTTCGTTCATTCATCATCATCATTTCAGCCGTAGGACGTCCACTGCTGGACATAGGCCTCCCTCATGGATTTCCAGTTATTGCAATTGGAAGCGATTGTATCCACCGTCAACCTGCAGTTTTCACCAGGTCGTGAGCCCATTCATTAACCATATTTTATAGAGTCTAACAAATATACTCTTCCGCCATCTTGTGACGGCAGCCATTCTACAAGTAATGAGTACGACCCGTATAATATATTCATCGGAAAGCAATTTCAGCTCGAGGTCCTCCCGTCAACTGGTTTAACCCCCCAAACAAAAAGAGGGGTGTTATAAGTTTGACAACTATGTCGATGGCTCCATAGCTCTTGACCGATAAGGAAGCAGGTTTTCTAGAGTTACAAAACTTTTTTATTCTACTTGCAAGATGACCCTATTAAAAATACATACACGGCTGCTTAAGTAATAGCTTGTAAAATACCCTAACTCGTAATCCAGAAAACCGCTCATCAACCCGCCCGCCTAGCGTGGTGAGTATGGCAACTACCCCTCATGGAGATCCATAAGGGAGGCCTGTGTCCAGTTGTGGACGTTTTACGGCTGAAATGAATTCAGAAAACAGAAATTGCACCAGTTCATCCTATGAACTTCGCTTGCAAAACGACTTTGTATGCAAAATGGACGTAGATTTGCTATTTCAGTAAATTTCAACAATTTTAGTACCTTGCCGCAGTAAAGAGCGCTCACTGAAAGGCTTTTACGCTGTCGCCGCGCAAGCCACGTATAAAGCGACATGGTTCCAAAAGGCTGTTACTATTTTCGAATATTCCCGGCGACCACACGTGAGGAGTCAGTAATAAGACCTGAGGTAATAAGCGACTAAAGTTAACGCAGGGCTTTATCACCAATAGCGATATCTTCGCGCATTATCATTCCAAAACACACATTTAACTTAACTAATGCGAGGCAATTTACGGAAGCTTCGTAGAATACCTCATTTATTGTTCACGCGCGTCGTGTTGAGCCTCGGCGTGCGTGTGGGGCTGCTTGTAAGGGCTCGGCTACACTCGCGATAGGCCTCGCACTATGTACGGTCACTAGAGTTGGTGTCACTCAATGGTCTATCTATTGTATTACGAATGCGCTTTTCTATGTTTTTTACTTTAAGTTTAAGCTTAAGTTGTCTGTCGCCTTGTATTTTTCTTGCATGCCCTCTAAGTACGGGAGCACAATTCCATAACTGTTTTTTTTAAGTTTTCTTATTAAATTATGTGTAGAACTGTGTTGGGTATCCTATTATAATAAATAAATTAATAAATAGAGAAATCATATGGCTTTACCTAATGCAAGTATTAAAATGTACAAACTTATTATATCTAAATTAACAACAATTATTTAGTAACAAATCCGCTAACCTATAATTAGAGAGCGCTTGAAAAAACACACAAAAATAATTCGACACGTGTTTCGCCTCGATACAAGGCAACTTCAGGAGGAATCAACTAAATACACAAGAAACAACGCAGGAAATGAAAAAAAAATTATAACAACAAATTGTTACTAAATATTTGTTGTTAATTTAGACATTATAATGGATTTCCATAAAGTCACGCCTGAATCAATTAATTTCTTAAACTAAACCTTGTAAATAAAAATATATAAAAGGTAAGCAAGTAAAGGCAATAGGTAAAGCCGCATGGTTTCTCTAGTCACCGTCGCTCAGAAGGCATTCAAATGTACCAACTAAACCTATTTATAATAATAATAGAAGGATATAATAATAAAATAGAAGAAAGGTTTAGTTTTTACATTTTATTTATTACACTTTAATTTCAATGCAGTTTAATTAAACTACATTAACATTTTGTTTAATTAAACATTCAAATCTGTAGGTAGTTCAGTTTCCATCGAACAAAAAGACAAAGAATTAAATACCTTCCAACAAAAAAAAACTCTGTGGTATATTCATTCAATCTAGTCAATTATACATATGTATGTCCTGTGCCTGTCCGTAATTGACTCTCGACTCGGTTTCTGCTCGGCCATTTATACAAATATGCGGTCGCCACGATTCTTGCATCTCTTGAACTCTTTAAATAGGTTAAGGCTTAAGAGGATAAGATGGCAGTTGAATCGTGGAAACGTTACTTTATTATAGAATATAAAGTCGTGTATTAAATAAATATATAAACAATGCTGGACCATTCACACAGCATCATCTACATATACTAGAGGACTGATATACTTAATACTTTGATATACTTAATAGATTGATATTTTTTTATTATATTTATATAAAAACATCCAGAACACTCTGAACAAATATTTGCAGATCGTACAGATATTTGTCCCGAGGCGGGAATCGAACCCGCAACTTCTTACGTGGCAGGCGGACTTTCGCCCGCTGAGCCACAGAGGTTGACAAATTATTCAAATAGTGTTTGCATTGGTTGACAGATTACCATAAGGATTGTACTTATGGCAATCTGTCAAACAATTTTATTTTAACTAGCAACTTGACCCATACACGGAGCAATGGCCTCAACTATTAAGCAACAGGGAGAACTGGAAGGAGGGAAGGAAGGCCTTTGCCCTTTTTTTTAATTGTTTTCAAGGGTTGTTGTTCTAGAACATCTCCCTAACGATATCTAAGTCACAGACACGCTGCAAACGTTTTCACGTTTAAACAAACAAGACGCACGTCTATATCGCACATCACCAGTGTCACGATACCCCAACCCACCTGGCGTACAAATCACCAGTCAAACGTTAAGCCATATGTCATCACATCACAAATGTCTCAGAATTAGGGCCGGCTCAGGCAGGCGTAATATCGCGTTTCACATGTGCCCCCGCCACACGCCGCTAATCAGACACGACTTGACACAGTTGCCCTTAAATTAATCTGTACTCGAATGGCTTGTGGCATGTTAACTAAAGATACTCAGAGCCCTATTTAAACTTGAAACAGTATAGGGATTAGTAGAGTTTGAATAACTGTAAACCAGCTACTGCGGTTTAGTATAAGTTTGCTTTCCAACAGAAAAACTAGGTACTGAAATTGTTTGAATGCGATAAAATTAAGATAAAATTGAAGTATTTTTTTTCAGCTTGGTTAAAACGTAGCCAGTAGATGCTACCGACGTTATGACAAATCGATTGACACCTCAATAATTAAATCCTAAATTTATATATTATAATTACATTTATAGACGTAAAAACAATACTGCTAATATAAATGAATAGATATAGAGACTTCGCTGTTAGCATGAAACGTCACTAAGCTTCATAATACTTGACATCGGCGCTGATATTCTGAAAAATTATAATTACGATATCATAAATACGAAAACATTTATTGTCTACAAATAAAAACTTAATTTAGACGTGAAACTTTATCCATATCTGTAACTGCGTCGTTGTTCGTAACAAGTAAGTCGATATCTTATCTAAATGAACAAAAATATATAGTAACGAATCCGCTATCCTATATCTAATAAGCGTTTGAAAAAACACTCGAAAAGAATTCGACACGTGTTTCGCCTCCCTACTTGGCAACTTCAGAAGTAATTGGTTCCCCGTTTGTCCTCTTCGACCACAGAACAGAAAGTAACTTGTAGTAACTTGCCGTGCGAACTTTCTGTCGAAGAGGACAAACGTCCAGGGCGCGGTGGTGTTGTTCGTTATCGGGAAACTACTTCTGCGTCTTCGTTGTTTCTAGTGTATTCCGTGACGAACGGGGAGCTGATTTCTCCTGAAGGTGCCTTGTAGGGAGGCGAAACACCTGTCGAATTATTTTTGATAGTTTGTTCAAGCGCTCATTAGAGATAGTTTAGCGGATTTGTTCCTAAATATTTGTTCTTCATTTAGATATAATGGATTTCCGCAGTCACACGCGAATCAATTAATTTATTATGTCGATACCTTCTATACGTCGCCGAACTTTTATGCATAATTGTAGATGGCGCTATCGAAGCGGTTTCGGTTTTAGGGTATATCGGGAGTGTTAATTTTCTGTAAAGAGAGTAAAGTTAATAAAGTTTCGCTTAGTAAGAAAAATCAAGAGTCTCATCGTGAGTCAATGAAGTAACTTTGGCTTACGACGCGCCCTTTCCTTTGGACATGTGGTCCTTAACAAGCTGGATAGGAACTCGATAGGTGTCGATATTGAACTTCAAGGCGCCCTTGTATTTGGAAGGAATTTTTGATATATTAAATATACATACATATACATATGTACATATATATAAAGCCAGATGTTTCCCAGGCTACAACACGTACACGTTCAACGACACGGCGCACTCGGCGCGCCAGCCGGACGAGATCCTGTCGGTGCGCTACGACGACGGCAAGTGGTCGAAGCCCTACTACGACTGCGGCGGCGGCAACATCTGGATGCTCACCTACACCGTGCCCTTCTTCGGCTACAACGGCAGCTACTTCTTCAAGTGAGTCCTCTTTTCCATGTTGGTTGTTTTCATCGGCCTATATCGGTCAAAGTCAAGGTCAAAGTTAATATTTTTCAATTAAATATAGTTAATCATTTATCAATTAATCGTCGAATCCAACTCGGATGGGCAGCGTTTGGGAAACTACGCAACGTCTTTTCGTCCAACATAACTCAGTGCCTGAAAACAAAAGTCTTCAATCAGTGTGTGTTACCAGTGACATGTGGACATGAATGTGAATGACATATGGAACCGAGACGTGGTCTCTCACTATTGGCCTTATGAATAAGCTCATAGTCGCTCGACGAGCTCATCATTCCTGTCTTCCGGACCCCTTCGGGGGTCTCCGGGTGGGGCCTCGAGGTTACACCTCCTTACCCCGGCTTCTACTCCAGGGGCAACTACCCCTGGGTCAATTGAAAAGTGCCTTTCTGGCTGGCTGTCCTTGTGGTTTAGTCTTCGTCTTCTTCTTTGTGTAGGAGGTCACGTGGCTGTTGGCGCCACTGACCCTTTTGGTCCGGGGGTCGGGCATGCAGCGGGGCGAGGCCGTCGACGAGCTATGGAGAGGGCTATGTTCGGGGTTTCTCTATGGGGGCTCTCGAATGGAGGCCAAGGACCGGCAAGCGCAGCGTAGGACGGCCACCTACAAGACGACGACTTGGTAGGAAGCGCAGGTCGGCGTTGGATGCAGGCCGCTTCCAACTGTAGTACTCGGAGATTGATTGGAGATCAATACCTACCAAATTACAAAACTTCAATCATACTAATAATTATAAGAGGAAAGATTAGTATTTTGTGTGTTTTATTTTGTATGTTTGTAACAAATAAACACAAAAGCTAAAAAACCGATTTGAAAAATTTTCGAAATTCTACATTATATTAGAATGCTACATTATCCATGAGTAACATACACTATACCTTATCGCCGTATTCCCACGGGAATGGGAATTACGTGGGTGAAATCGCAGAGTGCCTCATCATGATGCCTGAATACTTAATAATAATGCCTGAATACTAATAATATACTTCGAGTTGCTTTATTTGTAGCCACAAATAAAGCCACTCGAAGGATGATTAGGAACAGCAGACAGGCGGTCCATCAGGCATGCCTGCCGTGGTATGACAGGTCTTTATTGAATTCCAAAAATGTTTTAAAAATACTTGCAAGAACTTGAAATATCTTGGCAACATCGCCGGGCCACACAGCAAGTATTGCACTGTATTGAGATATAATCAGAGACTTGGCGGCTATACAATTGCAGAAAGAAATTGCCAAAAATATAGCCCGTTTACAGGCACCTTAGTTTGTTTTTTTCTGTTCAATTTTATTATATTTTTCTTTCATAAGAGCCTTCTACTGACAATAACAAACTACAAAGAATGAATGAGCGATATTGGTCCAACCGTCCAAGCGTGATGTCTGTCGTGGTACAAAGAGAAAAAGGGATTCATTTCAGTGTTTCGTAGTAAAACAAGAAACCCTTATAGTCTCACTTTGTCTGTCTGTCTGTCTTTTTGTCCGTTTTTTTGTCTGTTTACCTCCCATATACCTACGTAAAGTGGAACTGAACTTTTTTTTTTCTTGATTTTCCCATCGTGTGCGGTATCGTTGAGTGGATATTTTAATATCATTTAGGGATTGCAAAGACAAGTACGGGTTCGAGTCCGGTCGGAGACAAAATTTTTATGTATAGATACCTAGTACATTATAGATTTTTCTTATTTCTTTTGTGCACTACCTAAGTTAAATTTACCAACTTGTTTTCCTAGTGGGTTGCCTGGAAGAAATTGCTTTGAGCAATAAGGCCGCCAGTTTGTACATATGTTTTCTCTTGTTTTTTTTTCTATTATGTGTTTGTTCTTTGTGCATCAATAAAGTGTTAATTCATTCATTCATTCATTCATTCATTCTAAGTGTGGGTTTAAACTTTAAGTACAAAAATAGCTTGCATAGACAAGATTTCGATTTAGGGTTCTGTTTGCGAATTATTAAAGTTTTAAACATTTTTTCGAGCGTTCTCCCCCTATAAAATTTAAACTAATAGCTTCAAAAATCTGAAAAAAATCATGAATGTAGTTTTTTAGTCATGAACATTCATGAATGTAGTTTTAATCATGAACTTTCTAAAAAATGGTTAAGCTAGCTTTTTAGGGTTCCGGACCAAAATGGTAAAAATGAACCCTTATAGAATCACTCTGTCTGTATGTCTGTCTGTCTGTCATAACTGGATATCTCGAGAACTACTAATGCTATCGACTTGAAATTTGAAATGGTAAAAGACAACACTTTTTTACTAATATAGCAAATAAAATTTTTAAAAAATATTCTTATTTTGATTGCAGGGGACGGATAGGGGATCTCAAAAATTTTAAGTGAAGTTACTAGGCCGTGTAGTTGATCGAGTCGAGTATAGACGAGCTCTGTGGCACAGCGGGCGAAAGTCCGCCTGCGACGCAAGGGGTTGCGGGTTCGATTCCCGCCTCGGGACAAAATAAATGTCTGTACGATCTGCAGATATTTGTTCAGGGTGTTCTGGGTGTTTTTCTATATATAATAAAAATATCTATCTATGTAGTATAATGTATTAAGTATATCAGTCATCTAGTACCCATAACACAAGCTCTGCTTAGCTTGGGGCTAGATGATGCTGTGTGATTTTGTCTAGCATTATTTATTTATTTATTATTTACTTGCATAGTAATAAACAGTTTTTATTTATTCTTTAAGCCGATCGATCGTTTTTGAGATAATTTCAAAAAATTTGAAAAAACGACGGTTCCCCTTTCCCCCTAATCTCCGAAGTTTGCAGAGATAAACCCGTGATTCTTTTATACCTAATAGAAGTGTAAGTGAAATTTATAGGAAATTTATTACAAACTCTCTACTTAGCATACGTTTTTAGAAATCATCGAAAGTGTAAAAAATCTACATAAGTTCCGCTATCAGACAAGAGATGGCGCTGTCAAGGTTCTCCAACAAATATAAAACCGCCTTTGTCATATATCATATATACCTCGGTGCGCGAGTCTGACTCGCTCTTGCCCGGTTTTATTTTAGTTTCGGAGAAATAGTCGCTCAAAATGTGGTTTCCCAAACATACTGGAAATGACCAAAATACCTTAAACTGAAAACTCAATTAATTCCTGATAATATGTTTTGGTAAACGTTAAAAACATTCTCCAACTTCTAACAGGTTTACTACAGAACCCGACATAGCGCGTGGCCTAATTTCTAAAAAGACTAGCTTGTGCCCGCCGCTCCGCATGCGTTGTACCCGGATAAAAGTAGCCTGTGTGTTAATCCTAGTCAACATCTATAAGTTTGCAAAATGACAGCTCGATACGTACACTAGTTTTAGCGTGAAGAGTTAACAAGTCTCTTTACAAACAAACTTTCGGCTTTATAACCCTCCCGAGTAATCTATCTTTCTTAACAAACCGCCAATATTCCATCCGCAAAATATTCCCGAACCCACTCTCAATCAAACCGACTTCAAGAATATCAACGTCAATCCTCATGCAATCTTCCTTATACCTCTAAACCTAACAAATACAAGATAGGAATCTTGAAAGCAACAAATAGTCGAGTAATAACATCGGCGGAAGATAGCAGGCCTCCTTTAAGAGTGAATTTATTCAAGGACGATACTACCCGTGTACGTTACACGAAAAAGGAAATATAAAGCTCTTCGTTTTACTGTTTCCGTATTGAGTTATGAATAAAGTGTAGGCCTTACTGCAAACTAAACTCCGAGTAACCTATATGCAATATTTACTTCTTCTTTCTCGTCTTTTTGAGTTTCCCGATATTTCGGCGCGGTTTCACACGCCATGATTGCGGATAAACTGAAGTCATTTGCGAATGGCGCGTAGTCATTGGCACACGAAACGGGCAGCTCGGGACGGGACAACAGGGTTGGTGAGCGCAGTCTGTACGGGATGTTGATACACGGAAAGACGCTGCTGCCCTTCTTCCGGAACTATTTCTCAGAAATTTAGAAATTCATTAATTTATTTCCATAGTTTGCAATTACAAAACGATTACCGCCGTGGGGTGACGGCAGTAGAATGATACCCCTCCTTTCATGCCCATGGATGCAGTAAGAGCCTGCTAAGGGATACCTCCGGAAGATGGGCAGCAGCGTCTATTCGTATATCAACATTCCATACTGCGCTCACCAACCCGCCTGCCAAGCGTGGTGAGAATGGCAACTACCCCTCATGGAGATCCATGAGGAGGCCTGTGTTCATCAGTGGACGTTTTATGGCTGAAATGATGTAATGATGACAAAACGATTTGTTAGCCGTTCGTCCTACATGCAGTTAGTCCAAGTCGCAGTTTGTCCAGTAAGCGTTTGGGCCAATACGCAGTTTCATCAGGCGAATCACCTATATTTATAGGTACCTATGTATGTACATATAGGACGAATTGCGTATGAGACGGCTTAGGGTGGGCTGACGGTATGTCAAACTGCAGCTGTGGAGTGTGGAGCTGTGAACTGCTGTGGAGCGTTATAAATACCGAACTCGGACGGGGAAACCGCGAAAGGGTCGACTATACAGACCTCGTGAAAGACTCCGCCGGGGCGCCCTATAGCACAAAGCAGCAGCTGGTTAACGAGCTTAACCTCGAGTTTACAACGGCTGCGAGCAAGTGCGGCGCCCCGTCGGCCGACGTCACGAGCGCCTGTACGACTCTGAGCGCGAACGCAATGGCACGTGACACCTCGCTGCGACTTACAAATTTCACCGCAGACGAGATCGGAAAAATAGTGAAGCTACACATAGCTCCAAAAAATAGCACGGACTTATACGGAATATCTTCAAACCTACTCCGTACCGTCGCTAATTCCCTCGATCATGTTGTAGCTTACCTATTCAACGCCTGTATCCGGGAAGGGGTATATCCTGCTACTCTGAAACGGGTTAAGATATCCCCCTTGTATAAAGGTAAAGGTAAGAAGTCGGAAATGAAGTCCTACCGACCAATATCACTGGTACCCGCTATTAGTAAGATATTTGAGGTGGGACTGAATAAAAGGCTCTTATCGTTTATTGGAGACGGTAACCTCATGTCCGACAGGCAGTACGCGTACAGGGCCGGGCGCGCAACAACAGACCTGGTGCGAGAAGTGTTGTGGCGCGTGCTGAGCGCGCGCGAGGCTGGCCAGCACGTCGCTTTGCTGTGCTGTGACCTCTCGCGCGCGTTCGACACAGCCGACCACCATCTGATCGCGAACAAACTTAATTTCTATGGCATACGCGGCCCGGCGCTGTCCTTGCTGACCTCATTTATGTCGCAGCGTACGCAGACAGTGATTGGCGACCAAGGGCGGTTAAGGTCAGTGGAGCTGGAGAACACCATGGGCGTACCGCAGGGTTCCTGCCTCTCGAACACATTGTTCAGCCTACTGCTCAACGACCTACCCGAGTCCGTGAGCGACGCGCAGGTCTACATGTACGCCGACGACGTAGCGGCCATTGTGACTGCGCCGTCGACACTCGAACTAGAGCTGAGGCTGAACAATGTCGTTCGAAGGCTCGAACAATGGTTTAAATCAAATGGTTTAGCCCTAAATAGAGAAAAGACCTGCTTCTTGACCTTTCGCCTTAATGGCACACCATCGCCACCCTGCACCGTGATCGCTGGAAACACCGCACTGCAAATGGTGGAGACTACAAAACTTCTGGGTTTCCACATCGATAGTGGCCTCACCTGGGAGGTTCATATAGAGGAGCTCTGCTCCAAGTTAGGCCGCACCTGTTTCGCACTACGACGGCTTGCCGACACCGCGTCTCGTAGCGTAGTACTGTCGTGCTACTTTGCGACCATCCACAGTATCCTCACCTACGGCGTGGAGCTGTGGGCGCGGGCCGCGGATGTTGAGCGGGCCTTCGTCATGCAGAAGCGAGCCGTGCGCGCGATCATCGGCGTGGCGGATGATGTGTCGTGCAGAGATTTATTTAAGGAGCTGAATATCATGCCTCTCCCCTGCGAACTTATATATCAAGTAGCATTATTCACTCACAATAACATCGATGAATTCAGGAGGAGAGGTGTGAATACCGCCCGCGCTCTGCGCAGCAACAAGCTCGCACACCTCCTCGTCACGCCCGCGCACAGGCTGCGCAAGTCGGAGAGGTCCGTATACATCATGGGTCCCGCGGTCTACAACAGGCTGCCGGACGCTATTAAAAAGGACGCAACTTCCACCATGATGTTTAAAAATAGACTAAAGAAATGGCTCTTAGAGAGTTCTTTTTATTCCGTAGACGAGTTCTACGCATTGCCCATTATTTAATTAGATTTAGAATAATATATAAATATATGAATTACATGAATTATTAATTGAGATGAATAATAATTATATTAATCGAATTACCTATATTACTTTTATACATATACTTACTATAATTTAAGGTCGATATTATAAACTATATTGCTTACCTTATCTTTGTGACTTGTAACTTGGTGTTATTAATAAATAATTGTATTGTATTGTATTGTATTGCAAATATGATGAACTCCTATTTGTACCAACTGCTACCAAGTGAATTTGCAGTTCGTCCAGATTTTAGGACTAACTGTGTATTGGACCAAACGCTTACTGGACAAACCGCGACTTGGACTAACTGCATGTAGGACGAACGGCTAACAAATCTACAAAACACAGACACGTGAACTTACAATAAAAAATTTATATTTAATCTTATGTTAACAGGGAAAATGGCACAAGAATGAATCTGTTCGATTACTGCATCCACATGCATGAGAAAGGCACAGAAAACAGGTTAATATTCAGCTCTGTGTAGGAGGGGTAACATTCTACTGCCGGCACCCCACGGCCAAATACGAGGATTACTGACGCAGTATTATGCAGGGAATGTACAGTAGTAACTTTAGGAAATCTTGGCTAGTCTAGTGCAGGGAGCGACAAGGCGATCCGAGTTCCTGGTATTACAGGAATGTTATTCATGATAGGAATGTTATTCGAAATTGATATTTTGTTATAACGTAAGAACCAAAAATTACCTTCAATATAAAACCAAAAACCTTCAATTCTTCTTCTACTATGCCGTTACACTCTTATCGGAGTGGTCGTGGTAATCGTGGTAGATTAAATTATTGTCCATTTGGGGCTAATGTGATTCGCCTCACGATTTCTCGCCATCTTTCTCTCTGAGTGGTTTTCCTAGTGCACTCATTCAGAGAACTGCCTACTGCCGATTTGATTTGATCAGTCCATCTCATTGGTTCAATGACCTTCCTCGTGGTCTACACGCTTTCACTTTGCATTGCACGAGGCGTTCTATGAAAACCTTCATTAATTGCAGCTATTAATCAATTAATTTATTCTCATATTTTCCACGATAAATCAGTATTATTTACCGAGATATTGTAAATAATATCATTATGAGGCCCAGGGCTCTTATCCGTGGCTATTTGCATAATCTTCTTTATATTAACTGATTGTAGAGCGTCTCAGCATTCCCATTAGGGAAATACGCTAAGTACCTATTAGTAAAGTTGTTGAAATCATGCTCACGACCGTCTTTTATCACAAGCTTTTATTTAGGTTTCAACTGTCCTGCAGGATGGTTACGTGTCTCGCGACAGGTTTGCAACAGACGTATATTTCGATCGTCGCTCTCAAACGTCAATTTTCTATGACAGAACAGCAAGGAATTGACATTTGACTGCGATGTTGGCGAGATTGATGCGTGTTGAAAGATACGTAATCACCCTGCCGATGTTTGTCTGTAATCAAATCTTGCAGGTGAAATTTGATCACTTCCCGTTTACCGATTGAGCTGAAATTTTGCATGTTTTTGTATTTTTTTTTTGGTTTACATATGTAAACCAAAAAAAAATAAAAAATATTTATTTGCAACAAAAACTTTCGTACAACATAATGAGAAAAACGTTGACTGCTGCAAAAGTTTCAAAAAGAACTGAGGAGCAGAGTCAGCGCCCACCTCCGAAGTATTGGGTGTTCCTACTTAAGAGCTATATTAATGCTATGAAAAAAATTAAATTAAAAAAGAAAACACTAAATGCACAAGGAGAGCCTAAAAATTACAAGACATAATATTCTAAAATTTCTATAAAAATATTAACTGTTTATGATTATTTGTGATTTTTATTTATATATGTTTGCGTGTGTGTGTGTGTGTGTATGTATGCGTGTGTGTGTGTGGTGTGTTTATGAGTGTGAGTGTGTGTGTGTGTTTGTGCGCGCGTGATTGTGTGAGTGTGCGTGTAAGCGTGTGGGTGCGTACGATTATGTATAGTTTGTAAATGTGTGTCAGTAGTTTATTCACTGAATTTTGGCTTTTTAGCCACTCTGTCAGTTTAACTTTACATTTAAGAAAAGTAAGGGGGTAGATGTTTATAATTTTGTTGACCCTGTTGTATAAGGAGCTGCTTAAATCGGATGACAATGCAAAATTATAATGATTGGAGCTGTTCTGATGATGGAACCTGAAGGTGGCCTCTGATAGGAACTCGGTAGTTAAACGATGGGGTTGTCATCGAGCTTGGACTTGTTTGATCCGTCCTGATGAGTACTTTGGTGGTAGCTGGAAGTTGGCTATAGGAACTCAGTAATTAAACGATTTTAACTTTTTATTTATTTTTGTTAACAAGTAATTAAAGTTTTTGTTTAAAGTGAACTGTAAAATGCAATAAAAATATCTAGTTTTAATTCCGCTTATGCTGAGATGCAGGAGCACCGCCCTCCCGCCCGCTAATTATGCACATGCAGGGAGAACTAGCTTGTCAGTGCAGCATGCATACCCAAACCTATACGACGACACGTGTTTCGCCTCTCCGCGAGGCATCATCAGGTGAGACGCTGAGGTGTTGACTGGTCGGCCGCTGGAACAGTTTCGTTCCAAGCTACAACGTTGACAAGCTAGTTCTCCCTGCATGTGCATAATTAGCGGGCGGGAGGGCGGTGCTCCTGCATACACACCGGCCGCGCCCCCTCGCGCGCGCACACACTCACGGTGCCGCCGGTGAATCGTCCCAGTCCGTCCGCGAACACGTCACAGTATTTGGTACTGAAAGCAGCCACATCAAATACATTGTTTTTGTACATCACCACATCATTATTATTACAATCATAGGTTATTGTCGGTAATTGTATTTTTAGTTCTACCATCCACTGACGGCCTACAAGTAGTGTTTTGCCATTCTCGATAACATACAAATCTAATTGCTTACATATACTTTTATATCGCACGAATGTCTGTATAACTCCAAAGGGTTTCACTAACTCGCCGGTATAATATTTTAGATATAATTAATAGAATCAGGCGTTACTTTGCGGAAATCCATATTATTATGGTAAACAAAGAAAAATATCTAGTTTTAATTCCGCTAATGCTGAGATGCATATGCACCGCCCTCCCGCCCGCTAATTATGCACATGCAGGGGGAACCAGGCTGTTAGTGCAACATGCATACCCAAACCCACACGACGACACGTGTTTCGCCTCTCCGCGAGGCATCTTCAGGTTAAACGCCGAGATGTTGACTGGTCGGCGGCTGGAACGAAAGTGAAGCCACAACGCAGCGGCTACTCCTTATATACAGGTTTGCCTGCTCAGCTATACCTGCTGACTTAATATAATTAATAGAATCAGGCGTTACTTTGCGGAAATCCATATTATTATGGTAAACAAAGAAAAATATCTAGTTTTAATTCCGCTAATGCTGAGATGCATATGCACCGCCCTCCCGCCCGCTAATTATGCACATGCAGGGGGAACCAGGCTGTTAGTGCAACATGCATACCCAAACCCACACGACGACACGTGTTTCGCCTCTCCGCGAGGCATCTTCAGGTTAAACGCCGAGATGTTGACTGGTCGGCGGCTGGAACGAAAGTGAAGCCACAACGCAGCGGCTACTCCTTATATACAGGTTTGCCTGCTCAGCTATACCTGCTGACTTAATATAATTAATAGAATCAGGCGTTACTTTGCGGAAATCCATATTATTATGGTAAACAAAGAAAAATATCTAGTTTTAATTCCGCTAATGCTGAGATGCATATGCACCGCCCTCCCGCCCGCTAATTATGCACATGCAGGGGGAACCAGGCTGTTAGTGCAACATGCATACCCAAACCCACACGACGACACGTGTTTCGCCTCTCCGCGAGGCATCTTCAGGTTAAACGCCGAGATGTTGACTGGTCGGCGGCTGGAACGAAAGTGAAGCCACAACGCAGCGGCTACTCCTTATATACAGGTTTGCCTGCTCAGCTATACCTGCTGACTTAATATAATTAATAGAATCAGGCGTTACTTTGCGGAAATCCATATTATTATGGTAAACAAAGAAAAATATCTAGTTTTAATTCCGCTAATGCTGAGATGCATATGCACCGCCCTCCCGCCCGCTAATTATGCACATGCAGGGGGAACCAGGCTGTTAGTGCAACATGCATACCCAAACCCACACGACGACACGTGTTTCGCCTCTCCTCCGTCGGGATTTTCTTCTCACGCGGACGAAGTCCGCGTGGGGAAGCAGCTTCGGGCGTGAGCCCCTGACTGCGGTGATCTTTTACGCCCTTGGTTACAACCAAGGGGTCCTCGGGACGGCTCACTGAGCCTATTGCTTGGGCCCGCGTTATACGGGCGTGGGTTGGATTGGAGGCCATTTTTTCAGGTCCCCTGGCGCGGCTGCAGCTGAACGAGCGTCGCTATGCCGCTGACGATATGCGGGATCGGGCTTATCCCCTGCCGGATCGCTAGCAACACGTCGTTCAGGATCTGTAGCGCTGCGTCTAGCACCTCCAGGTGGGCCTGGTCGTGCTGGAATGAAATTGGTGCTGTGGTGTTGGCTGCGGGGCGCAGTTGGTCCGGTGTGGGCTTCTGGGGCATCGGGTTTGTTGGCGGTGCTGCTGCTGTGGTAAGTTCCGGCTGGGCCATTGCTGGTGCCGGGGGCCGGGGCGTCTGCTTGGAACGGGAGGTCGTCCCGGTTTCGGTGTCTGAAGGCAAGACCAGGCTTACCTTCTTCTTCCTCCTCCGTCTTGGAAGGCGGTTCGACCGCGCAGTGGGGTCGTTGGCTGGGGCCATGAGGGAGCCGCCGTGCTCCGCCCGTGAGTGTTGAGCCACAGTACTGGGCTGTGGCTGTGGTGGTCTGGCTGGCGGCTTGTCATGACCGCCCCGGGATGTGGTGTAGGCGGTCGTGCCCGCCTTCTTGTTGCGGGCCTCCCGCTTGAAGATTGGACAGCTGGTCTTGTTGGCCGTGTGGGGGCCACTGCAGTTGACGCAGTTAGGCGGGTCCTCCTTCTTCTTGGGGCAGTCGCCTGCGTAGTGTGGCCCTCCACAACGGACGCAGGCGAGGGGGCGATGACACTGGTGACTGGAGTGGCGGAACCCTTGGCAACGGTGGCACTGCGCAGGGCCCCGCTTGCCTCTCCAGCTTTCCACTGTTATCCCCGGCATCAAGAGTACCTCCGTGACTGCGTAGATCGCGGGTAGGAGGTTCGGGGTCGGCTTGAAGATGCCGAGGAAAATGCAGCCAGGACGTCCTCTGCTAGCTCGTATGGGCTTGATGAGCTCCGCCGTGAAGCCCTTGGATTGGAGATCCTGCACAATCTCTTCGGGTGGTGTGTCGGCTGGGATGCCACGAATGGCAACCTTTACCTGGCGCTCCTCGGGGTGGGAGTAGGAGAACCAGCTAAGTGGCTCATCCAACTCCGTGAGGTATTTCTGGATGGCGCGGTATTCGCCAGCCGACTCCGGGGTGAAGCGAACGCCCTTTCCATAAGGCCGGGCGTTGGGGGTGTGGCCTAGAATGCCTTTGATGGCCTTGAACTGCCGTGGCCAGTTAGGCATCCGTTCGACGACAATCGGCGGGTAGCGGGTCTTGGGTTGCGCACCTGTGCAGGATGGTCCTGGGCGCGCTGACTCGGAGGGGCGTTCCGTGTTGCCCTGTTGGGGCAGCTGTGGCGGGCGAGCGGGCGGCGTGGCCGCCAGGGACGCGTACGTCGTAGACCTCGTCGAGGAAGGCGACGGTGGTGGTGGAGTAGACTTCGCCTTTTCCTCGGCTCGGTCTTGACTCTGGTCGTGGTCGGGCGTTTGGCGGTCGATTGCCCGCTTCTTACGCTCTTCCGGGGACGGCTCTTCGCGTTTGCGACGATGGCCTGATGGCGGTGGCGACGGCGGGTGTTCCCTCTCCGTTTCCTGGGGGGGTGGCGGGGGAAGGGGCTCGGGCGCGGGCACGGGTGTGCCGCGCAGTTGTTTCTCCTTCTCCTGCAGGAAGCCTCTCAGGAGCTCGGCGACTTCCTCGCTCATCATTCCCTGTTCCATAAGCTGCGCAAAGACGGCGAGATCGACGTTGTGCGCAGACATTGGAGACAAGGAACGTGGGGGCGGGGGTTGCGGGGATGCGGCGGGGGGGGGCATCGCCTCGGAAGGCGTCTGCGCCCGCGGGGTGGTCCTCCTGGACCTTGGAATGGACAGCGTCCGTTCGCCGTCCGAGCTGGTGGAGTCGATGCGGGACGATCTACCTTCACGGGAGATCAACCCCGACCGACTGTTGCGGTCAGACGCTGTGTGTCTCCGCTGGGCCTTCGGTGCTTCGGCGTGGTGCCGGGGGTCGTATGCCGACGCGCGATCTATTGGTGGACGGTCCGGGGGATCCCGTCGTCCACCAACGTCCTCCTGCTGCATGGCTGTCTGCTCGCCTCTCCGACACTTCCGCGACGAAATTCGCGAATGCGATCGGCCAAGGGGCCGAACTCGACAGGCGTATTCGAAAATACGCTGCCGAGATCGAGGGGGGGGTATAGAAAAGATCCGTGCGCGCGCGTGTGTGCTCAACGAAATACGATAGCCACTCCGTTTCGCCTCTCCGCGAGGCATCTTCAGGTTAAACGCCGAGATGTTGACTGGTCGGCGGCTGGAACGAAAGTGAAGCCACAACGCAGCGGCTACTCCTTATATACAGGTTTGCCTGCTCAGCTATACCTGCTGACTTAATATAATTAATAGAATCAGGCGTTACTTTGCGGAAATCCATATTATTATGGTAAACAAAGAAAAATATCTAGTTTTAATTCCGCTAATGCTGAGATGCATATGCACCGCCCTCCCGCCCGCTAATTATGCACATGCAGGGGGAACCAGGCTGTTAGTGCAACATGCATACCCAAACCCACACGACGACACGTGTTTCGCCTCTCCGCGAGGCATCTTCAGGTTAAACGCCGAGATGTTGACTGGTCGGCGGCTGGAACGAAAGTGAAGCCACAACGCAGCGGCTACTCCTTATATACAGGTTTGCCTGCTCAGCTATACCTGCTGACTTAATATAATTAATAGAATCAGGCGTTACTTTGCGGAAATCCATATTATTATGGTAAACAAAGAAAAATATCTAGTTTTAATTCCGCTAATGCTGAGATGCATATGCACCGCCCTCCCGCCCGCTAATTATGCACATGCAGGGGGAACCAGGCTGTTAGTGCAACATGCATACCCAAACCCACACGACGACACGTGTTTCGCCTCTCCGCGAGGCATCTTCAGGTTAAACGCCGAGATGTTGACTGGTCGGCGGCTGGAACGAAAGTGAAGCCACAACGCAGCGGCTACTCCTTATATACAGGTTTGCCTGCTCAGCTATACCTGCTGACTTAATATAATTAATAGAATCAGGCGTTACTTTGCGGAAATCCATATTATTATGGTAAACAAAGAAAAATATCTAGTTTTAATTCCGCTAATGCTGAGATGCATATGCACCGCCCTCCCGCCCGCTAATTATGCACATGCAGGGGGAACCAGGCTGTTAGTGCAACATGCATACCCAAACCCACACGACGACACGTGTTTCGCCTATAATTAGCGGGCGGGAGGGCGGTGCATATGCATCTCAGCATTAGCGGAATTAAAACTAGATATTTTTCTTTGTTTACCATAATAATATGGATTTCCGCAAAGTAACGCCTGATTCTATTAATTATATTAAGTCAGCAGGTATAGCTGAGCAGGCAAACCTGTATATAAGGAGTAGCCGCTGCGTTGTGGCTTCACTTTCGTTCCAGCCGCCGACCAGTCAACATCTCGGCGTTTAACCTGAAGATGCCTCGCGGAGAGGCGAAACACGTGTCGTCGTGTGGGTTTGGGTATGCATGTTGCACTAACAGCCTGGTTCCCCCTGCATGTGCATAATTAGCGGGCGGGAGGGCGGTGCATATGCATCTCAGCATTAGCGGAATTAAAACTAGATATTTTTCTTTGTTTACCATAATAATATGGATTTCCGCAAAGTAACGCCTGATTCTATTAATTATATTAAGTCAGCAGGTATAGCTGAGCAGGCAAACCTGTATATAAGGAGTAGCCGCTGCGTTGTGGCTTCACTTTCGTTCCAGCCGCCGACCAGTCAACATCTCGGCGTTTAACCTGAAGATGCCTCGCGGAGAGGCGAAACACGTGTCGTCGTGTGGGTTTGGGTATGCATGTTGCACTAACAGCCTGGTTCCCCCTGCATGTGCATAATTAGCGGGCGGGAGGGCGGTGCATATGCATCTCAGCATTAGCGGAATTAAAACTAGATATTTTTCTTTGTTTACCATAATAATATGGATTTCCGCAAAGTAACGCCTGATTCTATTAATTATATTAAGTCAGCAGGTATAGCTGAGCAGGCAAACCTGTATATAAGGAGTAGCCGCTGCGTTGTGGCTTCACTTTCGTTCCAGCCGCCGACCAGTCAACATCTCGGCGTTTAACCTGAAGATGCCTCGCGGAGAGGCGAAACACGTGTCGTCGTGTGGGTTTGGGTATGCATGTTGCACTAACAGCCTGGTTCCCCCTGCATGTGCATAATTAGCGGGCGGGAGGGCGGTGCATATGCATCTCAGCATTAGCGGAATTAAAACTAGATATTTTTCTTTGTTTACCATAATAATATGGATTTCCGCAAAGTAACGCCTGATTCTATTAATTATATTAAGTCAGCAGGTATAGCTGAGCAGGCAAACCTGTATATAAGGAGTAGCCGCTGCGTTGTGGCTTCACTTTCGTTCCAGCCGCCGACCAGTCAACATCTCGGCGTTTAACCTGAAGATGCCTCGCGGAGAGGCGAAACACGTGTCGTCGTGTGGGTTTGGGTATGCATGTTGCACTAACAGCCTGGTTCCCCCTGCATGTGCATAATTAGCGGGCGGGAGGGCGGTGCATATGCATCTCAGCATTAGCGGAATTAAAACTAGATATTTTTCTTTGTTTACCATAATAATATGGATTTCCGCAAAGTAACGCCTGATTCTATTAATTATATTAAGTCAGCAGGTATAGCTGAGCAGGCAAACCTGTATATAAGGAGTAGCCGCTGCGTTGTGGCTTCACTTTCGTTCCAGCCGCCGACCAGTCAACATCTCGGCGTTTAACCTGAAGATGCCTCGCGGAGAGGCGAAACACGTGTCGTCGTGTGGGTTTGGGTATGCATGTTGCACTAACAGCCTGGTTCCCCCTGCATGTGCATAATTAGCGGGCGGGAGGGCGGTGCATATGCATCTCAGCATTAGCGGAATTAAAACTAGATATTTTTCTTTGTTTACCATAATAATATGGATTTCCGCAAAGTAACGCCTGATTCTATTAATTATATTAAGTCAGCAGGTATAGCTGAGCAGGCAAACCTGTATATAAGGAGTAGCCGCTGCGTTGTGGCTTCACTTTCGTTCCAGCCGCCGACCAGTCAACATCTCGGCGTTTAACCTGAAGATGCCTCGCGGAGAGGCGAAACACGTGTCGTCGTGTGGGTTTGGGTATGCATGTTGCACTAACAGCCTGGTTCCCCCTGCATGTGCATAATTAGCGGGCGGGAGGGCGGTGCATATGCATCTCAGCATTAGCGGAATTAAAACTAGATATTTTTCTTTGTTTACCATAATAATATGGATTTCCGCAAAGTAACGCCTGATTCTATTAATTATATTAAGTCAGCAGGTATAGCTGAGCAGGCAAACCTGTATATAAGGAGTAGCCGCTGCGTTGTGGCTTCACTTTCGTTCCAGCCGCCGACCAGTCAACATCTCGGCGTTTAACCTGAAGATGCCTCGCGGAGAGGCGAAACACGTGTCGTCGTGTGGGTTTGGGTATGCATGTTGCACTAACAGCCTGGTTCCCCCTGCATGTGCATAATTAGCGGGCGGGAGGGCGGTGCATATGCATCTCAGCATTAGCGGAATTAAAACTAGATATTTTTCTTTGTTTACCATAATAATATGGATTTCCGCAAAGTAACGCCTGATTCTATTAATTATATTAAGTCAGCAGGTATAGCTGAGCAGGCAAACCTGTATATAAGGAGTAGCCGCTGCGTTGTGGCTTCACTTTCGTTCCAGCCGCCGACCAGTCAACATCTCGGCGTTTAACCTGAAGATGCCTCGCGGAGAGGCGAAACACGTGTCGTCGTGTGGGTTTGGGTATGCATGTTGCACTAACAGCCTGGTTCCCCCTGCATGTGCATAATTAGCGGGCGGGAGGGCGGTGCATATGCATCTCAGCATTAGCGGAATTAAAACTAGATATTTTTCTTTGTTTACCATAATAATATGGATTTCCGCAAAGTAACGCCTGATTCTATTAATTATATTAAGTCAGCAGGTATAGCTGAGCAGGCAAACCTGTATATAAGGAGTAGCCGCTGCGTTGTGGCTTCACTTTCGTTCCAGCCGCCGACCAGTCAACATCTCGGCGTTTAACCTGAAGATGCCTCGCGGAGAGGCGAAACACGTGTCGTCGTGTGGGTTTGGGTATGCATGTTGCACTAACAGCCTGGTTCCCCCTGCATGTGCATAATTAGCGGGCGGGAGGGCGGTGCATATGCATCTCAGCATTAGCGGAATTAAAACTAGATATTTTTCTTTGTTTACCATAATAATATTTTAGAGTTAAATTACTAGGCTTAAGCTGTACATCCCTAAACAATCTATTATAACACTCCCAGCTTATGCATGACACCGCACTGCCGGTGTCACATTCCATTTTAATATCAATACCGTTTACATTCAATTCGATATAAATAGGGCTACACTGCGTCGCTGATAATTTACAAACATCAACAAATATTACCTCATCGCTCTCCCCGCCTTCACTTCCAATAGAATTTCTTATATGAAGTGCATCCACATCGACGCAGTAGTGTTCCGACAAATTCGGACACATACGTCGCAAATGTCCTACTTGATTACATACTCGGCAAACGTAGCGGCTGAATTTGCACTTGCTAGCGTCGTGACGCGCGCCGCACACTCGACACTGCTGTTGCTGCGCGCCCTCACCCAGCTTCACGGGTGCGGCCGCTGCTGATGCGCGCGCGCCACGCCGTTGCCCACTAGACGTCGTAGTATCCCACGGTGTTGTCGCTCCGCGACCATTACGGGTACCGAACGTCGCCGTACCCTTCCGTCGCGAGCCCGCTGACATCGCTTGGCACGTCACCGACGTCGTGGATCCACCTTCGCCTCTCAGCCCGCTCTGTCCTTCAACGGCTGCAGCGTCTTTTTCTGCCGCCTCCATACTAACCGCCAACTTATACGCTTTCCCGAAGTCCAACTTGCTTTCTGCGAATAATCGTTGTCGTATGGTTTCATTTGTTATTCCACACACTAACTGATCTCTCAAGCTTTCTTCCAGCCAGGACCCAAATTCACACGTTTTGGACATTTTCTTTAAGATAGCCGCGTATTCTGATATTGTTTCACCTTCTTTTTGTTTTCTATGTCGAAACTTGTAACGCTCTGCTAGCTCACTTGGTTTTGGCTGCAAGTGTTTTTCCATGACGTCAACGATTTGTGCAAACGTTTTGCTTTTTGGTTTCACCGGTGTACACAAATTAACCAGAAGTTCATAGCACTCAGCCCCCATCACTGTTATTAATGTAGGCACTTGTAAATCATCCGGGATCTTGTTAACTAAAAAATATTGTTCTATACGTTCCACGTATAACCGCCAATCATCACTGTGGACCTTGAACTCAGCTATTTTACCAATCGACATTTTGTTTTGATTTCCTAATTGTTTATTATTGCACGACACACGCGTAGGATCGTCTGTTATCGTCGCCACTGAGAAATATGGGAACTAAGGGGAACTATCGGGAGCACAATAAACAAGCCTTCACGTATAGACGTATATTCCGAGACTGTCCGCCGTTCATGACATACAAAAAGACTTAATTCTAAATACCCTCTATTGCGAATATATCACAGTCACAAAATAAATTTCGTGAACCCAGCAATAAATCGGTCCAGCCGTTCTCGAGTTATAACTGGTGGTTACACAAGTTATAACTTATAACTGGTGGTTACACAAGTTATAACTCGAGAACGGCTGGACAAAGTCGTGTTAGTTATAACACGACTTTGTTATAACTAACACGACTTTGTGATTCACCCGCGTAGTTCCCGTTCCCGCAGGATTAATAGGATAATATATAACCTATGTTACTCAGGCGAAATGTAGCATTCCAATGGTGAAAGAACTTTGGAAATCGGTTCAGTCGTTTTTGGGTGTATTCGTTACAAACATACAAAATACGAATTTTTCCTCTTAATAATATTAGTATGTATAGACAAGTTACGTTACAGATAGGTAAATCTAAGGCGTTTCATGGTAATTGTTTCATCATTTCAGCCGTGAAACGTCTTGTACTGAACTCAGGCCTCCCTCATGCCTGAATGACCATGAGGGATAGTTGCTATACTCACCACGCTTGGCAGGTGGATTGGCGAGCGCAGAACGGGTGTTGATCACGGAAAGACGCTGCTGCCCATCTTACGGAGGTATCCCTCAGCAGGCTCTTACTGCATCCACGAGCATGAGAGGAGGGGTAACATTCTACTGCTCCACGGCGTGTGACCATACTGAATCGATACCAATGTCCGGGATCTAAAACAAATCTATACTAAGCTTTCATTGGAAACACATTTTAATTAGTTTTTACCGTACGTAGTAACGGTCGAATATGAACCATCGCATTGGCGTGGACATTAATTGTTTTTCATTAAACTTTGTTTGTTTTGGTTTCTGCAAATAAAAGGTGAAATTTACTTTTACATTTATGTTATTGGTAGGTTTTTAGACGCTTTTTACATGTTTAATCATCATTCAACATTTCAGCCGTAAAACGTCTACTACTGAACACAGGCCTCCCTCAATCTCCATGAGGGGTAGTTGCCATACTCACCACGCTTGGCAGGCGGGTTGGCGAGCGCCGTACGGGATGTTTATACACGGAAAGATGCTGCTAAGGGATACCTTCGGAAGATGGGCAGCAGCGTCTTTCCATGTATTAAGATCCCGTACTGCGCTCGCCAACCCGCCTGCCAAGCGTGGTGAGTATGGCAACTACCTCTCATGGAGATCCTGTGTTCAGTAGTGGACGTTTTACGGCTGAAATGACGATGATGAACAAACATTTCATACTAAGTCTAATTACTTAACCTTATCAGCTATTGAAACAAACCTAAGACTACATAAAAACAAAGCACCAATACACAGTTTAAGTACCAGTCTTACTACCACTAGGTAGTTTTATTGTAAGGTAAGTTTTAAATAACTGACTGCTTAGGTTTAATAGTACAGGGTGCCTAATAATTAATAATTTTGGGAATATTTTGTGTAATTTTGTATGTGATACGGATATAAGTATAGCTGTGTTATGAAATTGCTTTGTAAGAAGATTAAGTTTAATTCTTTCTTGTACCGGAAGTTTGCCAGAAAACATGAATAAGACAATAATATTGGCAAAGGTTCATCCGGGGAAGTACTACCACCATACCTATTTCTGCCGCCAAGCAGTAATGTCTGCATTGCTGTGTTCCGGTTTGAAGGGCAAGGGGGCCGGTGAAATTACGGGCACATGAGACCTTACAACTCTGTCTCAGGGTGATGGGCGCAATGCAATGCAGCGTTGGTCACGTGCTTAGTGAACGTGATCATTGCGGCATTGCAATATTTATAGGTAGAGGTCACCGCTTAACATCAGGTAGGCCTTCGGCTTGTCTCGTCATTTAGTAGTATAAAAAAATGGAAATAATTTCAGAAGTGATTATATGTTGATTCATTAACTAGGCGTTTATTACAGGTTGGCAAGATCTTTTTCACATTTTCGTCAAATTCTTTTCCAAAGTTATCAGCAATATTTTTTGTAGATATTTTACTTTTCTCAAACGCTTTAATAATGTCGTCATAAACAGATTTTTTATCCTACCTGTTAAATTATTTATATTTTCCCATAGCTTTTTTGGGGTCTTTTTCTATTTTCTTCTATCTGGTTTTTATAAAATATTTTTCTCGATTTTCTATCGTTTTTCCTGTCATATTTTTTAATTGGCAAAATAAATGAAATTTGAATTTGGTTGTATTCTAGTTTTCGATTCTTGTTAAAGTTATCTTTTTTCCACTTTGTCTCTTTTTTCACATAAATTATTTATTTATTTATTAATCCCCGGAACTTTATTTCGTTTGGTATTTATATATATTTTTCTAATGTATTTTGATATTTCGTAGCATGTATTTAATGTATTCATAATGTAGTCATACATTCCTATTGACACTCTATTTTAACAACTGGACTCCAGTCTATACTTTTGAATAAAGGCTGTAATTTACTTAGGTGAATACATTGTTTGTGTTTTTTCCACCCTGTATACGATTTTGCACGAGCTAAGCAGTGCATGTCAATACAATCGCTCGGTGGTCCGCCAATACTGTTTCAAGCGCGGCGGAGAAAAAGTCTAGATTGCGATTTGACGAAAATGTGATAGTACAGCTCTGTGTTGTGATTTAGTTTCCGTGCTTGTTTTTTCGTGTTTCTAACCTCTTGAAGTCAGAAATCGCGCAAATTAGCCCGTGCTCCGACATGCATCCTTTGTAGGATTCCCGAATGTTATCTTGCACTTTTAGTTCAATATTGATGTCACCCAGTATGTAGACATCCATGTTTTTAGATACCTTAGAGTGAAAAAATATTTTAATTCTTTGATAAAAAGATGTTTATTTTCGCTCGGTGGTCTATAAAATTCAAAAACGTGTGCTTAGACCAAATTTACTAGTTATGACTCGCAGTGATTAGAAGAATAATCTAGCCTACGGAACGTATGAGTATTCTTTTTATGGATAAGGATACCACCGCTCTTTCTATGTTTACACAGTGCACTGTGCATTTTGTAGCCTCGTATCTCATACAATAAAAATATGTTTTCTATAATGTTCACTTCGATTAGTATTATCACTAAAATAAAAATATAAAGACTGCCAAAAAAAAAACTCAAGGAAACTTAAGAATTTACAAAATAAATTCTGAAATTGGAGCCCCTACGGTTTCAATCTGCTATGATTAAAAAAGAAGCGCCTGAATAATGTAAATGTATACGCGGATTCTCGCGGGAAAGCAATCAATTGTGCATTGTTAACGTGTGAGGGCGCGCGCAGGGCGGCGTGAGGGCGCGGGCAGGGTAATTTGAAGTGAAAGTACATGTCCGCATTTATTTAACATCCTCAGCGTTAATTGGAAACCGTTATGGAAATAAATTGAAGCTATGAATGTTCGAATGAATTGATTACATAGGGAAAATCATTACTTGTTCTATGGAAGATAGCGGGACGACCGAGCGGCACCTGGACGAAAAAGGAGCTGAGCTGAATTGAAATGTAGTCATACATAAGTCAACTGGAGTAAAAAGTGCAGTGCAGGCATCGATTTTAATTACACATTAGCGACCTAGTCCGTTGCACATGCTTTGTCATGTGTTTCGACAAAGAATTTGAGGTAAGATAACTCCTTGCGTTCGTCCATGATGGCTTGGACGCCATGGAGTTGAAATTCGAAGCTAGCCATAATACCATTATCCACCTGCGTACGTTTCGAAACTCCGCTGCAGTATTTGGGTCACCTGAGGCGTCCAACGTTAATGTTCGTCGAGGTGGTCAATTAAACGCGACAACTTACGAAGGTCTTCAAGCAAAAATGCCGCGGCGCGAGCCTAGGCGCAGCGCTTTGCCGGGCAGGGCCGATGTGACAAGAATGACCTTATTCTCGTGAAGGAACGAAGAAAAGAACCGCTTGTCGTAATCAGTGCGACACTGCCGCTCCGTATACACAGGAACTGTCCTGCCTACGTGCTGAGACGATCATGCAACTCTATGTTTCGCGCGTCCACCACACCGTGACAGCCAAGGGCGTGGCCGAGTATATCTCACTGTGAGGTGAGTTTCAATTCCTTCATAGTGAGAGTACATACATAACGCCTCGCTACTTTTATGGACTAGTAAAGAGTGGAACTCGCTGCCGGTTTGTTAATTGTTAATTTTTACACTACCTTTTAGAAAAATGCTTATTGTTTCTTCAAAAGAGCAAAATGCGTGTTTCTCCAATATACCTACTTCGCTCGCCCTTTTCACGTTCAACATTTTGTATTATTCTAATGGATACACCGCAGCGACATTAACTCCAGAAAATATCGAAACGTAGGCAAAATATGTGATACAAAATGTATTTTCTTTTAGGGGGGAATGAAAAACAATGTTTCACTCGACTTCAAAATTATTTGCGACTCGGTCGACGAGCATTGAATCCCTTGCCAGGACTCTACATTGAAATCCGTGGCGTTGTAAAGAGGTAGAGCTTTTTTTTTTGCTTTTTTTCGTTATTACATTTAGGTTTAGTTAAGCATTAAGATTGGTATTTTTTGTGATTTTGATTCATTTCTTTTTGTTACAAGGACGATGTGGTCGCTAAGCGACAAAGTCTTAAATAAATAAATTAAAAAAAAGAAATCCGTGGCTTCGCTCTGGACTTAATAAAACTCCCTCGCCGTAATTGTACCATTTTGATGCCTTGTGACACAATCTACTCTTTTGACTGTCGGTCACACAACATTCTACTGCCGGCAACCCACGGCACTGCTTAGTTATTTAAAAAATACAACTCCGAAACCACAGGCGTTACCTGAATCGTCTGTAATAGACGCAAGGATCGGAAGTTTCACTTCCCTGTGGCAGCCCAGCCTTTATTTATTTTATTTGAGAGTAGGCACCTTCGTGCCGTATTCTACATATTCTGTCGGTTATGTAAGATTCTAGGAGATCTACATATGCTTTGGGTAGTGTTTTTCTTAACTTGACTATAAGTCCTTCGTGCCAAACTTTGCAAAAAGCCTGTGGTACATCTAAAAATATAGTAAAGCAAACTTTTTTGTTTTCATTTCATTTCATTTATTTGTCAGAATGAAGGTTTACAATGATGTCATACATAATACTTAAGTTCCATTAGCATTCTTACCAGCGAAGGCGTACAAATGTCAAAACACAAAATATAATTTAAAAAATAAATAATAATTATAAACATGTCCTAGATTACAACAGCCATTAGATTTTCTAG
Organism: Pasiphila rectangulata; assembly: GCA_963082625.1. NCBI lineage: Eukaryota > Metazoa > Arthropoda > Insecta > Lepidoptera > Geometridae > Pasiphila > Pasiphila rectangulata. Next base: position 24,452,721 of record OY720237.1, on the reverse strand, counting down.
GGTTTTTTCTTTTTTATTTGTGACTAGCTGTCCCGGCGAACTTCGTATCGCACCTACTACAACCACTACTTACAACTTACCCTACAACTACCCTACAACTATCCTACAACTACCCTACAACTATCCTTTTTTTTTTTTTTTTTGTTTACGGGGATGGAAATCTGCTGCTTTTTCAGATACCGTACTGCATTAAGGGTGCAGCACAGTTATGTGGGGTTGTCACGCGACGACCCACTAAAACCATCCCCGATGGCCTACCTCGATGTATGTCGAGGGGCTCCGTTTCCTCTTAAAGAACTGTCCGGTGCCCCTCTTACATCTTGCCCCTAAGGGCACATCCCAGGGGCGATTAAAATAACCGCCCCCCACATCTCGCGGTTTTCGATGGTGCAAGGCCATATGCGCCATCGCCCTCCCTGGATCCGTAACAGGGGCAGCTAGAGCCCTAACTCCAGGCTGCCCACGGATCCAGTGGTCCCTTTACAGGGATACCGCTTCAGGCGGTGCGGGTGGCTACTGCCTTCGCCCCACCGCCACCATCACTTATAAATATATTTACATAATACATATATACATATATGTACAAACTCCTGATGGGCACCCAGGCGACACGGCGGGGGATACACTCGACCCCAGGAAGTAGGGGCCCATCCATCCCTCCAAGCTAAAAACTATGGACAAACACAAACAATATACATAATATACATCCTCCTGATGGGCACCCAGGCGACACGGCGGGGGATACACTCGACCCCAGGAAGTAGGGGCCCATCCATCCCTCCAAGCTAAAAACTATGGACAAACACAAACAATATACATAATATACATCCTCCTGATGGGCACCCAGGCGACACGGCGGGGGATACACTCGACCCCAGGAAGTAGGGGCCCATCCATCCCTCCAAGCTAAAAACTATGGACAAACACAAACAATATACATAATATACATCCTCCTGATGGGCACCCAGGCGACACGGCGGGGGATACACTCGACCCCAGGAAGTAGGGACCCATCCTTCCCTCCAAATTAAAAACTAAGGACAAACACAAACATTTACATCTGGCCGAGATCGGGTCCCAGACTCCCGATGCCCCCAGATCCCCCTCTGCTGGGCAACAGTTCCGGTGAGGTCTCCAGCCTCCGCTTAAGGCCGAAGATCTACCGGTGTCTGCAACCCAGCCCTCCCTCACTATTTACACGAATCCGGGAGAAAAAGGGCCACAACTCCCGATTCCACCCGGAAACCTCCAAAAGGGCTCTAACTCCGAGCAGGTCCCCAGACAGGCCACTCTTTGCCCTTCTGAAAGGACCTCCCGAAGCCAGGAGCCCCCTTCTACCACTATTGTCTAACCTAAAACTATCTACATATCCCCTGTATATAATTCTGAGCGGAACCGGCCCTCAATTCCGATCCCGCTCCCAAAGACGTCCTATATTTGCCTCATCCACTGCCCTCTCTGCTAGTCAGAGGGGTGCTTGGAGAGGCTCCATCCACACAAAACTATTCTTAATATTTACATCCCTAAAACTACTTATCTAAAGCCAATAAAATAAATAAATGTACTAAATAGATATGATATTATAAATAATAAACATAATAATATAATGTACTTAAATAAATATATATAATATACCCCATACACCCCCCCAGTGTTTCTGTCCGCGCCAGCATTTTTGCATCGCAACCCCCATTTGGAGGTATACGATGCGCCGGAACCCCCTATCCGCAACCCGGGGACGCGCCACGTCGGAGCCCACCTCTCCGCCCACTGGGATAACCCAGCAGGTCCGTGGACCCTACAACTATCCTACAACTACCCTACAACTACCCTAAAACTACCCTACAACTACCCTTCAACTATCCTTTTTTTTTGTGTACGAGGATGGAAATCTGCTGCTTTTTCAGATACAAAACAAAAAAAAAAACAAAACAAAAACAAAAATACATTTATTTATAATGTTAATTTAATATACCGATACCGTACTGCATTTAGGATGCAGCACGGTTATGTGGCGTTGTCACGCTACGACCCACTAAAACCATCCCCGATGGCCTACCTCGATGCATGTCGAGGGGCTCTGTTTCCTCTTAAAGAACTGTCCGGTGCCCCTCTCACATCTTACCCCGAAAGGCACATCCCAGGGGCGATTAAAATAACCGCCTCCCACATCGCGCGGTTTTCGATGGCACAAGGCCATATGTGCCATCGCCCTCCCTGGATCCGTTAACAGGGGCAGTTAGAACTCCAGACTGCCCACGGATCCAGTGGTCCCTTTACAGGGATACCGCTTCAGGCGGTAGGGGTGGCTACTGCCTTCGTCCCACCGCCACCATCATTTATAAATATATTTACATAATACATATATACATACTCCTGATGGGCACCCAGGCGACACGGCGGGGGATACACTCGACCCCAGGAAGTAGGGGCCCATCCATCCCTCCAAGCTAAAAACTATGGACAAACACAAACATAATACATATATACAAACTCCTGATGGGCACCCAGGCGACACGGCGGGGGATACACTCGACCCCAGGAAGTAGGGGCCCATCCATCCCTCCAAGCTAAAAACTATGGACAAACACAAACATAATACATATATACAAACTCCTGAGGGCACCCAGGCGACACAGCGGGGAATACACTCGACCCCAGGAAGTAGGGGCCCATCCATCCCTCCAAGCTAAAAACTATGGACAAATACAAACATAATACATACATACAAACTCCTGATGGGCACCCAGGCGACACGGCGGGGGATACACTCGACCCCAGGAAGTAGGGGCCCATCCATCCCTCCAAGCTAAAAACTATGGACAAATACAAACATAATACATACATACAAACTCCTGATGGGCACCCAGGCGACACGGCGGGGGATACACTCGACCCCAGAAAGTAGGGGCCCATCCATCCCTCCAAGCTAAAAACTATGGACAAATACAAACATAATACATACATACAAACTCCTGATGGGCACCCAGGCGACACGGCGGGGGATACACTCGACCCCAGGAAGTAGGGGCCCATCCTTCCCTCCAAACTAAAAACTAAGGACAAACACAAACATTTACATCTGTCCGAGATCGGGTCCCAGACTCCCGATACCCCCAGATCCCCCTCTGCTGGGCAACAGTTCCGGTGAGGTCTCCAGCCTCCGCTTAAGGCCGAAGATCTCCCGGTGTCTACAACCCAGTTCTCCCTCACTATTTACACGAATCCGGGAGAAAAAGGGCCACAACTCCCGATTCCACCCGGAAAACCTCCAAAAGGGCTCTAACTAACCGAGCAGGTCCCCAGACAGGCCACTTCTTGCCCTTCTGAAAGGACCTCCTGAAGCCAGGAGCCCCCTTCTACCACTATTATCTATCCTAAAACTATCTACATAACCCCTATATACAATTCTGAGCGGAACCGGCCCTTTTTTTTTGTTGACGGGGTGGAAATCTGCTAGGTCAGATACCATGCTGCGTTAAGGGCACAGCATGGTTATGTGAGGTTGTCTCCTGACGACTCACTAAAACCACCCCGATGGTCGGCCTCGGTGCACTAGGGGCTCCGGTTCCTCATAAAGAACACTCCGGAGCCCCTATAGCACCTTGTCTGAGTACGTCGATGACGTTACCTCCCTCCCTCCCTAGCCAGGCTTCGAAGTTAGGCAGAACAGCGCCGACGGCGCGTTGGCGCGAGCTCCTCGGCTCCTCGAGCCGCTCGCGCCACTTCCCAAGCGCACGTCGACGCTCCTCTTGCCGCACTTCAGCTGGCGCAGCCCCGCCCTCGCCCTCCTGCCGGAGACGAACGTACACTCGTGCGTCCATCTCCGCCAGGAGGTCGAGCGGCGGGAGCCGCGCCAATAATGTCGCCGCCACATGCGAAATCGTGCGGTAACCGCGAACGATTCTGATGGCAATAGAACTCTGCAGGCTACTTAACATAGCCCTGCAGCGCCTAACACCCGTTAGTCTTTTGGACCAGACGGGCGCTCCGTAGGGTGCCATCGACCGCACGACGCCCGCATAGAGGCGGCGAACACCCTTCCTTGGTCCCCCGAGATTGGGTAGCAGTCTGTGCAAAGCACCCACTACCCTCTGGATCCGGGGAACGGAGCGGCTGAAGTGCTCTTCGAAGCCCCACCCTACAACTACCCTACAATTACTCTACAACTACCCTACAACTACTCTACATTATTAAAATATGGGATTATCGGGTATTTATCGCGTAATTACCTTTATTTTATTCCCGACGTTTCAACCGGATTGCACCTGGTCGTGGTCGCGATATATTTATCGCGACCACGACCCGATAATCCCATATTTTAATAATGTGTTGTGATCGCGAAAGTTTAAAAAAGACAACTACTCTACAACTACCCTACAACTACCCTACAGCTACTCTACAACTATCCTTCAACTACCCTAAAACTACCCTACAACTTCACTACAACTACCCTACAACTACCTTACTACTACCCAACTACTATCCTACAACTACCCTACAACTATGCAAAAGTTTTTAAAGTGAAGAATAACGATTTTTCCATACAAACTTTCATCCCCTATTTTAACCCCTTCTGATTTAATTTACGCAATGAAAAATAGCCTTTGTCCGTATCCATGGTCTAATCTACCCCTATACTAAAATTCATCCAAATCGGTTCAGCGGTTTTGACGTGAAAAGAGAACATACATTCTTACTTTCACTTTTATATTTTAGTAGGGTAAACATTTCCATCGTACATTACATATGTGTAACTCTAGCGGTTTTAGCAGCGCACGCCAGAACAGCTCGCAGATGGTAGATTTTTTCCTACTTACTTTACACTTATCGTCATATTTTGGACAATTCACACAATATCTTTATAACCTATATATGTGTTATTCTGATGTATAAGCTATATTTTTGTAAAGTTTTATTAAAATCCATTCAGTAGTTCTTACGTGAAAGAGTAACAAACATCCATCCATCCATCCATACTCACAAACTTTCGCGTTTATAGTAGGATTCTATGGGCTGGTCTATAGTTGAATGTTTTTCCCTAAATCCAAATCCTAAATCCAGATCACCATCTGGGATAAGGTTCTTGGCCTGTATGATGGGTTTCAATCTCTTAAGTAATCATTTTTCAAATAGGTTAGACATGATAGGGAGTAAGGATATTGGTCTGTACGATTTTACGTTCCGAGTTGGTTTTCCCGGTTTTGCTATCATTATGACTTCTGCTACTTTCCATAGGTCAGGCACATACCTTAACTTAAGAGCAGCATCGATTATGTTCGTTAATTTAACTAAAACCTTTTTAAGTAGTGTATGTAATATTTCACCCGAGATTAGGTCAAATCCAGGAGATTTTTTTTGGGTTTATGTTCTTAAGTATTTCACCTCGGACTTCTCTCGGGGAAACCAATGGTACGCCGAAGTCTTCTTCTGAGTCATTATAATGTGATTTCTGGTATAGTTTTACCTTAATTCGTTTTTAATATGTGTTCCAGGTGATCAGCGAACATTTTAGCTTTTTGTTCATTACTGACGGCCTATTTCCCATTTTCTTCTTTAAGTGAGGGAATTTGAGTCATTGGCCGGTTCATGTTTTTCGTAGCTTTCCAGAGTGAGTACGATTATTGGATAGTTTTTGTAGATAAGTAGAGGTTGTGCTGTCATTAAAAGATTGAATTTGCTTCTTAAGTTGCCTTGTCATATTGTTTAAATTGGTTTTATCTTGTAGGCACCTTGATAGTTCCCATCGCTTCCTTTGTCTTATTTTTTGTCTTATAAAGTGATATTATCTCGTTAGAGTAATTATTACTAGCTACCCTTTTCTTGGTTTCCGGTGTGTTGTTCCAAGCAGCCTTCTGTGCGAGGTGAATACATTGCTGTACTTCAGTATTTAGTTGATTTTGAGTTTTCAAAGGAACATTAAGGTCAATATTCAAATCTGGTTAATATTTGAAACTATCCCAGTCAGTGTATTTGTTTACCAAGGCCGGCATGTTATCCATAAGTAGTACTTTATTACCTATTTCTAAAAATATTGTGGAATGATCAGAGTTTATGTCATAAATAAAATCGTGTGTCAAAAATAAATGTATTTTCTTTCTTTCTTTCTTTCTATGTCCAGCAGTGGACGTCCTACGGCTGAGATGATGAGACGCCAAGGCCCCTGATGATAATGGTTTTGTTCCAGAGGGACGAGCGGCATCGACATCGACCTGCGGCGCGTGGACATCGACCAGTGCCCGCTGCGGCCGGGCTCCACGCAGCTCAACATCTTCGCCGGCACCGACAAGTGCAAGAAGACTACAACGGAGGTATGACCTTTGACACAACTTCCTATTTTATTAGCGCTTGTGCCTACGGTTCTTTCTAAGCTTTTTACGCGGTATGTACTCGGGAGTCTTCAATGTAGCCAGTTGCTATAATTAAATGGCAAAACGATATTTTATTTATTCAGAGAACGTTAAAAAGCGAAATCATGCGTTTCATCTGCCTTAACAATTCATACAATATTATATAAGCAGATGTTATGGTGATTAATAGAATACTAAAATCAGTTTTTTGTTTAATTTTTAAAATACGAGGATTTCCTACGTAGTATTATAACGCAGAAGCTGATTCCAACTGCCGGCGCACGTGCGGCGTCCTTACTCGCGGAGGGTGTTGATCAACCAATCCCATGAAGATGATTTTCTTGAAAAATCTTAACTTGTCACAATAATCTTCCACGTTATAATACTACGTGAGTAATCTAACAAAATGAATAGTTCACCAAACGTTTACTTCGTAAGTGATTTTTTTGTTGTAAATACATTAATTACATGCATAGAAAAATATCCAGATTCAGGGTTAATATCTGCGGAACAATTACAAAGATTTATCCCGGGCCGGGAGTCGAACCTGCTCCTTCATAGTCGGTTAGTAGACCACTTGCAACGGAGGTATTTTTTCCGAAAACACTTAAAGTTCCAGAGAGACTACAACCTACCACGACCCTGTACGACAAGAACCAACATTAGAATATCAGCCAGTCGCGACTGCCTGTGTACCGAGTGAGTACCGAACACGAGGCGCGTAGGTATAACTCACGTTCCGGCCGTTTGTATGAGGATAGGATAGAATAAAATAAAATACTGTATAGATAACATCACCGTGGCTTAGTCGGTTGTAAATGTACTTTCAGTAAGTTAAATACCGCAATTTGACAAACACGCAGCGTTTGACTCCGTTACCGAGACCTGTCCAATTACAGTATTAATTATAGTAACGCTCGTCAAACGCGGTGACAGATTCAATCAGTACATATTTACTCGTGTCCTCAAGCCACAAGCCGCGTTAATATACATAGACGCAGTGGTTACCTTCAACTGCGTGTTGTTGGCTGATGTGAAAAATCTTGAGTTAGATATTTATCGTGGGGTGCCGGCAGTAGTAAGTTACGCCTCTTCTCATGCTGGCAGATATAGTAATAGCCTGCCAAGGCATGAGTTTTAGATGGGAAAAAGTATGGAATTCGTAGAGATAAAAATAAATAATGCATTTATTTAACACAAAAATATTACAAAAATCAACTTAGGTTTCACACCTACTACCACCACGAAATATTTTATCAACAAATTTGCATAGTTTAGCGTATATTTTTTATTATTTATATTATTTAAGGTACATACCATTACTTTTTTACTAGATGATTCATCATTTCAGCCATAAAACGTCCACTACTAAACGCAGTCCTCCCTCATGGATCTCCATGAGGGGCAGTTGCCATACTCACCACGCTTGGCAGGCGGGTTAATATTTGAACCTTAAAAATGGTGACGAGGTTTCTAATTGCATTTCCTGTAGAGTTAAAACGGTTTCAATTATTAATGATTGAAGATGATTATAATGATGATTGATCCTGACCAACATATTTTATTTTATTGTTACATTAAAAAAAAAACACCTCTCTGTAGTTTCACGTACTTTTATTTGTGAACCTCTACGACGGAAGTTACGTAATTACGCGATAAATACCCGATAATCTAATATAGTAATAATGTGTTGTCATCGCAAAAGTTTATAATACAGTATGCATACTCATCTATTTTATCCCTTAACCTTTACCAATTAGTGAACTTTCAGCTAAACGAACCTGATTTCTAGTAACTTCTCTTCAAGTCTGATAATGAATAATTATATGGTTCGTCATGGTGGGTTCAAGGTACAAGTAAATTCAAAAATTTACTTTAATAGTCCCGAGTAAATTCAGAGGCTACTTCTTGTAAAGCGAGCCCGGCGTCACGCTGTGGCGAGCCAGATTATCCGACAGTCGTGCCACAACGGGAATTGAAAATCGGATTTCGTGGCAAAAATCCGCTAGAGTCGGGCTTTTAAATGTGAGCATCGTTTTAAATGTGCTTCAAATATTTAGCCGGCTGGAAAACTCAGTTTACTGTTCAGAGCATTTTGCGGTTCGAGTTCTTTGAATTCGTTTAGGTTTTTAGTTTCACCTAGGAAATGGAATTCTAATACATACACTTTTTTGTGTTTATTATTATTTTTAACGGACTTCAAAAAGAAGAAAGATCTCAAATCGACTTTATGTTTTTTTGTGTACCTATCTCTGTTACGCGATTACTCAGGCAATATTTAAATAGATTTTGATGATGGAAAAACCATGAGGAATTAAATAACTGTAATGTTGTAGTAGACACGGTGCCGTGGGGTGCCGGTAGTAGAATGTTGCCCCTTCTCTCTTGCCCGTGGATGCAGTAAGAGCCTGCTAAGTGATACCACCGGAAGATAGGCAGCAGCATCTTACCATGTAGGAACATCCCATACTGCGCTCGCCATCCCGCCTGCCAAGCGTGGTGAGTATGGCAACTACCCCTCATGGAGTGGACGTTTTACCGCTGAAATGATGAATAGTAGACACGAGACCCTCGAGGTGTAGTTTCTTGCCGTAAACTTCCCTTTGCGCTTGGGTTTTTGTTTTTTACATTATTTTTAATGATAATTTACATTATTCTTAATTTACATTATAATGTTTGCTTTTTTTTACACCCGATGATGGGATCTATGATAAATCGAGGAAAAGACTCAAATACAATAAGCATTTTCGGTGTTCTTTAGCAACAAGTTAAGGAAAATATTGTGTCCCGGACAGCAAGAATACCAGTTTCTAACGCTATACGAATTCATCTACTACAAATGTAAAGGCCTTTACTCATGTGATGTGTTCAAGTTTCAACAGGGGAGTTTTACTGTGAGCTTTATGGAAATAGAATTTAAACTTCCTTAAGTTTCGATTTAAATAAGCATTTTGAACACTACATATTTTTTTTCATAGGTACGGGTGCACTCTAAACATTTGTAATTGGAAGGTTGTATCCTTTCAAACCATTCTAACTGAGCATTCGCCGCTTGCCCAAATATCGGGAGTAAAAATACTAATAAATACATTTTGTTTATAGTGTATGAGTAGTTTATTGCACATGTTACTGAGACCCAACTCGTAGCAAAGCATAAAACCTTCGCCCCCTTTCTGGTACCCCTGTACCAATGCTTGTCTTATATAATTTGTTTGCGTTTTGTGTGTGTCAAAAATAAGTGTCTTTTCTTCTTTCTTTTTTCCATATATTTGAAATGGAGTGTCCACAGTTTGCTAGTTTTGCGCTCACTCTACGCAGTTTGCAGCATCACGTGCGTTGACTGTCTCAGTGAGCGGCCGACTCATAGTGAATGCGGTTCCAGTCGGCGGCGGCGCTATTGTTGTTTCTTTTTTTTTTAGTATGCAGCCTCGAATTTCAGTTCGCCTCAAATTTGTGGCTCACTGAGTCGGCGGGTACCAGTTTGCCTACTGGGAACGCAGCCTTATTACCAATTTATCTAGTTTCCGTAAATAAATAACGTTAATTAGACAGAATAACTTGCGAGTAGTTTCGCTACAGCCACGTCGAAGTTTCTGCAAAACAAAAACATTACTAATTCCCTTTTTCTGGAAGTAGGACGCGATGGAGCAAAGTTCTACGGACAGATGGTATGCTTGTGACAAAAGTTTAGCTTCATCTGAATCATCATCTCATGGGACGTCTACTGCTGAATAAAGGCCTCTCTCATGGATCATTATCTGGAGGGTAGTAGCCGTACTCACCGCGCTTGACAGGCGGGTTGGCGAGCGCAGTACGGGATGTTGATACACGGAAAGACGCTGCTACCCATCTTTTGTAGGTATGCCTTAGCAGACTGCATTTTACTGCATCCACGGGCAAGAGAGTAGAGGCAACGTCCTACTGCCGGCAGCCCATGGGAAGCGTTATAGCGATGCGTATTTTAAAACCTTAACGGGTCTTCCGTTGTGAGTTTTTCTTTAAGAATCAAGAATCAAGAATCAAAAAATACTTTATTCAGTGCGGCCGCATGGACCTTATTGACGCGTCACAAATTACAAAATAAAACAACACAAATAAATAGAATAAAGCACATAATTGAATCTGTTCACTTCAGATGACACGCGAGTTACTTTACACTTTGTAAATTTAATTTAAGACACATTGTCTTGAAGACAATATTTTACTAAAGCACAGTCATGTCTTCCATTGCTTGTTCACTCCTCCCTCGGACGGTCTTTGTGTGCTTCTAGACTGTTTCCAGCAAACATTGGACGGACTGATTCTTTCACAACATTTTACTACGGAGCTTCCTGAGACGGCGACAAAACTATGTCATCATTATCAACATAGCCGTGGGCAGTACAATGTTACCCCTCCTCTCTTATCCGTGGATTAGGTAAGATTGTAATGTATTGTATTGTAATGTAATCTGCTTAGGGATACATCCGGAAGATGGGCAGCAGCGTTTTCCGCATTTTAGATCGCCGGAACAAATTCATATCTAACTTCAACTTGCTGCAGAAGATTATGTTGTGGAACGAACTCCCCTCTGCGGAGGTCCCTCAGAGCCTCGACATGAGTATGATGACTCTTGGTAGGGCTAGTTCTCGAAATATGAGCTTTCGAAATTTGACAGTAGTCAGAAATAGGTATGGTGTTAGTACTTCCCTAGGTGAACTAAAACTCACAAAAATTCTGCTACTACTCAATGTTGATGAGATTACCCAAGCATGTTTGAGTAAGCTTTACAAACCTGCGCAGACATAAAACACGCGCTAGGTTATTACATCCTCCGCGCGCTCAGGAGTGCTAACTTTAATTCAATTTGTTATAATACGAGTAATATTGTTCTTTCGAGTTTTCTTGGCAGCTCGTTCGAGTTGAGATTCGTTATAAAAACAGCTTTAACATATTTCATAATTAACGCTCTGATGATTTCGTTTTTCCGGTTCACTTTGTAATTATCTGTTAAGTTTCTTTGTAAATATTGGTTATTGGTATTTCGTAGTTGTTTGCATGTCTTATCTTAATGGAGATTATAGATACTAAAATGCTTGTTTTGCTACGAACCAGAATGAGTGAAGCCTCGCGCAAACAAAAGCGGTTGCGAGTGCGGGAAAAACTATCGTGCTCAGAAACACTGCCCGGAATCCTATAAACATAGGTAAAGACATAATTTATTTACTACAGAGCACACGATGCAATATGTCAAATGAGTTATCAAATTACAGTTAATTTATGCAAACACAATAATTATACGTTGAAAAGAGAATTGCAGTGTGTTCAGTTCCTCCTAAGGGAGTTTTCATCAGGGTGTGAGTGATGCGCCGAACTGCCGCCGTCTTTTACATGCGGTCCAATTGATAAAGTTTCGCTAGTGTACCTGTCCTCCCATACACACTAGATACGTGCCCAGTGCGTGCCACGTTAGAACTTTTATTTTCAGCATTATTGTTATCGTGAATAGAATCTCCGTTTGACATTGCAATGAGTGTACCGTGAAGGTAATCAACGTTTCTATTAATCTAAGTTGTAGTAATTGTTCATGCCTTTCAACTTTTTTCTTTTCATCGTTTTATCGGAAATACATTGACCGAGCAAAATATTAAACACAAATAAAAATTTCTGCCCGACCGTTTCCACGAAAGCAGTTCACCATAAAGTGCTTTTATTAACTTCAAAGATTCTTTTCACCCGGACCCCTATTCTGCGGATAATCCACATCACTCTCCCGACTCGAAGAGAGGGAAGTGTAAAGCCGTTGAGCCTTTTAATTCTTTGTAAATGACCAGGATAATGTGGTCGCAGTGTAAGATAGAATCGCTCAATGGAAGCGTGCGTTGGAAACCAAGTTATAGCTTTAAAACATCTCTCGGAGACCATATTAAACCTTCACATCGTTCGCATGCTATGTACATTTTTATTTTTAGACTTGGCAGTAGTTTAATTTCCGCCGCAAGAAGAGTGTTTGTATTTGCAGATAATTGGAGCTGAGCTCTGGCTGTTCTAATGTAAAATGTTTATCTCTATTTCGTGACACAATAAAAGATGTTGATATCAAGGCCTCATTGAGACAAACACGCGGCGATCAACAAACCTTTAAACCTCAGTTAAAACTTTCGCGATCACGACACATAATTAACACATATGTATTTAACCGGGCATTTAACGCGTTATTTACCTTTATTATTGCCCGACGTTTCGACAGGGTTGCACCCATCGTGGCCCCGGGAACCTGGCATGTTGGAGGTAGCCGCAGCAAAGCAAAGGCGTCTTTTCAGACTACCCTCACTAGCACTACTACTACTAACATCAGCCTCTGTTAGACCACTGCGTCACGAAGGTTGTTATAACAGAGATATTCTAATTTTATTACGTCATCATCATCATTTTAGCCGTAAAACGTCCACTACCAAACACAGGCCTTCTCATGGGTCTCCATGAGGGGTAGTTGCCATACTCACCACCCTTGGCGGCAGGCGGGTTGGCGAGCGCAGTACGGGATGTTGGAGGTATCCCTTAGCAGGTTCTTACTGCATCCACCGGCATGAGAGCAGGTGGTGACATTCTACTGCCGGCACCCCAGTTTATTACGTAACTGGGCTGTAAAACAAAACCGATAGCTACAACGAGATTATCCGCAAAAATAATAAAATACAGCCCGTTAAATGATCGTACCGCTTATCTGTCCGTAAAATAAATACACGGGAAACAGGTTATCGGTAGTTGCATACTCGATCATGTGGACACCGCCAGATTGGGGCCTCGTCATCATCATCATCGACCATCAGACGACCTCTGCGACGCTAGAGGTTGCATTCTTGAGGGTTCAATTCCCTCCTCGGGACAAATGTTTGTATGTTCTGCAGATATTTGTTCAGGGTGTTCTTGATGTTTTTCTATATTTAATAAAAAATATCTATCTGTGCCGCTTGCCGGCAAGCGCAGCGTAGGACGTCCACCTACAAGATGGGCAGACGACTTGGTAAGAACCGCAGGTTGGCATTGGATGCAGGCCGCTTCCAACCGCAGTTCCTGGAGATCAATGAGGGAGGCCTTTGTCCAGCAGTGGACTTCGGCTGATATGATGATGATGATGATTTATCTATCTAGTATAATAGTTCCGTCGGAAACTGGTGGACACAAATCGCAAGAGACCGGAAATAATGAAGAAGAAGAAGAAGAAAATCATTTATTGATCCACAATCGTCTAAGTCCACAATAGGCTAAAGTACGTAAAATTAAAACTAATATGATAAATTAATACTAACACAAGTAAAATTTGTGGAACAAAAGGTCCTACTTCAGCATAATTTAACGCTGGTTTTCAGGTAGGACATTTAGTGAGTGTCGCACATAAAAAAGAAAACAAAGTAAAATAAAATAGGTTTAGTCGAGTTAGGTTTGTCAACTACTTAGTAACTAAACTAAACTTATAAAATATAATGGAAAGCCTACTAATTTTTTTTTTTTTATTTATTCAACACCCGATCAGCTCAACAATAAACTAAAAAAAACTAAAAATAAATGGAATGGCGTACTAAAGAGGAGGCTTATACCCAGCAGTGGGTGCAAACGGGCTGAAATGATGAATGATGATAATGATTTTATTTTATTTATTTATTATTGGTTAAATGGTACATTTTTATTCGGTTTTAGTGTCCAAAAAACCTATATTAGGTTTGTCCAGGACACTAGGTTCTCGGTTGACATACACGATTATAATAAAAGATAAACAAAGAAGAAAAAAAACACAACTTATTAACAACTTAAAGTATAAAGAGAAAGTTACAGATTTAACTTATGCATATTTTGCGTACCTACAGCGCGCACACACAGAAACAACAATTCCGCCACTGTTCTAAAACTAAGTAATATATACTTAAGTTGTTTTGTCACTTGGTGTGAGTGCAAGGCGTACGAGCGATAACAATAAGCTGGCCCGGGCTGCGTCTACGCACAGCCCTCATTATACCTGTGTGCGCGCACTGATGTTCCATAGGATGTTCCATTTTATGCGTTTTTATGTTATTGAAATATGTATGTAAACGAATACAGAGAAAATATTTTTTTAATATGGATTTGATATTATTTTTTGTAATTTTGTTTTTGACTTCTGCTGGTAAGTTATTTATTAGATGAGGAATTAAATACTGCGATGTTCTTTTACCATACTCGTTATTGAACTTAGGTTTGCATAGTCTTTTAGAAGTGATACTTCTAGTGACTACAGTACCAGTATTACTGTTTGGGACTTGGATATCGGTGCGAAAGTGTTACTCAAGAAGTAAGTTCAGTTCTACTCTTCAATGAATTGGTAAAACCCCGCAGTTCCTAAATAAGCCCATAGGATCGTCTAAGTATTTATTTTTTTATGTTTTTATGATATTATGATGATGTAGTATAATGTATTAAGTATATCAGTTATCTTGTACCCATAACACAGGCTCTGTGTACTAGATCGTTCTAGGTCGTCTAGTACCGCCGCGATACACGGACTATAATTTGTACTAATGTCTATGGATAAAACACTCACCAAGTATCTTACTGGAGCCGACGCTTGTATGATGTAATGTGTCGGTGTTGTGTGTAATGAATGCCTGATCTGTGATGTGTATCCGTAGACCTCCAAACTGATGATGCCAGGTCAGGATTCGACCGTCCAAGATGCGACGTCACGGTCTGTTCCACTGAACCCAAATTCGCTCACGGGAATATAAATTCTCACTAATGCGTGAAGCGCTGGACGTTTAAACTAAATTACAACAAACGAATCGATGGTCTAACCATGGATTCCCAAGATATTCAATGATATAATAGACCAAAAATGTCTTCCAAACCAAAAACACAAGCCAATTTTTCAAGAAGTCTCTATCCAATCGTTCACAAAAAGGTTATCAACCCTCTCAACTGACATGAAGTGTCAGCTGTCAAAATGCCAAATAAAACAATCGCTGTCAATGTCTTTACGTTTTGGCTTACCATCTTTTTGCCTTATTCGGGCACAAACACTCTGCTTAGCTTGGGTTTTGATGATGCTGTGTGTATTGTTCAGAATTTTTTATTTATTTATCGGTCTATACTAGTCCATTGCTCTAGTGCTATGCCTAGTGGACATAGGCATTCTTAAGTCTGCACCATTTCGCCCTGTCTTCAGTATGCATTGCGGCATGAAATATTAGTATCCTTATACGCAAAGCGTGTAATTAAAAAGTAACTAGCAGTTCTCCCATACCACGACAAAATCCTTAAACTCTTCTCAAATAGTTGCTGATTATTAAATAGATATATGTATATATATATATATATATTATAAATAAATAACTCGGCCTTTTAATGTATGGCGTGTGTGTCATGTTTGTAAAGTAAACTGTCATTTTGTTTTGTTTTGTTATAGTTTTTATCTCGTAGTATTTATTATAAAGCCGAAAGTTTGTTTGTATGGAGGTTTGTTACCTCTTCACGCAAAGACTAGCGTACGTATCGAGCTGAAATTTCGCAAACGTATAGATGTTGAATGCCGTGGGGTGCCGTGGGGTGCCGGCAGTAGAATGTTACCCCTCCTCTCTTGCCCGTGGATGCAGTAAGAATCTGCTAAGGGATGCCTTCGAAAGATGGGCAGCAGCATCTTCCGCGTCATAAACACCCTAAACTGCGCTCGCCAACCCGCCTGCTAAGTATGGCGTGTATGGCAACAGCCTCTCAGGATTATACAAACAAGGACCAGGCCCCGAGTCCCCGGCAGCCCCGCTAGTCCTGGCTACGGTAGCAGCCACGGTAACGGCGGGGCTAGGGGTGCTAAGAATCCCCGGAAGACGGACGGCTACCAACCCCTACGACGACCACTGGCCCTGGTAACACACAACATCCGCACTTTGAGGACAGACGATAAGATCGTTAAGCTGGAAGAAGAAATTAGTAGGTTACACTGGGACATTTTGGGATTATCAGAAGTCTGTAGAGAGGGCGAGGATACGATATCCCTTAAGTCCGGTAATCGTCTCTACTACCGGGAATGCGACCAGCAGTCCCAAGGTGGTGTCGGGTTTCTCGTTCACAAATTATTTAATTAACAACATTTCACCATCAATAGTGTGTTGAACATTCTTCTTGGCGTCGACATTCTCCTTTGAATAAAGTTTATTAAAACTTTGAAGTAAAGATATTTTCTGTCTAAGATTTAACCCCTAATACTGTTTCTTTTATTCCTAAAGCACGACTCACCTGTAAGCAGTCGGAGAGAAGGTCCAGAGTTCGTTGTAAATGCGCCTTGACCGTAATTTCGGCAATAATTTGCGTATCTTGAGCTCTAGAGCCATAACCATTTCACTTTACAGCCATTATGTGTTTATATAATTTAAATATCAAATAAAAGGCTTTCTCGTGAATTATAAAAAGGGTATTCAAAACCCGTGTTGGCCGAATCGTATGTACTGGCTTTCAATCCGAAGGGTGTGGGTTCGATACCGGCGTGAAACAATGGATTTTTTATTCTTGTAAAGTGTATGTTAACATTTAACACGACGTGCTTAACGGTGAAGGAAACGTCCTGAGGAAACCCGTGGCTTAGTTAGCTTCAGACATAATTGACCTGCTATTTCCTCTGACTAATAGCTGACTAAGCTGAGATGATGGTATAGGTGCTGGGCAAGCTTAATCCATCTAACAGTGTCCCAGGCACTGCAGCGTCCCGTACAGCATGATTATCAGTTGCTAACGCTGTATAGATTATCTTTAATAGATGCAAAGGCCTTACTTAATAAATTTTATTGTGTTTTGATGTGATTGCTTTTTATACAAAAAATTTAAATGTTTTTATATGGAAATGACTCAAAATGATTTCTAAGGATGAACTTTCTAGATGAAATATTGAAGGATAATATACTAATAATTTTACCTTAAACTTGGAGAACCATGGCTGAGATGTTAATGATAATAGAGGTAATGAACTTTACGTCAACCCGATGTTTCGACTGGATTCACCAGCCTTTGTCGCGGGAAGATTCAATCATGCCTGTGTATGTAAATGTGTTCTGATTGTGTTATTTTGGAAGAACTTTATTTTGCTTGCTTTTAACCGTCGACTCGATGTGTTGACGATCGTTGTGATTTGTCAAACAAGTTAAAGCTCCCAAATCTCTATTTTGTGTTTAAAGCTTGCAGAATCGAGAGTGTTATATGTATATGCGCAGTTGATCTGAATATCTTCAGCTAAAAACTTTTAAAGGTGGTTGTAGTGTTTTCGTTTTAATATAAGCTAATTCAATATGCAATATTTACGACGTTTTTACCACAGATTACAGAATAATTCTGGACAAATCACACAGGACCTTCCAGCCCCAAGCTAAGCAGAGCTTGTGTTATGGGTACTATACGATGACTGATATACTTAATATATTATACTACATAGATATTTTTATTATATATGTATAGAAAAACACCCAGAACACCCTGAACAAATATCTGAAGATCTTACAGACATTTGTCCCTAGGCGGGAATCGAACCCGCAACCCCTTGCAGCGCAGGCGGACCTTCGCCCGCTGCGCCACAGAGCTCGTCAAACAGAAACTAACAGATACATCACTCCAATACAAAAGCGAAAATACCTACGTTATAATAGCCTACAAAATCGTTGAGATTGCTTTGCTCACCCGCCTCACCTACTTGCAAGTAATCTGTGACGCGGCATGGAATAAGTGGCTAGCGTTGCTTCTACGATGAGATTTTTATAATAAAACGAATGTGGTGAAAAAAACAGCTAAGTATTTTTATTGGTTGCTCAAATATGATTTAGTTTTTTAAAAATATAGATACCTTTCGATGGTCGAAACGTCAGGATAATAATAAAGGTAATTACGCGATAAATACCCGTTAATCCAATAAAGTAATAATCAGTTCATAAACGACAGAGTTCTCAAACAAATAAAAACTCAGATGGCCTGAGAACCTCCTCTTTTTAAGTCGGTTAAGAAAAGCAGCGACCTTTGTACAGGGAGGTAAGTACCTACCTACTCTCCGTACGCAGTAGTAATACGTATACTATGGTAGTAGTTATAATCTTTGACATAACGAACTAAGTACACACCACACTTTACACACCTATACTATTATTGCTCTTTTACCTAGGTATTTAGATACTTCGCCAGCAAAGATTTGAATCTTTGTTCGCCGGTGGGTACCTAATACTTGATTTTAGGACTGTGTTGTTTTCAAAGCCATAATCGATTTGAAGGAACGCTGATCTGGAAAGCGATGACCTACGTTGTGTGTACAAAATACTATAATACTTATCTATCTATCTGTCTAATAGCTGAACTTCTTTATTTACGAATATTTACATAGTAGCTTCCTACGTTCATTTTTAGAGGAAAAGGAAAAATAATTCTAAAAACTTAAGATTTAAAATATGTTTTACTTTACCTTTTTTCGTCTCTAGGCAAAGAAAAAAATGTCAATTTTTCATTATATCTTTGGTTTCGGCATCCATCTACTGCACAATAGTACGACGCGCTTTCGACATCTAAATAAACGCATTTAACGTGCGTGCGCTCAAGCGGGCTTGTGGCAGCCTACTGCCTTGCATTGCAGCTCCTCCAGCGATGTACAGAGCGGTAGGCATTTAACGCGTGGCCTTGAGCGAGTGACGGACGCCTGGTTTTTACCATGATTATAGTACTTTTGAGATTCCCGATATTTCAGCGCATTCTTACAAGCCATGATCACGGATAAACAAAAGTCATTTTCTAGTGGTAGGTTGTCATTCGTGAGCCGTGGGGTGCCGGTAGTAGAATGTTACCCCTCCTCTCCTGCCCGTGGATGCAGTAAGAGCCTGGCTAAGGGATACCTCCGGAAGATGGGCAGCAGCATCTTTCCGTGGGTCACCCCTACCACCTACTAAGAAAGAGACTTAGAAAGAGAATAGACCATTTGGTTTCTCAATTACTACCCACCACTCGCAAATGACTTCAGTTTATCCGTGATCATGGCATGCGGAACTGCGCTGAAATATCGGGAATCTCAAAAAGACTAATCTAATTTCTGGTCATGGTAAATAGGTCGTAAATATTTTATTATAGTGTTCACAACCATGATAGTTTCAAAAGCTTTATGCTAATAGAGTTGTACTTTGCAGTGTGTACCAGTTCCTGGGCTGGGGTTCCGCCGCGGCTCGTACCGCTGCGTGTGTCGGCGTGGGTTCTACTTCCCCAACACCACGGCGCAGAGCCGCTACTACAACGGCAGCGACATCGAGGAGGAGTACGAGAAACATCTCCTGGTCAGTGCTATTCTACCAAATGGACGTGGCTGCTTCTGTGTCAACACCACGGCAGAGACACCTAGGAGGAGTACGAGCAACATCTCCTAGTCAGTGCTATTCTACAAGGTGGACGCGGCTGCTTCTTTGTCAACACCACGGCAGAGACATCTAGGAGGAGTACGAGCAACATCTCCTAGTCAGTGCTATTCTACCAGGTGGACGCGGCTGCTTCTTTGTCAACACCACTGCAGAGACATCGAGGAGGAGTACGAGAAACATCTCCTGGTCAGTGCTATTCTACCAGGTGGACGCGGCTGCTTCTTTGTCAACACCACTGCAGAGATATCGAGGAGGAGTACGAGAAACATCTCCTGGTCAGTGCTATTCTACCAGGTGGACGCGGCTGCTTCTTTGCCAACACCACTGCAGAGACATCGAGGAGGAGTACGAGAAACATCTCCTGGTCAGTGCTATTCTACCAGGTGGACGCGGCTGCTTCTTTGTCAACACTACGGCAGAGACATCGAGGAGGAGTACGAGAAACATCTTATGTGTGTCTACCATGAGCTTTCACTGCTAAATCGCCCTGCCGTTACTACAGCAGTAATAGTACGTTACTTTGACATTTGTCAGATTTGTACCTCATGGTACCAAATTCTAAGCAAATGAAGTTCGTTAGATTGTAAAAACTCATTGTAGACCACATAAAATAAAACAAATGCCATCCAGTCCAAATCCAGCCAAACCGCTACGTAAAATCAAGTTCAAATGCAATGGGACTTAATTGAATAAAGTCGCACGCTCGTTTTAAGTTACGTGGTGAACAACTAGTTTATAAAGTGAGTATCAGGAGCGTCGGTTGCTAAGTGCAACTTTATAGTTAGCTTAGTTGAGCAGCTTGGTTATGTTTAGTCGCTCGGTTTGCAGCGGTGTCGAAATATTATGTTTCAGTTTATGGAATCTAACTGAATAAGTAAACTTTGTTTCAACACAAACAAACGAAAAGCAGGTTAGGTTAGACTTCCTAACCTGCTCTGTACTGTCTGTTATCAAATCATCATCATCATCATCATCTCAGCATAAGGTCGTCCACTGCTGGACAAAGGCCCTCATGTATCTCCAATTACTGATCAGGAGGGGGCTGATGACTCGCCACGCTTCGCAGGCGGGTTGTTAATACATGGATAGACGCTGCTGCCCATCTTCTGGATCCCTTGGCAGATTCTAACTGCGTCCACGAGCAAGAGGGGAGAGTCAACATTCTATGCCGGCACCCCACGGCAAGTTGTGAAATGGAAATTTAATATGAACGTGCATAATTATCCTTATCCTTACATATTATAAAACAAAGTCCACCGCAGCGTGTAACGGTCTATTCGCCCCAACTGAGAGAGTACTGAACGGATTTTTCGAAATCTCAGGTAATGCAATACTCTTATTTGGGTTTCTATCGATTGGATGGGTTGGATCGGTAATGACGACATGCTTGGAATTGAAAAACATTGAGATTAGATGCCAAAATAAATAAATAAAATTTCATGAACATAAATATGGTATGTGGTACTGTTTCTAATCTATCGCAAAAACAAATTCTTTTGAAAATGTAGCAGACATTTTCAACAGAATTATTTTTTTCGTACCTTGTATTTTCTGTTGAGTTGTCGATGAGGTTATTGTTTTATCCGGTTGTACCGTTGATACAGAACACCTGACTGCTTGATTGCTCATGAACTGCTTCAGCATCTTTTCTAGCCGATCGTTGTTAGTTGGATGAGGTGGATTTTTGGTTTTTCTTTTCTTCGTGGACGGTGGTTCACGTGGCGATGGTGGTGGTGATACATGCTGATCCAGCTCCGCGTCACTGCTTACAACAGGATGCCTGCGGCCCCCATCGTCGCCCCTGCCATCGATCCGAAAAGATGATGTAGCGTAGACTCGACGAACACTGCAAATGAAAGTCAAAAGAAGCAGCAGTGACCAGTTTATTCATTAGCAGATGAAAAGGAAAAGAGAGATAAAATAAGAAGAAATGTTGTACACAACATTATTTTCTTCTTATTTTATACCCTTGTGCAACTACCTTCCCCGCGTGGTCGGGCCGACCGACATTCGTCAGGCCATCCCTCCCGCAACAGATGGCAGCACTAGTCTTAACGTATCAGATTCGTAACATTTCTCATAACTTATTTTATTTGTGGACACACTGTGACAAATACCATGGAATTATTTAAAACGAAATGTCAACGCCAAGACCAGCTGTCACAAGTCACTTTACTGTCAATACATTTTTACAAGTTTGACTTTCGCAAATTAGTACTTGAACTGTTTACATTTGAAAATATACATTTTGTTGCATGAGACTGCGGTTGAAATATTATATATTGTAAAAGTTACTATTAATGACAGTGAATAACAAGAATAGTGAATACTGGGTTACAAAAGCAACTAGGTGCAAAGCTTGCTTTCAGACATAGTGAATACATGGATTACTGAATTTATTTTAAATTATGGTTTACATATGTATATATTTTTTATATATGTATGTATATATTATTTTTAAATCTTTGTTACCTTAATACTCCGTCATTTACCGATTTGTAAAAATCTTTTTGAGTTCGAATAGATACACTTTGAATCAGGTCCAATTTTTTTCAAAAACTCAGTTGTGATAATGGGATCTAATAGAAAAATAGGGAAATCCTCAATCCGTGCAAAAATCCCAAGATCGCTATATGTAAACATATGTTTTGGCATAATAAAGCTCAAGTTCAAGGGCATTCATAAATTATGATTTAGTGAAGTGGAACTGAAGAAGAAGACCACACAGAGCACTGCAGTGTGCCATAATAATATAATAATAATTTATTTATTTACAAATTTAGCTCATTTAAAAGTACAATTTAGTTTATATTATATAACATGCAATTCAATAAAATCATTGGCATACAGCCTTAATACCAACCTTACAACCTTTTTTAAACCGACTTCAAAAAGAAGGAGGTTCTCAAGTCGTCTCTATTTTTTTTGAATTTGTTACCTCAGAAATCCGTCGCTAATGAACCGATTTGGTCAATTATCGAATGTAACTTTGAATTAGGTCCCATTTCAAAACTCAGTGCTGATGATGGGATCCATGACAATTCGAGGAAACTCACTAAATGTAGAAGGTAAACAATTAGTGATTTCGGGATATTTAGGTCAAAGTCAACATTTGCATTCAGAAAGTATGATTTGATGAAATGGAACTGATGAAAAAGATAGATGGTAATTCGATTACCATCTATCTTTTTCATCGGCAGCACGCCGGTCACCCTTCTGACAGCCCTGACCAAGCACCGTGTCACTTCTTTTTATTCCCGAAAATAAAAAAGCAGGCTTTAAACGGGATATCTGCAGTGGACTGGAAGAAGTGTATCGAAAACTGGTTTGCATAAAACTTTGTATACAGGCTGCCACCAGTCTCAAACTTAAAACTTGACTCTCGCTGTGAGCATTCTTCGTATTTTCTGATTTCTCTGCTTATTATTACGGTCACTATACGAGTATTATACGGCTTATTTACGGTCTTAAGCAAGCTTACTACATCTAAGTCCACGCGGACGAAGTCGCGGGCACAGCGCGTTACAAAATAAAACAAAAAAATCAATAGAATAAGATAAAACATTTTGGAAAATGTATTGACGACTAGGAGTTGATTTGGCGTAAGTGACGTGCCTGCACTGTTGTATGAAAGTAATAATCAGCCACGTGTGAGTCGGACTCGCGCAAAAAGGGTTCCGTGCCATTATTTGGTAAAACAACTTGTTTGCGAGGTAGCACTTTTGGTTGTGATTTGTACATTATTCAATATCGAGAAAAAAACGGCATTAAAATCACGTTTGTCATGGGAGCGCTATTCAAATGTTGGTTTATTTTAATTGAATTGCCGCTATAACAACAAATACTAGGTTAGTGTTCTGTACGCGCTGTCGTTATTGGATAATTTGTTTTTTATCGCGTAATTACCTTTATCAAAGGATAGCTAATCCAATATAGTAATAATGTGCTGTGATCGCGAGACTCGGGTATCCTACCCGTTGGGTGCCGTCATTAGAAGGTTGCCTCTCCCATCTTGCCCGTGGATGCAGTAAAAATCTGCCAAGGGATAGATTCCTCCGGAAGATGGATGGCAGCGTCTTTCGGTATATCAACATCCCGTTCTGCACACGCCAACCCGCCTGCCAAGCGTGCGGAGTATGGGAACTACCCCCACATGGTCTTGGAGATCCACGAGGGAGGCCTACGTATGTCCTGCCGTGGACATGGACGGACCACTCTCACTAGATCAATAGAATCTTATCTTTTCTGACATATCTCCTAAATATTGTTTTGCATTGTAGCTCTGTAGTTATGTGTAACATTAGTCACCATTGACATTGGATTTATCGAAAAATTCATTATATTGACTTGAATTTGTAAGTATGTACCAACTTGACCTTAATTGAATTCGATCTTATGTGATTTATTTACTTACCTAATTCTAGACATCTATTGACATAAACACAAATTAATTATACTAAGGTAAAAGCACCTATTACCGCGGTATGGAAAATTGGCACTTATTACCGCGGTATTAGATATTTTCGTATTTTATTTTAATAGCAGCAACTTCAGAACAATATCGTTTCGGACAAATTGTAACTTGTTGTATTCTACATCGAACCAACGTGTGCTAGTGATCCTACCTACGATCAAACGGACAAAAAAAATCGGTTTGTGGGACGGGAGTGCAGGAGCAGGTCGTATCCATACAAGGACGGAGCAATTTGCGTTAGTCCAGTCATATTTTTGTAACGTGATTTTTAAAGTAATACTCTGTCTAACTGATTACGGGTTTTGTTTACCTGTTTTTGTGTTTTTCTAGGAGTATTATCCCATACTTTTCGTGGTGAAATGTTGTATAAATATATAACAATATCAATTTTAAAAAACCGCGGAATTAGGTGCTTAAAATTATGGGTAGCATCCATCACCGAGGGTACCATCGGTAATGGATAATATTAAGGGTCTAGATATTTCCTGATTATATTCAAAGTCACTATCTTATTACTAAACATTGAAATATGTTTCATTCCCCATGAATTCTAAAAACGAAAAATCTATTTCCGATGTATGCAAAGTCCAATAGAACTCTTTATATTATTATAAAAACTCTTGTACTGAAAGTCTATTTTATACCGAGATTCCAAAATGACATAAAATATTTGCTATATTCATTTGACAGAAAAGTGATAATACCGGATATCCAGTGGTTTTATATACTGTTTTCCATGAAGATTGAACTCTCTTTTAGCGAATTGATACCGAAAATTTATAAATGTATTTCTTTTATAAGGATCGGAATTACATTTTAGAACATCCCGTTCCACTGCTAATACCGCGGCATACCTCGGTAATACATTATATGGGAATCTATCACCGAGTGTCAAGTACTCGGAAATAGAGTTTCCATGTAATCTATTACCGAGTGATAAGCCAAGTAATAATTAGTATTTAGGGTTCCGTTATATTATGGCTGCCTAGCCGAGTGCGGTGAGCAGCACTCACGCGATTCTTTTTAATACTTACAATTTTAAATTTGTGATATATTTCATATCGAGTGTCCGAATCGACTAATTCAAAGTTAAATAAAGGTATTGAAGCAGTCCTGTAAATAAAGTAATTTATATAAAAAAAAATGATTAATAATGAAAGGATTTTACAGCGGCGGCATTTCAATTTTGAGATATAATTATGCTGTTGCGGCATAATTTCAGTTATGTAAAATTTTAGTACATTTTTTTGTTCTATAATCAATAGTTTCAATAGTTCGCAGCGCACGTGTTATAACGAACTTGTACGTATTTTTTTTTTACATTATTGGAGATTTAAAAAGGATCCCTAATATTTTAAACGACGAAAAACGGATGATTATATTTGTTATATGGATGTTCAGGCATAACTTTTTACTGAGTAGTCCGATGTTGATAATTCTTTTTTATTTAAAAGGCTATAAGGCAAAAGGTGGTCCCATATAAATTTGGAGAATATTAGGTATAAGTAATTTTCTCATTATTAGTTACGTACAGAGATATGTCTTTAGTAAAATTAAATATTACCTGATTTTAATGACCTACAATAATGTTATTTAGTTTCATTATTATTACCTACTACAGGGTGAAAATAATTTAAATAATAAAGTTGATTTCAATATTGCGTGTTTTTATTTTGTACGGAACCAACGGTACATTAAGCATTAATTTTTGTTCTATACTCGGTAATAGGAGCCACATACCGCGGTAATAGATTTAATACCTCGGTAATAGAGGAAGTAGTAGCCCTGACTAAAAACATCTAAAATAAATATAACGCTTCAAACTAAGTAAAAAAAAAGTGTGAAAGTACGGAAACAAAAGTCTATAAAACTCAAAAAAAAATCCTTATTAGTCTAGGACAGTCCTTATTCCACAATATTTTATTGTAAAGTGAAACTTCCTCGATTTACCGCGGTAATAGGTGCATTTACCTTATACTTTTTCCTTTTTCTAATTATTTTTCTTAATTAAATTGCATGAAAACATAAATCGAACTCAAATTTGCAGCGCCCTAACAGGGTTCATGTAATTACTTATAATGTGTATTGCTTAGACCTAATGCAAACCTGTACATGATGCAATAAATAAATACAAATACAAATCAAGTCAACAGATCCAACCTGGATCTAGTGAGAGTTTTAATTTTAGAAAACTCTCACTAGATCCAGTATTCACAGTTTTTCGAATACTGGATCTAGTGAGAGTTTGAAATCTCAGTAGAACCAGTATCGAAATTTACAAAAAAATTAAGTGTATCTATGTTAATGTAATTATAACTTGAATCTTCAAGTTACATATCGATATTTTTGACAGGTGACAAAAATGACAGATGTCAAAATTGACAGAATTTTTCATACACGACAGATGTCAAAAGTGACAGAATTAAAATAAATGACAGATGACAGCTGTCAAACTTCCAATGGCCATAACTCGACAACTACTCAGCCCAAACATTCCGCTTAGGTCTCAAATGAGAGGCATTGATGATACCTACTTTTTCAATGACAGCTGTCAAACTTCACATGGCCATAAATCGACAACTACTCACTTGCTCTAAGTGTAGGAGCTAGTCTAGCTCCTACACTTAGAGCAAGTGATTTAGTGACATAGTGATTTTAGAAAATAGCTTATCTAGCTCAGCTAGATAAGCTATTTTCTACTTATCATTAATTTCCTTTAATTTGATTCCAAACATGGGTGGGTATATTTCGAAACATTTTATTATTCATTCCCACTCTCATCCCCCATATCTTGTATACGTCTTAACCGACTTAACGGACGTCTTCACCGAAAACCTGCTTAAAACAACTGCTTTTAAATTAGTCTACTCGTTTAAGAGCCACGATGGCACAGCCACACCCACAGGCAGACACACACATAGCGATCAAACTTATAACACCCCTCTTTTTTGTCGGGAGTTAAAAACAGTGTTTGATGTTTGTTTGTGGTACGCAGCTCGTGCGTACTCGGATTTTTATTATATCAAGAGGAATAAAACTTCTTGGTATTTCTATAATTTAAACCTTTGTTGAACATATTCTTTGAATCTTTATCTATACTTCTATACTAATATTATAAAGAGTTAAAGTTTGGGAGTTTGTGAGGTTGTAGGGGGTAATCTCAGGATCTACTAAACCGATTTTCAAAGTTCTTTTCATCATCATCATCATCATATCAGCCCGTTGACACCCACTGCTGGGTATAGGCCTCCTCTTCAGCACGCCAACGTAAACGGTCCTGTGCAAGTCTCATCCACTGTCGTCCGGCAACCCTGGCTAGATCGTCCGCCCATCTGGCAGGTGGTCTGCCTCGAGGCCGTCTCGCTTCCATCGGAAACCACTCTGTTACCGCCTTGGTCCATCGGCTGTCGTCTCTCCTGGCAACATGCCCTGCCCATCTCCATTTCAAGCTTGCGATCCGCATACCTACGTCTACGACTTTCGTACGCTGGCGTATCTCCACGTTGGGTATGTGATCAAGGAGGGAGATGCCAAGCATGGCGCGCTCCATTGCCCTTTGTGCAACTTGTATGGTGTGCATGTATTCCTTTGTGAGCGGCCATGTCTCAGCGCCGTAGGTGAGTGTGGGCAGTACACATTGGTTATAAACCTTGGTTTTTAGGCTTTGGGGAATTTTAGACTTTAGTATGTCGTCCAATTTACCGAAGGCAGCCCATCCTAACTGGATCCGCCTCGAAATCTCCTTGGCTTGGGAAGCTCGGCCAAAAGATAAACAATGTCCAAGATAAATGTAGTCGTTCACAACATCTAATTGTGTGGTTCCAACAATGATGGTGGGTTTAGGACCACGACTGTTGGACATGATCTTGGTTTTGGACATGTTCATCTTAAGGCCGATACTCTCTGAAGCCTTGTGCAGGTCTTGTAGCATAATCTGGAGATCTGCAGAGTTCTCAGCTAGGAGTATCAGGTCGTCAGCGAAACGCAAGTGTGACATGTGTCGGCCAAAGATGTTCACGCCTCGCTCATCCCAATTGAGTGTTTTCATAACATCTTCTAAGACACTAGTGAAGAGTTTGGGTGAGATGGTATCACCTTGTCGCACACCACGATTAATCAAGATGGGGCCTGTGAGTTTGTGCATGCACACTTGCATTTTCGCGTTTTTGTACAGCTCCCGGAGGATATCCACGTATCGCTTGTCAATGCCACAACGATTGAGAGAATGAAACACGGCCCAGTGCTCGACGCTGTCGAAAGCCTTTTCGTAGTCGACAAAGGCAAGGCACAAGGGCCGGTTGTATTCGCGGCATCTCTCCATCAGTTGTTTGACAGCGTGAATGTGGTCCATAGTTGAGTATCCACTCCGGAAGCCTGCTTGCTCAGGTGGTTGGTTTTCGTCTAAAGAACGAGACAGTCTATTACACAGGACCTTGGCAAACAATTTATAAATTTGTGAAAGGAGGCTTATGGGGCGATAGTTTTCGAGCTTGGTCTTATCGCCTTTTTTGTGCAGGATCGTGACTAAGGCGTTTTCCCATAATTTGGGCGTAACACCTTTTAAAGTTCTTTTACTAATAGTAAACCAAATCTAAATAAAAACTTGTAATAATATAATAATAAAGCCAGTAATGATCATGACTAAAGTCCCGTACAGCATGATTACCAGTTGCTGACGCTGTATAAATCATCTATAATAGATGCAAAGGCCTTACTTATGATCATGACTAAAGTGCACATTTCATCTTCAGGGCCAGCTAAACCTGTACGGTCTCCGCGACGAGTTTGAGTGCCTGCCCTGCGCCGAGGGCTGCGAGGCGTGCGTGGACGGGTCGCCTTGCGTGGCCGCCCTCAACTGGGTTCTGAGGAGCAGCATCTTCGCGCTGGCGTGCCTCGTCACCAGCCTGCTGCCTTTCATCGTGGTTTTTACTGTCAAGTACGGACATGTGCGGGTAAGTGGCCTTAACCTATCTGCATTGGGTGCTTAGAAGCAGTCTATTTGCCTTTTTTGCATCGCCAGTTTGGTGTCTTTCATCGTTGTCTTCACTGCTAAGCATGGACATGTGCGAGTAAGTGGCCATAACCTCTTGGTGATCTGAGTAGAATGCTTAGAAGCAGTATTCTTCTATATGCTGGTCTGTCTCATTACCAGTTTGTTTCCTTTCAATGTGACATGAAATTTATTTAAACTACTTTCAAGCAGTAATCCCTTTCCAAGATTTAGGAGTCAGTAAGAAAAATATCACTCAGCAGTACCCTGTGGCACAAAGTGCCAACAGGCGAGGGCAGAAGTAAGGGATCACTATCAGTACATCCAGTCTAAAGATCCGTGTCCCAGGCCGTAAAAACGCCTGGTCAAAAACCTGGTCTTGTAGCTGTTATTAGAAACGTGACGTTTGAAGATTGGCGATCCTTCCGCGCCCCCGGTCACCTTCATTGCTATATACGATATATACGATATGAATTTATGTGAAAGTTTTAAAAAAGTTTAGTTTATATTTTCATGTCAGGGGTTATCTCAAACTTAGGTTAGGTAATTAATTAAAACAACGTCTAAAAAACCGCGGACAGCAGTGTACATTAAGAGAGCTAAGTTTGGTTAGTTTAGCTCGTGTAGCTGGGGTAATGTTTCGTACATAATAGGTCTGCTAACTATGTTATTTAAAACTAACCTTGCCCAACGACCAAGAGTCCTTCTCCATTATTTTAAGGAAACTGGACTGTCTAGGGTCTTATGTAGTATCGCGGGGGACAATGCACAAATACAACCCTTATGCGGGACGTCATCGTCAGTGCAGATCTGGTGTCCCCCACCAGAATTAGAATTACCTTGCTCAAGACCATACGGCGAGATACATTTTGTGTAATTGACGATAAAACCTCTTAACCATGATAAGTTCAAAATATTTCCATTTAATAAAGGCCCGAACACGCAACCTCCTGGTCACAATTCCTTGTCTCGCCGTCGCCGCCACTGCGGCTTGTATGCACAGCGAAATTATAGAAGTTATTCTCCAGGTGGTGCGAGCGGCGAGCCCGGCGCTGCTCAGGGTGATCGTGCTGGGCGCGTTTCTTATCTACTGCACGACGCTGGTGATGTACGGGAGGCCCACGGTGCTGACCTGCACCGCGCGGGTGTGGCTGAGGGAAGTCGGCTTCTGCCTCACTTATGGTGCTCTCATGCTGAAAACTTGGAGGTGAGAAGTATCTCTTATTAGAACACCACCGTATTACATGTATTTATTTGAGTAATAACAAACGACAACATTGTGTATAGTTAAGTTACAAGTGTCAAGATACATAATTTCAAGCATTATATTATTAACAATGTAGTCCACTGCGCTGTCCACACATTGGTATTATACATAAAAAAAAAAATATTGTAGCTGTAGAAGGCTGGTAAAAAAATATAAGGAAAACTAGACTTTTTAAGAACAAAGAAAAAAGGAATAACCGATGAAATAAAAAAGACGCACAACAAAGCTAGATATGTACTTAATCATAAATGGTTGAGACGGAGGTCTACCTGACAAAGAAGACTGTACATCTGATTCCTAAGTTATTGTTTAATCGCTCCTGTCTATGCAAAAGGTGCCTGAGAGAGATCACTAACGCTGTGTGCGTTTGATTGTTATACTAATCCAGCCGAAGCGTGGGATAACACTTAATAACTTAATAGCGATAAATTCCCGATTCAATTCTTAATTCTTAATTCTTTATTGTA
Source organism: Pasiphila rectangulata (assembly GCA_963082625.1). Classification (NCBI taxonomy): domain Eukaryota; kingdom Metazoa; phylum Arthropoda; class Insecta; order Lepidoptera; family Geometridae; genus Pasiphila; species Pasiphila rectangulata. The sequence continues at coordinate 24,421,794 of OY720237.1, read as the reverse complement.
CACAAAGTAAATACATATACAAAAGCTTATATATAGGACATGTACAAAGGCGAGCTTAACCCTACCAAGAGTTTTCTTCCAGCAAACCTTTGAGGATAGGAAAACTGATTTTAAAGTGGGTACGTGTACACAAAACAAAAGGTAATAATTATATAAATACACGTTGCTACGAAAATAAATATACCTAAACAATAAACCGACTAATTATGCAAATCAAATAAAACAAATTAACTTACTCATTTTAATAATATAAATACCTACATATAATAACAAACATATATAAAATAAATAAATATATATACGTATACTAAATATATATATATAATATATAACATAAGTGATTACAGAGAGAGATAGTGCTCTTTTACTTGCCTTTTAAAAGTGCTTATAGTTTGACTGTTGCGAATGGAGTGGGGAAGACTATTCCACAGCCTGGCAGCGCCAACAGTAAAGGAGTCACCATAACGGCTTGATGAATGGGAGGGAATTTTAAGGAGTAGGGACTTGGCAGTCCTACAGGGAACACCGCGCGGAACAAGAAACTCGAAACGCTCACGAAGGTAGGAAGGTGACAGAGGATTATGAAGAACGTTAAAGAGATATGATAGAACATGGAGGTCACGTCGACGACGAATGGGAAGCCACTTAAGTTGAGATCTAAAACTGGAGACGTGATCAAACTTGCGCAATCCAAAGATAAAACGGATGCACAAGTTCTGAAGACGCTCCAGTTTGTTAAGTAGTTCCTCCGTGACGTCAAGGAAACAGACATCAGCGTAGTCGAGAAGAGGTAATAAAAGAGTTTGAGCAAGAGTTATTTTGGTTTCAAAGGGCAGAAACTTTTGGAGACGCTTGAGTGACTGGAATGAATAGTTAACCCGCTTGCTGATAACATTTATATGACTCGCCCACGATAGGTGACTGTCAAAAGTGACACCTAGGTTTACGGCATTAGCAGCGAAGTCTATCCGAGTGTTGTCATATAAAATTGGGGGAAGGAAAGACTTTCCCACAATCAATATATTCCCAAATTCAATCGAATGATATGAAAAAAAATTGGAAGTTTCTCAATTTGACCGTATTTATTTATTTTTTGTTTCTCGGAAAACTATAAGGGTTAAGCTAGCTTTTCAGTTTCGGAGAAATGGTCGCTCTCTAACTGATGCGGCTTCCCAAACATACCGGAACACTTTAAACCGAAAACATAATTAATTCCTGTTAATTTGTTTTGGTAAACGTAAAAAAGCTTGTCGTGAGATTAACCTGTGTACCTGTAACTTAATCTAATTGATTTTTTTTTTCAAACAATGGAAATACGAGCACCTGCTTAAATCTCGCGACAAGCTTTTTTATCACATAAATTGAGTAAAGACGTTTAATTTTGACATTAAACTTTAATGGAAAACGTTTATTTCATTATTTTAGTACGTTTAAATAAAAGCATGTTTGTTAAAAAGTTTTTTTTACTTCATATTTATAGGTTTCTTGTCTGTTAATCTCATGCCCGCCATGTTGGATTAAGAGTGATGTCATATAATTTTTCAAGTAACTCTCAGCAAGCCCTTTTATTTGATATCCATATTGTAAAAGTGCATTAATAAAATAACTGGTCCGCCACCTTGAGTATTCTGCCGTATTGGATTTAGAGTGACGTTATTTAATTTTTCGAATTAGTCCGCCATCTTGAGTATACCGCCATGTTGGATTAAGAGTGATGCCATTTAATTTTTCGAGTAACTCTCAGCAAGGCCTTTCATTTGATACCCATATTGTAGGTTGTTAAAATAACTCATCCGCCATATTGGGTGTTCTGCCATGATGGATTCAGAGTGACGTCATTTCATTCTTTGAGTTATTCTCAGCAAGCCCTTTTATTTGATACCCATATTATAGGAGTATATTAAAAATACGTAGTCCGTCATCTTGAGTGTTCCGCCATGTTGGATTCAGAGTGGCGTCACATTGCTGACCATGCATTGTCATCCAAAAAAAACATTTATTTATTTACAAAATTTCAGCTAAATTGGTTGAAGATATCTGCTTCCAAATTTAGTTGCAAGATTCCGGGAACAAACATAGTTACATAGATATATATATACCTCTACAGGGCAAGCTAAATAAAAGCTTGTAAAAACAGGTCTACGGTTAGCTACGGAACCCTACATAGCGCGTGGCCCGACACACACCTAGCCTAATTTGTGACATATTGAATACAACATACATTCAGAAGAACATACTTTTGACGTAAAACGTCCATTACTGAACACAGGCTTTCCTCATGGATCTCTATGAAGGGTAGTTGCCATACTCACCACGCTTGGCACGCGGGTTGGCGAGCTCAGTACGGGATGTTGATACACGGAAAAACGATGTTGCCCATCTTCCAGAGGTATCCCTTAGCAGGCTCTTACTGCATCCACGGGCATGAGAGGAGGGGTAACATTCTTCTGCCGGCACCCCACGGCTGCATAAATCATATTTAATACACTTAAAGGCCTTACTTTAAAAAATAATAAAGAACGACATCTTATCGTAAATGTTTTGTACATTTCACAATCCAGAATACCTTTTATTCGTCCCACTTAGCGTTTCCACGAGAGCAACGGACCGACAGCGTAATAATTGTTACCGTTTTTGTATCCTGGGTTCTTGGGAATCGGTGTTCTTCTATAAATGCGAAGTGATTTATCAAACTAACGATGGTAATTCCACGGTACGATATTTTGTTTCCGAATTGCGTGCTTTTATTTTGATATGAGCTTTGTGATCTATCAACTTGACAGTGCTGATCGTATATTTTGAGATAATTTAATATTACATAAAATAAAATTTTAATTGAAAGAAAAAAATCATCATAATCATTTCAGCCGTAACACGTCCACTACTGAACACAGACCTCCCTCATGGATCTCCATGAGGGGTAGTTTCAATACTCACCACGCTTGGCAGGCGGGTTGGCGAGCGCAGTTCGGAATGTTGGTACATGGGAAGACGCTGCTGCCCATCTTCCGGAGGTATTCCTTAGCAGGCTCTTACTGCATCCACGGGCATGAGATAACGTGTTACATTCTACTGTTGGCACCCCACGGCATGGGTAAAAAAAGGAAAAAATAATAATGTGTAATACAGAACATCATCTAGCCCCAACTTAAGCAGAGCTTGTATTATGGAATTCAGATCTAACATGGAATCATTTATAGATACAAAATTTTCCGTGGCGGGAATCACGCCCGGCTACCTCCAGTGATATGCATCACTCGGCTATTATGCCTCCTTAGCCATAGAAGCAGTCTCCACCAAACTACTCACTAATTCTTACTTATTATTATATTATTACTTATTTTTACTTAGAATACTTAGATATACTACTGTACGCGGGTAGTGTAGCATAAAGCTGAGACGGCACTTTTTGAGCCATACTGCTACAGTGAGCATAGCTGACATTGTATATCCTTGACCTTTTTGTGCTGTATCTTTATGTGGTATTTAAATAAATACTTTATTCATTCATAATATTTAATTAAAGTTTCTATAAAATAAAACTCGTAATATCACAAATCCAGTACAAAAGTCACCGTTATTCCGTTCCTCAACTGATTTTAAGGAGTAATTTACTTAATAAATTAGAAACAAAGTTGGGAAGGGTGCTTGTAACATTCAATTTTGTACTGAAGAAGCGAAAGTAGAAGCGAAAGTAGCGGACGCGACTTATTGTTGCGATTTCAATCCATTTAACTCTGATGGTGCACAGCAAGTGCCGATCCATCATCATCACCATCTCAGCCGCAGGACGCACACTGCTGGACAAAGGACTCAGGAATCTCCAAGATCATGAGAAGTTTGCCCATATTCTACACTAATTCATACTAAAAAAACTTTGAAAATGTTGGGTTTCGTAGTCAAACATCAAAGATCAAATACATCCCTTATAGTATCGCTTTGTCTGTCTGTCTGTCCGTCCGTCACCGGCATTGCGAAGAGACAAAATGCTGAAAAAATAATTAATTTGGGGAAGAACTTTTTTTCTTGATTTGCCCATCGCGTGGGGTGTCGTTTAATTGGTCTTCGTATAAAACCATGTAGGGATTGCGAAGACAATTTATGATTTAGGGTTTCGTTTACGAAGTATTTTAACTTTTTGTCGAGCGTACTACCTCTCAAATCTAAACTACTAGCTATCTTTACTATCATTAATTTATTCATACTTTACAAATCTGAAAAATCATGAATGTAGTTTTAATCATGAACTTTTTGATGTGAAACATCTATAGCCGCACGTAAAACCAATTTCAGGCGTGGCGACGCATGCCGTGGTGACGCGTCGCCACGCTATATGATGGTATATAAATACAGTTTATATGTTGTAGTACTGTACTGTACTGTACTTTACAGGACTTTACTGTACTGTATTGTACTGTACTGGACTGTACTGTACTTAACCGTACTGTACTGTACTGTACTTTACTTTACTATACTTTACTATACTGTACTGTATTGTACTGTACTGTATTGTCCTGTACTGTACTGTAGAGTATTTTTTTTTATTTAATGAATATATGTACATATATGTTTATTAAATAAACAGTCATCATTTCCAAAAAAATATTTTATGATTATGTCATACTTAGTTCTTATCGCAATCTGTTCTTTTCTGCATATTACTTTTACAAAATAATGTCGATATTTCACAACTGCCAGGCGTCCCATAACGGCTCACAACTTTTTACGAACTTGAACGGGACAAGAAAATCCCGCCTCGGGACTAGTCCCGTGGCGGGATTTTCTTGTCCAGTACAACATTAGTGTTTGTAAGTGTTCTGCAGATATTTTTCCTGGGTCTGGGTTCTATGTATGATACGTATGTATTTACAAAAAAAATAATAAGGTACCAGCTTCTGCCCGCTGCTTCGCATGCGATATACCCAAGTAAAAGTAAATGTTAATCCTGGTCATCATAATATAGGAGTATTCAGAGTGTGCAGTTTCGAATCATTCAGTTTAGTAGGTTAGTTTTTGCGTGAAGAGATAACAAACATCCATACATACATATATAACATACACAAACAAACTTTCAGCTCTATAATATTAGTGAGATTTTATCGATCATCCGGTTTCCACAGTACAAGTTCTACTTAGTTTGGGACTGGATGGTGTTGTCAGTAGTGTCTAGTCACTAAATTATTACTTATAAAGTATAACGTGTAGTGGTGATGTTACTCATTTTTCAATAAGAAGAATATTTTTCGTCAATCATTTTAATAGTTTTTTTGCTGAAACGTAAAATTAACCTACCCAAAAAACAAGAAAAAGTCACGGCTGAAATCAGTTTGATTAACTTTGGAAGTAAAAATTAACAAAAATTCAAAATTTTCTACATCGGCAACTTGAGGGGAACAAAAATAAAGTGATTCCAACTTCTCTGATGTTTCACTAATCGTGCTAGGGCTCAACTTTATATTAATTAATGCAAACATGAACAGAACAGACAGGGGAGTCGGTTCTATTTCCTTAGAGTTCCTAAGTCTGGAAATTTCGGGCCATATTCCTGGTAAATTGAAACAATACAAAAAATTATTATGTTTCTATCAACCAAATCAACTGAAATATGTTGGTAGGATGTTGTTGGTGAAATTGAAAGTTCATGTAGCTGACACCTGGGTGTGACGTTGAAAGTGCCGCACCGGACGGCATGGTTCGTTAAATTATTAGTCATGTTTGGTTAGGTACCAAACATGATACAAGCAGCACTCCGCACTTTCACCCGCGTAGTTCCCGTTCCCGTGAGAATACGGGTGAAATAATTTTGAAAATCCTGTAGTTTTTGAGTTTATTCTTTACAAACATACAATTTTTTTCTACTTAGTCTGTCCCACTGCTGGGCAAAAGCCTCCCCAAAACCCTTCCAGTCATCCCTGGTTTTTGCATGATCCCACCAATCCCGTTCGAAACGATCGAGATCGTCACGCCAACGTTTTCTAGGCCGACCCCGGCGGCGCCTCGCATCTTCGGCAATGCCGGTTAGTGAGCGTAGCACGATGTTGGGCACTCGCTCGATCCGTTTGAAGCCGAGAATGCTACGCTCCATCGCCCTTTGGCAAATTTTCAGTTTGGACTTCTGTGCCTCAGTCAGTGACCATGTCTGCCCGTGGTAGGTTAGGACGGACAGGATGCACATGTCGATAAGTCGGCGCTGGAGTGTCGATGGAAGGTCGCACTTCATGTGCTCCTTCATAGACCAGAAGCTCCTCCAGGCGTTCGCGATATCCCTGTCTTGCCTGTTTTCGAAGGATGCTATCTGGCTTAAGTAGACGTATTCATCGACATATTCCAAAATGTTTCGTGCTATTAGACGTCATGATCTTGGTCTTGGACTGATTCATTTGAAGACCAACCCGAAAACTTGCCGCGCTCAGATCTTCGAGCATTTTTTTGCAGGTCTAGAGCTGTCATCTGCAAAAAGCAAATTTGTCAGGCGTTTGCTTCCGACAACAATTCCTTTGTTCGCCCATGAAGTGGTGAGGGTTTTAAATACTCCTCTAGAATCTTCTAGAGTGCTGGTAAAAAGGATAGGTGAAAGAGGGTCATCCTGCTTGACTCCTTTCTTGATTTAAAATGTTGGCCCTGCAGAATTGAGTTTGTTATTTGCAAAACTATTGGAGTAAATGGATTTAATTAAATATATGTCAACTTGATCTGTTGGTTTTTTAGTGCTTCAAATATGGCCATTTGTTTAAGACATACATATGTATTTATAAAGTAAATGATTATTTAAATAGTAAATTTTGACATTGTATAGATATGACAATTTGAAATTTGAATTGGATGTAAATCTATTAATATTAGAATCTCCGTTCATTCTTATGTAGGTACTTGTAACTACAGACATTATTTTGCACGCTGATCAATCAGTGATGTATGTGAAGCTGACTTACTTAATCCTAAAACCTTTGTACCATACTTCTGGCAAATAAACAATTTAATTTCATTTCATTTCACTATCAAACGCTTTTGTAAAGTCGATAAAAGGCAGGTAAAGTTGTTTATGGTGTTCTGTGTATTTTTCGATGATTTGATTTAATGTGTGGAGGTGATCTGTAGTGGAAGAGAAAGGACGAAACCTGCCTGTTCTGGTGGCTGGTGGAGATTGAGCTTGCCTTGTATTCGATTTTGTATTATCTTGATGAAGGCTTTATACAGACGTGACACTAGGCTGATGGATCTATAATTGCCAATGTTTAATTTGTCTCCCTTTTTGTATAGAAGGACAATATTGGAGTGACACATCTGTTTGGGGAACTGACCTTTTTGCAGAATGGTATTAAACATGTTCGTGATGTGGGAGAGTAGTGTCTCCAATTTTTAGTGCCTCCGTTGTTACACCATCATCACCTGGACTTATATCAAACTTCATCGTTTTTAAGACATCGTGGACATCTTTGCCGGTGATGATGGGTATAGTATCAGGACACTGATACTCTACGACAGGATGTTTTTGTAAGAGTTTTCTTCAGAGACTTATAGACTATATAGACTTATAGTCTTTATAAAAATTGGTGCATATATTTGTTCATATCGTATGAACATACAAAATACAGCATACAAATCTTTCTTATTTATGGTTTTAAGAGATGAGATAAGAGATTTATCGCCTTTAGCCAAAGATTTAAATCGTTAGATGCGCCCTGACCAAAACTATAGCATTGTCTTTTATTGTGTGTGTAACAACAATTCCGACGAACGCACACCGGTTTTGCCAATAAACCAAACTGTTATTGTTACCATCAATTGTTAAATTATATTGCACGCACTTTCGAGAAAAAAATAACACGCACCACGTTCGGCTAATATGTGTTTAGGGGTGCACTGATTTAAATGAGCGTGCTCCCTCATTCGTGTGGAAACAAAACGGCGCGGTCTCATAACGGCAAGGTCTCTAAAGATTTAAATCCTTGCTTCTAGCATGTTTTCCATGTCGTTTTCAATGTGATAGTGGCAACCGAAAATCTCATGGCCTGAAAGGTTGTTTTGAAGCTCGATTGACGACAAGATCCATATCTTAATGTCTTCGAATTAATATAAATTTAACTGACCTAGGGCGTCGACCACAGGTGCGTCGACCAGGCCTAAGCCAGAAACCCTTATAGTCAGCGTATTTGAAAACCATGCACACGCACAGTCTGTCAGTAAGCTCTTAGATGTGACAGGGTTCTAGAGAGCCAATTTCTAGTGTTTTCATCTGATTGCTGCACCTGTGGAAACAATAGGACAGGCTTCTATTTGTTGCGACAGGCTAGTCAAAACTTTGTTAATGAGTCCATTAGCTTCCATCACAAAGTTGTACTTACCACTTGTGTGTACAGCCAAGTTCAATTACACTGACATCGGTCTTACATAATGGTGTTTACAACTAAACATCTGACCAGTTATACTCGTAGGTATACAGAGTGTATAGAATTGGTACGATATAAGATCGATGCAGGCGCCAAAACAGCTCTTGAAATTAGATAAATTTCAAAGTAGCCCGAAAAGTCGATACTCTTTGGGACCAACCTGAGGTACTAAATATCGTTAATAACTGTCTCCAAGAACATTGCAGGCAAAGGTCTCGAAAATTAAGCAGGCACGTTATTTCCAATTTCCAACCGATTTAGATTCATTATTCAACCGACAGAATTCTGTGTCTCCAGGCTACCTAAAATAATATTCATCATCATCATCATCATTACAGCCGTAAGACATCCACTGCTGGACATAGGCCTCCCTCATTGACTTAGAGATCCAAGTTCATGAGGGGTTGTTGCCATACTCACCACGCTTGGCAGGCGGGTTGGTGAGCGCAGTATAGGATGTTGATACACGGATAGACGCTGCTGCCCATCTTCCGGAGGTATCCCTTAGCAGGCTCTTACTGCATCCATGGGCATGAGAGGAGGGGTATCATTCTACTGCCGGCACCCCACGGCGGAAATATAATATTCAATGCGTCGGAAATAAAATCTTCTCAGCATCAACATCTTAGTTTTGTCGGTTATATATAACTTTGATATTATTATTTTTTATAACTATAAATTCCAATTCACAAGAATAACAACTATAAAATAACTGTTTTCGAAAGAAACGCACATATTTTTCTATTTTCTTTAAAAGTTTCAGCTCCTTTTTACCCGTATCTGCGCCGTCGGTGGACGGAAACATATTTAGAAGAATCTAAATTCCAAGCAGTAAATTCCAGAAAGTTCCGCTTAATACAGCACATCGTAAAAAGTAAATTCGTTTTCAATTCACCCAGAAGTGGTCTGCTTCTGGGAGTTTCGAGTAAATCACCGTCTTTATTGATGACCTCTGTGGCGCAGCGGGCGAAGGTCTGCCTGCGATGCAAGATGTTGCGGGTTCGATTCCCGCCTCGGGACAAATTTCTGTACGACCTGCAGATATTTGTTCAGGGTGTTCTGGATGTTTTATATATATAATAAAAAATATCTATCTATGTAGTATAATGCCTTAAGTATATCAGTTATCTAGTACCCATAACACAAGCTCTGCTTAGCTTGGGGCTGCTGTGTGAATTGTCCAGCATTATTTATTTATTTATTTTTATTTACTATAAAGTTAAATACAATAAATATTTAACCGGTGGCCGAATTATCCTATTGATTTGGTTTGACATTTGGTATTCATTGTAGTTTTACTGTCTAATTAATGCCTTACAGCAAGTTTATAAACTAGCATTGCATTAGTGGCCTCCCTCTCAATTATGATCAGGAGAAGGTTGTTAACATACTCGCCACGCTTGGCAGGCGGGTTGGCGAGCGCAGTACGAGATGTTGATGTACGGAAAAACGCTGCTGCTCATCTTCTGGAGGTTTTCCTACATAGATGAAACAATCTGAAATGCAAAATCCCTTGTCGTCAGAATATCGGTGATCTTCCAAGTGCGCTCCGCGAAGGCCGTGAAGATATCGGACCTGATGCTGCTGCGGCGGGTCGGCGTGATCGTGGGCGTGGCGTGCGGGCTGCTGGCCGTCCGCACGCTGGTGGCGCCGCCCGCCGTCATCGTGGGCCGCACCAAGGACGACCTGAAGGCTTACTTGTGCAACACCGATTGGTGGGACCACTCCTTTACCACGCGTAAGTGGAACTGTGTATATATAAAACTAGCTTCTGCCCGGCCGCCGTCATCGTAGGACCCAGAACGACCTGAAGGCTTACTTGTGCAACACCGATTGGTGGGACCACTCCTTTACCACGCGTAAGTGGAACTGTGTATATATAAAACTAGCTTCTGCCCGGCCGCCGTCATCGTAGGACCCAGAACGACCTGAAGGCTTACTTGTGCAACACCGATTGGTGGGACCACTCCTTTACCACGCGTAAGTGGAACTGTGTATATATAAAACTAGCTTCTGCCCGGCCGCCGTCATCGTAGGACCCAGAACGACCTGAAGGCTTACTTGTGCAACACCGATTGGTGGGACCACTCCTTTACCACGCGTAAGTGGAACTGTGTATATATAAAACTAGCTTCTGCCCGGCCGCCGTCATCGTAGGACCCAGAACGACCTGAAGGCTTACTTGTGCAACACCGATTGGTGGGACCACTCCTTTACCACGCGTAAGTGGAACTGTGTATATATAAAACTAGCTTCTGCCCGGCCGCCGTCATCGTAGGACCCAGAACGACTTGAAGGCTTACTTGTGCAACACCGATTGGTGGGACCACTACTTTACCACGCGTAAGTGGAACTGTATAGGAGTTATCGTGGCTTGACATCATCATTATCACGATCACAACACATTATTAACACATTATTATATATGTATAATCGGGTATTTATCTCATCCGTGTCTTCCCAGGACCATGCTTGGTGTTATCTAAGCTAAACGTTGAGAAATAATAATAGTACATTATGGTACAAGTGTGTTGTGTATGTTGGTAATTACCACTGAGGCGCCATTGAGGACCGCGCCGTTAGGTGAGGGTCTTAAGAGAGCCGATGACGGTAATCATCAATACACATGTGTATCATAAGTTCCAACCGACGAACTTTCAACTTTTATGAGTGTGGAATTTTGGCCTAAAGGAGTCAAATTCCGACGGTTCATTGGACGCCTGCAAGCGGACGCCGTGAATCGTCGCTATGAGACAGGAACAGCACTATAAAGTTAACTTTATAGCGAGTAGACAACCTTTCAACCCTGAGTCGGTATCCTGTCCCCTTCATGGGGAAATCCTACACCTCCTTGGTCTGCACGGCGTAGTGAACCCGTGAGACGTACAGTGGGGTAGTAGGCACCTCCGCTCGGAACCCTGAACACGTTCCTGAGGCAGTACCACACCGATTGGTGGGACCACTCCTTTACCACGTGTAAGTGTTATTGTTGATTAAAACCACCACTAGACCACTAGTTTTAGTGTTACTGCTGATTTACTACGCGTGAGTGTCACTTTTGTTGTGTAATACCTTTTGCGGGGGGTAAAACCGATCGGACGAGAGGTGACGCGTGACGCTTGGAGATGTGCGAGTAAGTACTAGGGTTAGAAAGTCGTTTGAGAGCGAAGACCACGAGATTTGTTGCCTGTTGCTAGATACGTAATCAGGCTGCCTGAGCCGTGGGATACCGGCAGTAGAATGTTACTCCTCCTTTCATTCCCGTGGATGCAGTAGGAGTCTGCTAAGGGAGACTAGTACCCCCGGAAGATGGGCAGTGGCGTCTTTCCGTGTATCAAGATCATGTACTGCGCTCGCCAACCCACCTGACAAGCATGGCGAGTATGGCAACAACACCCTCATGAAAGAGTTGTCCCACATCATTCAATCATGGGACTTCCAGTCTGTCCGGGACACATGTCTGTACGATCTGCAGATATTTGTCCAGGGTTTTCTGGATGTTTTTCTATATAATAAAAAAATCTATCTAAGTAGTTTCATCTATAACAGTCACCTAGTACCCATAACACAAGCTCTGCTTAGCTTGGGGCTAGATGATGCTGTGTGAGTTGTCCAGCATTATTTATTTATTTATTAGTAAATGTGTGTTGTTTGGCGCAGTGGAGGTGATATTCCTGATGTGGGGCATCCGTCTCTGCATAGTGGTGCGCAAGGCACCTTCGGAGTTCAACGAGAGCCGGTTCATATCCATGGCCATCTACAACGAGTTCCTGCTGTCTGTTTTCCTAAATATATCCATGTGAGTGTTACAATACTATATTTTACTTGTCTTTTTTAAACTTTAGCGAACACGACTTATTACAATCATGTGAACTAACCCGATTTCAGCCCGTTAGAACAAGTTGTTCATGATGGTCATTCACATTTTTTACTTATTTTCATTTTACTATTTGACTAGTTTGTGTGATGTGAAGATGATCCTGAGGTCGTAATGAGATTTATTTTTTATTTTATTAAAAAAACAACTGTGAGGTGTTAGGCATTTTTATCTATACAGCAACTCTTTGATGATTTTAATTTTGATTTTATTTTAATTTTATTAATTGTATTTTAATTTTAATTTTATTCTATGTGTTTGATTATTTTTGTGTAAATTTATTATTGATGGATTTATGTCTGAATAAAGAAACTTTTTTTTTATTTTTTATTTATTTATTAATTTTCGGAAGTCAATGACCCTATTAAGAATCAGCTGGCGTTTAGGTTGTTTTAATCGTATAATCAGCTGTTGAAGTTGAAGCTTTTGTGGTCTTTTTTGAATGAAAATCACCGCATCCCAAAAATTCGTAGAACTGAAGTTGTTCCTTGGGTGGTCAGAATCACCCTCTTTCGGCAAAGTACACGAGCGACCCTCCCCTGTGTCGCAAGGAACCTCACTTGGAAAAAAAGTTTTTCGAACGAACGAATTCGTTTGTGCTTTATTCAATTTAAATGTGTTTTGTAATTATTTTGTAAACTGACTATTCTATGTAGCATTTTGCTCTATTGAATAAACACTTATTGATTTTGATTTTGATCCAATCAGCGGAAAAGACTTGACAAAGTCGTAGAACAAGGTTGTTAAGGTTAAGGACACAACATCCCTCTTACAGCGTGTATACAACATGATAACCAGACATAATACAATTTACCAACGTAGCCCGCGGTGGGATTCGATTCCACAAGCTCAGCAATCATTACAAGCGGATATTATTATGATGTAGATTCGATCTATTGGTTAACAAATTCTAATACAAAAATTCTCCATAAGGGCTTGATTAGCAATATAAAGTCAGACCATTTAGGCCAGCACATTCAAATTAAACAGCAACAAAAACAAAATGTAAAAAGAAAAATTACTTTTATACCTGTGACCATGCATCGATCTGAACAACTGAAATGTAAATTGAATACAAAATTTCCACCTTACTACTCAAATAACAACCCTAATGAGTCATATTGCAATTTTTTCAATGCATTTAGCAATATGTTTAATTCAATATTTACATCAAAGTCGATAATGGTCACAGATAAACATAACTTTAATGAGTGGGCAACAGTGGGTATACATAGAAGTAGACAAAAATTATATGATCTTTATAGTGAAAAACATTATAATTTTAGTGAAGAATTTAAAGAAAAGGTTAAAAATTACTCAAAAATTTTTAGAAAAGTCTGCCATATTGCTAAGTCTAATTATATAAGTTCAAAAATTAAAAATAGTGATAATAAAATTAAAGCTACTTGGAAAATAATAAACAAAGAAACTGGAAATGTGAGTAACTTTAACAACCACTTCAAATTGAATTATAATAATACCACCTACAAAAGTGATGAAGATGTAGCCCAAGCATTTGAAACATTTTTTACTGACATTCCAATTTCTACCACAAAGTCTTTAAACTCTTCTCACCTGATCGCCGAGTCCTTACTTAGCGAAAATGTACCTAAATGTGATAGTAATTTTAAATTCCAATATGTGGACAGCGGCGATATAGTTAAAGCCTTTAAAATGTTAAATGTCAAGAAAACTGCAGATCTCTGGGGTATTTCTGTAAACACTGTAAAACCATTAGTAGACACAATCGCACCTGAACTGGCTTTTATATTTAATGAATGCATTGACTGTGGCGTATTTCCTGATCTAATGAAACACAGTAAAATAATACCTTTATTCAAATCAGGTTCTAAGTCGGATCCCACTAACTTTAGGCCGATATCAGTACTGCCGACATTTAGTAAAATTTTTGAAAAGCTTATTTTAAATCAGCTATCTAAGCACTTTAACGACAACAAGTTGCTTCACTGCAAGCAATTTGGCTTTACACGCGGTCGTTCCACTACTGATGCCGGTATAGAGTTAATCTCGCATATCTATGATGCTTGGGAGAAGTCGCAAGACGCTATAGGTGTTTTTTGCGACCTTTCAAAAGCATTTGACTGTGTACACCATGAAACATTGATCGGGAAATTGCGCCACTATGGTGTTAGAGATATCTCTTTAGATCTACTTAATTCTTATCTCAGTAACAGGATACAAAGAGTTGATGTTAATGGAAAACGTTCTTCGGGATCTGTAGTTACAATGGGTGTACCGCAGGGATCAATTCTTGGGCCTTTTCTATTTTTAATTTACATTAATGATCTACCTCATCTTGTCAAAAACAATCATGAGATTGTATTGTTTGCTGATGACACTTCACTTTTGTTCAAAATGAAACGACGTACCACCGATTATGACGAGGTGAATAATGCAATCTCAGAAGTTGTTAATTGGTTTAATGTCAATAACCTATTACTTAATGAAAATAAAACAAAATGCATTAGATTTACTCTCCCGAATGTAAAACAGGCTGATGCCAACATTAAATTGAAAGGTGAAAGTTTAAACCTTGTAGAAAAAACTGTATTTTTAGGCATAACTTTGGACAATAAGCTTCAATGGGGCCCGCATATAGAACAACTATCGGGTAGGCTTAGTTCTGCAGCATATGCAGTCAAAAAAATCCGCCTTCTTACAGACGTAGATACCGCTAGACTTGTTTACTTCAGCTATTTCCACAGCATTATGTCTTATGGCTTACTGCTGTGGGGATGTGCTGCAGATATAGACACCGTATTTGTGCTGCAGAAGAGGGCTATTCGTTCTATCTACAATATGGGTCCCAGAGAATCACTTCGCACTAAATTTAAAGAAATAAATATAATGACAGTAGCTAGTTATGGTTAGCCCTCACCCTTCTGCATTAGATTAAGCCTAGATTCTACTTTCTGCATACGCAACATTGTAGTTTCAGGAATTGTATTTATCGCTAACTAAGCGTCTAGACTAAGTCCGGTGACGGCTCTGCGAACCGCACCCGAACAATCTTACTTCATTATATTCTCGCCTCCAAATCGGCACAGACGTAATCACGTAGTTTTAATTTTAGATTAATTACCCAATATTGTTTTTTAAAAAGGCAATATTACGTTCCCAAACCAAGAGTGGCGCAGCCGCAACGGATTTTCCTCATTTTCACGGGTTTTACGCGATTTTCCGACGTCCAAATTCGTCCGGAAATATATTCTCGAAAATTCCAAAAGTGATAGAGTAAAATCTGACGAACCAAATAAATTACTCTAGTGAAACGGGTTAGGAAAAGTGAGTATGGGAGTAGCAGTCGGTTGGTGAGTAAAACTTTTCGCCAATCCTTGTTCCCCTAATCCTCCTATATATTTTATATATATTTTCCTACTTTTTAGAAAACGTATTTTGTTATTATTGAGATCAAACCTCTCTCATTATAACTGATCTGGTTAATTTGTATGCAATTCTATAGCGTTAACCTTCGTTCTAAAAATAGAACATAGAGTAAGAAATGTTTAGAGAGTACAAATTTTAAAATTCATTTTTGTACTGTAGTTAATTTTATTTTAGTTTAGTGTTAGTGATCTACAAATCGATCATAATTTAATGTTTAATTAAGATTTAAATTTTAGAAATATTTTATACAATTTTCAGATATCCAAAACTTTATTTTGCTTTTACTGTTTTATTTTTTGTGTGTTCTATTGATTTTTACTGTGTTTATTTTACTGTGCATTTTTGTGTATTTTGTGTGTGTTTTTGTGTAATTTGTTTAAAAGTGCGTATTCTCTGAGTAGTGCTTAACTCTATCAATATGACGACGCCCGAGATAAAACTTAACCTAATTCCAAAAGAAATAATAAGTTTAATTCCTGTGTTTAGAGGAGACAAAAGACAGTTAAATTTATACCTTAGAAAATGTCAATATATTATTGATCGGTTTTATCAGGCAAATAATGAAGAACAAAATTTATACGTCTTCAACGTTTTAACGAGTAGACTTTCAGAGAATGCAGCTGCCCTCTTATCAGAAAGAGAGGATGTGGTGACTTGGTCCGCCTTAAAAGAACTACTTATTCAACATTTTGGAGATCCGCGTAGTGAAGCGTGTATTAACATAGAATTAGAATCGTTAAAAATTAAATCAGGAGAAAGTTATTTGGACTTTTGTAATCGAATCCAAAGTGTGAGATCACTATTAATGTCAAAAGTGAACACTATTGAAGACAGTGATTTAAAACGTGCCAAGTTAGTAATCTATAACAATACAGCTCTGAATGTATTTTTATACAACCTTCCTGAAAATATGGTTCGGATAGTGAGGCTTAAGACACCATCCACCTTAGAAGCAGCATTAAGTGTTGTGCTCGAGGAAGTTAATTTCATGGAGCAATATAATATGAGAAATCGTATCCATGGTAACAATCTGGTAACTCAACCATCTGGGTACAGGCCCATGTTACCTAATAACAACTTAACACCTAAATTTAATTTTGGTATTCCCCAAAATGGGCAATTTAGGATGCCCCTAGGTCAACTACAGAACAACGAAGCGGTCCGCCCACAAACATTCGGGTATCGACCACAGTTTGGCCTTCAGCTTCAGCAACAGTTTGGCTATAGGCCACCCCAACAGTTTGGTTACAAACCACCCCAACAATTTGGTTACAAACCACCCCAACAATTTGGTTACAAACCACCCCAACAATTTGGTTATAAACCACCCCAACAATTTGGTTATAAACCACCCCAGCAGTTTGGACAACACAATCAGCCATTACAATTTGGAGTTAGCCAACCGCAGGTTCAAAAGCCTCAGGTACAAAATACCGACGTATCTATGAGGACAGCACCTCTTAGACCTCAAGCACCTCCTCAAGGTTTTAAATTAAATGAACTAAATGAAAACGAATGCGAACCCAGCTATGATTTTGGATACGACTATGATGATTTTGAATATTGCAACGAACATTTTGAGGATACGGAACAAAGTGACGTTCATCAGGCGGTGGATTTTTACGATCCTGCCCCCAACGACAAGAAATCCTAGAAATAAATTGTATAGAAACTGAGAACTTACTTGAAGAAAATTTAGGTAAACTCAGACTTGACTATGATTATGAGATGATTCATAAAGCAGGTAAGCAAAACGCTAATGCGGATGCCTTATCTAGAATTAAGATCAATGTTTTAGGGTCAGACGATGAAAATCAATCGATGAAAGTTAATGTTGATGATAAAGACGAAAAACTAAAGAAACACCTAGATAATGTAGTCAAAGATATAAAAACGTTAACAGCAGAAAAGAAAACGGCACGTCATGACTCATCAACGACAACAGTATCAGATTCGAGTAGGACAGCTACAGCTAGTCCTATAGCGATTTCTGACACCCTATCAAGACCACCTAGTATTGAGAATTTTACTGAATATCCTGTACGATCTGAATCAAGTAAATCACAAACAGTTCATTCAGCTGTAGAATTAGAATCAACCGGTATACCGATTTTACATGAAGCTATATACACAAAACCTAATCAAATTTTAATAAACTCATGGTTTAAAAATCAAATGCAAGTAAAGAATTTATCTCGAGAGACACAAAAGGTTTTGGAAGTTTTTCTACCAACGGACAATCCGGAATTGGTTAAAGAATTCCTAAAACAATACATAAAGCCGAAGATTAAATATTTTATCTATTTTAAATGTTTGAAAGTTTTCTAAATGTAACTGAAACTATTAATGAAAACACTGTTAGTTTAGATAACCGTTTAAAGAAAGCAGAAATAATGTTAAGAGACTTAGCTGTTAAAGAAAACAATTGGGTTTTCAACACATATGTACATCGTAGGATTATTTAACAATTTAACAGGTAATTTCCGTACTCTTTTTATTAGATTAAGTGAAACTGAAACTGCTTTAGCCTTAAGTAGAGTCTCTATACTACATCAATCTATCGTGAATTCTACTGAACTGTTATACCATATGAGATTGATTTCTGTAAGCTTAGTGTATTCGCCTACCGAAGATAATTTGTTAAAATTAGAGGAAACAATATGTGTAAAATCTTATATTAAGAAAAACCAGATCACATTTATTATGGAAATTCCTATTACTGATATTTGTACTTATAACTATTATAAAATTTATTCCTTACCTATTTTCCACCAATCCGAAAATCAAACCGTATCTATTTTTCCCAAATACCCTTACCTTTTGGCGAAAGGAATGAAATACTTACCGATTGTGAAACCATGCCGCCCGTTATCTACTGGCGACCTTTTTCTATGTAATGCAGACAAACGAGCTTTGTACCATGAGCTCACCTGCAGCAGCTGATGAAATTCGACGACGACCTTACTTATTGTACGCAGCATCAGATCCAATTGGAAGATGTAAGACTCCAGCGAATCAACGCCGATACCTGGATCCTGTTTAGCAGACTACCCTAACTAAACATTGTGACAACGAGGTCAGTAAGCAGCCTGTATTCGGGACATACATACATCGTGACCATCGACGAGCCTTGTGATTTGGAGATCAATGGAATTCGTATAAGCCACCGAATCTACATAGAATCGGAAGTTGTGAAGCCAATTCCAGTTTTCACCCTGCCGCAGCTACGCGTGAACGCGAATCTATCCGGTGCACGAGCACTGAACATGAAAGGAATCAATTTAGACGAAGTGAAGTACATGTCGTATTCTTTAAAGCATAGTGCAGTTATTGAAAGTGTTTTGAAAGAAAGGAAATACTATAACTTCAGTGAAAATTTAGGTTACGTTACTTTAGGCTTAGTAATCATAAGTTTTCTTGTATTTTTACTATTTGTGTGTCGGCTAAAATTGCTGAAAATTGTATCATTAAAGCAAAATTATCGGAACTAATCTCAAATCGATCCAACCGATAATTTTCCTCTTAGGGATGGAGGAGTTATGGTTAGCCCTCACCCTTCTGCATTAGATTAAGCCTAGATTCTACTTTCTGCATACGCAACATTGTAGTTTCAGGAATTGTATTTATCGCTAACTAAGCGTCTAGACTAAGTCCGGTGACGGCTCTGCGAACCGCACCCGAACAATCTTACTTCATTATATTCTCGCCTCCAAATCGGCACAGACGTAATCACGTAGTTTTAATTTTAGATTAATTACCCAATATTGTTTTTTAAAAAGGCAATATTACGTTCCCAAACCAAGAGTAGCTTGTCAATATATTTATGAGAACCTGTTGTACACCCATAAAAATATTGCTTCGTTTAAGAAAAACAGCGACAATCACAATGTAAATACAAGAAATAAGAATAAACTCGCTGTGCCCACTACTAGGCTCCATAAGGTAAAAAAATCTTTTAAAGGGCAATGTATACGCTTCTACAACAAACTCCCAAGTGAGTTGCAGAAGTTATCATTAAATAAATTCAAAAACATTATTAAACGCAATCTGTGCGATAAAGCTTATTATAAAATATCAGATTACCTAGAGGACAAAACCACTTGGGACGGAATCTGCTCCAACTCCGTCAAACGTAGCATAAGACAAAATCAAATTGTTAAATGATGACTATAACGACCGAGTTAGGTTCTTCTGTTCACTTCTTTTCCTAACTCGCGTGTCATCTGAAGTGAACAGGTTCAATTATGTGCTTTATTCTATTTATTTGTGTTGTTTTATTTTGTAAGTTGTGACGCGTCAATAAGGTCCATGCGGCCGCACTGAATAAAGTATTTTTTGAATTTGAATTTGAATTTGGTTGAATGGGATACATTTTTGAAATAAGCTTCAGGTGACATACGAGTTATGATGCATACACAACCAAATTGCAGTATAAAAAATAATCTGTACTGTAGTGTTTGTGTATTTGAGCTACATTTAATATCCCTGTTGTCTCGGGTTCGCGGGTAGCGGGGGGACAGTCACGTGAATGCCACAGGCTAGTGCGGACGTGTTTACCCTGGCTACTGGTGACGTAACGAGCCAATAAAGGTACCCTACACATGAGAGTACTACATGTGGCGACGAATAAAAAGGTCAGTGCAAATAAATACCTACGTAACGTGGTTATTAGCAAGTTGTTGTTTCGTTAAAGAAAAAAATGCATAAATGACAGTTAACTTAGTAGGTATTGTTAACGAACCTACAATTTGTATACAAGTTAGGTACCTATTTTTTATAAAACAATTTTATTCGACGCGGAATGATTCTTACAAAGATAAGAATATTATGCAGTTGTCGAAACAGTCGACGCGATGATTCTGGAAGGTACCTTCCTCAGTAAGACTTTGTAACCAACAAAATAAACAAAGGCTACTGATAAATATGAGATGTTATTGTATTAGATAGACAGGCATTTTATGCAATTTTGCATTTTGTCACAACGGTTATCTGTTGGGTAAATTATTTATTGCATAGAAATATGCGAATAACTTTATTTGTTGTTGTCTGACAATGATGTTACCCACAGAACAGTTCTGTGATGTTACCTATACATTTATGTGTTTTTTTACTGTGAATTGGAAATAATTTTAAAGCCACCTGATGCTAAAACAAAATGTTGTTTAAGGAACAAAAGCTACATACCTAACTAATATTTTGTCAGACTGCTCAATGATTACTAAACTAATTTAATTAAAGGCAAAGTTGGGTAAATTATTTATTGCATATAAATATGCGAATAACTTTATTTGTTGTTGTCTGACAATGATGTTACCTATAAATTTATGTGTTTTTTTACTGTGAATTGGAAATAATTTTAAAGCCACCTGATGCTAAAACAAAATGTTGTTTAAGGAACAATAGCTACATACCTAACTAATATTTTGTCAGACTGCTCAATGATTACTAAACTAATTTAATTAAAGGCAAAGGTATATAGTCAAGTATCCTCTTGAAATATTTTTATTGACGAACTAAGAATGGTTTTGTACCAAAGGTCAAAGGACGGTATTATTTCGTTGGGTTTTATTATTAACTAAAGACAAGTGAGCGGTTAAAGATAAAAATGTTTTAACAAATTTGCCTTGCCTTGCCTGTTCATTGAATAAGGATGTGAGTACTTACTTAAGGCATTGGTTGTAGATAAAGGTACTTATTGTAGAATCATTTGCATTTTTAACTAATGTACCTGCCTGGAAGGAGTTAAATCTAGGTTTGCCTTAATTAAGGAACTCTCAACCTCTTAGGTACCTATAGTAACTTATAGGGTAATTAATAGTGTATGTAGGCAGCATGGGCCATCATAATATTGTAAACCATGCGTCACCATGCGTAAGCATGGCGTGAGTTGTTTGTAGGCAGCATGGGCCTTCATAATATTGTAAACCATGCGTCGCCATGCGTAAGCATGGCGTGAGTTGTTTGTAGGCAGCATGGGCCATCATAATATTGAAAACCATGCGTCACCATGCGTAAGCATTGGCGTGAGTTGTTCGTAGGCCGCATGGGCCCTCATAATATTGAAAACCATGCGTCACCATGCGTAAGCATTGGCGTGAGTTGTTTGTAGGCAGCATCGGCCCTCATAATATTGAAAACCATGCGTCACCATGCGTAAGCATTGGCGTGAGTTATATGTAGACAGCATGGGCCTTCATGATTGAATGAAGATCATAGCGTGTTGGTTATGTGGTCCATAACTAACCTTTTAGTTGTAAAATCGCCCCAAAGCATTACTTTAAATGTCAAACCTACTTCTACCCCTCGAAAAACTTGATCTTGAAGGTGACAATGTCACACCTGCCTTGCGTTGGTAAAAATGGAGAAGGTCGTTAAATAAAGAAGGTCTTTGTATGAAGGTGATTGTACAATCTTTCCTGTCTATGCAAAGGTTGCCTGGAAGAGTTTACTATTAGCGATGAGGCCGCCCATTGTGCATTCGTGGTTATTTTAAGTTTTCTTACTGTATATAATTTAAGTTTTGGTGTACAATTAAGATATACTTATTTATTTGTTCATTTATTATTTTCTTGGATGCCACTGAAACAAGAGGTGCTAAGAAAAAAAGAGCTACCTTGTTACTTATTAGGAGGGTTGGAATTACAAGAGATTATTTATAATTTACCGGGAGCATACATTGCTGCTTCTGCAGTGTTGATGGTTTTGAAATCACAATTGAAAAACTAAACGGATACTTTCTTCCGAAGTACAACAAAATCTACTTAAATCTGTTTCGTCAAGATAAAGGACAATTTTAAAAATTTGTAGTTAGATTCAAACAACAGGCTGGAAGTGTAAATTTACAAATACTGAAGAAAATTTGATTGACCATACTGTAGACAAATGTTTGTCATCCTATCTCAGAAAGAAGATATTGACATAAGGAGATAATTTTACGTTAGATTAGGTGGAATATCAGCTAAAATGCTATGGACAAAATAGAAATACATGAATTGCTTGACAGTGACATTATTGAAGAGGTTTATGGACCCTCTCTTTGGATATCGCCATATTAAAGGATAATCGTGATCTTAAATACCTAGTGGTGTTCTATCATTAAAAAATAATATGAACATCATTGAACAATTTTGTGTTTCTAAAACATTAGAAAAACTGCAAGGCTTGGTAAATTATATCAATAAGTGGCAGCCAATTAGCTTCGATGACAGAACCGTTAAATGCGACTTAAGAGAACAAAGAAAGCTAGTATAGAACAATTGTGTACAGAAGGAAGGCGACTTAAGAGAACAAAGAAAGATAGAAAGATAGATAGATAAATAGATAAAACGTTTATTTACGACTGCAGACACACATACAAGAAACAAAAGCTGAGTATAACATTACAATACATCAAATAAACACAAAATAAAACAATTTAAGACAATATAATTAGCAATCAAAATGTTATGTGTGTGCTGCAGTATGTCAAAAGATTATGGCTCAGCGTGAGATATGCTCAAGGAGCAAACGCTGATTTTCAGCCATAGCCTGTAGAGTGCAAGCAGAACGAGACGCAATCCGTGTGTTGTGTACCTACATTATTTAAGTGTTATGCAGATGGTGAATAGATTGATATTAATTAATTAAATTAAGATTGATAGCATGTATCGTGTACTGTTGTTGTTATGTTTTGCAGAGGTTGTAGTCCGATTTTTGGCAAACGAAGTGCTTAAGTTGTTTTGTGAAAGCTAGTATAGAACAATTGTGTACAGAAGAAAGGCGACTTAAGAGAACAAAGAAAGCAACGCTGATTTTCAGCCATAGCCTGTAGAGTGCAAGCAAAACGAGACGCAATCCGTGTGTTGTGTACCTACCTACATTATTTAAGTGTTATGCAGATGAGGTTGTAGTCCGATTTTTGGATATCGCCATATTAAAGGATAATTGTGATCTTAAATACCTAGTGGTGTTCTATCATTAAAAAATAATATGAACAGCATTAAACAATTTTGTGTTTCTAAAACATTAGAAAAACTGCAAGGCTTGGTAAATTATATCAATAAGTGGCAGCCATTAGCTTCGATGACAGAACCGTTAAAGGCGACTTAAGAGAACAAAGAAAGCTAGTATAGAACAATTGTGTACAGAAGAAAAGGACCAGGCATTCCATCAGTTGAAACAAACGATATCTACAGTCAGAACATTCGGATATAACGATGTTAATGACGAAACATAGGTCAGGGTATATAAAAGGGTTAGGTAAGGGGCCATTCAGAAAATGATAAGAGACCGAGAATTATTGCGTACCTACGAAAATGGAACATTGTTGACACTTGTACAAAAATACAGCCAAACTGAAAAAGAAGCCCTTGGTTCCGTTTAGGCAATCAAACACTTTAGTGTAAGGTATTTCATTTCATTTCATTTCGGTAAGAAATTCTACTTCATCACGGATCATAAGCCATTAGAGCGTTGGGTATTATGGTTACAGTCTTACCAGTTTACTTTGGCATTATGGCCACCATTTGTATGCTGTTTTTGTAAATTGTGTGCAATAAAGTATTAAATAATAATATCAGATACAAACCTGGAAAAGTAAAAAATTGGTGACCCCCTGTCTCGACTCTCTAAATGTGCTGATGTACCACCAGGGACCATTTAAGATTACGTTCACCATATTGTAGAACAAGCTTGTCCATGTGCTGTCCCGATACAAACCATAATGTCAATCAGGGACTTATTTTCAATTTTCGTTTTTAAACGAGCACATCCTACCTACTGTTTCAACTAAATGTAATTATACCTAGTCCATGAGAACCTTATTTACTCGTATTATATAAAATTTCTTATCTCATATATCTACATATTAAACATATATTTATTATTACGTAAGAATGCTTTTTATATATAAAATTAATTATGTACAATTAATAATTACATTCTTATTGGTATTTTATAATATATAAGTACTAAGTTCATATTATTAAGTTTATATTTTATTATGTTAGAAGTTAAATATTTATCTTTCATATCTAATTTGTATTTTTATTTTGCATAGCTGTAATTTAATTGGCCTGTTTTGATAATTATAGTTTATAATTGCCTATGTTAACCTAGAATGTTCTTTTGTTATTATTACCATGCTATAATCGTATGTACACGAGGCGAAAATCCTTACCTTGCTGTAACACAGTTCTTAACTAGCACGGGAGGTAAGGGCTTTCTTATTCTGTATACTTACCTACCGCCAATGTTTATTATGTCATTGAGGTATTTCCAAAACTAGCGCAAATGGTTTAGTCTTCCTGGCATAAATAGCTATAGTACCTAGTTGTCTCTTTTTTAGTTAAGTATACTAACTGTGTTGTATTTAAAAGTTTAATAAAGTTATTCTTATTCTTATTCTTATAATGAAGTAACATGATGAAAATGAGCCTTAGAGTCTCTGGTAGCCTTAAAAGTGTCTGTGTCTAACTATCAATGCTGAATCGTCTCTAATAAAACTGTAAGCAAAAGTAAAAAGTATTTTTGAATCCGAACTCGGATTATATGATGACATCGTTCTACGAGGTAGTCGGATTATCACACTGAAGGAATAACGGTAAGCATGAGGCTCATGAAGGCTACCCAGGACAATGATTTACAGAAGGGGATAATGTATAAATGGAAAAATAAACAAGTTGTCAGCAAACGTTAAATCAACCCCGCACATTGTTGAGCAAACGGAAGGTGGAGATGTACTAGTAAGGAATGAAGAAACGGGTCAAATGACCTTTCTGAAAAGAATAGAATGGAAATGGGAAGTCAGCGATAGGGTCACAAATAAAATAAAGAACTGAATGAAGATGAACTGAGAGACCATGAAAAGTAAATAAATCAAAGCAAACGTAAAACAATTAAGATGTGTTAATTATCGAATCATTTAGTTTTGATAATTAAGATTGATGTTGATTTCTTAAAAACATATGGACGTAGTTAAGCAGAAAGGACTCAACCCACACTTTGGTCAAAAATGAGTTATTTATACCAAAGAGGTCCTAAAGGTTGGTTCTTTCACCCAGCAAAAAAGATCCGTGATAGGATAAGCATAAGTTAGTTTTTTGAATGATGCGAGCCAACCCACATAAGGGTGGGTATATTTTTTTTATCAACTGTAATAACCCAGGCTTCTTGAATCGTTTTAGAGAAATCCAATTTCAAAGAAGCAAGTCAAAATTGAATATAACAGGATTGGCTCAAGCCACATAAATCGTTTCAGTTAAATTTACCTTCATTAGAACAAGTCTATCTTTCATTCAGCTAAAACGACTCAAACTGCGTGGGTCATATCTGCTAAATAGATTTATTAAGAAACAAGCTTGTCTTATGTTTAACGAAAACGACTCAAACCGCGTGGGTCATATCTGCTGAAAAGATTTATTAAGAAACAAGCTTGTTTTACGTTTAACGAAAACGACTCAAACTGTGTGGGTTTTTACTGATAAATTGATTGACAAGGAAACTATCCAATTTTGCACTCATCCTAAATGACCTAAACCACAGATTACAGAAACCCTACACTACGTTAATAACACACACGAATTAATTAATTATCCGATTCAACAAAAATTATGTTTGAGATTCAATATTTTTTATAGAAAATGAAAAATGCAATCAAAATTTTTCTATTTATATTTATTATTAATCAAAATTACCCGTAACGTTCAGACGAACACCTTTAACGCAGGCTGCCTTTACCGTTCGGCCACGGAACAATTGACCGTCGGGTCGAAAATCTTGACTGCCTTTATCGGCTTCGAGTTCGAAGTTCGCGTGCAAGTCCCGTCGGAGACAAAATTTTGATTGCATTTTCTATAAATGATACCTTAGTGTGGGTTTTACACTTTAAATACAATAGTTTTTAATTTACAATATAAAACAAAAAAGTGAAATAATTACTGCAATTTAATGAATCACAGGCAGAGCCAGATGACGAAACTGAAGAGGGAACATAGCAGTATAACGTCAAGTAAAGCAGAAGTGTTAAGGGAAGTCGAAAGGTTCTATGGACGGCTCTACGATTCGGTCACAACCTGTTTTCAGTGCGGCCAACGACCCAAGAACTAAACTGACCCGACATTAAACCGAGGATATCCCGGACATCAGCCTGTACGAGATCAGGATGGCCTTGAAACAGCTTAAGAACGACAAAGCGCCGGGTGAGGACGGAATCACTTCAGAGCTTCTGAAAGCCGATGGATCTCCGGTACTTAAAAGTCCTTCAGAAGCTATTTAATTCCGCCTTGCTTCAAGCCGGGTGGAACCTTCAAGGTAAGACGCCAGAAGCATGGAACGAGGGCGTGGTGGTGCTGTTCTTCAAGAAAGGTGACATCACCTTACTTTTGAATTACAGACCCATCTCGCTGTTGAGCCATGTTTATAAGCAATTTTCAAGGGTCATCGCGAACCGTCTCGGACACAGCTTTGATGATTTCCAGCCTCCCGAACAAGCCGGGTTCCAAAAAGGCTACAGTACCATAGACCACATACATACGCTGCGGCAAGTTATACAGAAGACCGAAGAGTATAACTTGCCGCTATGTCTCGCGTTTGTGGACTATCAGAAAGCCTTCGATTCGATCGAAACATGGGCGGTGCTTGAGTCTCTCTAACGATGCCGAATTCACTATCGGTGCATCGAAGTGTTGAAGTGTTTGTATACAAACGCCACTATGTCAGTCCGAGTACAAGAACAGAGCTCGAAGGCGATTCCCTTAAAAAGAGGCGTAAGACAGGGAGACGTAATCTCCCCGAAACTGTTTACGACCGCTTTGGAAGATGCCTTCAAGCTCCTGGAATGGGCTTCAATATTAACGGCGAATATATCAGTCACTTTCGATTTTCTACGATATTGTGGTCATGGCAGTCGATGGAAGAGCTCAGCACAATGCTCGAAGGCCTCAATCGAGTCTCCCAACAGGTAGGCCTTAAAATGAACATGGTCAAGACGAAAATCATGTCAAATGTCCATGTCGTGCCTGCCTCAGTTATGGTTGAGAACTCTGCTTTTGAAGTTGTCGACGCGTACGTATACCTAGGACAAACAGTCCAATTAGGTAGGTCCAACTTCGAAAAAGAGGTCAACCGTCGAATCCAACTCGGATGGGCAGCTTTTGGGAAACTTTGCAACGTCTTTTCGTCCAACATACCTCAGTGCCTTAAGACGAAAGTCTACAATCAGTGTGTGTTACCAGTGATGACATGGAACCGAAACTTGGTCCTTCACTATTGGCCTTATGAATACGAAAGCGAGCTATGGAGAGGGCTATGCTCAGGGTTTCTCTACGGGATCGAATCAGAAGAAGGAGATACGTAGAAGAACTCGGGTCACCGACATAGCCAAACGGATTAGCACGTTGAAGTGGCAATAGGCAGGCCATATAGCGCGCAGAACAGATGGGCGATGGGGCCACAAAGTTCTCGTATGGAGGCCACGGATCGGCAAGCGCAGCGTAGGCCGTCCAACTACAAGATAGGCAGACGACTTGGGGAGAACCGCTGGTCGGCGGTGGATGCAGACGGCTTCCAACTGCAGTACTTGGAGATCAATGAGGGAGGCCTCTGTCCAGCAGTGGGCGTAAAAAAGTAAACTGGCTCAAAACCAAAGAAACTAGTATTAAGAAAAGTTCAAAACATTCCATTATTACGAAAATAGATGGGGTAGAGAGAGCTCAGCATTAAAAAAAAAGGTAAAGGAAAATTAGTATCTGATATAGGTTCATATGTGAAGATGACTTCGTTTGTCTTAGGCCTTATGACAAAGAAATTGCGCAGGCCAAATTATATGACCTTAAATCTACATAATTATGTTTCATCTAATTCCAAAAGACTGTCTGGGCTTTTACAAGACATTAAAAGGCAATACTATTATGGAGGACATGGATGGATTTGGAGCAGAACCAGATTTTATGGTGGAGCTGGATGAGAATGACGGGGAAGACTGTTGAAATGATTATAATATTTTCAAATAAATACATATTTTGCATAATAACTATTGATTTTTATTTATATATGACTATATTTGGATCTATTTGTAACATAAATCCTTTTTGAGAAATTCAAAGAAACACTCCGTAATGTTAAAACCAATTTAGCAAAAACGACTCAGACCCATATTTTTATAAATAACTCAAAAAATATGTTAATCTATGAAACAAAACTAAGAACATATTAAAGTTAGTATTTTTGTGCATAATATGAGACAATAATTTTGTATTACTGCGAGTACGAATCATGTTAGAAACACCATCTTAACCTCGACAACTTCAAACCTCGATATCTCAAAAGTTACTTTTTGAGGGTTGAGTCCTTTCTGCTTAACTACGTCCTATATAATGAGGAAGGGATGTAGTGTTTGTGTATTTGAGCTACATTTAATATCCCTGTTGTCTCGGGTTCGCGGGTAGCGGGGGGACAGTCACGTGAATGCCACAGGCTAGTGCGGACGTGTTTACCCTGGCTACTGGTGACGTAACGAGCCAATAAAGGTACCCTACACATGAGAGTACTACATGTACTATATAATATTATAAAGCTGAAGAGTTTGTTTGTTAGCTTAAACGCGCTAATCTCAGGAACTACTGGTCCGATTAAATTTATTTATTTATTTTATAATCGGGGTTTTTTTTTTCCTTTTGAGAGCTTCCGCTGCGTGCGCTGCGTAAAGGGTTAAAGTTTTGCAAAAATCATGTATGACGGAATGGTTCCCCTTCTCTCTGGTATCTATCTCTTAAGGTTGGCTCACTAAAACCTTTTTATGCTAACCAAATTTGTTCAAAATAATGCATTAGGTATTTGCGAAGGTGTTTTATAAACATGATATTAATCCTTATCCAAATAAATACGTTACACATTGCAAGCATTTCATTAAAAACAAAATTGCCTTTTACATCATTTGATTTCAATGAATATCTTAGGAGTTATCGCAGTTTTAAAATAAAATCGCAGAAAAATAATGATCTCTAAATGCGAGTGGCCCCCACATTCATTCAAATTAAAAGCTGGCACTCTAATTGTTCGCGAGAGATATGTCTATTGGGCAAAGCCAGATGACGAAGCTGAAGAGGGAAGATGGCAGTATAGCGTCAAGAAAAGCAGAAGTGTTAACACGGGAAGTCGAAAGGTTCTATGGACAGCTCTACGATTCGGTCACTAAACCTGTTTGCAGTGTGACAGAAGACCCTAGAGCCAAACTGACCCGACATTATACCAAAGATATCCCGGACATTAGCCTGTACGAGATCATGATAGCCCTAAAACAGCTTAAAAACGACAAGGTGCCGGGAGAGGACGGAATCACGTCAAAGCTTCTGAAAGCGGGTGGATCACCGATACTTAAAGTCCTTCAGAAGCTCTTCAACACCGTCTTACTCGAAGGTATTACGCCAAAAACATAGAACAAAAGCGTCGTGGTACTGTTCTTTAAGAAAGGTGACAACACCTTGCTCAAGAACTACAGACCGATCTCGCTTTTGAGCCATGTTTATAAGCTGTTCTCAAGGGTCATCGCAAATCGTCTCGATCGCAGGTTTGATGACTTCCAGCGTCCCGAACAAGCCGGGTTTCGGAAAAGCTATAGTACCATAGACCATATTCATACGCTGCGACAAGTAATACAGAAGACCGAAGAGTATAACTTGCCGCTATGTCTTGCGTTTGTGGACTATGAGAAAGCCTTTGATTCGATCGAAACATAGGCGGCGCTCGAGTCTCTCCAACGATGCCGAATATTTGACTAGCGGTATAAAGAAGTGTTGAAGTCTTAGTATAGAAACGCCACTATGTCAGTCTGAGTACAGGAAGAGTTCGAAGAATATTCCCTTAAAAAGAAGCGTAAAACAGGGTGACGTTATTTCTCCAAAACTTCAATCGCTTTGGAAGATGCCTTCAAATTCTTGGAATGGAAAGGACTGGGCATCAACATTAACGGCGAATACATGACGCACCTTCGGTTTGCCGACGATATTGTAGTCATGACAAAGTCGATGGAGGAACTCAGCACGATGCTCGAAGGCCTCAGTCGAGTCTCCCAACGGGTAGACCTTAAAATGAACATGGACAAAACGAAGGTTATGTCGAATGTCCATGTTGTGCCTGCCTCTGTTATGGTTGAGAACTCGGCTCTCGAAGTTGTCGACGCGTATGTATACCTAGGAAAAACTGTCCAATTAGGTAAGTCCAACTTCGAGAAAGAGGTCAATCGACGAATCCAACTCGGATGGGCAGCGTTTGGGAAGCTACGCAACGTCTTTTCGTCCAAAATTCCTCAGTGCCTTAAGACGAAAGTGTACAATCAGTGTGTATTACCTACAAGTGATGACATACGGAACCGAGACGTGGTCATTCACGATTGGCCTCATGAATAAGCTCAGAATCGCTCAACGAGCTATGGATAGGGCTATGCTTGGGGTTTCTTTACGAGATCGAATCAGAAATGAGGAGATACGTAGAAGAACTCGGGTCACCGATATAGCCAAACGGATTAGTACGTTGAAGTGGCAATGGGTAGGCCATGTAGCTCGCAGAACAGTTGGCCGATGGGGCCGAAAAGTTCTTGAGTGGAGGCCACGGACCGATAAGCGCAGCGTAGGACGTCTATCAACAAGATGGGCTGATGACCTGGTGAAGACCGCAGGTCGAAGGTGGATGCAGATCGCTTCCAACCGCAATAACTGGAAATCCATGAGGGAGACCTATGTCCAGCAGTGGACGTCCTACGGCTGAAATGATGATGATGATGATGGTGACTCCAATTGCGTTGCTAAGAAACCTTAAACCACCAAATTTATGCAACGGAACCAGACTCCAAGTAAAATTTCTTCGCAATAACGTGATTGATGCTACTGTTTTGACTGGTCCAGCAGTAGGGCAAACAGTGCCGATACCTCGCATCCCCTATGATACCAACGGATTTGCCTTTTAACTTATAAATAATTCAATTTCCGGTGAAGGTATCGTTTGCGGTAACAATTAATAAGACCCAGGGCAAACATTTAAGCACGTAGGATCATAATTATAAATGCGTAGGAATAGGTTAACGACAAGATAATTTTTCGCACGGGCAACTATATGTTGCCATATCGAGATCTGGTTCTGGTGAAAATCAATATCTACTTCTGCCGGAAGAAAACAAAACTAAAAATATAGTGTACGCAGTAGTAGTACTATAAAATAACATAGTTTTGAGTTTTTGGAATTACCTACAATTTGGGTCTTATAATCCTATAACCTACATGATATAAGATTAAAAGACCAAGTACGTTTAGCTCACGTTTTAAAGTTCCACTCTTACTGATAAAAGCGTGATGTAGGTACCTAAAATAACGCTTAATGTAGGTGAATTGATATAATCCTTAGTGTTGGATGGTCAACGTCAAACAGTGGAGTAGTTACCCTTCCACGTTTGTATGGAAAAATGGGCGATTCATTTAACCTTAACGTTACCTTTACTGCGTTAACCTTGTTAGAGAAAAAGCAGCACAAACCTGATTTATTCGTATTCTATACTATATTACCCTTTATCTATGCTAATATTATAAAGAGGTAAAGTTTGTGAGTTATTTATTTATTTAACACTTTTAAACACATAACAATTGTGTAAGGAAGACTTAATGCTAAAGCATTCTCTGCCAGTCATCCGGCACGTTTTATTATAATAGCATCTTTGAGGTGAGTTTGTAAGGTTGTAGGGTAATCTCTGGATCTACTGAACCGATTTTTAAATTATTTTACTAATAGAAAGCCAGTATTTGTGAGTGTTATAGGCTATAAATTACCAAAGAAGTAGGCACCGGGTTAGCCAGTTCCTAATATTGTCTGAAAGTATTTTGTTTGACGGGGTTGGAGCACATTCCGTTCCAAGCGTTTCTGCTCTCTAATTATATGTTATGAATTTTAATGTAAGCGTTATTGAAAAATTTTGTGTTTGACTATGTTTTAAGATTTGATAGAATTTTAAAACTGGGAGTTTGTTGTTAAAGAATTGAACGCCTCCGTGGCTCAGCTGGTCCACTAGCCGCCTGGCGCAGGTAGCGGGTACAGCTCCCGCCGCGGGACGAATGTTTGTAATTGTTCTGCAGTTATTTGTCCCGGGTCTGAGTATTGTTCTATGTATAATTATGTATGTATTTATAAAAAAATGTATGAAATTCTTCTATTAATGTCCTGGTTTCCATAGTACAAGCTTTGCTTAGTTGGGGATTAGTTCGTGTTGTGTATAGTGTCCAGCATTGTTTTTAGGGCTTCGAACCTCAAAAGGAAAAACCGGAACCCTTATAGGACAACACGTTTGTATGTGTGTTTGTCTGTCTGCTTGTCTGTCAAAGCCTTTTGTTACGTTCTACCTTAGGGCATTCAGAAGTTATAGCAACAAGTAAACAAGTGAACAATTTCTGTATGAAAATGGCAAAAATGGAAAACTTCTAGGGCACTTCCAGAAGTCTAGGAACTGTGGGGAGCTTCTGTGACATTTATTTTTTATATTTGAAGTTTGAAGGAAAATGCGTTTAAAATTCGAAAAAACTTTAATTCAATAGTTATATAAAGATAGAAAAAGAGCATATGAATGTTATCTGTTTTAAAATAATACGAAGTAGTTGAAAGGTTATTTTTCATAAGAATTGCTGAACCATTGCTGAACGCACACAATGGATATACCAGCAAATGTCGTATAATGTCGTATAAAGTTGTATAATGGCGGAACCTCGGTCTGCCTCTTTCTTTCAGCAGTAGGACGTCCACCGTTGGGCTCAAGATCACTTACAGTTCATGAGGGGTTGTTGCCATACTCACCACGCTTGGCAAGCGGGTTGGCGAGCGCAATACGGCATGTTGAGAGACGCTGCTGCCCATCTTACGGAGGTATCCCTTGGCAGATTCCAACCACGTCCGCGGGCAAGAGAGGAGGGGCAACATTCTACTGCCGGCACCCCACGGCCTTTCGGCTTAGTTAAATTATTATACCTTACACCGTGTATATCACGTTGCTGTAAAGACGCGCTACATTACCGCCGGTCGGACAAAAGGCTTCGCGTTTCTCCGGATCGTTAAATAAGAAAGAAAAATAAACAACAAAAGGCCCCAAACTTAAATTAACTTTACCGACTTTGAATGGTTACTTTAGTCACATCGCATAACTCGTAAAGTTTTAAGTTTTACGATACCAACCAGGCTACAATGCCGTGGGGTGCTGGCAGTATGTTGCCCCTCCTTTCTTGGCCGTGGATGCAGAAAGAATCTGCCAAGGGATACCTCCGGAAGAGGAGCAGCAGCGTCTTTCCGTGTATCTACACCCCGTACAGCGCTCGCCAACCCGCCCGCCAAGCGTGGTGAGTATGGCAACCCCTCATGATCGGCACTTGAAGATCCATGAGGGAAGCTTATGTCCAGCAGTGGGCGGCCTGCCGGTTGAGATAATCCATGAGGCTACATCTACCCCGAGCATAGCCCTCTCCATAGCTCGTGGAACGACTCTGAGGAAGCATGAGGTCAATAGTGTATGACCACATCTTGGTTCCATATGTCATCCATCACTGGTAACACACACTGATTGTTGACTGTCGTCTTAAGGCACTGAGGAATTTTGGACAACTGCCGTCTGCAAAAGAGCAAAATGTCTATTTCGGTAGGTCTAGGCGACGGTCGAGAAGTTGAATTCTCGCCATAATGTGAGTTTTAACTCATTTTAAAAGCTTTTATTTAGCTTGCCCTGTATGTACGTAAGTATGTATGCATGTATTTAAGTAATTATGTTTGTTCGCGGAATCTTGCAACTCAATTTTGAAGCAGATATCTTCAACCAATTGAGTTTAAATTTTGTATACATGTTTTCTTTGGATGACAATGCATGGTGTGACGTCACTCTGAATCCAACATGGCGAAACACCCAAGATGGCGGACCACTTATTTTTTATGCTTTCCTATAATATGGGTCTCAAATGAAAGGGCTTGCTGAGAATAACTTGAAAATTGAAATGACGTCACTCTAAATCCAATGTGGCAGAATACCCAAGATGGCGGACTAGTTACGAAGAGTACTGTCGACCATGCCGTTGTATACTTGGGCTCAAAGCTCTTCGCTGATGGTCGAGCATACGTTGCCCTTAATAGAGTAACATCATTAGAAGGTCTACTACTTATAGAAGAGCTAGGCTGTTCCAAACTAACCGGCAAACGACCTTAAAATAATGATGCTTTTAATGGGATGAACAGACTGAGAAATCTGCCCAGTGATAACTAAAAAGAAAAAAAGTAAACAAGCTTTTATATAAACGTAATAAAAATAATAATATAAACATTTTCAAAATGTTTTTTTTTCCTTCTAAAGCTACTTGTTTTCATGGCCTTTAGGGTAAGTACACGTGTATGACGTATAATACACCCCGTTTATTATTATTGTTATAACTGAAAATTCTAGCATATTCGCTGTAAGTGGCGTCAGGAAAATTCGCTTAAATTTCGGGTGAAACCCGAGTTATCGATGCGAAGGGTTTGGCTCTCGGCATAGGTAATGCGGGACCGACATAAGCTGCTTTTAACCAATACCGTATCATCATCATCTCCTACATATAATGTTTTTTGTCACCAACTTATTTTGTTACAAATAAAGAACAAAAAGGTAATATGGTTTGTAAATCCAAATCAGAGTGACAAACAACATTGTACAAATAAACATTTTAGTTACCGACGCTCTTCCCTTATATGCGATATGTACGGGATATTTACCATAATTTGATGAGTTTTGTGTATTCCGATATTTCGGCGCAGTTCCACACGCCATGATCACGGATAAACTGAAGTCTTTCTGAGTGTGTAGTCGTTAGCAGACAAAAACCTTCTTTTTAAGTCTGACTGCGAATGATGGCCCTACTACCTTACACTATTGCATAAAGTGTTCACAACCATGGTAGTTTCAAAAGTTATATATAACCCTTCACTTATTTATCACTTATTTCGTTATAAATGATATCGAACTTGGGGTATAAATGAAAACATTTGATTGCTTATTTGTACTTTCACCCCTTATATCTTGGAAACGGCTCAACATATTTCTATACAGAGAGCACAGAAATTATAAATGTATATAAGGCAAAAATACGTGTCTATTTTTATATTATCTAACTGACGGACTAAACAGTAATTCGATTTCCATACCCAGCTGTCCTCAGGCCCATTTGAGTCGCTTTCTTCTACACCCAGGAGGGATTATTCTGTTCTGTAGAACAATATACTATTCCGTAACATTTGTAAATAAGCCATGCGTAGATAAGCTCTCTTCTAATCTCCTAATTGTATTTATCATTCTTCTGATGTTTCTCTCAGAATAAGATTCGTTTACCAAATGGAAGTTTGTATGATATCGATGTTTGTTTCGGCAAAACAAATAAATAAGGAGTGTTAGTGTGTTCCGAATTACGTTATAGAGCGATACGTCGGCTTTGTGAGCCGAATAACAATTTATGCTGTACGAGATTGCTATTTGGCAAAATCTTGAAGGATTCCAGACCTCTTTTTTGATTCTCATAAAAGCTTTTTGTTAAGGGTGCTCCGGGGTGCTCGATTCGCAAGTTCGAAAGTCATTGGGTATTATTTAGCTTTAAATACCTTTTGCCGTGGAGTGCCGGCAGTAGAATGTTACCCCGCCTCTCATGCCCGTGGATGCAGTAAGAGCCTGCCAAGGGATACCTTCGGAAGATGGACAGCAGCGTCTTTCCGTGTATCAACATCCCATACTGCGCTCGCCAACCCGACTGCCAAGCGTGGTGAGTATGGCAACTACCCCTCATGGATATCCACGAGGGAGGCCTGTGTTCAGTAGTGGACGTTTTACGGCTGAAATGATGATGATGCTAAGTAGAGAGTTTGTAATAAATTTCCTGTAATCTCTACATACACTTCTAATAGCAATAACAGTTTCAAAGGTTTATCTCCGCAAGCTTCGGAGATAAGGGGGGAAACGGTCGTTTTTTCAACATTTTTGTAAATTACTCAAAAATGATACGACTTAAAGAATAAATAAAAACTGTTTAATAATGTGCAAATGAATACCTTTCATATAATACCCCACACGGCCTAGTAACTTCACTTAAAAAAATTTAGATCCCTTATCCGCCCCCTGCAATCAAAATAAGAATATATTTTAATATTTCCATATAATATGCTATATTAGTAGAAAAATGTTCCCTTTTACCATTTCAAATTTCAAGTCGATAGCATCAGTAGTTCTCGAGATATCCATTTGTGACAGACAGACAGACAGAGTGATTTTATAAGGGTTCCTTTTTACCATTTTGGTCCGGAATCCTAAAAATCTGCTAAGGGTACCTTCAGAATATGGGCAGCAGCGTCTTTCACTGTATCAACAACCCGTTTAATGAAATGTATTATGTATTATATTTATATTCGTATTTTCATTAAAAGAACATCAATCTGAAATTGCTTTGAACACACCGACTTAGCCAACATCTAGACCTACCGAAATGACATCACATACATAGGTCTGTCTTAATATTCAAGCAAGTTAATTGGATGGTCCCCGGAGCAAGACATTCTATCTGCATACGTACATATACCCGAATTGATCGACCAGCCTAATACTGATTTGATTACCATATGATTTGCCTGACTGTGTCCTACGTGATTCCTACATGAGAGACGGCATGCATAATGTTATGGAGTTTTGAATAATTCTAAGAGTGTTGTTTGATAATATAGGTGCGGTGTCAGGGTTTTCGTAGATATTAAGCGATTGCTGTAGTATGCTGGCAGTTAGAATGTTGCTTTGACTCCCTTGCCCCTGGGTTCAGTAAGATTCTGCCAAATCCCCTCCGGAATATGGGCAGCAGCATCTTTTCGTCTATCAACACCCTTTACTGCGTTCGCCAACCCGCCTGCCAAGCGTGCTGAGTGTGGCAACCCCCTCATTATCAGTACTTAAAGTGGTTGTCCTACGGCTCAGACGATGATGAAGTGATAACAGAATTTAAAACGACTTAATTGCTTGACAAGGTCAGTTGAGTCTTAAAGATTTTTTTACTTTTTAAAAAGAAATTGAAACAATGAGGCGTTTTCGCAGAAAACCAGCGCACGTAGCGCCATCGCTACTGTGCACATGCTGAGCGATTTCCTTTTTTGTTTCCATGTCTGTATATTTTTAATTTTGTTGTATTATTTATAATGTGTGAAACAAAATAAACGTTTTTTATCTTTATCTTTTTTTATCTTTTCATTAAAAAGTAAAAACTTCAAAAATAGTTACTTCGAACCTTATAGATGGCGTTAATTTTCTTTTACTGGTAGGCACAATTTGACAATGACAGGATTAATCACAAACTTGCTTACTCCGCTTGACAGCTCCATCTGTTAGGTTTAGTAGAAAACTCTTTTTGTTTTGTTACTGAAAACGGCTCATTGAGTAAATTTTATTCAAAATTGACACACGCTTATACCTACGCTCGAAACTTTGTGCTCTAAAAATATAACCAAATAGTTTCGCATGGTCTACAACGGAGCCCTGTCAGTAACAAATTAATGCTAATCATTATTTGTCCGAAATGTATTTTCATATTTCTGACAAACGGAGCTATTTAAATCTCGCACGGATAGAGCCTTTTTACTTGCCCGCGGGATGAATTTCGCTAGAAGCCGGCGAAATACGCCTGTCTTAACATCTTTGGCGGTCGGTTGTGTTATTGTTTCAGCAAACACTCCGCAGTAGAGAGCCGCGGTCACGTACACTCGACCTGACAGCTTTGCAGATAAAAACTTGCGAAAACTAAAAGGGCAGCGAATACTTGAATCATATTTCATTTTCTAGTGGCGACTTGAACCGAACTAGAATAATAAATCAAACTACAGCTGAAGTTTGCAAGTTAGGGATTAAGTGAAGGAGCGAGAAAAAATGAGTTTACCTATGACGTTTCTAAGAAACAAATATATTAATGACTAACTTGTGCTCGCAGCTTTGGATGCGTTGTACCCGAATAAAAATTAACCTATGTGTTATAATAATATTAGTTAGAAAGTTTCATCATTTCAGCCGTAAAACGTCCACTACTGAACGCAGGCTTCCCACATGGATCTCCATGAGGGGTAGTTGCCATACTCACCACGCTTGGCAGGCGGGTTGACGAGCGCAGTACGGGATGTTGATACCCGGAAAGACGCTGCTGCCCATCTTCCAGAGATATCCCTTAGCAGGCTCTTACTGCGTCTACGGGCATAAGAGGAGGGGTAAAATTCTCCTGCCGGCATCTCACGGCTATTACGATAGTTTATTCAGAAACATTAAAGCTAAACCATTGGTACAACTTAAGTAACTAGGTACACAGATAAGATCAGAAGGTTGTTGTTCACTTTGTGCCTTTGCTTAAGTTGTAGAAGTTGTTGTTAAGTTGCAGTTGTCGAGTTTTAGCCGTACCGTAGTCAAGCGAGTCAGATTCAGATCATTTATTTCACATTAAGAACATAATGAACACTTGTTTACGTACATTTACATTGCGGCTGTTCATGCATTGTCAAATGGGTATGTTTCTACTTACTAAATTATAAAACTAAAAGCACCTAATGCAATGTCAATACAAGTAAATTTCAAACTGGATAAGAGTGCTGCCATGTCAAAATGTCCTCTGTATTACAACGCGTTGCTCTTTTAAAGTTTAGAGCCGAAACAGGAAGCCAGAAAACAAATTATAGAGCTTAAACAAGTTAGCTTAGTTAACTGTTTAATTAATTACAATATTTGGTCAAACACACATGCACTGTTATGTACAATAAGTGAAAAACAACATAGATATTCGGCCAATTAGACTGCATGTAAATGATGTTTTTGCTAAAGATTAGAAATATATCAAGATGATAACTATGATGTTAGGATAGGTTTTCACAGTAAAATTTAATGTGTGATTTTTATTTTCATCTGATTTGTATTCTTATTGCCGTTTTTAGGGTTTCGTAGTAAAACAAGAAACTCTTGATAGTTTCGCTTTGTCTGTCTGTCTGTTTGTCCGTCCGTCACCGGCTTTGCAAAGAGACTATTATTCCTAGGAAGCTGCAATTTTGGATATGTCCATCCAAAAACCCTTGAAACTATCAAGGGTTTCTTGTTTTACTACGTATGCTGCTTTCGTTACTAAAAAGGGCATATCTCACATTTTTGTCTGATTTGAGTTACATTACCATCTAACAATGTCCCAGGCACTACAGCGACCCATACAGCACAAATACCAGTTGCTGACGTATAAGTCATCTACAACAGATGCAAAGGCTACTATATGTTGCCAAAATTACAGGGTAAAAGCGCAATATTATGTAAGTAACTCAAATCTGGATAAATTGTTAGATATGCCCTTTTTTACTCTCGGGGACAGTGTGCTTCATTCAGAATTGTTGGCTCCTCTGCAAAGTTCCTTGCAGTTGTTACGGAGGAGTTTTCAATGAGAAGTGGCAGTGCGGCCAGTTAACTATTTACAGCCTCTATGAGGCGGAATTTCACCGAACTAAAAGCGAAGGCTTTAATGAATGCTCTGGTACAATCGAACATAATATATAGACCACGATTGAGCCAGTTGAACGTAACTTTTCTTTGTCTGACCATCATCTCATTTAAAATTTTTACATAATTTACATGTTTCTACATTGTCTCTATTAATACATGTCTGTTATGTTGGTCATTTTTAATGTAGTATCTCCTCTATAGACTTATTTAGTTTGTCAAAAATTTTAGCTAATGAAAAAATGTCAACCATGTTAATGGCCAGTAGGAAATAAAAAAAATCCCTTCTACTAACTAGTTAGTGCAACACGAACAAAGCATACACCCGTGTTACTACTCTGGTGTAAGACCGGTAGTGACAAGGGTAACGATAGATTTTTTAAAGTCGGCCAAAAACTAAATACATAAAAGGTGCTAAGTACTTCGTAAGGGAACCGCGTTTATCTAGGTACGCTCATTTCCTACGTCGTTACACTCGTATCAGAGTGGTCGTGGCCATTGCATTATTGTCCATTTGGGGCTGATGTAATTCGCCTCACGATTTCTCGCCATCTTTCTCTCTGAGTGGTTTTTCTTGTGCACACTACACTGAGTAACCTAATTATATTATAAACTAGCTGTCCCGGCGCACTTCGTACCGCCCTACTTATACAACTACTACTACTCTACTACCACAACTACTCTCCTACTATAACTTCTCTACAACAACTACTATACTACAACTACCGGCTGTACTATTACAACTACTTAACTACTGCAACTACTCTACCACTACCTCTAAAACTACTACTAATACTACTACTCTAAAACTATGACTACTACTACTACTCTAAAGCTACTACTACTACTACTTTAAAACTAATAATACTACTACTACTACTCTAGAATTTGTTTTAGCGTCCTCCACCTCAATCTAAAATCTAAACTGCTAGCTTTACAAATCTGAAAAAAATCATGAATGCAGTTTTAACCATAAACCTTTTAGGGAAACTATGAGGTTAAGGTAGCTTTTTAGTTTAGGAGAAAAAGTTTTATTTCTATAGATTAAAACAGCTAGATGGCTTACTTTAACCAAACACCCAAATAAAGCAATTATGCCCAGGCGGGGATCGAAGCCGCTACCTTCTGCATCTGAGCCAGTCTAAAGTCAATAAGTGTTTATTCAATAGACCAAAAAGCTATATAGAATAGGTTTAAATTGAATAAAGCACATAATTGAATTCGTTCGCTTCTGATAACTTTTTTTCCAAGTGAGGGATTATAATAATACAACTTGTACTATTGATAATGTATTGCCATTGTAATTAGTTTAGCCTTGGTAATAAGAGTGGAAAAATCCAAAAGTTCACGTATAAAAATTTATAATACGAACAAAGTTGCATTAAGCACTTGGTAAATAAAAAAGTATAATAATTAAACCCACGGAGGTCGTTATAAAGGTGACCCAAGTCTCAAAGCCGATACTATGGGCCGGAGCAGGGACCTGAAAGGGCTTTCAGGTCTGCGATCTACTCGAGCGATCTTAACGAAGTAAGTAGCGCGTACAGCACAAAGGCCCAGCGTGGACACAACGCCTCGTTGACTATTTACGCCACGAAAACTACTTCAATCGAGCGACTTTGTCAAATTTGATAAAAATATAAATTTAAATATAACTTACTCAAATTTGATAAAAGTATAAATTTGCGTAAGAGGATCGAGAGTCACTGAAAGTTCTTGTAGATTTTGAATACACACGCGGGGTTTTTTTAAACTTTCGCGATCACAACACATTATTACTATATTGGATTATCGGGTATTTATCGCGTTATTTTAATCCCGACGTTTCGACTGGATTCCCTTAGCACCTGGTCGTGGTCACCACAACCAGGTGCAATCCAGTCGAAACGTCGGGATTCAAATAACGCGATAAATACCCGATAATCCAATATAGTAATAACACGCGGGGTTATTCCCAGAAAAGGGTTTGCTTTTGTGTTGGTCCAGGGTATAACAGATGTCGATACAAAACTGAAGGCATCCTTAGCGC
The DNA here is from genome assembly GCA_963082625.1 of Pasiphila rectangulata. Classification (NCBI taxonomy): domain Eukaryota; kingdom Metazoa; phylum Arthropoda; class Insecta; order Lepidoptera; family Geometridae; genus Pasiphila; species Pasiphila rectangulata. Next base: position 24,379,582 of record OY720237.1, on the reverse strand, counting down.
GATAGTAGTCGGCTTTTTTTCCTCAGTTGGAAAAAAGTTATTTGAAGCGAACGAATTCAATTATGTGCTTTATTCACGAGGACGGAATCACGTCGGAGCTTCGGAAAGCGGGTGGATCACCGGTGCTTAAAGTCCTTCAGAAGCTCTTTAATTCCGTCTTGCTCGAAGTTAGAACGTCAAAAGCATGGAACGAAGGCGTGGTGGTACTGTTCTTTAATAAAGTTGACAACACCTTGCTTGAAAACTACAGACCGCTCTCGCTTCTGTGCCATGTTTACAAGCTGTTTTCAAGGATCATCGCGTGCAAAATGTGGCTTTTTCTTATTTTGTAAATTTCCTTTTCTATGTAGCTTTTTATTTTTTGCTCTATTAAATAAACGGTTATTGACTTGAGATATTATGGTTCTCTATTTTGTCTCCGAAACTTTATTTCCCTAATATAATAATCCATAAAATTTATTTTCATAATCATCGATTGCCCCAATAATCACAATCTAAAATATAACGATCCCTAATATAGTTTCCACTAATATCGTTATCCATAACAATTACAATCCTTAAAGTGATTAGCAATAAGTAAAGAAATCCATTACATTGTTTACTCATAAACATTATTCTCGTAATTATTTATTTTAATAATTTTCATGTTCCATAATATTTTGTTGGCGGCCGCTGCAGCTGTCAAGTAGTTTTTTTTAATGGGGGGCGTTAGCAGGGAAATGAGGTGGTTTAGCGGGGAAGTAGGGGGTGCAGCTGTAGTTTCTGTGGCGCTGCGGGATGACCAGTCCCTCCGCCCTAGCGTAGCAAAATGCGGCACCTGCGCTCTTGGTGTCTGCGCTTTGCTACAGCGGGCGGGGACAGGTCTCCCTCCGCACCTCCGAGCTCTTATATACACTCCAGGGTTACGTTAGACAAGACCACGTGGAAACTGGGGTGCTCTGTGTCGGATCTGTCACTCAAATCGAACCTAATCAACTCTTTTCGGGGTGCTCTGTGTTGGATCTGGATAAAAATATGGACTTTTAAATCGATGGTCCATAATGGAAAGTCTCCATCTCGGTTCTGCCACAGGAAGGGTTTTCGGATGGCAATAAAAGTAACCTAATAACCTGCTGTCTCTCTATCTCAGTTCTGTCGCAGGCTGTGTTTTCAGATAGTTGTATAAAAAAAACCTAATAACCTACTGTCCTTCCGTCGAACTCAAACCGAACTCACTCGCCGCTCGGACGTCGTGCTAGACGCACGCCGCTCTAGCCGCCCGCTCGCCGCTCTGGTCCCCGCACCAGGCCCCTCCACTGCGCTCGCGCAGTCGCCGCTCGGACGTCGTTCCAGACGCCCGCCGCCCGCTGCCGCCTTGGTCCCCGCACCAGGCCCCTGCCGTCGCCCGCTAGCGTCCAGTGCTAGCTTCGCTTCGTTGCGGTGTTATTCTTACTAGCTTGCTAGTCTGAATAATCACTTGCGCGAGCGAATACCGGTAGTTCGCACTTTTTAGTGCGCTACTGGATTCTATCCTGTTTCTTTTCGAGTTGTTTGCTCTTTTCAGAGCGAATAACTCGAACTGCTCCAGTGCAAGAGAAAATCGTTCTTTTCAGAACGATTTCTCGAGCTAGTTTCTTTGCTGTGTAAACTGTCGAAAGCCACGACTTCAGTGGTCAGCTAAGGGATACCCTACGGTGACAACTAACTTAGCTGGGCGTGGACCCGGAGCGCCTGTTTTGCCTCTTCAAGGCAACACAGAATCCGGCTGGGTCTGGAACCACCGGCCTTGGGGTGGAACCCTCGCCGACCCCAGATAGCGTGAGGCACACACCCCTTTTGCCCCATAAGAGAGGCGAAAGGGACACACACATTTAGGTAGGACACATAGGCACACACCCCTCCTTGTCTATACCCGACAAGGAGGGACACTTAGTTATTTCCCGGGTGTCCCCCCCGGGAATAGGGACCTCCCCTCACCCCCGCGCGATGTCAAGCCCGGACTTGCTGGGTGGGCTTGATCCTGAGACCCTCCTGGGGGTACTCAGGATGTTAGCCCAGCAGCACGGGGACTTGTTGTCCAAGTTGCTCGCTTCGTACCAAGAGGCGAACAAGTTGGACAAAAAGTCCAAGTCCCATCCGATGGAGGTGGCCACCGCGGCCCCTCTTACCCCCGCCCCCGCCCTTCCGGCCACCCCGGAGACTCCGGTCTCCCCCGCCCCGTCCTCCTCCTCCGATTCGGACTCCGACGCTTCGGCGATGGAGCTCGAACCCTCCCCGAGCGACAACTCTTCCTCGTCGGAGCAGTCCTCCGACGACAGTTACACTGTCGTCGAAGGCGGCAAACGGCGCAGGAAGAAGTCGTCCCATAAGTCGGCCTTAGCCCCTCCGGCTAAGATCGCAGTCCCCGTAGAGGCTACGGCTACCCGCCCGCCTACTCCCCCCGCGACCCCCGCCGAACCCGCCCCCCTCCGCAAGGAGAGACCCCCCCCGCCCGTCTTCCTCCGCGAGAAGGCCAAATGGGCCAGCGTGGAGAGGCTTCTAACCTTAAAAAAGGTTAATTTCACCAAGGCCCAGTCCATCAAGGACTCTATTAAGATTCACGTCCAGACATCGGACGATCACCGACGTCTGACGTCTGTCCTCCGCGCTGAGAACATAGGTTTTCATACCTATGCTCTCGAGAGCGAGCGCCTTCTGCGCGTAGTCATCCGCGGCCTCCCCGCGGAATTCGACTCTGAGGTAATTAAGTCCGACCTCTGCGATCAGGGCTTCCCCGTCAGGGAAGTCCACCGCATGTACAGCGGACGGGACAAGACCCCGTTCGATCTTGTACTAGTCATCCTTGACCTTTCGCCCGAAGGAAAGGCGATATTCGGCGTCAAAACCGTGTGTCGCCTTTCCGGCCTCTACGTACTCTACGAGGCTCCCTTCAGGAAGGGCCCCCCCGGACAGTGCCACAGGTGCCAGTTATATGGCCACTCTGCGCGCAACTGTTTTGCCCGCCCCCGCTGCGTCAAGTGTCTGGGTGACCACGGCACCGCTGACTGCAAGCGCGTCCCCAATGACCCCATGCCGCCTAGTTGCGTGCTCTGCGGGACCGAGGGGCACACCGCGAACTATCGCGGCTGCCCCAGAGCCCCAAAGGCAAGCGCTAGGAGAGCGCATGCTAGGGCTCCGGAGCGCTTCCGCCCCGCCCCACCCCAACACGCGAGGACATCTCCGAAGGTGTCCTTGTTGCCCCCCGCCCCTCCTGCTGTGTCAGCTTGGGCGAGACCTTTGGGCTACACCAGCCGCGCCCTTCAGGCAACAACTGGTGTATCCTCTCCCCCGCGTTCCCAGGAGCTTCACTCCGCCCCTGCCCCCGCACCCCTACCCCGCCCCACTAGGCCCTCTCAGCCAGCTCCCGCTGCTGAGAACCCTAGCCTGGGGCTGCCGAACATCGATTTCGGATCGGTGAATGCGCTCCTGCGCAAGCTTAGCCTGGCGAAGTCGCCCATAGAGAAACTGATGATTATCTCTAATCATCAGGATGTCATGGCGTCTCTCGACGCCCTCACTTTCAAGTCTTTTTAGTATGGCAGTGCAGAAAGAAAGACTGAAACCCCGCTCCCTCTCGTTAGCATTTTTTAATGCTAACGGCCTATCTCCTCAGAAAGAACTCGTGAAGCAATTCCTTGTCAATCACCAAATAGATATTCTGCTAGTGCAGGAGACCTTCTTGAAACAGTGCCATCGCGATCCTAGGATCGCTAACTACCAAATGGTACGAAATGACAGAACGAACGCCCCTAAAGGCGGTACTGCCATTTATTTCAAGAGGTCGCTGCACTGCATTCCCATTGATCCCCCGCCCTTAACAGACTTAGAAGTCTCTGTCTGCAGACTTGCAATGACCGGTCATCAACCGGTTATCATTGCATCCTGCTATCTTAGCCCCAATAGGAAGCTTCTTAAAAGCGACCTAGAATCCCTTCTCAGTCTTGGAAGCTCAGTCATTCTGGCTGGTGACTTCAATAGCAAAAGCCCTATGTGGAATTGCTCGATACGTAATAGAAACGGTGCCCTCCTCTCAGGCTATCTAGATTCTTTAAATCTAGATCTTATTGCCCCCATGTGTCACACTCGATATTCCCCACGTATTGGTTTTTCCAACCAAACCCTAGACCTCGCACTGCTGCGGAACGTATCCCTCCGGATGAGCTCCATAGTAGTGATGCAGGAACTAGACTCTGACCACCGTCCCGTCATATTAAGACTTGGCCCTCTGCCGGACCCTACTCCCCCGACCAAGACTGTGGTGCAATGGTATAAACTTGAGAAAGCCCTCAAGGTTATCCATTCTCCCGACTTGGATAAAATCCCCGACGACATTAGGTCCCCTGACGACATTGCTATTGCGGTCGACTCTCTGACCAGTCACGTCCAATCCGCCGTTCGCGACTTGTCTAGACAGGTCCCAGCTACGCCTGATCGTAACTGTGTCCTGCCTGATGAGATAAGACGACTGATCACAGAGAAGAACGCAGCAACTCGTCGCTTTAGTTCTTGGCCCTCCGAACTAAATCGCTTCCGAATGAACTCGCTTCGCCGCAAGGTGAAGAGAGCCATTCAGGAGCATCGTAACACTTCTTGGGACAATCTGCTTTCTAATATCGAACCCGGGCATCTAGCTTACTGGAGCCTGGCTAGATCTATGAAATCAGATGGTATCTCAATCCTGCCCCCTCTGCTTCGCCCGAATCACCAAACGCCTGCGTTTGATGACAAGGAAAAAGCAGACGCGCTAGCTGAGAGTCTTGAATCCCAATGCTCTCCTAGTCTTGAACCCGTCGACCCTGATCACCTTAACATGGTGAACAGTGAAGTCGACCGCCTAGTTTCCCTTCCCCCCTCTGCTCCTCCTTTGGACCTCATTAGAGCAGCAGAGGTCGCCGAGATCATTAAAGATCTTCGACCTAAGAAGTCCCCTGGCTCGGACGGCATCAGCAACAGAGTACTCAAGAAGTTCTCTGTTGCCCTCATACATCTCCTGGTCAGCATCTTCAATGCTGCCATGGCTAACTGCTCTTTCCCTGATGTCTGGAAGGAAGCCAATGTAATTGGCATCCACAAACCGGGCAAAAAGGCAAACGAGCCTTCCTCCTACCGTCCCATCAGTCTCCTCAGCTCCCTGGGGAAGATCTACGAGCGTCTCCTTCTGAGACGTCTCTGGCGTCACGTCAATGAGCATAGTCTCTTGCCTGACGAACAGTTTGGCTTCCGAGCCCATCACTCCTGTCCCCAGCAGGTGCTCCGCATCACGGAGCACATCCTGTCCCAGTGGCATCACACTTGGCCAGCAGATACGGGCGCTGTCTTCCTCGATGTAGCTAAAGCCTTCGACAAAGTCTGGCACAACGGCTTGGTTTACAAGCTTTTCCTGCTTGGAGTGCCAGACAGACTCGTACTCATCTTACGAGACTACTTGTCGAACCGCTGTTTTCGCTACCGCGTGGAAGGCACGCTCTCAGACCCCAAACCCGTCCGAGCTGGAGTTCCTCAAGGCTCAGTCCTTGCTCCCCTTCTTTTCACGCTGTACACCAGCGATATTCCCCGACACCCGCAAGTCGAACTTGCCCTCTTCGCCGATGACACGGCTCTGTACGCGTCCGATAAGAACAGGAATCGCGTACGCATAAGGCTGCAGGCTGCACTAGACACCCTAGGTGCCTGGTTCAGAAAGTGGCGCATAGAGGTGAACCCGACGAAAAGTGCAGCAGTGTACTTCACTCGGAGTCCCTTCTTGCCCCAGCCTCTCCTCCTCTTCGATAAACCCATCCCTTGGGTTAGGTCAGCTCGCTACCTAGGAGTAATCCTAGATAGACGTCTCTCCTTCTATCCCCACATAAGGTCTGTCACTAATCGTGCGAAGTTCGTGCTTAGCCGGTTAAACAGCCTTCTCAACTCGAAAAGTAAAATGTCCTTTAGAAATAAAGTGACACTTTACAAGACAGTTGTACGGCCAATAATGACATATTCCTCTGTCGTCTTTGGCCAGTCCCGTCATGTTAGATGCCTTCAGGTAGTCCAAAACAACTTCTTGCGCAGGGCCACGGGTTGCCCATGGTACATGCGCAATGTAGACCTCCACCGAGATCTCAAACTCGAGTCCATCGAACACTTTATTAAAACTGCTTCAAAGCGTTTTTATGAAGTGGCGGCGGAACACTCCAATCCCCTAATCTCGGGATTACCCTCCGACTACCCGATAGAGCCATTGCCCACGAGTTCTTTCCTCCGTCGACCGAGACACGTTCTCGGCTTGCCCGTTGACGAGCTCACCGCCGCTAACCCGGAGGTGACGTCAACCCGTCCCACACTAGCTGTTAGACACATATTCAAAAACCGGTCCCGCCGGCGGGGCCGAAGAATACATTTTTCCGTCTAATGGTGCAGTTTTGCACCTAGACGCTATCCTTCAGTAGATTCAAAAATTCTGGCAACAGTCCAAGCCGTGGTTCGAACCTAAGTGGTGCCCTTGAGCTTGTTGCCCCAACCTAACTTTTGCGGCTGGGCGCCTTCTGCGCTCGCCATAGTCCGGTAACGTTGTCATGGCCATCTGCGGTCAACAACATATATTGTCATTTCGAAAAAAAAAAAAAAAAAACTGTCCTTCCGTCTCCATTCTGCTCCCGGAAGGTTTTATAATTTTTAGAAAATATTCGGGATAATAAGTTACCTAGCTTCTTTAGTAGGGTATAAAAATCTTGTTAATTTTTTTCAAGTTTATTTAGCCATTATTCTTATTTTAAGATATTGTTGTTATTTTTATCTTTGGTGAAGACTATTTTCAGCAATTAGTTAAACCTTAGTGGTTTTAGATGCTGTTTAATAAAATTGTAACTTCTTGTAACTATAAATAAATTAAAAAAAAAAAAAAGTTTTATGATTCGTTATTTTTATGACACAAATGTTTATAGAGATGAAAATTATGGAAATTATATATAAGGTAAAATAATTTAATGCGTAAGGAGCATTAGGATGAACAATATCTTATTGCAAATGATATTTATGGGACTATAATATTATGGATGGTGTTGTTTCGGAGACACTTGTTATTGATTGTGATTTTCGGACAATCGTTTTTCGGAGACAAAATGGGCACCCAGATATTATACAAGCTCTGCCTACTTGAGGGCTAGAGGTGATGTGTGAAATGTCCATCATTATTAAATCATTGCGCCGTAGGGTGCCGGCAGTAGAATATTACCTCTCCTCTCTTGCCCGTGGATGTAGTAAGAGCCTGCTAAGGGATACGTCCGGAAGATGGGCAGCGTCGTTGTATCATTACATGGAAAGACGCTGGTACCCATCTTCCGGAGGTAGCCCTTGGCAGATTCTTACTGTATCCACGGGCAAGAGAAGAGTGGAAACGTACTAGTCCTGAAAATTTATTTTTATACGACTGACTTACCTAAAATGGTCTGTTGATCATAACAGACCGTTTTAGGTAAGTCAGTCGACCGCAAAGTCGGCGCAGACTCTTTCAAAAGGTCTACATATGAAGAATTTTACTCATTTTATATATACTCATATATATAACATCTGTGGGGTTCCAGCAGTAGAATGTTTCCTTTTCTCTCTTGCCCGTGGATGCAGTAAGAATCTGCCAAGAGATACCTTGAAGGATGGGTAGCAGCGTCTTTCCATGTATCAACATTCCATACTGTGCGTGCCAACCTACCTGCCAAGCGTGGCGAGTATGGCAACCTCATGACCACAGAGAGTTTCTTACGGTTGAGATGATGATGACGATGATCCAGTGACATTTCTGTGTGAAGTTTATATTATAGAGAAAAAATTATGTTATATAAATTATTTTTTTAATTTACTTTATATTAAATTTATCTTGATTTAAATTGCGCTACCCCACGGCAATGTCATAGGATTCATCACAAATAAGTCTATGTATTGCATTGAGAGGTATTGTGATCGAGGAAGTTTTAATAACAATATTTCCCTTCCCTTCACAATAGAGGCGCTTATTCCAACCTTTTTTTTATACGACTAAATGACAAGACAAGCCCAAGGCCCTCTTGAGGCAACCTCTATAACTGCAATACCGCGGTAATCACTTTAATCAAGCACGTGACCAACGCTGTACTGCATTGCGCCCGTCACCCTGCGACATAGAGTTGTAAGGTCTCATGTGCCCGTAAGTTCAACGGGTCCCTTACCTTTCAAACCGGAACACAGCAATGTAGACAGAAATAAGTATGGTGGTAGTACTCCCCGGATGAACTCTTCACAAAACGTTCTACTACCCTCGGCTAAACTGATGTGTTGTTGCAGGTTGTTGGCTAAACTGATGTGTTGTTGCAGGTTGTTGGCTAAACTGATGTGTTGTTGCAGGTTGTTGGCTAAACTGATGTGTTGTTGCAGGTTGTTGGCTAAACTGATGTGTTGTTGCAGGTTGTTCCTACAGTCCCCGGCTAACCCCGACCTCCTGTACATCATATTTTTCTGCCACACGCAGCTCACCGTCACGCTGCTACTGTGCTTCATATTCGGTAGCAAGGTAAGATGAACGAATTACATAAATAAATATAAATAATGCTGGACAATTCACACAGCATCATCTAACCCAAAGCTAAGCAGAGCTTGTGTTATGGATAATAGATGACTGATATACTTTATAAATTATTGCTACATAGATAGATATATTTTATTATACAGGGTGTATAACAACCTAACCCGGTTTTAGCCCATGAAAACAAGAAGTTTAGGAAGGAAACGAATTCGAGAAATCGTATTTTTTTTAATTTTATTTTAATTATTTATTATTTTACTTATTTATGATTTTAAATATTTATTTTACCTTATAATAAAAAACCTATTTGTGGTTATACGTATTTCTCTGACTCTTCGCGGAGGTCAATGAAAAACCCTGTTAAGAATCAACTGGCTTAGGTTGTCTTTATCGTATAATTAGCTGTCCGGAAGATGGGTTTGCTTTATGATAGATAACTCTCTTTAGGGTAAAGCTCGCCTTTGTTTATGACTTTTCAGTGTGTTTTATTACATTATTTTATTTCTGTGTACAATAAAAAACAAAGAATTTCTTTAACTTAATAAAAATGTAAATTGCCGCTTCATCAACTTGAGTTAAACGTTAAGGTAAACTGTTGCAGAAAAACAGCTTTTCAAAGCAAAGCGCCGGGTAAACTCGAAACTTATTAGCTCTCCATAGCACTCTAGTTTTTAATCCGCATCTCTTGTTGAGTTTGTACTTATATAACACTAGCCGCACTCCGCGGTTTCACTCGTGTAATCCAAATTCCCGTGGGAATACGAGAATAAAATATAATTTATGTTACTCAGGAATAAATAATTTTTCCAATGGTGAAAGAATTTTTAAAATCTGTTTAGTAGTTTTTGAGTTTATTTAAAATACAAACAACAATAAAGATGAAACGTTTGGATAATATTTCCTCTTTATATTTTAGGGACTTGGGAAATTATAACGCGCCGTAAAATATATCCGTTGTATTATTTCGATAACGGTAAGGAAATGTGTCAAATAGTTTTTGTAAATCCAAGTGACAGACAATTTTTTTTATTAAACATTGTTATTTTTTGATTACGGTTAAAAACTACATACAGTTTTTGTTATTCCACGTGACGGACTAAATTTTTTTTTTATTTATTTATTTATATTTACATATTAACATTGCCATAACAGTGCAGCACCAAAGCGACAAAGAAATATTAAGAAAAAATATAACTTACAGTTATTACACAATTACAATTAATAAAATTACACCAAATAGCTAATTTGTGACAGACAGACAGACAGAGTGATTCTATAAGGGTTCCTTTTTACCATTTTGGTCCGGAACCCTAAAAACAACTTAATATATTCCTATGCATCCTATCTAAATATTTTAAAACTGCATCCTTGTATTTTGGCGAGGACATATAAAATATATCAACATCCTCATTTGCACATTAATAGTGCGAAGGGTTAGTTCTTGCCCTCGGAATCGCATGTAGCTTCGGCGCGCGTACACGTACTTGTTGGGTACGTGCAGTCCTATGTTTATTAAAACCAGAGGGTTGTGTATCACGCCCCTAATCACACTAAAAATGTACGTTATTATTGTTTTTTCAAGCTTAAAATACCCTTCCATACCCTGAATGAATAAGGAGGGATACATTAGTGGGATAAAAGGATAAACGCTGTATAGCTTTAAATAGAGAAATCATAAATACTTATTCTGCATTTTTTCCACCATACTACAGTACTTTTTTTCATGAGGTCTCCATATCATGGCTCCACACTCCAACCTACTTCTAACTAGCGCATTACACAAATCCCTAATGGTGCCAATATTGCGAAAGTCGCCAGATTGTCGCAATATAAACCCCAGATTTCTGAAGGCCTTCTTACAAATATCGATTATATGGCTTCGGAAATTTAATTCGGTTTCCATTTGAATACCAAGGTCCCGAACAGAATTCACTCGATCTACAATCTGAACCCAGCGAATAGTTCTATATAATAGGATTTTTTGCACGGCCGTAGGTACAGCACTTGGATGCATTAAAGAAGAGCCTGTTATTATGACCCCACGGGGAAACACGGTCTATGTCACGTTGCAGTCGCTCGCAGTCCGAGACCTGCTCTACGCGCATTAGAAGCTTTAGATCATCGGGAAACATAAGACAAACGGAATCTTTTAAGACACCAGGCCGGTCGTTAATCATTATTAAAAATTCAAGGGGACCTAGGTTACTTCCTTGAATTACGCCTGAATTTGTGTAAAAAGGTTCCGCAAGGTACCCACAGTAGTCCACGTATTGCATTCTGCCTTTCATGTAGGTAGCAAAGAGCTTAAGTAGATCTATAGTTAATCCCACCGATGCCAGTTTGGCCAGTAAGACGTCATTATCAACTGTATCGAATGATTTACGAAAGTCGAAGTACGCCGTGTCCACCTGTTGCCCCGAGCCCACAGCTCGGACAGCGTATGTCATGAAACATAGCATATTACTGTGCGTATGTCGACCCGGTCGAAACCCGTGCTGTGCATCCGACAGTTGATAATTAACCAGGCTGTAGATGTATCGATGTAATACAGACTCTAGAATACAGACTGTACTGTCATCCTGCGCAAAGATCTTCTTTGCCAGTACAGCAATTGGCCGACAAGCCCCAACATCTGTACTCGCGCTACCTTTTGGAACTGGGATCACACGAGTGATTTTCCATTCCTCAGGGTATGTGCACGATTCTAGGCTGAGATTATACAAGTGCAATAGTGGACCTATGAATGCGTCTCTACAATCCTTAAACACAAAAGGTGGTATTCCGTCCGGGCCATACGACAATTTAGGTTTCAGGGTTTTAAGGGCTATTTTTACATTGGAATTGTTAAACCGTTTTATTGCCACTCGGTGCGATCCACTCGCTCCGGCTGTCTCCAAGGCTTCAGTAAAACTAAGTAGAGGCGGCTTGTCGTTGTATACTGAAAGAAAATAATTAGAAAACTCCCTAGCACATTCTTTGGGAGGGAGTTCTCTACCTTCCTTTGTAACGCAAGAATGGTTTATTTTTGCCCTCTCAGTGTTTATAAGCTCCAAAGAGAACCTCTTGTAACCTAATGAAATGATCTTATAACGCCCTTTTATAATTATCATCCTTTATCATGGATTTATTAAGCGATCTTTTTTCAGAAAATGTATTATAATAATTTATATCTTTGCTTATTTTGTAATTTTTATGTAGCATAGCCTTAGTTTTTGGCTCAGACTTTCATTCAGGGGTTTTTAATTCTCTCTGGATAATTATAACGCTAACTTATTACTGTTATGTATTTTACGTGGTATCAAACTATCTATGACTTTATTAATTTTCGAATAAAAAAAAGACTATATAAGGTAATGTTATATTATATAATCGACTTTTGAACATTACAAATACTATTTTTTTAATAATAAAGATCAAGTTAACCGCCGGCCGCATATTCTATTGCAATAGTGCAGAGTTATGCCTCAAAGAAAGAAGGTAAATTTCACTAGTGCCAACATTTATAAAATGAGCCCTGAGCTACTGAAGTCGGCTTTGCAATTAAGACTATGGTAGTCTTAAGTTTTAACCTGACTAAGGATGTTACTAAGGATGGTGGAATCACGATTACCTACTACTGCTGCCTACAAGTAATGATTTGAGCCTCTCTCAGCCGTAGCACGTCCACTGCTGGGCAAAAGCCTCCTTCATGGCTAAGTACTGATCATAAGGGGTTGTTGCCATACTCGCCACGCTTGACGGGCAAGCTGGCGACTAGAATACTGGGCTGTATGGGATGATGGAAGGCAAACGTACAGTGGTTGGATAATTAATGTTAGATTATTGATTGAGTGCTGCTCTCAATAAGGAATATGATATATCATCATTAGCACAATGAGCCAGAATGAGAAATGAATGCTACGGATTGGACTGCGTGATTCATCGACCCGCTGTGAATAATACACTTCAGATATGCTGCGTCAGAGACAAAGCCGTATAAGAAAGAAGTCTTTGAATTCCGCAAGGAGTTGAATTTTTTTTTTGATGAATAATTGTTTCTATACCCTCGATGAATATTTAAATTACAAATTGTGACATTTCTTTAAATTATTATAAATTCTGAATTTCAGTTTGTTTGCATGCCTGTTATTATTTTTTTGTTTTTTTTTTACTTTCGCGATCACAACACGATATTAATTTAAAAAAAATATTAAAAAAAATTTAATCCGTGACCGGGTATTTATCGCGATGGTCAGAATCACCCCCTTTCGGCTTATAATACACCCTGTATAGGCTTAAAGATGCTAAGTACTAATCAGATTACTATGTAATAATAATTTGATAAATCATCTCAGTCTAGGACTGCTGTTCACATCCACTATTGGACACAGGCATCCCTCATGCATCTCCAAGATCATTAGAGGATTGTTGCCATACTCGCCACTTGGCAGGCAGGTTGGCGAGAGCAGTATGGGATGTAACACGGAGAGTCGCTGCTGTCCAATTTTCCGGGGGTGTATCCCTTGGCAGATTCTTACTGCACGGGTAAGAGAGAAGAGGCAGTTTCTACTGCCGGCGGCACCCCACGGCGCCTTGATAAATAAATAAATCTAAATGTGCCCTATTTCGACTGGAGTAGGCGACTGCCCCTAGTGAGATAGCGAGCTTAGCTGCCGAGTCATTAGTGACTCCGCACATCTCGCCTGGCCCGCATCATGCTCGTGAAAACTTGAATCTTGTTGACCCAAATCATGGCAGAATAGATTTTTCATCTCTAAAAGGAATTCATCATCACCATCTTAGCCGCGGGCTATCTCACGATGCACAGGGAAGCGAACAGATTAATTCATGTGCCTTATTTCCTGTGCTCATAAGATTAAATATAACTTGACACTGGCGAAATTGTGTAAAACCAAACACAAAAAGCCATAAAATAAAAAGAGACTACAAAATATGTTTTTACGGTATTGACGTGTCTATGTTTTGTAATTGCAAACTATGGAAATAAATGAATGAGTTTCTGATGTTTTTGTCCACCGTTAAAGCACCGTGCTAAATATTTATTTCTCCATGATGTTATTTATAAGTGCACGTGTCAAACCCACGCTGTAGCCTCTGACGGGCAGTGTACACGCTTTTATTTCTACGTAGCAAAATAGTTTTTAATCAAAAAACCAAAGTAAAACGGAATTCAGATTATCTAGAACACTGAACTTTTAGGTAATCTGATATTTTAAAGTAAGCTTTGTTGTAACGATTCCGTTATTTGTTGTTTTTAATTAAAAACTGTTTCATTTCTTTGAGTAATTACATTGTCTAGATAATTTTATAGTACAAAAGTGTATAAAATAAAGTGAATTATTTTAATGACATCAGAAAATCATACCACTCGGCTTTTGATAAACAAAGAGGTCAAATAAACCATCAAGTCGGTATCGCAACACAAGCCCTGCCAATGTAATGTAAGCGCCAATGGGGCTGGACGTAATGGCTGCATTTGGACGGGGCCCAGCCGCCGCCGCTCACCTGATTATGGCATCGGCCTAATAGAACGCGACTAAGCGATCATCGCAAGATCGCGCGATTTTCAATCGTACGAATCCGCGATCAAACGTACTGATATGTAATAGGTGTACTAACCGGCATTCGCGCGACTAGAATGATTGATCGCGAGTTGGTGCGAATGCGCAATCAAGGAACGGCTGGCGGTGGGCAAATCAACTTAAGTGCGGTGTGCGTTATAGTCCAAGAGTGGATTTGCAGGAAAAGTCTGCGCCAAATTCCTAGTCCTTGCTTTCATTTCAAAAGTAAAACGTCCACTACTGAACTCCCTGAAGGCCTCCCTCATGGATCTCCATGAGGGGTAGTTGCCTTACTCACCACGCTTGGCAGGCGGTTGGCGAGCGCAGTACGGGAAGTTGATACACGGAAAGACGCTGCTTTCTTTGCTTTATGTGATTTTTTTTTCACGGTAATGATCAACGTTTTCAAGCGGTAATAAGTCGAGAGAAAATAAATCAAAAAATCTGTGTAAAGCAAGGACATATTTATTAGCCGTGGGGTACCGGCAGTAGAATGTTACCATGGCCGTGGATGCAGTAAGAGCCTGATAAGGGATATCTCCGGAAGATGGGCAGCAGGAGAAGGGAAGCGAACAGATTCATTATCAGTATCCCTTAACAGATTTTTACTGCATCTACGGGCAAGAGAGGAACGGCAACATTCTACTACCAACACCTCAAGTCAAGTCTTAGTCTTTGTGATAATGTAATTGTCTCATAATAAATATATTTGATTGTGTGAACAGGCCTACATGGTGTACAAAGGGCACGGCAAGGACGACCGCGAGAAGACCGGCAAGTTCCGGTCGCGGCCGGCGGAGTCCACCTACACCATGACCACCAGCCGCGCGCGGCTCTGCGACAACATGACCCAGAGGGAACTGGAGGTACGCATCACTACATAGTACTTAGATAGACCAAGACGGCAGACGAGATAGAGCCTATGGCCACGAGCCATGACCACCAACCGCGCGCGGCTCTGCGACAACATGACCCAGAGGGAACTGGAGGTACGCATCACTACATAGTACTTAGATAGACCAAGACGGCAGACGAGATAGAGCCTATGGCCACGAGCCATGACCACCAACCGCGCGCGGCTCTGCGACAACATGACCCAGAGGGAACTGGAGGTACGCATCACTACATAGTACTTAGATAGACCAAGACGGCAGACGAGATAGAGCCTATGGCCACGAGCCATGACCACCAACCGCGCGCGGCTCTGCGACAACATGACCCAGAGGGAACTGGAGGTACGCATCACTACATAGTACTTAGATAGACCAAGACGGCAGACGAGATAGAGCCTATGGCCACGAGCCATGACCACCAACCGCGCGCGGCTCTGCGACAACATGACCCAGAGGGAACTGGAGGTACGCATCACTACATAGTACTTAGACCAAGACGTCAGACGAGATAGAGCCTATGGCCACAAGTCCTTTCCTCCGTCGACCGAGACACGTTCTCGGCTTGCCTGTTAACGAATTCACCGCCGCTAACCCGGAGGTGACGTCAACCCGTTTCACACTAGCTACCTTAAATAATCGATCCCGTCGGCGGGGTCGAAGAATACACCGGAAGAGTGTTATGAGATCGTCTTAAGGTGCAATTTTGCACCTAGACGTTAACCATCATTACATATACAAAAATCTGGCAACAGTCCAAGCCGTGGTTCGTACCTAAGTGGTGCCCTTGTGTATGTTGCCCCATCATAACTTTTGCGGCTGGGCGCCCTCTGCGCTTGCCATAGTCTCGTAACGTTGTCATGGCCATCTGCGGTCAACAAAATAAAAAGTAATTATAAAAAAAAGACGATAGACACACACACAGTCTGTAAGTGTTAGAGTTGAAATTAGTGAACGCAAATATTAATTATCTGTGTTATTTTGTCATTATTTATTATCTGTGCTACTACTGTTCCTGTTCTCTATGATCTTCCCTCTGAAATCTAACGCACCGTACTCGATGTTTCTTTTTAATATATCTTAATAAATCACGAAATATTTAGAAGTTTGGGTTTAATTTCTTCAGGTTATGGGCCCAGGACTACCTGGAAATAGTTATTTCGTGAAAAGTTCGTGTAATAATAGTAAAAGCAGACATAACCTAAGTGTCGCCACGCGGGGAACGCGGTCGCCGGTTCTTTTCAGGTTTTCAGATAACGAAGTGTTGTACGAAAATGACTTCAAACAATACACTGACACTAATTGAGAAGCTCACTGGCCGTGATAATTGGGCGACATGGAGTTTTGCCGTAAAAGCATACCTCGAGCACGAAGATCTTTGGGAGATGATTGAAAAAGGTCCCACCGACGCACACAAGGACAAAAAGGCCAAATCTAAACTGATACTTTTAGTGGATCCTATTTTGTTTGTCCATATACAGGATGCGAAATCTGCAAAAGAGGTATGGAATAATTTGTCTAAAGCATTTCAAGACTCCGGTCTACTTAGAAAAGTAGGTTTATTGAAAGACCTCATAAACACAACATTGGAAACAAGTAATAGCGTTGAAGAGTATGTAAATAAAATAATGGTATCTGCTCATAAGTTAAGGAACATATCATTTGAGGTAAATGACGAGTGGCTCGGAACTTTAATGTTGGCCGGTTTGCCAGACATTTATAAACCTATGATAATGGGTATAGAGAGTTCAGGTGTGAAAATTAGTGCCGATTTAATTAAAACTAAACTTCTGCAAGAAGTGAAACAACCAGACACTTCCGCATTTTACACAAACTCACATAAAAAGCCCTCGCTGAATAAAAATCAGTCTCAGTCTAAACCAAAAGGCCCACGGTGTTTTCAATGCAACAAATATGGGCATCTTAGCAAAAATTGTTGGCATAGAAAGGATAAATCTGAAAATAAAAATAAAGATAATAATGGTTTCGTCGCAGCTTTTTCAGCTATGCAGATAAATGACAACTACAACTGGTATGTTGACTCCGGGGCATCAGCTCACATGACCATGCATCGACATTGGTTAGAAAATGAAACTCCTCCGCCTGTTCAGAGCATTAAAATTGCTGATAATAAATTACTGCATGTGGAAAGTTGTGGTAATGTGACTATTAAATTAGATAGTACCAATACAATACAGGTGAGAAATGTTCTGTACATACCAGAACTGTCAACCAACTTACTGTCTGTGAGTAAGATAATAAAAGCTGGGAATAATGTAGTATTTAATAAGACTGGATGCTTGATACAAAATCAATATAAGCAAACCTTGGCCTCAGCAGATATTATAAATGATACTTACAGATTAAATGTCATGATCCAATCTCACGCTATGTCAGCAACTGTAGAATCTGATACACACTTATGGCATTTGCGTATGGGGCATTTAAACATGAAAGATGTTAATAAATTGCCAAAATTAGTAAGTGGGATAAACTTGTCACCGCAACAGGAAAGTTATACATGTATCACTTGTCTAGAAGGAAAACAATCTAGACAACCATTTCCAAGTAGTGGCTCCCGAGCACCGAACCTGCTAGAGCTAATTCACACCGACTTATGTGGACCCATGCAGACTACTTCTATTGGAGGAGCAAGGTACTTTGCAACTTTTATTGATGACAATTCACATAAAGTATTTGTATATTTTATTAGAAATAAATCTGAAGTACTGGATAAGTTTATTGAATTCAAGAACTTGGTAGAAAATCAGTTAAATAAAAAGATAAAGGTGTTGAGAAGTGATAATGGGACAGAATACATAAATAGGAATTTTAGTAACTTTCTTAAAAAAAGTGGTATTGTGCATCAAACTTCCAACCCATACACTCCACAACAAAATGGTTTGAGTGAACGCATGAATCGCACATTGATTGAAAGAGCTAAATGTATGTTGTTTAATGCATGTCTAGAAAAAGATTTTTGGGCCGAAGCGGTGGCTACTGCTGCATACATTATAAATCGGTCACCCACACAAGCTCTCTGTGACATGACACCTGAAGAAGCCTGGACTGGAACAAAACCTGATCTGAGCTGCATGAAAATATTTGGGTGCAAAGCAATGGTCCTCATACCAAAAGAAAAAAGGCAAAAACTGGACTCAAAATCAAGTGAGTTAATTTTTGTTGGATATCCTGAAAGTACTAAGGGTTATAGATTTATAAATCCTAAAAATAAAAAGGCAGTAATAAGTAGAGATGTTGTATTTTTGGAAGGAAGTATAAAAATAAATGTTGTCCCCACTCCTTCACCTGAAATAAAAACAGAAAATATTAATAAAAATAAAAAGGAAATAATAATTGAAAACAAAAATATAAAGAAAAATAATATAAAATTGCCTTTAACTGAACTGACATCTGAATGTGAGGAAGTTAGTGTTTCAGACTCATCAAGCACAGGATCATGTTATGACGATCCTGATGATAGTACATACTTACCTGATGATAGTACCTCTACATACTTACCTGATGAAAGTATTGATACACTCAAGACATTAAACTTACAACTTAGACCACGGTCACGGCGAATGGAAGTTTATGACAGTAATTCAACATCTTACCTTTGCATGAATACTGAGTTAACACCAAGTTTCCTTTATAGTGATCCACAGAGCCTTGATGAAGCACTAAATAGTGATAAAGCCAATCTGTGGAAGCAAGCAATGGAAGAAGAATATAATTCGCTAATTAAAAATAATACATGGTCACTGGTAAATAAACCAGTAGGTAAGAAAATTATTCCATGCAAATGGGTGTACAAATCAAAATTAGATGAGAATGGAGAAATTATACGTCACAAGGCAAGGTTAGTTATTAAAGGCTATCAACAAAAGAAAGGAATAGATTACAACGAAATATATGCACCTGTTGTCCGATATTCTTCATTAAGATACCTGGTTGGACTATCTGCTAAATATAATTTAGAAATACATCAAATGGATGCCATTTCTGCATTTCTGCAAGGTGACATCGAAGAAGAAATATTTATGACTCAACCGCCATCTTTTGAGCAAGGAGAGAAAGTATGTCGCTTAAACAGATCAATTTATGGGCTCAAACAAGCAAGTAGACAGTGGAATAAAAAACTGAACAATGTTTTATTGGAAATTGGACTATCCCGTTCAACGGTAGATCCTTGCATATATTATAGAATATTGGGCAAAGAAGATATTTTATTTATTACTGTGTATGTCGACGATTTAGCATGTTTTTTTAACAATAAGACTACAATGGACAGTATAAAACATAAACTACAAGATAATTTTCAAATGAAAGATATGGGAAGAGTAAAGCAATGTGTTGGTTTTAGAATTATGCAAAAGGAAAATGAGATAACATTGGACCAGTCAATATATATTGAAAAAATTCTCAATCGTTTTAAAATGAATGATTGTAAACCAGTTTATACACCATGTGAAGCAAATACTCAGATAAAGAGGGCTGAGCATGAAGGAGAAATACTTAGAAATATTCCATATCATGAGGCTGTTGGATGTTTACTATATTTATCACAAGGTACAAGACCTGACATAGCTTATATAGTAAATACTTTAAGTAGATACAATAACAAGCCAACTGCTCAACACTGGAGTGCACTTAAAAGAGTTTTAAGATACTTAAAGGCTACAATAAATTATAAATTGACATTTAAGAGAGATGACAGTGAGATCACTGGATATTGTGATGCCGATTGGGCAAGTCAATCAGATGACAGAAGATCCTGCACAGGATATGTTTTTCTTTTTCAGGGCGCTTCTATAAGTTGGGTCTCTAAGAGACAACAAACAGTAGCTTTATCAAGCACTGAAGCTGAATATATGTCTTTGGCCACATCTGTACAAGAGGCTATGTGGCTCAAACAATTACAAGAAGAATTTTGTTTGGTATGCAAAGATAACCCTTTAATTATGTTTTGTGATAATCAAAGTTGTATTAGTCTTTCAGGGAATGAAAGTTATCAAGCCCGAAGTAAACATATAGATGTTCGCTATCATTTCATCAGAGAGAAGATTGCAAACAATCAAATTCTTGTAAAATATAAGAAGACTGAGGACATGGTTGCTGATGTTCTCACAAAGGGGCTACCTAGACCAAAACATGAAGCATTTACAAACGCAATGGGTTTGCGTTCAGGAGAGAATGTTAGAGTTGAAATTAGTGAACGCAAATATTAATTATCTGTGTTATTTTGTCATTATTTATTATCTGTGCTACTACTGTTCCTGTTCTCTATGATCTTCCCTCTGAAATCTAACGCACCGTACTCGATGTTTCTTTTTAGTAAGTCTGTACCACAACAGATTCAGACAAAGAGGTGTGGAGAGAAGGAATGGAGGCCTTTGCCCTGCAGTGGGACAGTAGAGGCTAATAATAATAATACATTTATTTATGGTATCTGCATCCGCAAAGGATGGTAGAGAGAGAAGGCTAGCCAATTCAGGTTCAAACTTGAAGACTTCACCTTCGCTGAGACCCGGGATAGGAGCGGCTCTGCGACAACGTGACCGAGAGGGGACTGGAGGCACGCACAACAACTTAGTAGTCATCATCATCATTTCAGCTGTATAACGTCCACTACTGAACACAGGCCTCCCTCATGGATCTCCCTGAGGGGTTGTTGCCATACTAACCACGCTTGGCAGGCGGGTTGGCGATCGCAATACAGGATGTTGATATACGGAAAGACGCTGCTGCACACTTTCCGGAGGTATCCCTTAGCAGGCTCTTACTGCATGCACGGTCATTAGAGGAGGGGTAACATTCAGCACCACGGCAAAAATACACACGTATTTTATTGAAAATTTTGTAAGCAGAGAGAATAATTCCATTTGCGTTAACAAAACGTGATAAGTCATTTAAAAGAAAAATATACCTAGTTATGAGGGAGCTCCGTGGAAAAGAGAACCTTTGAAAGCCCTTCGTTACCAACTCCCTTGGAGCAAATGGCTTGTAAAAACATCACCAGAATTATATTAAATAAACACAAGCTATCTCGTAATAAAACCATGATAAATGGAGCAAATGTCTAGCCTCAAATCGAACAACACTATTTATCAAAGCAAAAACAGAACACGTCTTCTGTGTGTCTACCATGAGTTGTCACGGTTAGATCGCCTGCCGTTACTGCATTAGTAATAGTACGTTACTATGACAGCTGTCATATTAGTAACTCATGGCACCATATTCTAAGCAAATGAAGCACAAACTACAGCTGTATAATTTGTAGTATAGTTTACTGCGTATTTTAGAACCAAACTAGGAGCTTGTACAAGTTTTCATACATTTTTTAACTACAGTCGCTAGCGAGTATAGATTGTGAATACTCATGGTAGACCTACACACGTCTTCACAAGTCGGCACACAGCTAACATAATATCAATATATTACCCAAGTTATTTATTGGTTTACAACTACTAGGGATTCGATAACTCAAGGGATATTGTGTCGTTTTATTGTGTAGTAAGGATTCATAAAAAATACTAATATTATGAATCCGAAAGTTTGTATGTATATTTGTTGTAGGTACTTAGGATACCTGCAGTAGAAAGTTGCCCTACCTCTCTTGCCCGTCGATGCAGTGAGAATCTGCCAAGGTATACCTCCAGATGATTGGCAGCAACGTCTTTCCGTGTATCAACATACTGTACTGGGCTCGCCAAATCACCTGCCAAGCTTGGCTAGTATGGTAACAACCGCTCTATAATCTTGGAGATCCATGAGGGAGGCCTTGGTCCAGCAGCTCTACGTAGATATAAATGAATGAATGAATAGAAAAACATCCAGAACAGCCTTAACAAATTTCTGCAGATCGTACATTTGCCCCGAGGCGGGAATCGAGCCCGCAACCTCATGCGTCGTAGTATATTATGTGTCGTAGGCGGACCTTCGCCCGCTGCGCCACAAAGGTCGTTTTATCCGGGTACAACGCGTGTGAAGCTGCGGGCGGCACCAGTATAGCAGTATAAGAATGCTTACTACGCCACTTGCTACGTGATATTATGAAAATTTGGCATCTGGCCCGAGCCATTTGCAAATGCGACACGAGAACTAACAACATTTTATTGTCACTTCTACGACTTCATTGCCCTATTCTGTAGCTTTTAATAAATTCATGCGGCTTTTATATTGTAATCGTTTCGATTTCTTTGCGATCAAAACACTGCAATAATAGCACATAAACATAAAACCGGGCAATAGCAAGTCGGACTCGCGCACCGCGGGTTCCGTGCCATCATGGTTTATATTTGTTGGAGAACCTTGACAGCGCCATCTCTTGACTGATAGCGGAACTTATGTACATTTTTTACACTTAAGATTATATCTAAAAACTATGCGAATTAAAGAGTTCGTTATAATTTTCCTTTAATCTTTACATACACTTCTAATAACTGTAAAAGTTTCAAGGTTCTTATAATGTTTAAAAGTTTAAAAGTTCTTATCTCCGCAAACTTCGGAGATAAGGTATGTTTTTCAACATTTTTGTAAATAAATCAAAAACGATACGGCTTAAAGGAAAACTAAAAACTTTGCAAATGAAGCCTTTTCATGTGA
Organism: Pasiphila rectangulata; assembly: GCA_963082625.1. NCBI lineage: Eukaryota > Metazoa > Arthropoda > Insecta > Lepidoptera > Geometridae > Pasiphila > Pasiphila rectangulata. The sequence goes on along the minus strand of OY720237.1, from coordinate 24,356,975 downwards.
TACCCCACACGACCTAGTAACTTCACTTAAAAATTTTGAGATCCTCTGTCTCTCTATATATTTTTTCACCGTGTTATTTATCAAATAAGCAATTTCTTAAACACCCGGCAAACAATATAATAGAGGTATGAATATTATTATATTATGCAACCTGTCATTTTTCATTTTTGTCGTTTTTAGTGTTCCGGAGCAAAATGGTAAAAAGGAACCCATATAATAAATAATAATAATAAATAGTTTATTTCTTCAACTTAATCTAATACATTTCAGTGGAATGGGACCCTCTTTTAAGTAATATGATACCTGTGCTAGAGGGTCTCACTCTGCAGCGCGGCTATCTTTAAGATAAATTAAGTATAATAATTAATAAGCTTAGCGTAAATTGTTAATATTAAAAAAAGAAAACTAGCAACATAATACTATTATACTAAGTACAAAAAGAAACAAATTAAATTTAAATTTAAATTCTAGAGAATTTAATGTTTATAAAAATTCACAAAAAATAAAATCTTCTTTTGGTTGTGGTAATGTTATAAAAATAAGATCAAACACTCTAAGTTATTCAATTAATTATGAGAGTTATTGACACAAAAATAAAATTAAAATAAAAGTAGTAACAATAAAAAAGTAGTAACTATGTCTGCGTGTATATTGCAGTTACTCTGTCCATATGTGGAAATGTACGTGTGTATGTGTGTGTGTGTGTGTATATATGTGTGTGTGTGTATATGTGTGTGTGTGTGTGCTCGCGTGTGTGTATGCGTATGTGAATGTTTGTTTGCTAGGGATGTGTGGTTTAAATTAAAAAATAACTGTTACTATGCTATAGTTTCTAGAAGTTTTTCTCTATCTTCGTAACTTATTGTGGACAGCCATAAACTCAGTATTTTTTTACAGGAATGATTGTTCAATGAGTGAACCATATGGTACCCATATGGTATCACTTTGTCTGTCTGCCTGACACAAATGGATATTTTGAGAACTACTGATGCTATCGATTTAAAATTTTAAATGGTTTAAGATAAAGCTATTTTACTAATATAGCCTAATTGAAAATGTAAAAAAATATATTTTCGTTTTCACCGGCTCTTACCCTTCGAACCAGAATACAGCAATGTTTGGCTGCAGATATAGGTATGGTGGTAGTACTTCCCTTGATGAACTCTTTATTAAAAGTTCTACTTCTCTAGATGTAAAAATATGTCCTGATTTAACATCATTCCGTAGCTGGTGTTGTGCAAATTTTTATTTTACATTTTTTTTCTCGACAGGAGGAGCTCAAAAAAATCTGCAACCAACTAGAGAAACTGCGTGAGCGGAGCGGCGCCTGCGCGGCGGTGTCCCGCCGGATCGCCGCCATGCAGGACGCCGGCGCCGCCGACCACAGGAAGCCCCCCGCCTCCGAGTCCGCGCCCCACAAGCTGAACACCGTGTTCAGCGCGGTCGCAGACCGACTCATGTGCACCGTCACTCCGGCCGAGGAGTCCAGCAGCAGCGGACGAGACCTGCCCTTCGAAGCGCCCCCGGCGTACAAACACAAACCTTTCAGCCCCATAAAGAGCGCGGAGCACAGCGTCGTGGAGCACAGCCACACCGACGTCACGACCGACTCTCCGAAGAAGAAAGAGAAGGAGGACGACAAAAACGGCGTGTTCAGGATCTCAGGTGAGCCGAACTGCAGCGACATCCGTCCGCCCGAGGTGGCCGTGCGCAATGGAGTGAAGAGTGAACAGAAAAGCCCGGGAAGCGCGGAAACCGCGAAGGGCGTGAGGTCGGGCCACGCGAGGACGCACGCAATCATTATTAACTTAGACGATAAGAGCAGGTTTACTGAGGAAGTTACTGTATAGAAGACTGTACTTAGGTATCTTTTGTGCTCGATCCATACACTACTAACTTGCTTATGGAGGAGGTAATATTAAGCTGTGTGGGATAAAGTTGATGTGGAAACTTTTAATTGGCCTTCGTTAAATTGTGCCCCTTTTAAAGGTGTGCGTAATATTATATAAGTAATTTTTATCTAAGTTAGGTGTATTTTTTCCAAACATTTAATATAATATTATAATAAAAACTATGTTGGTTTATGTAGTTTTACAAAGATTCAGTAACAAACGAAATCATTATGATAGGAACCTCTTCCGTTTCAAATAGAATGACAAACAAGAGGTTCATAACAAACTGCACACAGCTTAAAATTCTCCATTCGTCGAGGCGGGTGTAGTGAACGAGCACTACTCTGTCTAAGCTAGTCCTCACTGTGATTCGTAGATTAGTTTGATGCATATCAGTTGTGAGTTTTGAGCGAGGCTGTTCTGTTGTGTGTGTAAAAAGTTTAATACTGTTGCTGTTTCGAATTATAATGTGACATTTCTACGGACCATGTAATGAAGAAGCTTTTCTATGATAACCAAAGTTTCTACACTATGGTTTAATTGCAAAATCTAAATCTATCCTAGAGATTTTTTTGCTAATTCAAATCATCGGTTATTTGATTTAACACTCGTCGGAATCCTTACTATCCACCATCAATAATGTTAACCTTTTGTTTGATGATTTTGGCGAGCTTATTAAACTCCAGGTAATGGAAGTCAATAGTTGCGCTCGACATTATTTCATTATATTTTAGCGACAGTAATGAATACTTCAGTAAAGGGACTGTAAAATAATGATGACAACACTTACTTTTCACGTTTTGGTTCTATAAATTCAAGGGAGGAACGCTGGGATGGAAATTAAGCTCTTAAACTACCTTTATATTTGCGAAAAGTAGCAATGCTTTGGCAATGGTTTTGCTATTGGTACTAAGCTCGTTTTAAAATTGAATACGTATAGTTTGGTATATCTGAACTCCACTGCTAGCTCCCGCTAAGTACAAAAGTGTTTACGCTCCCATTTGAATATCCTAAAGCAAAACTGCAGTGAAAGGGATGTTCGAAATGTTCGTTTCTTGGAAAACTTTTGATACCGTTTGCATTCGTGATCTCACGAGTCTAGGAGACGGCGATGAGTTAGCACTTATGATGTAAAGTTGCATATCTTGCATTTTATGCCGGTGACTGTCGTTTATTCCAAGTTACTCACCTACTTTTAGGTGATCTTGTGCATTCATTTTCAAAACGAATGTGAGACCTACTATTCATTTAAAAATACGCGATTATTCACATATTGCAGTTATTTTTGTATTGCGTAAAAAAATAAAGTTTTCTTTTTACGTTTCCAATAGTTTTTGTTAATCAACATGATGAATCGGAAATTCGAAAACTATCTGCAAGGAATGAGGCTTAAGAACTACGAATGCTTTCGTTCTATGTGCTACCTCTATTACATTTCTGCATGGCACACGAGGTGGGTCGCGTCTTTGTTGCCAACCGAGCAACATTGGCCCTCCTCGCAAAATACTTTCTACATTTGCTTACCTTATACCTGCTGGGAAAGTTTTGACTCGACGATTCTGCATATATCAGTTTTAAACACAAATAATGCACCTCAGGCCAACCATACGCAGTTTAATAGTAAATGGAAATGAAATGCAAAAATATAAATTAATCACACAAACAAAAGTATAACTTTTTAAAGGCGGGCCCTTTCTTAAGGTTTTACATGCGGTTAATTTTGTATAAAGCAATAAGATTCAGTTGTTTTAGGTGAATTTTTCAGATAAGTTTCAAATATATGAAATTATTTTATTATTATTCACAATGTTGTGTTCAAAACCAAATAACTGCCAAATCGTGAATTTGCAATAAGTAGATCTATATATTTTCTTATACTTCAGCTCGCATCAGTACTGCTGTTGGTTGATTCCTTCGAATAATTGGAATTAATAAGCTTATTTGAATCTTATCTTATAATTAAATAACTTACTTGCAATTTCCATAGAAATTAAAGGAAACGTATAAAAAAAATGTATAAATTTATAGGAAAAAATAAAAAAACAGTTTTTTATGTGAATGTCAGATATAAAAGTACGTTTATGTAATAAGTTTACTCAATCATGTGCAATATTACATCTAGATTTTATAAATTAATTTGTTTATTTTAATATAACTGCGCTGATGATAATGATAAATAGGTATTAGTTATATAATTGTAAATAAGAACAGAAAGACATTTAGTGATTTAAAATCTCTGTAACTGTAAATATTTTTGTATGAAATGTTTGTGACCTTTAGCCGTAGCCGTTCGAGGTTTTAAGTATAACCTCAAAATATTTATAATTTTTCTTATTAACTAAACAAAAACGATAAAATACTATAGACTAATACACATGAAATGTGTATACTCTTTCTGACATTATAAACTTTCGTAAAGATTATGAAATGCTTTGTACAAACAACACAGTACGAAACAGTACGAAAAAACACCATAAATCTGTCAATATAGATAAAAAATATAACTGCACACAACAAATACCTACAGTTTCGTGCAAAATTAAAGATACTTTCTATATTTTAGCCAATTTTGATGTGGAAGTGTGTAGATATTATTATTTTATGTTTGATTTTTAAGTTATCGCAGTTTGGGAACATTTCACGACGATTTAGACAGTATATAACCATTTTCTGTACATCTGCTTGTATGCTCTTTGTGTGACATAGTTCTAAAATGTTTGAGCCTTATTAAACACGACTTTACCTACAAGAACCTATATCATAGTGTTCGATATAAATACAATTTTTCTCTACCATAAAAATTCTACACCGCGCATCAATAAAACTTGTCTATGAAACATTTTGGTAATTATCTTGGAGAAACACTTAATTTTTACATAATATTAAAGGTTTAACTCTACACAAAGTTACATTTAATTACACTGTAAAATAGATATTATATTGTAAATAGTAAACGTTGTATAAATATAAATTCGCCTATTCGCTTGTAATGTAAGGTTGTTTTGCAATATCCGTGAAACAAGAGATATTGAAATGTTGTTGTTTGATTCGAAAACTTCCGAAGAAATGATACGATGTTGATATTAAGAATAAACTGATTAAGTAATTTTCAAATTTGTTTCCTTTTTTCTCCCCTTATAATCTGTTTTATAATTTCTCTCCGCACCGTTTCACGCGCATAATTCCCGTTCCTGTGGGAATACGAGGATAATGTAGCATTCTAATGTTGAAAGAATTTTGAAAAAGGGGTTTAGTAGTTTTTTAGTTTATTCATTACAAACATACAAAATACGACACAAAAACTTGCCTCTTAATAATAATGAGAGATTTATTTTGTGAAAAACATAATACGAGACTTCGTGTTCCATCCAAGGCATAAAAAACCGGTCAAGTGCGAGTCAGACTCGCGCAACGAGGGTTCCGTATAAACCTGTAGGTACATATATAAGACCTGAATATTTGATATGAATTTCAGTTGGATACCTCTATGCGTTCATGAGGAAAGGGGTAGCATGTTTAAAATTATTAAAAATATTTTTATTATATGATGTAATTAAAATTTACGGTTTTCGCAATTTTTCCTTTATCATTGATGTAAATAATTCACTATCACAAGTGCACGATTGGTTTACCGCGAACAACCTAGTGCTTAATGCTTAAAAGACAAAATGTATTAAATTTGTAATGTTGTGTGGGGAAATGCTTAATCCGGTCAATTCCACAGTATTTTTAGGTATACACATAGATTCTTCCCTTCAATGGAAACTGCAAATTGATGCACTTGCAGGTTGGCTTAGTTCAGCAGCTTATGCAGTTAGAACAATAATAACTTTTACCGATGAAGCTACAGCTATACTGGTTTAATTTAGCTACTTCCATAGTGTGATGTCTGTCATACAGAGCAGGGGAAGGGCGGCCGATATACAGACAATCTTTGTCCTTAAAAAAAAAGCGATTTGTGCCATTTACAAAATGAAACCTCGCGATTCACTCAGGGAACTATTTAAGGAAATCATCATTTTATCTGTTATATCTCAATATATTTATGAAAACTTACTGTACGCATGCAGAAATATAACTAATTTGATCAAGAGATAAAGCATGATGTGCATAGCATAAATACAAGAAACAAAAATAAATTGCACATTCCTGAGGCTCCAAAAAGTAAACAAATCATTTATGGTAAACTGTGTGCGTTTCTATAATAAGCTTCCATCTGAGGCGACAAAACTATCGATTCAGGTTTAAGCTATTATTTATAAAACAAAATCTCAGAGAAATAGCTTATTACTCCATAGATGCCTATTTTAATGATATTGACCCTTGGCCTAGTGTTGCTCAGTTCAACCGCGATAAGAAATGATGTCATCTTGCAATATTCTAATCATCCAATATCCTTGCGGACATCAAATTAAGCATAATATTAAGACAAATATTGTTACAATGAATACAAGTGAAAGAGTAAGATTTCTTGTTCGCTTCTTTCCCTCACTTGGAAAAAAAAGTTTTCCGAAGCGAACGAGTTCAATTATGTCCTTTGTTCAATTTAAATGTGTTTTGTTCTTATTTTATAAACTGTCTCTTCTAAGTAGCGTTTTGCTCTATTGAATAAACACTTGAGTTTGAGTTTGAGATTAGGTATTTTTGAATTTTCCGGTGTTCCGACGTATGACGTGTGAACCTGCGTTAAAATATCTGAAAACTCCCATTTTCCGTTGGCTCAGAACAGGCTGCACTTTATAAAAGCGATAAACCTTGGGGGCCTATTTGCTCCGAATCGGATCGTAATACTTCAGGCATATTGCGAGGGATGATTTGTGGGTCGAACCTTATGCTAAAAGGCGTGATGTCGGAGTAGATACACGAAGTAGTGCTGTTAGTATGAACATTCCTAGGATAATATAATATCTTATGGCCACGATATTCCAACTTAGTCAATTATCGATTCAATTTTAAACGATCAAATATCCTTTATTTTGATCGCAAAATAATATATATTATGGTTTAATAAACGTTCTTGAACTTTTAATGGTTCTAACCGCGCGCACTCCTTCAGTAGCCCGCTGCTGGAATAACCTGGCCTAAACGGTGGAATGCCGTGGGGTGCCGGTAGTAGAATGTTACCCCTCCTCTCATGCTTTTCTGCATGCCCGTGGATGCAGTAAGAGCCTGCTAAGGGTTACCACCGGAAGATGGGTAGCAGTGTCTTTCCGTATATTAACACTCGCCCCTTACTGCACTCGCCAACCCGCCAGCCAAGCGTGGTGAGTATGGCAACTACCCCTCATGGAGATAGATAGAAAGATAAACTCTTTATTGTGCAAACCATATTCTACAGAACAATACAAAAATTAACTTAAACCATAATAACAACAGAAATACTAAATAGGCGGTCTTATCGCTTAAAGCGATTACTTCCAGACAACCTTTGGATGGAGAGGATTATAATGGAAGAATGGGATGTAGTATTATCATAGCATGCCTATATATTAATACATAAAATAGATACATATACCTACGTTAAAATAATACATAGTTAAATCAACATACATAATAACATTTACAAATAGCTAATACAATACTAAAAACATACGTTAATGGATACCAAAGATATTAAAAAGGAGATAACGACACATACTCACAGAATATATAAAATATAATAATATAAACAATAAATAAATCCATGAAAGAGGCATGTGTTCAGTAGTGGACGTTTTAACAGCTGAAATGTTGAAGGCTTAAACCTTTATCCGTTTCATAGCAGTATTAGTACCTACCATTGTAAACACGGTTGAAGAAATTGTTGGACTTCCGGGAATTGAACCGCTAGTGAAGCTTTATTGAGCATGTTGACGACATCTTCTGTAGGTCTAATATCCGACGGGGCGCCGGGGACACATCTTTGCTTTTCTGCAGATGGAGGTCTCGGGCCTGCGTGTTGTCTACGCTAAAAATCGGGCAAGTGCGAGTTGGACTCCGGCACGAAGGCTCCGTACCATTATTTGGTAAAACCTTAATATCAAGTCTAGCTATCACGGTTCATGAGATACAGCCTGATGACAGACAGACGGACAGCGGAGTCTTAGTAATAGGGTGGCGTTTTTACATGCTTTGGGTACGGAAACTTAAAAAAAGTATGTTTTAGACATACAGAAATAGTCCGAGATGTCATAATGTCCAGAAGCTAAAGAACCACTGGTCAATTATTGGCCCATATTTTTTTATTAATATTTTTTTTGCTTGTTTGTTATGACTTTTGAAGCTTGATTTACAATGACTTACAATGTATAAATAATATATCTATTAAACATAACACATACAGGTACCACCTACCGCTAAATGGTACGGTGGTCATCGTCATCATTTCAGCCGTAAAACGTCCACTACCGAACACAGGCCTCCCTCATGAGGGTTAGTTGCCGTACTCACCACGCTTGGCAGGCGGTTTGGCGAGCGCAGTATGGGGTGTTGATACCCGAAAAGACGCGGCTGCCCATCTTGCGGAGGTATCCCTTAGCCGGCTCTTACTGCATCCACGCGCATGAGTAGAGGAGTAACATTCTACTGCCAGCACCCCACGGCATAAATTCCCAACTTTGGTTTACATGAAATGGTCTCGACGTCATTTCATGTAAAACTGATAGTGACAAGACAAGACGATAAATATGTGTAATTTCATTTAATTCTTTGAATAAAAATTCCAATATTTGAGATTCTAGTAATAATAATCAAATATGTATGTAAAAATATTTAAAAAAATCAATCAAATGGTCTCACTAAGAGAATATTGGGTGAAGATAAAGTAGAGTGTAGGACGTATAACTTATCAAGTTGTAAGATCTTAGATAGATTCCAAATATTATCGTTGAGTTACTTTGTTAATAACCAAATGGATCTATGTTATATCTAAGTAAACAAATGTGTATTACCCAAATGTGTAATTGCAGTGACCAGCAAGATGTGGTCAAACGCAAGCCTGTACGAAATAAAAAAATAAAAAAACCAGGCTACTCGTATTTACATTGTTTGAAAAATTAAATCAATTAGATCAAGTTACAGGCACACAGGTTAATCTCGCGACAAGCTTTTTTATCACATAAATTGTGTAAAGACATTTTAAGTTGACATTAAACTTTAATGTAAAATGTTTATTTCATTATTTTAGTACGTTTAAATTAAAGCTCGGGGTTTCTCTACCGGATCGAATCAGAAATGAGGAGATACGTAGAAGAACTCGGGTCACCAACATAGCCAAACGGATTAGCACGTTGAAGTGGCAATGGGCAGGCCATGTAGCGCGCAGAACAGATGGCCGATGGGGCCGCAAAGTTATCGAATGGAGGCCACGGATTGGCAAACGAAGCGTAGGACGTCCACCAACAAGATGAGCAGACGACTTGGTGAGAACTGCTCAATGAGGGAGGCCTTTGTCCAGCAGTGGACGTCCTACGGCTGATATGGTGATGATGACGATGAAATAAAAGCTTGTTTGTTGAAAAGTTTTTTTCTTTTAATTTATTCCCTTTTAAGGTACGGAATCCTAAAAAACAACAAGCCTTATTATGTAAACAACCCCGAGCTCAATTCTCTTTTGTCCTTTGACCGCCGTCCGTTTAATCTCCTTTCTGTCATGGTTCCATGAGATCTAACTTGTCTTAACATATCTCTTTCCGTTTGATGTATTCGCCTTCGATTATGCTAAGAATACGTCGCCCGTATTCCTTCCGCGAGATGAGTTTTGAAGATTGGAAAATTGCCGAGGAAAATTGTCTTACCCCTAAAGCCCCTAATAGACCGCAGAATATCGCTTACCCCAATAAACCATTGAACGCAGAAAAAAATCGGGTTTACGTTCGTAAAAAAAAGTTAAAAAGGAACTAAGAAGAAACCCATCCGATGCAGTTCCAGGGTCATCTATATTGATAGATTGAAGTTTGAACATTCATTCCTTCCCTCAAGTTTGAACATATTTTCCGACCATAGCTTACAGAAAACCACAATTGATTAAACGTGAAGTGATTCCAAATCATCTCATTACGTCCGAGAAATTGGCAAGTAATTGTAGCCGTAGCTATTTTTATCAACTCGCCGGATAGGTACCTACTTTCATTTAACGTTTCTTACCGCCCAAATATGGTTACAGGTATTAAACCGGTATTAATTTACCGAAATTAATTTCCGGGAGATCGTCTGCGCCCGGTATTTCTCAGCTGAAACGATTGTTGGAAAATTAACTTTATTGTGAGACAGCCAGGGGCTATTAACTTTTGAATGTTGTCGGTTTTATACGTTGTTGGATTTAGGATTTAGCTGTCGATAGTGAAAAGGATGCTTTGTAAATATATACATACGTCATTTATCCATCAAAATTGAAGCTTCCCTTGGCTTCAATTTTGAACTTATTTATGGGCAAGATGAATTATAATTATTCTGAGACATACTTTGTTACATATTTTTACAGCCTTACTTTACTTATAAATACGAAATAAAACTGAATTATTAGTGATTACTCTTTGAGTGCCGTGAGGTGCCAACAGTAGAATGTTGACCTACCTCCCATATACCCGATTCTGTAAGAGCCTGCTAAGGATATATCCAGAAAATGGGCAGCAGCATTTTACCGTATATCGACATCCCATACTGCGCTCGCCAACCCGCCAGCCTAGCGTGGTGGTTATGGCATGTTGATGCAGTAAAAATCTGCCAAGGGTTCTAGAGTTATATAGATACATTCATGTAAGGTAGACCGACCAACCATCAAAACAACACCAACACAGGCACAGCGAACGCCTGTGGACAGGCCATTAGAGTGCGATACTCTGTGGTCGGTGTGGTCTTTTCTATGCCCAATGTGTCTATGCCTGCCAATGCCAACACGAAAAAAAGATGTCTGACAGGATTTCAAAGATACTATTAATTGCGTTTACCGTCACCCTAATGGCGTTTGAAAAAGTGTAATAGAAATCGTGAACTATGTGGACTACCTATGGTCAAGTGTGAAGCCAACATTCTACCGCCCGGTACCCCACGGCCAAGCCTATCCACTTTTATGTGTGCATGCGGCTGACATGGCCTGCCCAGTCCCACTATAATGTTGCTCTTTTTGCGCCGACCTCTCTCCATTGGCCTTTGGTAATTTTCAGTTTAGAGTTCTGTGCTTCAGTCATGTGATGCAGTTTAGTGCGTAGTAGTATTACTTTTTGTGAAGAGTTCATCCGAGGAGGAACTGCAGCTATTTCACGCCAAGCAGTAATTAATGTCCGCATTGCCGTGTTGATTAAAGGGTAACCTTACAACTTTTTGTCTCAGGGTGACGGGCGCAATGCAATGCAGCGTTGGTCACGTGCTTAGTGAAGGTCACCCCCGCGTTAATGCAGTTGTTGTGTAGGTAGAGGTTGCCGCTTAACAGTGCTGAGGTTGACCGCCTGTTGGCTGTCCAGGTTGTTGGCTGGGTTGCTGAGGTTGCCCACCAGGTAGGGCGGGCCCACCTGGTCCACCAGGGCCGCCGGGGCTTCCAGGGCCACCTGATTTTTTGTAAATTTAATTCAATATTAGCTGGAAACCATCGACGAGAGCCCTGAATAATTTAATGGGCATGTAAACAATAACTTTGACGTGTCTCATCATATCTTCGTATAAAAAAAATGTGAGCATGTCTTGCCCGTAGGTTAAAACAGGCAGGGTGCACAATGTTGATGAGTTGGCGCTTGAGTATCAATGGAAGTTCGCCCGTCATGTGCTCCTTCATAGACCAGAAGCTCTTCCAGGCGTTCTCTGTACGGATATCGATTTTCCGCCATTCTAATTAAATGTTCATTATTGCAACATTTACGGAAATCGCAGTTTTCATTCATGATCACGGATAAACTGAAGTCTTTTGCGAGGGGGTAGCCATTTGAGATTTACCTTCATTCTAAGTCTCTTGCATATCATATCCACAACCATGATAGTTTTAAAAGTTGTTATTATTATTATTTTCAGCCGTTTCTGTCTCACTACTGGGACCTCCTTCCACTCGTCGCGACTTGACGCAATTACAGGCCAAGGTGGTAAATAAGCGTCAAGCTCGACCCGCCATCTCATTCTCGGCCCTCCACGTCACCTCCTAGCATTGGCAGGGCCCCACTCTGTGGTAGTCTTCACCCGCAAATCGCTGGACATGCGGCGGTGATACAAACGTGTCCGGCCCAGTTCCTCTTTAGCATGGTAACCTAAAAGATATAATGTATTATTTTTTATAAGATATGTCATTAAATCAAAATAACGAGCATAACCAAAAACGCCTTGTATTTGTGTAAAGCCTTGCTGATTGGCCGTTGGCGGCAATAGGCTGGAGATATTATTTCCAAGATGGCGGCGGCGCGTGGTTCCCTCGGGCCTCATTATAAACAGATTATTGGTAGACGATTTTGGTCTATGTGGTTTGGTTTCATCTTGGTAAATTAGAACTTTGATTCTTGGCGTTAGGTGTTTGCAATTAAGTAGAATAATAGTAACCAGGTCCTTTAAATTTACATTTAGGAGCAATAACCCTAAAACGTGCTACATTATCTTCTCGGCAAAAAATAAGAAACTTGATGGTGATCTAAATTTGAACATAAACAATGAGGACTTACAACAGAAGGACAGCGAAAAATACTTAGGATTAGTTTTGGATAGTGGACTCACATGGAAGCCTCACCTTAATTACATAAAACCAAAAATCACTGCACTTACCGGAGCTCTAAGAAATATAGTCAAGCTGCTTCCTAAAAAGATCCGCGAACATATTTACTCCTCCTTAGTCAAACCGCACCTAGAATACTTAGTGGAGGTATGGGCTAATGCCGCCGCTACTAACCTTAAGGACCTCGAAATTGCTCAAAACAAAGTGATCAAAGTCTTATATCACTACGACTACCTAACACCTACAACAAAACTATACAGGGAAACAAAATTAATGAATTTAAAACAAATATACACATATAAAACTTTGATCCTAATTCGAACATTAATAAATGGCGAAATTCATTCGGAGATAAAATTTACAAAAAATACACAATAAATAATTAAATAAATAAAAGAAATCACTAAGAAAATCCGACAACATTAGCCTCCCTTTTCCAAGAACTAAATATGGTCTTTTTTAAAATTTTCGCGATCACAACACATTATTAAAATATGGGATTATCGGGTATTTATCGCGTAATTACCTTTATTTTATGACGTTTCGACCGGATTGCACCTGGTCGTCCATCTCATCATCGTCCATCAAGTCTCCCCGCGACCACGACCAGGTGCAATCCGGTCGAAACGTCATAAAATAAAGGTAATTTCGCGATAAATACCCGATAATCCCATATTTTAATAACTAAATATGGTTCAAAAGATATAACGTATGAAGGTGCCAAGTTGTATAAGCTGCCTAAAGCAATTAAAGATGCAGATTCGATGACTATTTACAAAACCAACGTTGAAACCTATGTTCTAGAAAATTATTTATAAAATCATTTAACTTCACCTTCATTATCCAACTGCTTTGTTCCCTTGATTTAATATTTTTGTACTTACCTTAATCCGACTCTGTACTTCATTTCATTTTAAGACCTACCCTCTTTAGTAATCTATTGCACTTGCGAACATGTTACGCTTTTGTTAACTGATAAGTATTTAGCTTACGTTAGATACCTTATTATTTCTATAGCATGCTCACTGCTCGTAATTTAATTTAGTACATTAATTTAAGTTTTGTCATAAGTGAAATTTTGTAATTTCTTGGCGAATAAACATTCTTTAAACCGAACCCAAATTTCAATGTGTTATGAAAGATGCTGCTTCTCATCCCTTCATCATTTCTATAAAACGTTCACTACTGAACACAGGCCTCCCTCATAGATCTGCTTGAGGGGTAGTTGCCATACTCACAACGCTTGGCAGGCGGGTTGGCGAGCGCAGTACGGGATGTTGTTACACGGAAAGAGGCTGCTACCCATCTTTCGGAAGTGTCCCTCAGCAGGCTCTACATCCGGCCCACGGCCTGTCTTGACGTCTATAAATTGTCTGACGGACCCACACGTATGAGACGCAGCGAACAATGTTACGTACTCGTACGTAATGAACACAGTAGGGATGAAAGTTTGCGTCGAGTATTTTTTGGATCTACCATTATGTGCAGGACAGGCGCAGATGGCGGGACGAACTGGACATATCCTGTGCTCTATGCCTAACTAATAATATACTATTAGGTGCCTTATAGTTTCAATTTGTTCTTTATGTCTGAATCCCGTTTTATTTATTTATTTAGGACAACCAAAAAAAAGCACACTAGAAACTTAAAATAAGATAAGTCTAAGTGATCATTATGTGTTCGTAGTAATAGGAGTCATAGGAGCACAGTGCAAGCGACTATCAAACCGGCAGTGAATGCTCAACAGACTATTTGTGTATGCCATCAAAACATTGCTTCGATTGATAATAAAACTGGTAGGTTAGAAACTTTATTGCAAAGTGATCTAAAGTGCGATATTCTAGCAATCACGGAGCATTGGCTTACTGTAGACAAATTAAAACTTGTTTCAATCGACGGATTCAAGTTGGCCTCAAGTTTTTGCAGAAGTGATAGGGCCCACGGCGGGTCTTGTATTTATGTAAATAACTTGAATTGCATTGAAAACTCTAATCTGGTAGCTTTATCGGTAGAACAATATTGTGAAATATCGGCGGTAGATTTAATTGACTTTGGACTAACAATAATTTGTTTATATAGAACGAACCTTATTAGTTCGAACGATTTTTTCGTTCACTTAGAAATCCTGCTCGACAAAATAACGGATTTAGGTATAGATTGCGTAATGGTAGGCGATTTCAATGTGAATTGGATCGGCGACATTACTTCTGACCGTAAAAAACTATTTGACTTGCTGTCGGCCCATGGCATGACTAACTTTGTGGATTTCCCGACTAGAATAACGGCAAGTACCTCGACTTGCCTAGATCACTTCTATGCTAACTTACCGGCGGCCGCCGCTATCAGAACGGATCCTATAGTAACCAATCTGAGTGATCACTTGGCGGTCCGCGGTGAGATTTTGTGTTCCCGACGGATCACGGACCCCCGTACTCAGCTCATCCGTGACATGTCGAGGGCGAATCTACATAATTTCATGTTGGCAATAGATAGTGTTGACTGGAGTTTGATGGTTGGAAAATATAAAACAGCTTGCGAGCTAGCAACGGCTTTAATGAACATAATACGAGGTAAGCTGGATATTTGCTTCCCTGTGAAGCGAATAAACAATAAAAAACCTGGCTCGTTATGGTTGACCCCTGACATAATGAATATGAAATCCCTTATTATTGACATGTTAAATTTTAATTATTCTACTTATGATGACTCAATTGCTTTATTTATTTCGAATCTAAATTATAAACTTGACATGCTTATTAATTACTCCAAGGTGAACCATTATTCAAAATTAATTAATAATAGTAATAATCACTCCAAGGCTATGTGGAAGATAGTGAATAAAGAAAGGGGAAAGGAAAATACAATTCCATTAGATTTCTCATCTATTTTGAGGGACGACTTAGGTACTAGATTTCCAACACCAAAACATGCTGTTGATGCTATAAATCACAGGTTCTTGAACGCAGCGGCGGCGTGCGGCGCGCCCAACGCGGACGTCGTGGGTGCCACCCGCGCGCTGGCGGCGGCGCGGCCGCATGCTGGCGCCCGGTTGGTGTTGCGCGAGTTCAGTGCTGATGAGGTGGCCAGCATTGTGATTAAGCGCATACCTCCCAAACGGTCTAAAGATATTTATGGACTCTCCATGGAACTCTTGAGGGGAGCCATAGTACCCCTGGCCCCGGTAGTGGCTCAACTCTTTAATGCGTGCCTCGAAGAAGGTGTCTATCCGCAGGTGCTAAAGGTGAGCAAGGTATCACCTATCTTCAAAGGTAAGGGCAGACGCGAGAGCATGGACAGTTACAGGCCAGTCTCGATCATACCTGCTATCGCCAAAGTCTTCGAGAATGGCCTGAGCAGTCGACTGATGGAGTACCTGCTGGAGACGGACGCCCTGTCGCCCCGGCAGTACGCATACCGCGCCGGGTACTCCACGACGTCGCTGACGCGCGAGGTGGTGCGGCGTGTGCTGGCGGCGCGTGAGCAGAAGCTGCAGGTGGCCGTGTTGTGTTGCGACCTGTCCAAAGCTTTCGACGTGGCCAGCCACGCCGTACTCGCCGGTAAAATGAGCCACTACGGGATCGAGGGACCATCATACGCCGTTCTCACGGATATGATGCGGGATCGTTCACAAATAGTTGTTGGAGGTAGTGAACGGTCGGAGCCTTTATCTCCCACCATGGGGGTAGCGCAGGGGTCTTCAGTCTCGAATATAATGTTCTCTCTCCTTCTAAATGATCTGCCGGGAGCGGTGACGTCCGCGGAGACACTTATGTACGCAGATGATGTGGCAGCGATCGTCACCGCCCAGTCCGTAGACACCCTGGAGGAGAAGATGAACGAGACGGCCACCCTACTCTCGGGATGGTTCGGGATGAACGGGTTGGGGCTCAATCTAAACAAGACCCACTTCCTTCACTTCCGACTATCAGGGAAAGCTGTGAGGAAGCTGATTGTCAGCGTAAATGGAACGGCCATCAACCAATCCGACTCGACCACTTTTCTCGGCTTCGAAATGGATAAAGCCCTCACCTGGGAGAGCCACATCAATAAGCTGTGTGGAAAGATAGGCAGCGCGTGTTACGCGCTCCGTCGGGTAGCTCGCGTGGTGCCGGCGGAGGTAGCTCGTAGCTGTTACTTCGCAACAGTCCACTCGGTGCTGCAGTATGGTGCGGAGCTATGGGGGCGAGCTGCCGACTGGGAGCGCGCCTTCCGTATGCAAAAACGAGCCATACGCACCCTTGTTAACATTCGGCGAGATGCCTCCGCCAGACCACATTTTAAAGAGCTCGGGATACTTACACTACCCTGCATTGTGATAATGCAAGTGGCGGTATATGTTCGCTCGAACCTGAACGAGTTCACGAAGAACGGTGACCCCCACTCGTACGGAACGCGGAACGCAGGAAAGCTCGCGACCATCGCCCGCTCCCTCACGAAGTCTTCAAGGTTAACTCATGTGATGGGTCCGGCAGTGTATAACAAACTCCCAGACTCTGTCACATCTGATGGCAGTATATCTTGTTTTAAATTAAGACTGAAACGTTGGCTTGTCGAGCAGAATTTCTATTCTGTTAACGAACTTTTACAACTGTAAACCTCATTTTTCCATTTATGACTTTACTTTAATTTATTTGATTTCATGTGACTTATTTTATTAATTTGCGATTTAAATACATATGTATGTACTTATTCCCTTTAAAAATTTGACATGTAAATTGGCTTTATGAATAAATTGTATTTCTGTATTTGTATTTCTGTAATACAATGAATAGAAGTGATAGAGTGAGGTTTCTTGTTCGCTTCTTTCCCTCGCTTGGAAATAAGTTATCGGGCGCGAACGAATTCTATTGTGTGCTTTATTCAATTTAAATGTCTTGTTCTTCTTTTGTACATTGACTTACTATGTAGCTTTTCACTCTATTGAACTTCGAATAAACACTTATCGACTTTGACTTTGAATAAAGAAACCCATATAGTTTCGCTTTGTCTGTCTGTCTGTCCGTTTGTCCTCACCGGCTTTGCAAAGTGACAGTCCATGGTGCATGCACAACAAATGCTAAAAAGTGAAGATGAACTTTTTTTTTCTCGATTTTCTTACTGTGTATCGGTATCGTTGAATAGGTTTTTAAGACAATTTTCAATTTAGGGTTCCTTTTGCGAAAGTTTTAAACTTTTTTCGATTGCCCAATCTAACATACAAATTTGAAAAAATCAAGCCATGAACTTTCTTGAAAAACTATAATATATAGGGGTTAACTGGTTTAATTGATTGTGGTTTTCTCTCGCCGGAGATGCTTAATTATACATTAGTTTTTACTACTTGTGAAAAACTTCTGAGCATAAGGTACAGCAATGGTATCTGGTGTTAAAAAAATTAAATGTGGCATCAAAATCTCTTCTTCCCTTCGAGTAAAAATTAAACCCAGATGTAAGCAGATGACCTCATTAGTGGATTATGTTTAAGAACATTTTTTATTTTGCACTGGACTCTAGACAGTGTGCCAATGTAAACCTGAAAACAGATTCGCATGTAGTAGGTAAGTTAAAGTTTAATAAAGTAAAGTAACAAGTATAATTTTTAAGAAAAAAACCGCCTTCAAACAGGAAACTCAAAAGTTCTCATCATTACAAATTAACCAAGTCCAAACACAACGCAACTACTGTAAAACGTTGAGGAATTCCCTCGAATGTCTTTCGGCTCCATCATCAGTTCGACATACCTTCACTAAATTGTAGTGCTTTCAAATTCCTAATGGAAAAAATTACAAACGCACTAGTTGCCCCTAGGATTTTTGAAGGTTCCCCTCGATTTCTCTAGGATGCCATACCATCAGAATGTCTTCCCGTGTATCAACATCCCGTACCGCGCTCGCCAACCCGTGACCCGTGAGTATGGCATCAACCCCCCATAACCTCTAATTACAGATTCCTGAAGGAGGTCTACGTCACGTCCAGTAGTGGAGTGCTACGGCTGGGATGATAATGGGTACATAAAAATCATTTATTTGACAGTGTTCTTCATCAACATAATTTCAGCCATAAAACGTCTACTAATGAACTTAGGCCTCCATGTGTCATGGATCTCCATGTGGGGTAGTTTCCAAACTCGGAAAACGCTGCCGCCCATCCTCCGGAAGTATCCCTTAGCGTTCTTACAGCATCCACGGGCGAGAGAGGAGTGGCAGCATTCTATTGCCGGCACCCGCACGGCAACTAAACCTTCATAATTACAGCTGTAGGACTGTCCACGTCCACTGCTGGACATCGGCCTCCCTCATACATCTCCAAGATCATGAGGGGATTGTTGCCATATACGCCACGCTTGGCAGGTGGGTTTGCGAGCGCAGTATGGGATGTTGATACACGGAAAGACGCTGCTGCCAATCTTTTGGAGTAGAGCAGACCCTTAGCAGATTCTAACTGCATCCGCGGGCGTTATTCTGCCGGCAAACACGCGGCAAATAAGCCTTGCGCTTGTGTATTTGTGAGCACTGCGCCGAGAGACGACGCAGCTGCCCGCGGCGCTGTTGCGAAGATCCCCGCCACAATGCACGTCTCTCGGTGGCGCAATTTAATTTATTTCATGCAGTTCTATCCCGAGGCTGTTATTATGAAGTTTTTCAAATTCTGGACATGTTTTATCGCATAAAGCTTCACGAGACGGTTGAACGGTTGAAACGGACAGAAGTTATCTGAGTAAAACTTTTTGAAACGTTTTTTGATTAGTGATGTACTCGTATTTTGTGTCTTTGCGAGCAATCTAAAATAATCCGGGACGGGACGTCTGAAAGATGTAAAATATTTTTATTTTGCAATAACTTGACCGACCTTATTTTTGATTTACATCAATGACCTCTGTAAGATCATGGTAGAATAATATCACACACTGACGGCACTGCCCTTCTTTTTTCCGCTGACTCGAAAATGGAAGTGTTTAAGTATGCGCAGTATGGATTCTATATTGTAATTAAATGGCTTCAGCACAATTTACTAACAATAAATGCAGATAAGACACATTATATTAAGTTTTCGATGCGTAAACAACCTTTAACTGATCGAATACAGAACAACTTGATATATCTGAAGTCCTCCGAACTTTTGACGCTTCAATGCGACTGTCACCTATAATCGTCGACATCAAAACTTTTTGCCTGAGTTTTGACGTCGACGATTATAGGTGAATAGTCTGATGATAAGTCCCAACAGCTAAAGCAACATATATTGGTTTTTGCTATTCCTTTGGTGATACAGAAGTCAATAACATCTGGTATTTTCTTTCTATCTGAGGGCCAGTATGTTGGTTGACCTGTTGAGATAACACGCATACCTTTGCTTTGAGACCATAAAAAATGTACGCTGCACAGTAAGAGAACTAACTGGTCCCTTTTTCGACAATTCATTGACGAAGCATTTAATGTTAATGTAATTCCTCTAAAAACAGAAAATGATATAGCAAATGCTGTGGAATTTCCAAACACAAATATTCAAAATGCCTCATGAAATTCGACTCCATTAGACCAATACAAGTGTGATGGCCACATTGTGGCTCCAAACATACTGGACTTAATTAAATAAAAAAAAGCTACCAGGAAACTGTGGCAACAAAATAGATGTGCCTAGAAGGTCTTGATGCAACCGCAGCTACAAGCTCTTCGCTTTGGAAAGCAACGGAAAAAATCAAATGGCCCACCGTGCCCCCCCCCCTCGGAAAACCAGATAAAACTGGGCACGTAGTGATCAAGAAAAAGCCAACACGTTTTCGGAGCATCTTACAAAGGTCTTTCAACCTCACCCATATGAGGGTTCATCTGAACACAATGATGAAATCCTGGAGTTTATTAATACCCCTGCCCATGATGACATCAAGACATCAAACCTGCGAGCTATACTAAAAAAGAAGTAGAAAGTGTCATAAAAAAAGCAAATCCCAAGAAATCTCCTGGGTATGACCTCATTACCAACAAAGTTTTACAGGAACTACCAGACTCCAGGATATCACTGCTCACAGCTATTTATGATGCGATTACCAAACTGAACTTCATCCCACCACAGTGGAAAGTCGCTCAAATAATTATGCTGCTGAAACCAGACAAACAACCAGAGGATCCAAAATCATACAGGCCAATGAGCTTACTACCTATACCAGCTAAAACCTATGAATTCCTACTATCGCTTCAATTGGCACCATTAATTGAATAGCGCAAATTGATTCCTAACCACCAATTTGGATTTCGCCGCAAAAACGCTACTACATACCAGTTACACAGGTATTCACCTGTGTAAAAACCTGTGTGATAAAATCTCCGTCCCGTCCTGTTAAGCGAAATTGACAAGTCATTTGAATCCAAAAAGTATTGTGCAAGTGCTTTTTTGGATATATCACAAGCTTTCGATAGGGTCTGGCATGCAAACCTACTGTACAAAATAAAGAGTTAGTACTAGGGCGATAGTTGTGAATGGGGCGACTGTGGTGACTGTGGCGAATGAGATGGCTAAAGCGACTGTGGCGACTGAAGCGACGGTAGCGACTGTGGCAGCTGGGGAAACTGTAGCGACTGGGACGTCTGTGGCGTCTGCGGCGACTAGGAGACTGTGGCGACTGAAACGACTGTAGCGACTGTGGCGGCTGGGGAAACTGTAGCGACTGGGGCGTCTGTGGCGTCTGCGGCGACTAGGAGACTGTGGCGACTGAAGCGACGGTAGCGACTGTGGCGGCTGGGGAAACAGTAGCGACTGGGGCGTCTGTGGCGTCTGCGGCGACTAGGCTAGACTAGACTGTGGCGACTGAAGCGACGGTAGCGACTGTGGCGGCTGGGGAAACTGTAGCGACTGGGGCGTCTGTGGCGTCTGCGGCGACTAGGAGACTGTGGCGACTGAAGCGACGGTAGCGACTGTGGCGGCTGGGGAAACTGTAGCGACTGGGGCGTCTGTGGCGTCTGCGGCGACTAGGAGACTGTGGCGACTGAAGCGACGGTAGCGACTGTGGCAGCTGGGGAAACTGTAGCGACTGGGGCGTCTGTGGCGTCTGCGGCGACTAGGAGACTGTGGCGACTGAAGCGACGGTAGCGACTGTGGCGGCTGGGGAAACTGTAGCGACTGGGGCGTCTGTGGCGTCTGCGGCGACTAGGAGACTGTGGCGGCTGAAGCGACGGTAGCGACTGTGGCGGCTGGGGAAACTGTAGCGACTGGGGCGTCTGTGGCGTCAGCGGCGACTCGGAGACTGTGGCGACTGAAGCGACGGTAGCGACTGTGGCGGCTGGGGAAACTGTAGCGACTGGGGCGTCTGTGGCGTCAGCGGCGACTCGGAGACTGTGGCGACTGAAGCGACGGTAGCGACTGTGGCGGCTGGGGAAACTGTAGCGACTGGGGCGTCTGTGGCGTCAGCGGCGACTCGGAGACTGTGGCGACTGAAGCGACGGTAGCGACTGTGGCGGCTGGGGAAACTGTAGCGACTGGGGCGTCTGTGGCGTCAGCGGCGACTCGGAGACTGTGGCGACTGAAACGACGGTAGCGACTGTGGCGGCTGGGGAAACTGTAGCGACTGGGGCGTCTGTGGCGTCAGCGGCGACTCGGAGACTGTGGCGACTGAAACGACGGTAGCGACTGTGGCGGCTGGGGAAACTGTAGCGACTGGGGCGTCTGTGGCGTCAGCGGCGACTCGGAGACTGTGGCGACTGAAGCGACGGTAGCGACTGTGGCGGCTGGGGAAACTGTAGCGACTGGGGCGTCTGTGGCGTCAGCGGCGACTCGGAGACTGTGGCGACTGAAGCGACGGTAGCGACTGTGGCGGCTGGGGAAACTGTAGCGACTGGGGCGTCTGTGGCGTCAGCGGCGACTCGGAGACTGTGGCGACTGAAACGACGGTAGCGACTGTGGCGGCTGGGGAAACTGTAGCGACTGGGGCGTCTGTGGCGTCTGCGGCGACTAGGAGACTGTGGCGGCTGAAGCGACGGTAGCGACTGTGGCAGCTGGGGAAACTGTAGCGACTGGGGCGTCTGTGGCGTCTGCGGCGACTAGGAGACTGTGGCGACTGAAGCGACGGTAGCGACTGTGGCGGCTGGGGAAACTGTAGCGACTGGGGCGTCTGTGGCGTCAGCGGCGACTCGGAGACTGTGGCGACTGAAACGACTGTAGCGACTGTGGCGGCTGGGGAAACTGTAGCGACTGGGGCGTCTGTGGCGTCTGCGGCGACTAGGAGACTGTGGCGACTGAAGCGACGGTAGCGACTGTGGCGGCTGGGGAAACTGTAGCGACTGGGGCGTCTGTGGCGTCTGCGGCGACTAGGCTAGACTAGACTGTGGCGACTGAAGCGACGGTAGCGACTGTGGCGGCTGGGGAAACTGTAGCGACTGGGGCGTCTGTGGCGTCTGCGGCGACTAGGAGACTGTGGCGACTGAAGCGACGGTAGCGACTGTGGCGGCTGGGGAAACTGTAGCGACTGGGGCGTCTGTGGCGTCTGCGGCGACTAGGAGACTGTGGCGACTGAAGCGACGGTAGCGACTGTGGCGGCTGGGGAAACTGTAGCGACTGGGGCGTCTGTGGCGTCTGCGGCGACTAGGAGACTGTGGCGACTGAAGCGACGGTAGCGACTGTGGCGGCTGGGGAAACTGTAGCGACTGGGGCGTCTGTGGCGTCTGCGGCGACTAGGAGACTGTGGCGGCTGAAGCGACGGTAGCGACTGTGGCGGCTGGGGAAACTGTAGCGACTGGGGCGTCTGTGGCGTCTGCGGCGACTAGGAGACTGTGGCGACTGAAGCGACGGTAGCGACTGTGGCGGCTGGGGAAACTGTAGCGACTGGGGCGTCTGTGGCGTCAGCGGCGACTCGGAGACTGTGGCGACTGAAACGACTGTAGCGACTGTGGCGGCTGGGGAAACTGTAGCGACTGGGGCGTCTGTGGCGTCTGCGGCGACTAGGAGACTGTGGCGACTGAAGCGACGGTAGCGACTGTGGCGGCTGGGGAAACTGTAGCGACTGGGGCGTCTGTGGCGTCTGCGGCGACTAGGAGACTGTGGCGACTGAAGCGACGGTAGCGACTGTGGCAGCTGGGGAAACTGTAGCGACTGGGGCGTCTGTGGCGTCTGCGGCGACTAGGAGACTGTGGCGACTGAAGCGACGGTAGCGACTGTGGCGGCTGGGGAAACTGTAGCGACTGGGGCGTCTGTGGCGTCTGCGGCGACTAGGCTAGACTAGACTGTGGCGACTGAAGCGACGGTAGCGACTGTGGCGGCTGGGGAAACTGTAGCGACTGGGGCGTCTGTGGCGTCTGCGGCGACTAGGAGACTGTGGCGACTGAAGCGACGGTAGCGACTGTGGCGGCTGGGGAAACTGTAGCGACTGGGGCGTCTGTGGCGTCTGCGGCGACTAGGAGACTGTGGCGACTGAAGCGACGGTAGCGACTGTGGCGGCTGGGGAAACTGTAGCGACTGGGGCGTCTGTGGCGTCTGCGGCGACTAGGAGACTGTGGCAACTGGGGTGACTGTGGCTACTGGGTCGACTGTGGCAACTGTGTATTAGGAGTTATCGTAAAATGTTTCACATCTGTCAGGCGTCCCGTGAGAGCAAATTAATTTTTTCCATAACAGTGTTCCCCACAGAGCTGTACATTAACTAGAGTAAGCTTGTCAAAATATATTAGGTCTTTACCTATGAAATTGCCGTTTTGTATAGAATAAATGAAAGTACTTATTTTTCAAACTTTTTTATTTCTGTTACTCAAAGTAATCACCCATGCAATCGACGCATCTTTGCCAACGCATTAGCAGTTTATTGATGCCCTTTTTGTAAAAATCAGCTGCACGGGAGGCAACAAACTCTTCAAAGGCATTTTGTACTGCCTCTCGGGAATTGAATTTTTTACCCACTAAAAAGTTGTCTAAATTTTGAAAAAAGTTATAGTCGGTAGGTGCAAGGTCTGGTGGGTATGGCGGATGAGGGAGAGCTTCCAACCCCAGGTCTTGCAGCTGGGAAACTGTCTGTTGTGCAGTATGGGGTCGCGCGTTGTCGTGGAGGAGCAGTGGGGACGACCGATTGACCAAAGCTGGTTGCAGATGTGCAAGCTTCTCCATCATTGTCTCCAGTTCTTCACAGTACACATCTGCAGTAATGCTCATGCCGTTTTGTAGAAAACTGTGGTGAATCACACCCGCACTAGACCACCAAACAGTGACCATCACCTTTTTAGGGGTCATTTTTGGTTTAGGGCATTGCTTTGGTGCTGAACCAGGATCTAACCAACTTGTTAAGCGCTTTCGATTGTCGAACAGAATCCATTTTTCATCGCACGTAACAATTCGGTTCAAAATTCCTTCATTTCTTTGTCTGTTGAGCAGCGCGAGTCAGGTCTCAACGCGTGCGTTGCGCTGACGATCGTTAAGTTCGTGGGGTACCCATCTATCAAGCTTTTTTACCTTGCCAATTTGTCGCAAATGGATCAATATTGTTTTGATACTAACATCAAAAGCTGCTGCTAGCTCAGCTGTAGATTGAGTTTCGTCAGCTTCCACAATCGCCTTTAATTCATCATTGTTGGCAATAGTCTTCGGACGGCCACGAGCTTCATTTTTCAAGTCAAAATTTCCAGAACGGAACCGGGAAAATCAATAACGGGTTGTGCGTTCGTTTGTACAGTTCTCTCCCTAAACGTTTTTGATGTTACCTGCCGTTTGTGTCGCGTTGGTGCCACGACGGAACTCATATTCCATAATGACATGAATTTTTAAGGTATCCATTATGACGAAAAATGTTCAAATGTAATGAAAATACAACGCTAATCAATAAACAAAAGACTGAGTTTGTAAAAAGAATGACATGTCTTTAAAACAAAATTAATTTGAATTTAGAATACAAAGCCATGCCAAACTTTTTTTTATTTGAAATTACCAGTACTGAAGAACGGCAATTTCATAGGTAAAGACCTATTATAAAACTGAGCGTGCCTAGTTTTGATGACAACTACATAGTAATGTCGAAATCTAATGCACTCTTGGTTAAAAAATGGCCGCCAACATGGCCAGGGAAATAATATTAAGATTTATGAATTATATTAGATTTATAAAAAGACAAGACATAGTAATGTCAAGTAAGCATTTAGGGATGGAAACATACGTCGACCGCCGCGGACTATCCAATGTGATTGATCGATTCGATTAATGTTATGAGAGAATATAGTGAAGCAGTGAACTAGAACACTTGCGGGTTCTAGTCTTCTATGTGTTCTGTGGTTTATTTGACGTTTTTCCTTGTCACGCAACATAAGTTTGCACGTCGCCGCGGAGAGTAACGGCCTTCGTATTAGCTTGTTAACTTACTGTTTGCTTAGGGTATGAAGTTATGGTTATTTAGCGGAATAACGACCTTGTTTACGTAATTCTAAGTTATTAGCACTTACCTCGAGGGGCTATTAGGTTTTAGTGTAAGAGTTTTATGTGGTGTGTGGTGTAGGAGACAAATTGCACTGCGTCGTTTTTTGTGCCTACATAAAAAACTAGACGCACGCCGCCGTTTCAACCGGGTAGTTCCCGTTCCCGTGAGAATATGGAGATAATACCTATGTTACTCAGCGGTAATGTAGCATTCTAATGGTGAAAAAATTTTGATAATCCGTCCAGTAGTTTCAAGTTTATCTGTTACAAACATACGAAATAAAAATATTTCCTCTTTATAATAATACTAGCCGCGTTCCGCGGTTTCGTTTCCGTTTTCGTTCCCGTGGGAATACGGGATAAGAAATAGCATATGTTAACCATCGATAATGTACCTCAAGGATAATGTAGCATTCTAATAGCGATATAATTTTCAAAATTGGTCCAGTAGTTTTTGAGTGTATTCGTTACAAACATACAAAATACATCATACAAATCTTTCCTCTTTATGATATTGAAAGATTACTAGCCGCATTCCGCGGTTTCATCTGCGTAGTTCTTGTTCCCGTGGCACTACGCAGATAAAACATAGCCTATATTACTCAGGGATAATGTAGCATGGTGAAAGAGTTTTGAAGTACAGTGTAGTAGTTTTTGAGTTTATTCGTTACAAACATACAAAATACAAATTTTTCCTCTTTATGATATTGAGAGATGATAGATGACAGATGAGAGCCGCACTCCGCGGTTTCACACGCGTAGTTCCCGTTCACGTGGGAATAGAGGGATTGAATAAAGCCTATGTATAGTATTTATACAGGGATAATTAGGGGGCGAAGCCCCCTATTATGCATAGCGCTGTCTGTCTGTCTGTCTGTGCATGACACGATTACAATCGAACGCGTTGACCGATTTGATCTGGACACAGGCCTCCCTCATGAACCTCCAAGATCATGATCATAACCGCCACGCCTGGCAGGCGGGTTGGTGAGCGTTGTATGGGATGGGATGTTGATACACGGGAAGACGTTGCTGCCCATTTTCCGGAGGTATCCCTTAGCAGGCTTTTCTGCATCCACGGGCATGAGAGGAGGAGTAAAATTCTACTGCCGGCACCCCAGTGCGGGAAATAATAAAATAAGGTAATTACGCGATAAAATCTCCGTCCCGTCCTGTTAATTAGTTTTAAGATTATGTCTACAGATCGCGTAAGAGTACTTTTGGGAGCATGCAAACGTCCAACACCATTTATTTTATATAAATTCCCTTCGTTATTTTAATTTACAGAGAGAACTAAGAACCGAAGTTGTTTCATTCAATTAGGAAATGCCTTTCGGGTTTTCCGGTCGGCGTAGTCTACTAGCCGTGACTTTCCGACTTCCACGTAAAAGGGTCAGGAGCCTTCTAATGATCTAATTTATTTATGAAAGATATTAATTTCTAAAATTAATATTCACCAAAGTGGACCCCGCAGCCCAGACGACGAAAACCCGGTTCGATACGGATGCGGGACAAAAGTTCCAATAAAAACCCCATCTCGCTAATATTATATAGCGGAAAGTTTGTTTGTATGGGGGTTTGTTACCCCTTCACACTAAAACTAGCATACGTATCGAGCTGAAATTTTGCGAACGTATAGATGTTGACTAGGATTAACACATAGGCTACTTTTATCCGGGTACAATGCATGCGAAGCGGCGGGCACAAGCTAGTACAATATAAATGATTAACCATAATTATGTTCTACAGGGTTTTTACGTACAGTCTTTTATAACTGTTAACTGTAAATGAATAAATAAAAAGTGTCCTCCAGCGCAAGCCGGCCGCGCGCCTGCGGGAGCCGGGGCGGGTTGCTTCTCCTACGAATATTATAAACGCGAAAGTTTGTGAGTACGAGTATGTATGGATGTTTGTTACTCTATCACGCAAAAACTCGCCTACGGATTGAGCTAAAATTTTGCACACGTATATATGTTGAATAGGATTAACTATGGTCTACATTTTATCCGGGTAAAACGCATGCAAAGCGGCGGGCATATGCTAGTAAACATAAATAAACGAGTAATCAATGAATAAGTGATCACGTTTACGAAGCACGTGACCAACGCTGCATTGCATTGCGCCCGTCACCCTGAGACAAAGACCAGAGTTGTATGACAGGTATATATAAAAGTATGTTTTACAGTTTAATTTTCATTTTTTATATATGTTTAATCTTATATATATATATGTATATAAATAACTGTAGATTCAAATGCTGATAAGACATTTAACCCTAGAAAGATAATCTGCGTAAAATTCACGCATCCTCGCACGAAATATTGCTGTATCTTTCTAAATAATAGGATTTCATGGACACGCATCACGGATATTTCATTCGTTGGCCGGACCTATCGATGGGCAAACGCATTGTTTATGTAAGTATCGCCAATTTTGAAATATCGACACCTAGTGAGTCAAAATTACGCATGATTATCTTTTACGTGATTTTTACAACATAATATGGGATGAAAATGAGTTATGTGTTTGTGTTTTCTGTTTTAGTGGCTGTTTTTCTGTATTGTAAGTAAACGTTTTAGGATAGGAATGAGTTATGTAATTGTGTGATATCTGTTTTAGTGGCTGTTTTTCTGTATTTTAAGTAAACGTTTTATGTTATTGTTTTTTATTTCATGTATCCTGATGCAACAATGACTAGACCAAACCTGGATGAGGAAGATATTTGGTCTGCTCTTCTTCAGAGTGATGACATGGTTTCGAACGATCCTGCGAGCGAACAAGAAAGTCACGACAGCAACTATGATGTACAGAGTAACACAGAAGAGGTGTGTGTAGATAAACCACAAGCGAAAGAGCCGTCTCGCAGCAAATATAGAAATTATTATGTGTTGAAAAGGCGGAGTCGATAAACTGGACGAAATGTGTTCGTTGATGTCTTGCAACTTGCAACAGAAAGATGGACAGGTGGCTTATGGCGTTATTTTACGGCATATTTAACGTGGCCTGCATAAGCTGCATAAATGCTTATATAATATACCACTACAATGTTGTGAGTAAGGGCGAAAAGCCTAAGCCGCAAAAAAAATATAAAAAAATCTAAGTACGGCTGTAACTTTGCCCTTCAAGACCAAACACTTAGATATTGAAAAGATATTTGAGGGATAATATCACTAATATGTATCCTCTAGTTCAACATAAAAACAACACAGAGACTTCAGAACCAAATAAACTATGTATTGCCGTTCAAAAATGAGGCGTAAAGCTAATCCTCCCTACAAAATTTGCAAAAGGGTTATTTGCAGAGAGTATAATATACCTCTAGATGTGTTCCAAAGCTATATTATGACTGAATATACGACTGTTATGACCCTTAATGGAAGCTATGGTCTATGTTGATTTTAATTTCAATTTAAAATTTCTGACTACTATTTGCTTCTTCTTCTTCTTCTCAGCCCGGAATCACCCACTGCTGGGTATAGGCCTCCCTAAGTTTTTGCCAGCCTCCTCTGTCCTGTGCATTTCGCATCTATTGCACTATTTGCTATTAAACAAATTCACAGAAAATAAAAATTGTTATCTAAGTTTGAAAGTTTATTTATAAGTTAAGATTAATCGTCCCTCTTTTAGTAAATATACAAAAACCAACAATATTTTTGGTATTTATTATATCATTTAAACCCAATAAACCTATATAAAAACCTTTTATCTAATTATATTAGCTAAATTCGGAATAAGGGGGTCTTAAAACGCATGCGTGAAAATGACGCATGATTATCTTTACCGTAGTTTACAATATGATTATCTTTCTAGGGTTAAAAGCGCGGTTGGTAAAATGTTAACCATTTCGGACTGTTAACCGCAACATTTTCGATAATTGAATTTACAAAACCATCGATGTGCTTTTCTGTGAAAATAATTTAGTATTATAGATACGCAGAACAGAAAATCTTAATAAATTCAGCATTTATAGGTATTTATCAGAAAGTCAATAACTTTACCTCAACATTATTGATAGTAAAACATTATTTATACTATAATGAAATTGAATTCGGGCTACAACATAACAGTACTAATCATCATCACAGCTGCAAAACTGATGTCCACGTGCACTGCTGGACATAGGCCTCCCTCATACAACTCCAAGGTCATGGGGAGATTGTTGCCACACTCGTCACGCTTGGCAGGCGGATTGGCGAGCCCAGTACGGGATATTAATACATAAAAATAAATAAAAAATACGGAGGTATACCTTAGCAGGCTCTTACTGCATCCACGGGCACGGGAGTAGGGGTAACATTGTACTGCCGGCGTTTTATTTGGATAGAGCTGAAATTTTTATTTATTTATTTTAGAAGATTTTACAAGGTTTTTGTAGTATTGTACCTAAAAACCTTTATAGCTATTAATTGTATTAATAAAATGTGGGGTGCCGGCAGTAATCAACAACTCACTGCTCATCAACTCGATAGACTTGAAATTAAAACCATATACTCAAATCAAGTCACGACCATTTATCTCGAGGTATACCTCTACACGTTCTCGAGATAAAGGGTCTTGACAGATGGACAGACATGCAGACAGACGGACAGCAAAGTGATCCTTTAAGGGTTCCGTTTTTTTTTCCTCTTAAGGTTGGGAATCCTAAAAAAGATGTTTAATCTTATGTTAACAAGAAATAAGGCACTTGAAAGTAAAAGTATTAATGGAAGCTAAAAAAATCGTTTTAGTGCGGAGAGTAGAGATTCAATTTCGACGAATTTCGCCATAACCAACCAATTGCCAAGGCAACAAATAAAGTCAAAAATGTAGGGCTTCGATTGCAGCAACAAATGAAACCTCTCATAGTACTATGTGGTGAAGTCACGTAATATTTATTTTCTGATTCTTTATGCAAAAGTTTATTTTTCTTTGATACCTAAAAAGCGATGACACTGATATAGCGCCCCTCAAACGTTGTAGGAGTAAGACTCTCTGTTAAAAAAAAAAAATAGAAAAGGAGGGATATACTTTTTGCAATATAGTAAAACCACAAAATGTATTCCAGTGTCCAGGATATGTATCAAATACACTCGGGAAAAACATGAGTTCATCCACATGCTTTATTCCTATAAACTGAAGGTTGAGAGCCGCTTGTCTCGACGTTACTTAACCGTAACTAAATACATACATATTTCATGACATCACAAAAAACACACCGAGATGAGGAAAGCGTTCTCCTTTTGTGTGACCACGGGTTACTCGATAGTGCAGCCTATGAAGTTTCACACTCTATCGTTATAAAGTTTATGCGAAAACACCTAGTTTATTTATTTATTTATTTCACTAGTAATGCCATCTATTATAGATGATTTTTACAACGTCAGCAACCGGTAATCATGCTGTATGGGACGCTGTAGTGCTTGGGACATTGTTAGGTAGATTAGGATTGCTTGTCGGAGGAATGAACAGGTCAATAATCAGGCTTCTGAAGCTAACTAAACCGCGGGTTTCCTCTCGATGTTTCCTTCGTGTTTATTTAACTACAATTATATCAATGTTCGATCTCCATGAGGGGTAGTTGCCATACTCACTACGCTTGGCAGGCGGGTTGGCGAGCGCAGTACGGGACGTTGATACAAGGAAAGACGCTGTTGCCCATCTTCCGGAGATATCCCTTAGCAGGCTCTTACTGCATCCACGGGCAAGAGAGAAGGAGTAACTATCTACTGCCGGCACCCCACGGCATAAGTTTAAGAATCTGAAAATACACATCTTTTGTCATAATTCGAACGCTCTTATTTTATCAGAATTGGTGACATGTGTCCTCACAGCATCTGTGTTATCTTGTACCGAATGCGGTGGGATCGCCTCCCGACCCGCATCAAGCGCGGGCCCTGCGGATGACATGTCGCGACTATTTTATAACGAAACACTATTAGTCTATTGCTCTGCGTCAAATTCTCTTGTTTCTGTTACGTAAGCTTCTACTGGTGTCGATTCTGTTTTTCAGTTCCTAAAACTTATTATAATTAGAGATATGACGTTTCTAACTCAAGAGCTATGAACGTAAAATTGGGTATAATTGTTACGTTGTAATTTTGGTACGGCACTAACCGAATAGCCATATGTTTGTTAGTTCGTTTTACGTCAATTTAATTAGCTTTAGTTAGATCAAATTCTACTTGGTGATTCAATTTAGGTGACAGATCTACTATTTTAGGAACAAATATATGATATGCACGGTGACGCAACTAAAAAAAAATGAATTTTTTTTTTTTGAGCTGCGTCACCGCGAGCCACCGCGAGCACGCGTGACACGAGTAAGGGGATGAAGCCAAAGCGCCGCGAGCCTACGCGTGGCGCTTTGGAAACCACTTGTCGTAATCAGTGTGGCACTGCCGCCCCGATCGTACAGGGACTGACGACCCCGCGTACCGAGGTACCTACCACGCAACTCTACTGAAACTTTAATGAGTGGGCAACAGTGGGTATACATAGAAGTAGACAAAAATTATATGATCTTTATAGTGAAAAACATTATAATTTTAGTGAAGAATTTAAAGAAAAGGTTAAAAATTACTCAAAAATTTTTAGAAAAGTCTGCCATATTGCTAAGTCTAATTATATAAGTTCAAAAATTAAAAATAGTGATAATAAAATTAAAGCTACTTGGAAAATAATAAACAAAGAAACTGGAAATGTGAGTAACTTTAACAACCAATTTAAACAACCTACATTTCACGCGTCCACTACGCCGTGACAGCAGAGGGTGTGGTAGAATACATGAAGCAGAAGACTGGTTTCTCCATGAGAGCAGTGAAGTTGGAAGATGTCCACCGCCTGCTACGTGAAGCTACGGCGTCATGGGGCTAGGGCATCCCTTATAAGGGACCATCTGAGTCCGTAGGGTAGTCAGAGTGAGGGCTTGGACTATCCTAGACGGACCCAGGGAGGGCGATGGTGCATGATGGCTATGCACCATCGTAAGTTCCGCGAGACGTAGGGGCGTTAGTTGTGGACGCCCCCGGGACGTGCTCAGGCAAGGCAAGTGCGATAGGGGCGCCGGAGTGTTCTTTACGAGGAACTGGAGCCCCTAGTGCACCGAGGCTCACATAACGCCCTTACGCAGCATTTGTATCTGACCTAGCAGATTTCCACCCCGTCACCAAAAAAAATAAAAAAGGGTAGTTGCTGGGTAGTTGTAGGGTAGGTGTACAAACACCTTAGGTTTTTAGTTTGGAGGGAAGGATGGGCCCCTACTTCCTGTGGTCGAGAATATCCTTGCCGTGTCGCCTGGGGCGCAAATTTTTCGATGGATGTTTATATGTATATTATGTATATATATATATATACATATATGTATATATGTACATACATATATATAAGAGATACTCCTCCTCGGACGTCGACCCCGGCTAGTGTATTCAAGAGATATACAACGGTCCCATATATAACCGGAGCTGACCCCTCGGAGCACTGCTCCTACTTTATTATGATTGCCTGGTATTTTTCTGTAAATGTACCAGGCAGTCATAGCACAACAGGAGTATGTAAGCTTGTTCGTATCGTGCAGTACCTGCAGCGGCGGACTGACTACTCCTCCTCGGACGCTGAAGTAAAACCCCTGTAAGAGGACCACTGGATCCGTGGGCAGTCTGGATTTAGGGCTCTAGCTGCCCCTGTTAATGGATCCAGGGAGGGCGATGGCGCATCGAAAACCGCGAGACGTAGGGGCGGTTATTTTAATCGCCCCTGGGATGTGCTTAGGGGCAAGATGTGAGAGGGGCACCGGACAGGTCTGTAAGAGGAACCGGAGCATCGAGGTAGGCCATCGGGGATGGTTTTAGTGGGTCGTCACGTGACAACCCCACATAACCGTGCTGCACCCTAAATGCAGTACGGTATCTGAATTTCAAGCAGATTTCCATCCTCGTAAACAAAAACAAAAAAAAAAAAAAAAGGGTAGTTGTAGGGTAAGTTGTAAGTAGTGGTTGTAGTAGGTGCGATACGAAATTCACCGGGACAGCATGTAGTTCATAAAGGTCTTAAAACATGTACCTTATAAACTTACATACATATACTTTATAAATCAGGTAATCGGGTGTGAGGAACACGTCCATGTACTTCGCAGATATTTATAAACTGTCTACCATATTATTATGATAGGAGTCTGAATGTCGACGATATAAAGTTGATCTTCCCCTGTCGCCGGTCCGCACTGGCACAGCGCGGCGCCGGGGAGTGACTCGAGCATTCTTGGCGTGCAATGTCGCCTTGTTGTAAGCTCTGCGGCCGAATAAAAGGCTCGCCTATATCTTTATGACAATGTGAAAAGTTATGCTCTTTGTAAAAATATGATTAATGTATCGTATTCCGTTGAGATTTTGTTTTGCTTCCGTTGAATAGCGCCGTGCTGTGCCGACAGTTGAATGTTGCCCCTCTCTTGCTTGTAGATGCAGTAAGAATCTGCCCAGGGATTAGATGGGCAGCACCTCTTCTGCTGTCCACGTCCACTGCTGGTCAGTAGACCTTCACGCTTGGCAAGCGGGTTGGGTAGCTTAGTGCTGGATGTTCATTCACGGAAAGACGCTGCTGCCTATCTTCCGGAGGTATCCCTTGGAGATGATGATGATGCAGATTCTTTCTGCATCCACGGGCAAGAGAGGAGGGGCAACATTCTACTGCCGGCACCCCACGGCTAAATATTTATAGTTATAGCTCATAGGGTATCTTAATCGGTATGAAATAAAGAAAATGTATTTATTACCACATACACAAACAAAAAACATACATAAACATAAAACATAAAAATAAAAAAACATTTTTCGTTTTGAGTTGTAGACCAAAAGGTCCTGCCTCAGCATAATGTTGATCCGTATAATTGACCTCTGTGGCGCAGCAGGCGAAAGTCCGCCTGCGAAACAAGAGGTTGCGGGTTCGATTCCCGCCTCTGAACCAATGTCTGTACAATCCGCAGATATTTGTTCAGGGTGTTCTGGATGTTTTTCTATATATAATAAAAAATATTTATCTATGTAGTATAATAAATTAAGTATATCAGCCATCTAGTACCCCATAACACAAGCTCTGCTTGAGCTTCGGGCTGGATGATGCTGTGTGAATTGTCCAGAATTATTTATTTATTTATCTATATATATATATATATAAAATTCAAAGTCCTGACTGACTCACTGACTGACTGATATATCAACGCACAGCCTAAACCACTGGACCTAATGACTTGAAATTTGACACACATATACCTTGAGTATCCTAGAGGTGCACTAAGAAGGGCTTTTTTGAAATTCCCACGGTATAGGGAATGAACGGCATTTATTTTTTGGAATCAAAGTGGCTCTGCGTGAAAAAGGGCATTTTACGTTTTATGACTTCCACGCGGACGATGTCGCGGGCAAAAGCTAGTTATTTATAATTTTAATTATAATGGACCAACGCTGGTATTCTGGCATGATCAATGGGGAGCTCGGTTCTGGTTCAAATCCCGTCGGAATAGATTTTTTTA
The DNA here is from genome assembly GCA_963082625.1 of Pasiphila rectangulata. NCBI lineage: Eukaryota > Metazoa > Arthropoda > Insecta > Lepidoptera > Geometridae > Pasiphila > Pasiphila rectangulata. The sequence goes on along the minus strand of OY720237.1, from coordinate 24,321,553 downwards.
TCCGCTTGCTAAGCAGGGAATGAGCTAGAAGCTAATTAATTGAGATTTTTTTCTTTATCTCAATTGAACGTATTTCCCGCCCAGCAGGCTGACAAACCTCCTTTAATAAACCGAGTAGCAACCCCGAATCCGTGAATAATGACACCTCATCATTAAGTTTAGTCATTAAGGGCCGCAGTTTAACCGATTTATCATAACTTATTTAGTCGCAGTGTTGCCGAACGTTCCGTGAACATTCTGTTGAATAGAAGAACTGAATATTGCATTGTTCTCTAAACAAACGAGAGAGCAAAGCGAACGTCCATGCATTTTGCGTGGCCATATAAAATACCACGTTGGGATAGCGGTAGAAAAAAAATCCTGAAAAGATTTGGGTTGATATTTTTTTTTTTATTTTCCCATAGTGTGAGGTACCGTTGAATACTTATTTTAAAACCATCTATTGGTACTTAGCTTACATAATTCTTGATTTTGGGTTTGCAAAAAATCAAGAATATAATTTTAACCTTCGAGGAAAACTATTATGGTTAAGCTAGTTTTTAAAATTTCGGAGAAATTATCGCTCAAATAAGTAACACAGTTTACCAGACATACCGATACAATCTATAATCCAGCATTTACATACATCGCAGGTTAATATAAGTATTTAATGTTCAACTTTATTATAAAAAGGCCAAGTGTGAGTCAGACTCGCGCACGGAGGGTTCCGTACCTTTATTTGGCAAAACAACTTAATCATTCTGCGAGTATTTCAAGCGTCTACCTGTTAGCGTTATTAATATCGAGTAAAAAACGGCCAGAAATCACGTTTGCTGTATGGGAGCCTTCTCAAATATTTGTTTCATTCTGTTTTATTTGTCGTTATAGTAATTTTAGTTAATAGTGGCAACAGAAATACATCATCTGTGAAAATTTCAACTGTCTAGTTATCACGGTTCATGAGATGCAGCCTGGTGAGAGTCCCGTTTTTACCGTTTCGATACGGAACTCTAAAAATGTAAAGAAGTTAAAAATCAGAAATTGAGTTCCGTAGTCAAAAAAAATCTGCGGCTCGACTATAAATTCCCCTTATAAGTACAATATATGTAAGTAAGCCCAATTATGTTTCAGCTTCGTCCCCTCCGCCGCTGCGAAAACATTATTTTTATAAGAACAAGACTTATTTTACATTTCATTACGATTCATTTACATCATTTACATCATTAGCCGTGGGGTGCCGGCAGTAGAATGTTACCCCTCCTCTCCTACCCGTGGATGCAGTAAGAGCCTGCTAAGGGACACCTCCGGAAGATGGGCAGCAGCGTCTTTCCGTATATCAACATCCCGTACTGCGCTCACCAACCCGCCTGCCAAGCGTGGTGAGTATGGCAACTACCCCTCATGGAGTTCCATGAGGGAGGCCTTAGTTCAGTAGTGGACGTTTTACGGCTGAAATGATGATGATGAATTTACATCAACAAGGGATATAAAATAAGAAATAAAGACAATTAATTCTTCTCGAATAACAAAAACAAGGCTAACATTATTTATGAATAATTTAAACCACTATAATTCGTCTTTTGGGGACGAACATTATAATAATTCTGTTGGCGGTTTTTTAATTTGAATCTAAATAACCTAAGTTTTAATTACAGCCAGGGTCTGTATAAATAATTGAAATATTTGAAGGTACATTTTGCTAAGGTAAGGTAAGCTCTGAGGTTAAAGTTTATCTCATAAGACCTTATTATATTAAATAAATGTTGATGTCGGGCCACGCGCTATGCAGGGTTCCGAAGTCAAGCGCAGACCTGTTGTTAGAAGTTGGTGAATGTTATTTTACGTTTACCGAAACATATTAACAGGAGTTGATTGAGTTTTCGTTATCGTTGGGAACCCGCATCGCTTATTTAAGCGACTATTTAAATAATAAATCATAATGTTTGAAAGGAGGAATAGAAAATAAAAAGTTAAAGTCAAATTGTAGATAAGGCTTAAAGCGGCAGCCTGTTATATATATTGCCTGTTGTATATATTTAAATGATCATTTCGGAATCACAGATGTCGGTAAGAAAAGAGATCACGAGGGGTTTGCTGTATACTCGCCACACTCGCCACACTTGGCATGCGGGTTGGTGAGCGCAGTAAAGGATGTTGATATATGTATAGACGCTGCTGCGTATGTAACGGAGGTATCTTTTGGCAAATTGCTGCAACCACAGGCAAGAGATGAGGGGCAATATTCTACTGCTGGCACTTAACGGCAAATCCATAGCCTGAAGTTGCCCCTTGGATCAGCCACCGCATGCGTCCCGTCTGCTAATGACGTCATTTAGTATTCACGCCGAGAGTGGCAGGGTGCCTCGTTACACGTTATCAAAAGTTGTTCTACAAAGGGATTATTAGTTTGTGATTTTGATAGTGATAATTAAAATCGTTTGAAATTTTGTTCCAATATATATTATGTAAACAAGATTTTTGTTGTAGTGTACCACAAAAATCTTCTTTATCCCGTGGATGCAGTAAGAATCTACCAAGGGATACCGTCGGAAGATGGGCAGCAGCATCTATTCGTGTATCTCGTACTGGTTCGGCTTGTTGGTATGTTAACAACACCCCCAACAGTGGACAGTGATGTATAAAGGATGATGATAACGACACTACAATACAGAAACTAACTTGGATCAGATGGGCTCATAAAGAAATAACATTTTTACTGCTTAAATAACTTTGAGATTGTACCAATTGGTAAAAGTGTATTTAAATTTAAATAAATTGAAAGTTACATAGCATACATCTCTACATACGCAGGGGCGCCTTGTACTCTTATCAATGTATCTCTTAATCAAGTCCCGCTTGAGATCTCCCTCTTCGATCGAGGTCGATCTCGATAGCGGCGCTTCATACCGCGTGTGTGGATTCACAAAAGCGGCTAAAATTTCCTATTTGGAAAAACTTAATTCCTTGGAGAGATACAGGAGTGTTATCTGCCGAATTAATGTTAGAAAGCTTTTAGAAAGCTCTTGTTATCCACGAGATTTGGTTCTGTACTTTTCGGTTTGTTGGTAAGTTGCTAACTTTTCATAGTAATAGTAGAACTTTTTGTAACGAGTTCATCCGGAAGCACTGGCACTGCCATGCCTATTTCTGCCGCCAAGCAAGTCTGCATTGCTGAGTTCCGGTTAGAAGGGTAAGCGGACCGGGGACATTGCGGACGCATGAGACCTTACAACTATGTTTCCAGTTATAATACTCTTATATCCCGTAATGTCCACTGCAGGCTGTAGTGTGTAGGATATAGTGTCCAGCATTATTTATTAAAAGGCCTTTGCATCTATTATACACAATTTTCAAAGCGTCAGCAACTGGAAATCATGCATACGGGACGTTGCAGTGTCTGAGACATTGTTAGATGGATTAGGCTTGCCCAGCACCTATACCATCCTCTCAGCTTAGTCAACTATTAGTCGCTTATTAAAGCTGCTAAGAGAAACATAACAGAATCACACCAACTCGCTCCATAAACAACATCTGCTCCAAATATCAAAATCTCCGCTATTATTTGCGCCTACCATAACTTTAGGAACGGAATAATCCATAGAACCTGGTTCGGATAGCCTGAGCTATTCAACGCAGGAGGATTCCTCCATTCCACGGTCCAAGATGTTTTTTGAAATGATAAATGCGCGAATAAATCATACAAGTTGAATGGAATACGAATCAGGGTCAGCTAGACCCTCGCGCCGAGCGCCGGCCGATGAGCGAGGTCGACTTAGCGTTTTTGAATTGCATATTTTCCCCTTTCCAGAAATAAATGTCGTTTAGGCTATTTTCTCTTAACATTTATTTGGGCCGCATGCATATTTGTAGTTATTAACTGTTAGTAATTATATCAATATAGAATTAATATTAACTGCCTCTCCTGTAGTAACGGCTAACGCCATGTAGTGAATAAATTAGTCACTAACATTGTGAATGTGCCGTGGGGTGCCGGCAGTAGAATGTTACCCCTCCTCTCATAATTGATATCCAACGAGTTTTTTATAATAACATCTGTGCCCCTTTCACCCCCCTTGTCTAAAAATCTATGCAAATTAGAGAGTTCGCTTTAATTTTCCTATAAACTTTACATATATTTATATAAGCTATAAAAATTTCACGGGTTTATCTCTGCAAACTTTGGAGATAGGGGGGAACAGTTGTTTTTCAACATTTTGGTAAATAACTCAAAAATGATACGGCCTAAAGGAAAACTAAAAACTGTTTATTAATGTGAAAATGAATACCTTTCATATGATACCCCACACGACTAAGTAACTCCACTTATAAAAATTGAGATTCCTATCCGCCCCCTGCAATGATAATAAGATTTTTTTATTTTATTTTAATATATACTATATATTAGTAAAAGGTGTTATCTTTAACCATTTCAAATGATCAGTATTTCTCGAGATATCCATTTGTGACAGACAGATATACGAAGTGATAGGTACCATAAGGGTTCAAAAAACAAAGTTAGTTTACTAAGCTTGCGTCTGTGAAATGTATTGAATTAATTAATTAATACTTTATTAATGCACAAAGAACACACACATAATAGAAAAAAAAACAAGAGAAAACATAATTGTACGAACTGGCGGCCTTATTGCTCAAAGCAATTTCTTCCATGTATTGTATTTATGAATATTGTTTCGGTTTGCAGGTAGAATAATAGTGCTCTTTGGTGCCTCTTACATTTTTTTTATTTTTTTTTATTTCTCATTGGTAGTTCGGCAAGCTACGGAAAATGGTTTGAAAGCTTATCAAAATATGGCTTCAAAACGTACACTGATTTAATTATTATTTTACGATTTCAGTTTGAAAATGTTAAGATAGTATTTGGAGTATAAATAAAGAAACACGTTTTTACGGTGCAATTAATTAAAATGGAAACGTGTCAATTGGAATAAATTAATAAGAATTTATTATTACGATTGGCCCTTTGCGATGGGCCAATCGTAATAATAAAATGAAACGAATGCTGTGGTACGCTATCATTAAACAAAATCAAATTATCATAGAGTCTCGGGCACCAGATAGCTACCTTAATAGACTAAATTAATAAGCTAATTAATTACCTGGAATAAATCAGTCGCATTACAGGACTTTTAATCTGAGGCCGGGGACATAAAATAAACTATGGAAATTTGGGAAATATGTAACTTTATTTTCTAAATTTAAATCCGTGGAATCTGGTTAGGTAATCTAATTAGCCTAAAGTATGAGCTATGATCTTTATCCAAATATGGTTTATAGAAATTTAAAAAAAAAAAGTTTACACTATCCTATTCTGTTGTTACTGCACCAATTTAAACGCAAAACTTATAATAGAAAGGTCTTATAAATACCTGTTTTAATTAATCAAACCCTTTAGAAATAACCCTTGGCAGCGGGGGTTTCCAACGAGGCTTTAATGTTCCAAATTTCATAGGAAAATCCAACAAGTAAATAGGGGGAAAACAAAATCGTAGCAAATGGAAAACGGTGGAAAGTGGAAAACGAAAATACGCTTGAAAAGTTAAATTGCAAAAAGCTAAATTGCGAAAAGCGAAAATTTAAAAGAAAAGTTAAAAGAAAAGAAAAGCGAAAAGCGCTCTTGTCAACTTAATAAAATCCAATCCAACCAGCAAATGTATTTTGATTTTGACATCATTAAACTTTCAAATAAGAATTCTGAAACAAATACCGAAAAGTAATCAGCTAAAGTTTTTTCAACCAAACAATGTTCGATGTGTGAGCACATGTTTGTTCCTAAACTTACCAATATTGAAGAAATATATTTAGCAACAGCCTAATCAGGCGTTATAAGCTAGCGTTTGTAATCCAATTTCAATAAAAGCCATGATCCAACATGGATAATTAAGATTTAATTAAAAATAAAATTTAGACGTCCTTGCTCAAAAATGTCCGGGAGATAAGTGAAGCCCTTGACCTCACGTCAGAACCATCATTCCACACCATAGACCCAAAACTGTCCGTCCATAATCCCACGACCGAAACATCAAACTCAAAGAAGGAAGTCAGCTCTAATGTCAGTGTCAAAACAAAACAACCTAGAACAAAATCTACTTCCCCTTGTAAACAAACTATTAAATCTCCAATAAATGCATTGTCCTGCAACGAGCACAAACCTAATATTACATTACATACCTTCCCAAAAAAAAAGAAAGAGTACTTTCTTTTATGCCGAAACATAGCAAAAAGTAGTAAGAACTTAACACAAATTTATCAAAATAAAGAGTATTTTATAAACGCAAACAATCCCAAAACTACAAAAATATTTCTAATTTAATTTCATTACGGCTCTACCAAAAACTCTACCGAAAATTTCACTAAAAACTCTACCAAAAAATTTTATTGAAACTACCAAAAATTTTGCTGAAACTCTACCAAAAACTCTACCAAAAAGTTAATAAATTCTTAAACATACATCAACAACTGACAAACGAAAAATAAATAAAAGATAAAAGTTATTATATTAATGAAGCATTTTACTGATGAAATCCAACTAGAATCTTAAGACCCTAACAATCATTAAATCAACAAAGCAAACGTACCAAGAAATCCAAACACTCAAAGAGTGTGGCTAAACATCAGGCAACAACGTCTTAACAGTTTTAACCGCTCGGAAACTTAAATTACCGAAAAGTGAAAAGAAACCCTCACAACGAAAGTTGTGCATATTCAAAAAATCCAACCACTAAAAGCGTGAGTAAAAATAAGTAATGTACTGTAAACGGCGCAACCCTACCAAAATTTCCGGGTACAGACAGAACTACAAAAAATGTGGAACCGGGGGAAAAACCGAGAACCAAGCAAAATTTGCATATTGTGATCGGCATAACTCCACCAAATTTCCGGGCACAATAATACAAAGAAAATATAGAACCTGAGGAAAATCCGAGAACTACTTAAACAAATCCATTTCACTCTAGGGCTCAAGGGATTTACACAAAAGTGGCAGAAAAAATTCCAAAACGTGAATGTCAAATGAGGGTGGTATGCCAATTGTTGTCAAATCCGTATAACTAAACTAGCAACAACACAAAAAAACTCAAAACAAATATTAAAGTTTAAAAAAAACTAACACAAAATAAACAAAGCAAACATGTACATAATTGTATAAACAAAACAAATTCAAGGATAGAAAAAATCCTCTAAACAAATTTACAAATAATATACAATAAGATCTTTTGTTGCTGGAAAAATGAAAGTTGTGAGATAAAACGACCAAAGCTTTAATTTCATCATCATCATCCACAGCCCGACTTCACCCACTGCTGGGTATAGACCTTTAGTTTGTGCTATCCACCACGATTCTGCGCCAGTCCTATCCATAGTTTGCCCGCGACTTTATCAATGTCGTCTGCCCATCTTGCTGCCGCACGACCAACGTTTCTGTATCCTTGTCCCGGCCATCATCATCTTCTTCTTGTAAACAAACTAATTACATCTCCAATAAATGCATTTTCCTGTAACAAGCACAAGCTTAACGTTACAACAGTAACGTCAGGTACAGTTTAAGATTGTCATGAAAATATGGTTCCACAGTGTTTGCCATATGCCTTTCTTAGTTAGTTCGGCTGCGGGCGGCATTGTCTGCCAAAGCCACTCAGTCAGGGCTGGATTTCTGCGCTTGGAAAAATAATGTCAAATTAACTTTATCCGGGCGAAGTGGCGGGTAAAAGCTATAGTCTCATCATCATCATCATCATCATATCAGCCGTAGGAAAGCTAAAGTTTAACTAACTCATAAAAATTGTGTGCATGGCGCAGCTTCTGCAAAAGATACGAGGACATAGAGGTCAAAATAATAGACATGAAAAATAAAATCTGCTACAACGTCTGCCAAAATTCAAAAGGGACAACTTTAGAAATATGTACATAAGTATAAAACAATCGGTGACCCCCAAGTCTGCCAAAGTTCTGAAAACAAGTTGAATTTGAAAATGAAGTCTGTTACCGCATCATCTGCCTAATATCCTGAGGTAAGTTGAATTTGAAAAATCACTTAAAAAGTTCTTTAATCATTGTTAGTTTAAAAATTGGTCAACTATTTTTGGCTAGCTTAGTCTTCGCCAAAATTGGATACAAACAGACATTTCTTTCAGCTACCATAGCGTCATTTTCTTTGTCAAATTAATGTTCAAAAAGCAGTCAAAAAATGTTTTCGGCTACCGCAGAATCTGCTAAAGTTCCAAAGACAGCTACAGATCAGATAAGTAGTTGCAAAATCTACGCGGACGAAATCGCAGGAAAAAAGCTAGTAATCTCATATTATCATGATAAGTCGGATGTACTGTCTGAAGTTGGGCATCAACTTCGCAAGGTCAAAGCGGCGTGTACATCTATCAGACCAGGTGTACAGTTCCAACAATAGAACATTGCATACGTTGCAGCTAAAATTTATGGATTCTTTGTCATTCAAGATAATGGCATAAAAACACGACAAACATCCACAAATTCTGTTTTTAGATATGTATCAAGCATAACAAAGGGGCTCTGGGTTAGATTTGAATTTTACTTTTACAGTGAGGACAGACTTTACGAGCTATGTCAAAGTCAAGGTCGTTTATCAACGGTTTTTAAGTCAAGGTAAACTCTTGAAAGAAAATAGAAAGCATTTTTATGTAATAGATTACTTAACTTAAGGATGAACGAGTCGCTCATCTTTCCATACAAACGTGTAAGGGTAACTACTCCACTGTTTGACGTTAACCATCCAACACTAAGTATTATATCAATTTATCTTGTCATAATCTATGTTTGTGTACACCCCAAATCGTAAAAAAAGTATTTATTTCAAAAATACAAGCTTCTAAACTTTCGTATTTTAACACTGATTTTAGCCCAACTTTGGACGAAACTAAATAATATAAGGAGAAAGAAAACTCAAAAATGAACGCCGTTTCGACATAGTTTAATTATTCAAAAGTTGAAATAAATGTTATTTTGAAAAGATTACACTCAAGTTTTTCTTTAATAACCCTTGTGCTAAAAGTCTATTCACATATTTTTGCGCGGTCGGTTTAGGAATTAATCATTGTGCATTTCATTCTAGCGCGCGGGTAAACACACTATGTCAGGTGAGATAGCATACATTTAGGCCGCGCTCACTGACGACTTTGCCTCCGCGACTAGTTGGACCTTAATTTCAATCTTTAGAGTTTATCAGTAGTTAACAAAACTATTGGTGATACAGCATGTCGAAATGTGGCGCGACGTCACACGCCGACGTGTCCGTATGGTTTATAACTATGGTTTGCCGTCACTAGCCCCCACTCCTACACTTCAATGCGCTTTGTCTAAGTATTGTTTCATTGTTCCATCCGTTCTCAAGTTAGGGAAGTACTAATTTTGACAGTTGTCGTCGTTAAGGTAGATCTCATTGAACTTTAAACGGAGAGCATTATGTGTGTAATGTAATTTTTTTAACTAATTAGTAGTTTTCGAGATACGGCAGTTTTATTTATGACAGCTGTCAGCGGAATAGAATAATGTAATTGTAGTTTTGAAGTTACTTGAAGATTTACTAAATATAAGCATTTTCTTTCTACTACGACAACGATAAATAGATAGATACTATGAGTTAAGATTATTGTTGATTTCGAACACAGATGCAATGGCATTAAAAACTTTTCCTAGTTCTGTGTTTACTGGCTCTGTAACCAGGGTCTAGTGAGATGATCCGTATTTCTAGTTAATTTTTTCCCAAATTCTTTCAATAATTTCACAATATGTTTTTTTGTCAATTTTCATGAGTAAATTTTGTTTAGTTATGTAGAATAAATTCGTATTGTTTGATACAACAAACATTCGAGAATATCCTACAGCGGTAATCAAACCTGCATCTTTGTGGTCTAACCCAATCTACTTCGAAGGTTGTCAAATAACAAAACAGAATTAAGGTAAATACATACTGAGACCGTGTATGCAACGTGAGAGATTTGTGTGCACACTTCTTCCGCGTACACAACGCATATTGACATCATACTCAGATATAATTTCTTCAGGTGCTCTTGTGTATAGTATTTTAAGGTTCTGAGAGAGAATGTATATAGTTTGTTCTTTTTAAATGCCCAAAGTCATGTGGGCTAAGATCACCACTAATTGGAGCCCCAACACGATGAGGCGTGAGTTAGAATAACATAACAGCAAACGGGTCAAATTGACGGCAGATCGTGATGCATGAAGAGATGGAGGGGAGGCCTTTGCCCTCCAGTTGCACACCCATGCGGCTAATTGTAATTTATAAAAGAATATATCCGTGCCGCACGAACAAGAAAAATAATAGACAAAATATATATGTATATATATATATGTATATATAATATAATACATATATATATATATATATATATATATGTATATATAATATATGTATATATAATATAATATATATATATATATAATATATATATATTTTGTCTATTATTTTTCTTGTTCGTGCGGCACGGATATATTCTATAATATATCAAAAATATATACATATATTTTTTTTTGTATATTTACTAAAAAACTAAATAGATGAGTTGTTCGTCTTCTATTTTCGAATCGAAGTAATACTTTCACGATACTTTCCAAGATCTATTTGTGACTGACGCGTTGCAAACGTAAGTTCTAGAAATACAAGTCTTACGCGTTGAATGCCATTTAAATATCCTCCACCAGCCTACGCCGATCTGGATGGACAGATCAAACGTTGTATGGGATGCAAGTGGCAGCGTTGCGTATGATAATATCTCAATTTTTTTAAGTGAGGTTACTAGGTTGTGTGGGGGTATCGTATGAAAGGTATTTATTTGCACTCCGAAGTTTGCAGAGATAATTCAATTCAAAGTATTTTATTTCAGCTTTTATACATACACAGGGAACAGGGATAAACCCCTGAATATTTTATTGCTAATAGGAGTGTATGTAAAGATTACAGAAAAAAAATCTTTTTTAAACTTTCGCGATCACGACACATTATTAACACATATTTAACCGGGTATTTAGACTAAGTGACAATGAACTTCCGGATCAGTATGCTGTTCTGTTTCATAACTGTCTTGATGGAAATTTCTTTATATACCAAGGGCAACATTACCTCCAGATTGATGGTGTAGCTATAAGAAGCCCGGTGGCCCCGGTACTAGCCAATATCTCGATGGAACATTTTGAAACTATGATAGATCTTACGGCCTGCGGTATACAACTTTGGAAGAGATACGTCGACGATATTTTCTGCGTGATCAATGGGTACAATAGCCAGGAAGTTAATCAGCTAACTGAATATATGAATTCCCTACACCCAAAGATCCGGTTTAGGCATGAAATAGAGGAGAACCGATCTTTAGCTTTCCTGGATGTGAAAGTCTTGGTGAGTCTTGATGGGTCCTAATGTCATACCGTGTACAGGAAGCCGACACACACCGATAGATACCTGAACGCTGCGTCGCACCATCATCCGTCACATCTGCAGTCAGTAGTCTCGTCACTGATGAATAGAGCTTATGACCTCTGCGACCCTGAACGGAAAAAAAAACAAAAAAAAAACGAACCCGGAGAGTTGAATCATGTTCAGAGTTCTCAAGCGGAATGGCTTCATGACTCATAGATGGAATCCTAGTCGTATACGCATTGATAAGCAAACTGAAGTCAAGAGACAGTCAGCCTCCTTGTCGTACGTGAAATGTGTAACTGACAAAATTGGAAACTTACATAAGAAGTTTTCAATAAAGTCAATCTACACCCCACACACTAAAGTGGCTAAGCGTTTACGTACACCTAAGGATGTAGTACCCTTGCAAGTTCCTGGTGTTTACAAAATCGATTGCAGCTGTGGACGTTCCTACATAGGCCAAACGAAGCGCACAGTCGCTGAACGTGTAAAGGAACACATAGCAGCGGTGAAAAATCGACAAGTGACCAGGTCTGCTATAGCTGAGCATGTAGTGGACTCAGGACCCAATCACTGGATTGAACTCCACAATCCCAAAGTTATAGCCAACGAGAGGCACTATTACAAGAGAATGGTTCGGGAAGCAATTGAAATTAAGAAGTATCCTAATTTCAATCGTGAAGTCGGCTTCAGACTCTCTGCCTCATGGAATCCAGTGATATCCAAGTGTACTCGACGTGTGAATCAACCTAAGTGTGCTGATACAGTTAGTGTAGTGTGCTGTCCCAGTGTGAAACAGCCTTAATCTCAAGTTCCTATAATTATGAAGACCAAGTGAGGGTAGTCTGAAAAGACGCCTTCGCTTTGCTGCGGTTACCTCCAACATGTCAGTCTTCCCGGGACCACGATGGATGCAATCCTGTCGAAACGTCAGGCAATAATAAAGATAAATAACGCGATATATACCCGGTTAAATATGTGTTAATAATACAGAAAAAATATAAAAAAAACCCTCTAATTTGCATAGTTTTTTAGAAATCAGCGAAAGTGTAAAAAATCTACATAAGATCTACATAATCTACTAAAAATCTACATAAGCGCTGTCAAGGTTTACAACAAATATAAACCGCTTTTATCATATATTTATATTGTATGATGGCACGGAACCCTCGGTGCGCGAGTCCGACTCACTTTTGCCCGGATTTATTTTGTCTTATCATTTATAGTCTGTTTTGTTTCTTGATATATATGTATCTACAGAAACTAAAAAAAAACTGAATAAAAAATATATTGTGTACATAGAGAAAATATTTCTCAAAATCACAACGAAAAATTGATGATCATACCTATAATAAAGGAAAAGCGCTGCTGTAATGAGGAAGATGAGCACAAATTATAAAGTTGCAATTTATTTGTTTTTCATTTCTGTTTCTTAATAGTTGGTATAGCCGGTCGCCGCCGGCAAATTTGTAAATCCGCCGCTGTTCAAGACTATATAATGCGTTGCATACGTGAGCTCGGTAGTCTTTACTTTCACACTTTACCTTATCCGAGTGAAACGTGGCGCCGCCGCGTTGCAAACGCCAGATGAAGTGAAAACACTCACCCGCCCGACACACACCTTTGTGGCGAAGCAGACAACAGGTACAGTCGGTATCAATTGTATCTAAGCCTCCAATCTGACCAAAAATATCTAATTAGTTTATTTTTCTACATATTTAAGTTTCTACAAGTACCTACTTTACTTTACTTTTTTTATTGTTCTTACCGTTTTATTGTCGTCTGGCCTATAGGGTAAATGTGTATGTTTGTGTCATTTGTCTTCGCTGTTTTTTTTTATTTCAATTTACAAAATTTTATTTTTATCTACGCTACCAGAGTCACCATTATTGATAAGTAAGTAAATCGCTCAACGGTAAATACCGTTGAGCGATTTACTGCGATTTACCACAAAATGCCTACTTTAAATCACGTGAATGCTTATTTAAGCATTCACCCTACGTATCTATTGGACAAATGTCAACCTTCCGGTGTTAATAAAGTGATACGTTTTCAATTCGAAATAAAGGTTAACTATTCCTATAAATAAATACTTTTAAGTAGCTCTTCCATGTTTCTGTATGTATCTCTTTCATTTTGGGATTGACGTCTAAGGAATACGCCACAATTCGTCATCATCATTTCTGCTGAAACGTCCACTGCTGAACACAGGCTTCCCTCATGGATCTCCATAAGGGGTAGTTGCCGTACTCACCACCCTTGGGAGGCGGTTTGGCGAGCGCAGTACAGGATGTTGATACACGAAAAGACGCTGCTCACCATTTTCCGGAGGTATCCATTTCCTCTTACTGCATTCACGGGCATGAGAGGAGGGGTAACATTCTACTGCCGGCACGCCACAATTGATTTTACGATACTCGTTAAAATAGTATGACCACTTTGATGCATGAATGCCTAGATACCATTGATGTATCAATGAACGCCTTAGTAACGGAGATATGTATGACAGGTCGTTTCTTAGATCTTTTAAACACTTTGGTTTCTTAGATAAATATGGATAGTCTGAGAGTTAAGATAAATTTGAATTTCTGAAAGTGGGATCGCTTTGGTTACCCTGCACGCTGAGATGCTTTTGATGCTGACTGTACATAGTACTCGTATGTTTTACGTGCAAACCTTCATAGCCTTTGGCGTAATTTCAGGTTCGATCGGTTTATAACCGCTCAGCAGATCGCGCCAGCGTCCTGCTGGGACGACCTCAGTCCACCGTTGATTTGACTGTCCAGATATTTGTGCTGTGGGAAATGTCAAGTATTGTTTACTTTTATCTCTCTACTGTAGGATGTCCACTGCTGGACATAAGCCTCACTTATGGATCTTCATGTTGCCACACGCACCACGCTTGGCAGGCGGGTTGGCGAGCTTAGCACTGGATATTGATGTACAACAGGACGCTGCTGTCTATTTTCCGGAGGTATTTCTTGGCAGATTTTTACTGCCTTTACAGGCAAGAGGGAAGGGGCAACATTCTGCTGCCGGAACTGCACTCCAAAAATATCTTCAGGGTGGAAGTTGGAAGTAGCTGTCCCACGCAACTTTGTCTACATCACACAAGAGGATCGTAGGCAGATGCCTACGACCCTCTAGAAATCATCATATCTATATATATACACCGTGCCCCATAATAACCCGAAAGATTTAAATCACGTATTTTTGACGACAATACGGGTAAGTAATATTATATCAACATGGGTCTAGTTATTTGTCTTAATTAAATTACTATTTCAGTACAAATAAAATCATATTAATTGCCCGCTTCTTTGTGAACAAGTCTTTAGTTGAGAAACGCAAGTAGAGAAACAGAGAGCGAGCGTGACACTTCACGAATCGCTCCGAAATCATACGACGAACGGCGAATGCCGTGACTTGTGTTCTATGACAAGAAGTGTCAAGTTATGTCTAGCACGATGTTTGATTTTAGGGTGTGTTAGACTGGAGATTTTTTAACTTGTGATTTGTTTTAAATAATTAATATCTCCTTAGGTATGGGTGTTTGGACTATATGTTACATAATTTTGTATACTTTAATTAGGCTCTAGAATCGTTGCCTTAAATCTTTCGGGTCATTAACGGGCACGGTGCATACATATTATATATATATATATATATATATATATATACACAGATATATAATATATCATATATAAATATCTGAGAACATATCATAGTTATATATCTATATATCTGTGATATGTTCTGACTGTTCAAATTGTAATACTTATGATGAATAACGTATACGTGTAAATTAAATGGATCAGGCAATCCTTATCCATTTAATTTACACACATAGTAAAACACATTCGGAAATAATGCATTATTTTAGAACTTTACAACCACAAAAAAGGAGTTTGAGTGAATCTTAAAAGATAGACGTAAACTTATCGGCACTTGCGTTTTGCACGAAACGAAAACGCCGACTGGCCTGTCGAGACTCGTCGTCGGCGCCTGTCGCTCTGCGCATGCGTCAGGGCAGCCCTCGTCAACGCTGACCTCTAAGCGTCACACTCATAAAGTATTGCGAAAAAAGTTTTTATGTATGAGAGACCAGTTATAATCTTTTTTGAAAATATGATTATCTCTTTGTGCAAGTTTTATAAAATTAAAAATTTGAATGAACCCCCGACACTGTACCTGGTTTCTGAGGTAACCTAATTTTTACCCTCAGTTTTGCAATGGTATATTTGAAAAAAAGACCTGATGATCTTCAAACGGCTGAACAGATTTTCATTAAACATGGCTGAGAACACTCGGGATAAAAATATCTGTGACACAAAAAAACTAAACGAAAATCGGTTCATCAATTTTGGAGCTACGATAACACAGACAGATACACAGACAGACACGTTAAACTTATAACACCCCTCTATTTTTGCGTCGGGGGTTAAAAATATGTGCGTAACAATTTCAAAATTTTCCTCCACATTTATTGCGAGCTAATTTTATTATCGTGTCTCATTGAACAATGGATCTGCGCCGGGAACATTTTAGCGATAATATTTTTTATTGATTTCAAGGCAATAACTACCAGTCGGACGCGACAAGCGTCCGGCTCAGTTATTGCTAGTTATGGGTAATCATTTATGAGTATAACAACTTATTTCAAGGTATCGATATAAATGATAAGTTATTTCATCTAATAATCAATTCGTGTATACACGGAGTTTACAAATAAAATGCAAAAGGAATTCACTGAAAACATTTCAAAGATAAACAATTTATTCTTCAAATAAGGCGAGGCTTTGAGTACAAGGTGAATCAGTAAATACTACCTAGAAAAGCTTTCAAAAGACAGGTGACCCCAGGGGAAACTGTTGTACATAAAATCCGAACGAGGATTTAGGCAAATAAAGAGTGAAAGGATTCGAGGGTCTTAAAGTTGCGGATTGCATAATAGTCGTCATCATGTCAGCCGTACGACATCTTCTGCTGGACCTTGGCTTCCCTATGAATCTCTAAGTAAGATAATGATAATGAGGGGTACTTTCCATACTCACCACGCTTGGCAGGCGCGTTGGCGACCGCAGTGCGGGATTTCGTACACAGAAAGACGCTGCAGCCCATTTTCCAGATGAATAAAATAACTAAAAATCTGCCAAGGGATTCATTATCCCTAGATTTTTACTGCATCCAGGCTAAGAGAGAAAGGGCAACATTCTACTGCGTACTGCTCAGTAAATAAACTTTAAAACCTCCAGATTTTAAAACTTTATAATTAAACTTTCTGTTCCCTTACTAAAAGTCTGTGATGATTCGTTAATAATATTTTCAGTAAATATAAAACAGTGTTTACGGCTTAGCCTAAGAGATGGATCTAGCGAGTGGAGCTAGCGTAAGTCATTTGGGAAACAAACAGAACTTCGAACGAACTTCACACTTAAAGCCACAGTCAAAGATGTGCTTATTAGAAGAGCATATATAAAACAGGATGACTTTCATCTGATGAAAAGTCATGAAGTAATGTTGACCTGCCAAAAAAACTCATTCTTTGACGTGACCTACGCCTATTACGTTTTTTATAATTGATTATTACTGTATTTTGCCTGTGTTGATATATCTTGTGAATTGTGCTTGCAAAAGTGTAAAATTTTCACCTAATTGATGAAATAAACTAAAACTTAAAATTAACATAACCATATTTTGCACCGCCGTCCCTTACAGCTTCGCTCCTTAATGTCCATCCAAAGGTTGCCTGGAAGAAATCGCTTTCAGCGATAAGGCTGCCAGTTGTACTTAATTATATTTTTATGTAATTTAAATATTTTCATGTTATCTGGTGTGGTAATAAAGTGTTAATCTACCTGTCTATCTGACCCAGCAATGTTTCCTCCGTTAAGTGACTCCTTTCACTAAGACCTTAAATAGCTCTGCAAAAGCCTTACTTAGACTGCTATTTATTATTATTTCGCGTAAAAATCTCTATGAACACATGGATCACAGAGGGCTCCTGCCATTTCACAAAGAAACAAGTAAAAGCTTTTCGCATTAGGTTTCTTATCAGCACTGGATTTTTTTAAGGCCTATTTCATTCGAAGAATAAAATAGAAGACTTTCGAAGTAACTTCGACCTTTACAAGGTGAGCTCCATAGCACAGTTGGTTTAAAGCTTTGGTAAATTCAATACCCAGAAATCTCGTCCCCTAAAAATCTGTTTTGGTTCTCCTGATACAGCCAAACAGGTGTTGTGAAATAAAACAGTACTTAGGTCTGATAGCATTCGGTTGTTTTCGGATCAAACGCCACAGCAACAAAAACATATACTGAATCTTAAAAAAGAACTAAAACAACGCCAAGAAAATGGGGAAAAAGATATAACTATAAAATATATAAAAGGAACTCCTAAAATAATCACACAACAGGCAAAAAACTAAAAATCAACGCTTCAAAAACAGCAATCACATATCAATTAACAAATTCATATTCAGACGTTACAATAACAAATAAATCAATAAAATTCTTCTACGCAAATGCTCGTAGTATCGTTAAGCCAGGCAAGCTAGATGAAATCAGATGTGTGATTGAAGCCTTCAAAACTGTGATACATGTCATTATACTGATCGAAACATGGATTAAAGATGAACAAGAAGCCTTACGCCTGAAAATACCGGACTATACACATTATTATAACATTAGAACAGGAACGAGAGGGGGTGGCGTCTCTATCTATGTACACAATAGTACCAAACATGATCTTGTAGAAGAATTGTGCGAAAATGGCAACCACTTTCTTTGGGTCCATCTGAAGAATCTTTCGCTTGACATCGGTGCAGTCTACAAGCAGCCAGTCGCCAACACCAACTCGTTTCTTGAGACCTACTCAAATATCCTGTCAAAAAGGAAAAGAGCAGTCGTGTTCGGGGACCTAAATATAAATTTACTGAGCAAAGAAAAAACTACCAGGGAATATAAATATGTTATTAAAGAAAACGGGTTCAAAGTTATCAATAAGGCAAAAGTGAAACACTGCACAAGGGAAACAGCTACTTCGAAGACCATAATTGATCACGTTTGCACAAATCTACGAGAAAATGATTTTCATATGGCTGTCATAGAAAGTGCTTTATCAGACCATAAGCAAATATTTATAGAAATCCAAAGGATAGTACCGAGGCGACGTGAACGAATAACATATGAAGTAGTAAACTATGATAAACTTTACAGCACTATACAAGAAACTCTTAATTCACACACAGAATATGAACATTTTGAAAAGTTTTTAATAAATTCAGTTACCAATAACAAAACAACAAAGACAAAACAACTTAATACACCTAAGGAAGACTGGATAAATCAACATATATTAGACTCAATAAACCAAAGAAATGAACTCTGGCACAAACTGAAACAACACCCTGATGATAGGACTCTACAACAACAATACCAAGAACGAAGAGACGCTACACGTAAACATATACAACGGGCCAAACGTCATTACTTCAGCAACGAATTTAGAAATAGTGAAGGTAATCCTCGAAAATTGTGGCAGCTGATAAATAACTTAGCCAGTCACAAAACTAAAACTAGCAGTGCACCATCAAAGCTAACGACTCCCGCAGGTGTGATCACGGATAGTAAGATCATTTGCGATTGTTTTAATATCTTCTTTGCTACCATTGGCAAGAAGCTTGCAGAACAAATTCCTAAAATAACAACTGACCAAAAGCCCTTCTACTCTTCCACTAGTAACCCTATAAAGGAAAATATGACAGAAATAGAACCTACTACAGTAGAAGAAGTAAGTAAAATAATTACAAATCTAAAAACAAATACTAGCACCGGTATTGATGGAATCAGCGCCAAAGTACTTAAACATATGTACCAATGACCTAATAACTGAAAACCTAACACTTTGTATTAACAACTGCTTTAGCGTAGGTAGTTTTCCGGAATCCTTAAAAACTGCTAGAGTTAGTCCTATTTTTAAATCAGGCAGTAAATCGGACCCGGAAAACTATCGCCCAATTTCTGTTCTACCAATAATATCAAAAATATTTGAAAAAATATTATACCAACGGTTAAGCAAGTTTTTGAATAAAAACAATTTCTTGTTCAACAAGCAATACGGATTTAGACCTAAATCGAATACCTTAGCAGCCTCTGTAGATTTAGTAACGGCGATCAAAAATAACATCGATCAAAATAAAATAACACTTGGTATATTCATTGACCTTAGAAAGGCGTTCGATACCGTTAGTCATAAAATACTTTTAACAAAATTAGAACACATTGGTATCTCGGGAATGGCCTACAATATTTTTCAATCTTACCTATCTAACAGATATCAATTAGTCAAAATTAATGATCAAAAAAGTCTTCCTCAACCGATAACATACGGCGTTCCTCAAGGGTCCATCCTTGGCCCACTACTATTTTTGATCTACATTAATAATATTCACGAAATAGGACTAAAAGGAGACATCACCCTTTACGCTGACGACACAAGTCTATTTTACTCTGGACACACAATTAGTTCAATAATGCAACAAGCCCAACGTGATTTGGATTTACTAAATATTTGGCTACAAACAAATCTATTAACTATCAACACTAATAAAACAAATTACATAATTTTTCACGCAAAAAACAAAATTATTGGAAATATACCTCCCCTTACTATAAACGGCTCATTAATAAATAGAGTAACTAAGGAAAAATACCTAGGCCTTACACTTGACAACCAACTAACGTGGAAGCCACACATAGAAGTGACCCGAAAACACCTTATCTCACTTACAGGCGCATTACGTGGTTGTGTACGATATTTGCCCAAAAATATCAAATATCTAATTTATAATTCCTTAGTAAAATCTCAACTAGACTACCTTATAGAAGTATGGGGAACTGCAGCTAAAACAAATTTGAAAACTTTACAAACTACTCAGAATAAACTTATAAAAACGTTATTTAATTTTAATTACTTGGAACCTACAATTAATGTATTGTAAGCCATCATTTAAAATAAATTCAGTAATCCATGTATTCACTATGTGTGAAAGCAAGCTTTGCACATTTTTGTAACCTAGTATTCACTATTCTTGTTATTTACTGTCATTAATAGTGACTTTTACAATATTTTAACCGCAATCTCATGCATTATAATTTATAATTGATATTTTCAAATGTAAACAGTTCAAGTACTAATAATCTTGAGAAACGAGAATTTTGTAAACATGTATTGACAGTAAAGTGACTTTTGACAGCTGGTCTTGACGTTGACATTTCGTTTTAAATCATTCCATGGTATTTGTCACAGTATGGCCACAATTAAAATAATTTATAAGAAACGTTACGAATCGGATACGTTAAGACTAGTGCTGCCATCTGTCGCGAGAGGGCCGGCATGACGAATGTCGGTAGGCCCGACCAAGTGGAGGTGGTAATAGAACAAGCCTATAAATTAAGACAACATATTGTACAGCTCTCTTTTCCTTGTCGTCCGCTGATGAATAAACTATTATCGTTGCTGCTTCTTGTCTTTCACTTCAACAAATCAGAAGTGTTCGTCGAGTCCACGCTGCGTGCTCTATCCTGAACCATGAGCCAACGTCGAAGGCTTCCTGTTATAAGCAATGACGAGGAACCGGATCCGCAAGAAACGCCACCACCACCATCGCCACGTGAGCCACCTTCCAAGAAGAAAAAAAAATCCACCTCGTCCAACCAACAACGATCGGCTAGAAAATATGATGGAGCAGTTCATGAGCAATCAAGCAGCCAGGTGATTTGGATCAACGCAACGGTACAACCGGAGAGAACAATAACCTCATCGACGCCTCAACAGAAAATACAAGGTACACAAAAAAAAAAATCTGTGAAAATGTAGCAGGCGATTGATTAGAAACAATAGCACATTCCAGTTCATAAATTTTGCTATCTACCCTCAATAATTTTCAATTCCAAGCATGTTATCATTAGGTACGATTAGATCCAACACATCCAATCGATAGAAACCCAAATAAGAATATCCATTACCTGACATTTTATGTAAAACTTGAAAACGTGCTGAAATTTGACGGTGACATTAATGCTACTTCTATTTTCACATGGTTACACCGTCTGGAGTCCTTGGCGAAAATCTACGGCTGGGATTAATGAACATTGGTCTACCACATGACAGCCTGCCGAGGATTAGCAGCAAAGCTTTACTACTTCGTCACCATGAACATGCAACAGGAAGAAAAGGTACTTCTACTTTTAAAAAATTAGCTAAGGGTAAATCTTGTAAACTTTCTAATGACTTAATATGCGATGTAATTATTTTTAAATTAAGTGACCCTATAATTGAACGTAGGAGCTCGTGGTATTGGTACGCGTTCCTTACTTAGTTAATTAACAATGCTTCATTAGATACATCTCATCCCAAAGAAGTTAACGTTACTAAAGAGAAAGATATCAGGCAAACTAAATATTTTCATGTGGTCGTTGGGGCCATATTGTGGCAGTCTGTACAGCTTCTATTCGATGTGGCTCATGTAAAAAGTTGGGCATAAAACTGAGAATTGTAGGCTTAAAATGTGTTCGCATTACAACAAACTACGTCACATGCGTAAAGAGCATAAAGTTTCCTAGAATAATTTTGTTTTGTTAAGAGTATTCAGAATGATGAGATAGAAGTGGGTAGTCAGAAAAAAATTAACATAAAGACGGGAATTTATCGTGTTCAACAAGCATTGGTACGGGGGAAGCTTAGCTTAGCTTACTATAGCTTGAAAAACTAAATCGACAACTACTAACGTAAACTAGGAAGAATCTTACCGTTAATCAACACTCAATATCTTATTGTTCTATAATGTAGGTACCTACAGTGGTGTTGGCAATGGTGATAGGTAGCATTACAGACCCTTTAGGGCACAACAATAACTATATAAGAGAGGAATCATTTCCGGCATGTCGTTTTCTTGTTGGCTCGAAACCCCTTAAAGTGAATCTCGTTACGTCAAAGTCTCCTTTTGCCGAGATCCCTTTTATAGTGCCGCCGTAGCGCTTGGTCGATGAGTCATCGACGATGACGCGTCTAGTCGATTCTCTGTTTTAAAAGCCGTCTAGGCAGCTACGTAGCCATGTTTACACGTAAAGTACAGTCAGACGGGAAGACGTCATTGTTAATGTTCATACTAGATAATAAGGTTATAATATCCCACTAATATTATAAAGCCGAAAGGTTATTTGGATGGAGGTTTGTTACCTCTTCACGCAAAAACTAGGCTACGGATTGAGCTGAATTTTTTTTTCACACGTATTGATGTTAACCAGGATTAACACATAGGCTACATTTTTTATTCGGGTACAACGCATGCGAAGCGGCGGGCAGAAGCTAGTATACTATAAAGCAAGCAAAAAAAAAATGATTTTGTAATAGTGAGAGTTAAACTTGTGTCATTTAAAAGTTAAATATAATATATCTAGGTAAGGTTTGTGTAGGTCGAAAAAATAAATTTGTTAATATAATACAAATTAGAGCGTTATTGAAGATTATTACTAAAGTATTCATCGATCGTATAATAACATTTCATTTATTAGGATTTTTTTTTGTTTTTATGAATCTTATAGTCTTTAATCTCATTTTTTTAAATCGAAGGTATTATACTATATATTTTTATCGACATAACATATCGATAAGATGAATGCAGTTTCAGTTTGAAATAAGTTAAGGATAATTTATTATTATAACGAAATTAGTAAGTTGTGTAGGTTCCCGCACGAGTTTTATAGAATTGTTGATTATTTCCAACAGATTTGCATATTTCTTTTGTTGCGTAAAGACCACCTGTGCATGGGTGCTATTTCTTAATAAGATAAAGGATTAAGATATGTAGCTATTTGAGTAGGCGTAATAAATTGCAAGGGAACGTTTAAATCAGTTTTTTTTAAGTGCGTATGTCAAGCTTGATAATTTGGATTTAATCTTTTGTGTGTGTGGTGTCCAATTTAAGTGATTGTTTATGATTACACCTAGTAAAGTGAATTCAAGTACTATTGATAGTGATCCGTTATCAAAAGTGTAGGTACTACACCAACAGACTTACATGAACCACGTGGCACTTTATAAGGTAGAAAGTTATTTTCGATAGTTTTATTTTCTAATGGTAAAGAATAATCAACATAATCAAATTATTGGTAACAACAATCGTTACAGGTTAAACATTTCTAATTCAAATAATAATATTACTTATGACAATGCAGTTATAAAAATTATATGAGGTATTAAATCGCCATTCAGCAAAAATTAAATTAGACAAAATTTTATATGTAAAATTAAGCAATATATTATGTGCACAAGTCAAATCAAATAGATAGGTACAAGTAAAACAATATAATAATTGATAAAATAATAAATTCGTCAGTGTCAGTTAATAAATTAAATCATGTCAACAAATTATAGGCACAAAATCATCATCATTGTAGAACGCCTTCTCGACCAGCCATGATTTTAAGTTAGTTTTCTATTTTTTTAAAGAATAGGCTAGGGGGGTCAAGTATGTGATCCGGCAGTTATATAGCACAGATAAAGATTTAACCAGTACTGATTTTGAATCGATTTATAACAGCAAACAAATAAGGCATATTTTGAATTCTGTGACATGCTCTCGCATAAATAGGCAAATTGAATAGTCAAACTGTTCTAGGTATTTGGTATCTCTTAGTGCGATGTTAAAAAAATATATATATATACATTGATGAGAATTTGTGGGTACACAAGGGTATCAACACCCCATACACTAGCACTACTAACAAATATCCATACTTTCGAAGTTAGATCCTACTTTAAAATCAATTTACTAGATAAATGATCATTAATAAACATACCACAACTACGAGCTCTTGCACAAAATGTTACTACAAAAAAATATATATATTTTATTTAAGAATATAATTATTATAATGATGAACATAGAATAATAATTAAAAACAAGTTTAGAAAAGTATGCTGGTATCTGTAAAGAAATAAATGTTTATGATAATGTTATAACAATTAGTTGGTTGTAGACAAGTGTGCAACTGCGACACAGTTTTTATAAATCATCGTTTATGTTATTGAACTATGAGTACTTTATTTTGTTGGTGAATAAATATATTTGATTTGATATTTGAGTAAAATATATAAAAATAAGAGTATAAATTAGAGCAACTGTTTTTTTTTGTTTTTTTATTATTCAAACTAAAGATATTTACAATACTATCTGTAGTAATAAAGATAAGAGTAATATCAAATTATGTTGTCTTACTATGAATATTGTACAGGTATTAATGCAATGCAAATGAAGTTAAACCTTTAAATAATTCATTACTTTGATATAGAAAACTATAAATATATTATTTTGATATTAATAATTTTGTAGGAGGTTGCTATGTTAAATTTTCGTATATTCGTAATTATAATTGAATTATTATTAACAGGTAATCTAAAGCAATTATATTATATGCACAAAAAGGGTTTGTCCCATGGGTTTGTCCCGCAGATACAAAAAGGGTTTGTCCCATGGGTTTGTCCCACAGATACAAAAAGGGTTTGTCCCACTGTTATAAAACGGGTGTGTCCCACTGTTATAAAACGGGTGTGTCCCACTGTTATAAAACGGGTGTGTCCCACTGTTATAAAACGGGTGTGTCCCACTGTCATAAAACGGGTGTGTCCCACTGTTATAAAACGGGTTTGTCCCACTTTTGTAAAACGGGTGTGTCCCACTGTTATAAAACGGGTGTGTCCCACTGTTATAAAACGGGTGTGTCCCACTGTTATAAACTGATTTGAATCTGTAAGCAAATAAAACAAAATGTTATGATAGCAAATGTTTATTTTAGCCAACTATAATTGTCATTTATTGTTTTAGAATAATAATTTATATGGTATATACCTACTCTACTCTATAAATACCACAAAATGAAAATCAAGACCTGTGTAAACATAGCATAAGAAATTAAGTTAAATCACAATAACCACTTGTATAGTTGTAACATAGTAATTTTTTTTTAATTTAGGTACTTTTTAATACATTTTGTACACATGATTTATAATTACGAGGCCGTAATCTTTTATATCATAGCATAAAAAAATTTAATTAGATCACACTAAGCACTGGTTCATTTGCAAAAGAGTAATATTGTATAAATGTATTTAGTATTCATTAAATTTGTGTACTACATGCATTACGAGGACGTAATATTGTCAGGAAAGGCCGACTGCGGATGTGAAATCGAATGTGATGTGATGGTTAATTTTTAAGTTTCTGGTTTTAAATTGTAAATTTGGTCAAAATGTTTTGCTGATTATGATAAAACTTTTATTTTAATTTGTTTCAAAATGTTACTTTGAAAGGCCCTTTGTATTATCTTTTCTATTAGAACACTGTTCCGAGGGCGTAACCATTTGTCAGGAAAGGCCGAGTGTAAGCCATCATTTAAAATAAATTCAGTAATCCATGTATTCACTATGTGTGAAAGCAAGCTTTGCACATTTTTGTAACCTAGTATTCACTATTCTTGTTATTTACTGTCATTAATAGTGACTTTTACAATATTTTAACCGCAATCTCATGCATTATAATTTATAATTGATATTTTCAAATGTAAACAATTCAAGTACTAATAATCTTGAGAAACGAGAATTTTGTAAACATGTATTGACAGTAAAGTGACTTTTGACAGCTGGTCTTGACGTTGACATTTCGTTTTAAATCATTCCATGGTATTTGTCACAGTATGGCCACAATTAAAATTATTTATAAGAAACGTTACGAATCGGATACGTTAAGACTAGTGCTGCCATCTGTCGCGAGAGGGCCGGCATGACGAATGTCGGTAGGCCCGACCAAGTGGAGGTGGTAATAGAACAAGCCTATAAATTAAGACAACATATTGTACAGCTCTCTTTTCCTTGTCGTCCGCTGATGAATAAACTATTATCGTTGCTGCTTCTTGTCTTTCACTTCAACAGTATATAAATCCACCAAAATTATGAATATCACACAGATGTACAGATACAATACGTGTATTTTAATAAGAAAAATGTTAAATAAAAATATACATTCACAAATAACATTTGAAAAGAAAATTAATAAACAAAAACGAATAATAACTAGACAATCCAAAAATATTATCCTAACGCGACCTAGAACAAACTATGGAAAGAAAAATATCACATATGAAGGGGCTCAATGTATAATAAATTACCGAAAGAAATTAAAGAAACGGAATCCTTCATCTCATTTAAGCGATTATTGAAAAAATATATATTAAACGAATATTAAACACTAAAATTTACAACAAGATTATTATTATTATTTTTTTTTCTTAAATTATATTTAAAAAGATATAATTATATATTATATAAAAAAAAACACTATCTCAGTCATTTAAATTGTATACTAATTGTATAAAGGAAATACAATATATAAGTATAACAAATAAATAGTATAATATGTATCATCGTAATTTATTACATCAAAAACTACCATAACTTCATCATCGAATCATAACGCAAATGTTCTTACTGCTTGTGTTTACACTGTGACAATCCTTATCTCCGCCGCTTAGTGCACAGTGGTAGCCTTTGTGTATTGATGCTAAACTACCCGCTTATTTTTATTTTGTATGTAGAAAAATGATTTTGCTTATGAAACGAAGTATAAAAATGTACATAATTGAATTGTGTTAACTATTTGCGGCACCTAAATAAAATTGTTACTTTAGTTATAGTTTTCTCTATAAGTGAGTTTTGTAAATTCTTTTGAGAAATAAATGTATTAAACCGTAAAGCCGGAGGAGACAAAGGAGATTGGTTGGATTTCCGTCTAGGAAAAAAGTTTTGCTTTTCTGCAGGTGTTTGTCTCGGGTCTGGGTATTTTCTATAAATAAATAAATAATTCTGGACAAATCACACAGCATCATCTAGCCCCAAGCTAAGCAGAGCTTGTGTTGTACTAGATGACTGATATACTTAATATATTATACTACATGGATAGATATTTTTATATAGAAAAACACCCAGAACACCCTGAATATGAAATAATAAAAAATATAAACAATATTATATATACCCTATGTTTGATATGTACGTTTTTGACAAATATAATATGTATTCACATACCTCTATATTGTTAATCATCGGGCACGCATAAAACAGGCTCTGCTTTGTTTGGGGCTAGATGGTGCTGTGTAAAATGTCCAGCGTTATTTTTAAAACATAATATATCTTGCCGTAGAGTACCGGCAGTAGAATGTCACTCCTCCTCTTATGCCCGTCGAGAACGAACCTGCTAAGGGATACCTCCAAAAGATGGGAGCAGCGTCTTTTCGTGTATCAACATTCCGTACTGCGCTCGCCAACCCGCCTGCCAAGCGTGGTTAGTATGGCAACTACCCCTCATGGAGATCCATGAGCCTGTGTTCAGTAGTGGACTTTTTACGGCTGAAATGAGTGAATGAATCTACTCAGATGAATAATACAGCAAGAGCAACAGTTAACACATGCTTTGCGGTCATTGCAGTGCCTGGGACATTACTTATAAGATAGTTACGGATATTGCGTCTACCAAGAAGTATTTTGTTAAGCGAAATCACTATTGCTAAATGCGCAGTGGAAGGTCCCATGCTCCGATATAAGGATGGCGCAAAATGAGACATGGCAGAATTCCATATCAAGCGTCTAGACATGGACATCACTGTCTGAGAACAGACCAGAATTTACACGTAGTTCTTAAATACCACGACCAAACCTGGTATGAGGCAAATTAGCCGACAAACGAGCGAGACGGCATCGGCCGGCAGATACATATATCCAGGCCACCAAATGCAATGGACACCCACGTCTGCCAAAACTGCGGTCGCGCGGTGAGCTCAGGGATTTCGTCTTAAATAAATTAAAAGTAAAAAAAAAACTTGTTAACAAACAAGCTTTTATATAAACGTATCTACTAAAAATAATAAAATAAACATTTTCCATTAAAGTTTAATGTCAACATAAAACATCTTTACACAATTTATGTGATAAAAAAGCTGGTCGCGAGATTAACCTGAGTCACAGATGATCTAATTGATTTAATTTTTTTTTTCAAACAATGTAAAATACTAGTACTAGGTTAGTACTAGGGCGACTGCCCTTCGTCTATCGTGCCCATCAGTGTTGACTATGGCAACTGGGGCTACTGTATTGACTGTGGCGACTATGGTGACTTGTGAAAACGCTTTAAATCTACCAGGCGTACCAGGCGTGACGACTAGTTTTGTTTTGTTTAGTACGTAGAAGGCCTGAGAGCACAATTTTCTGTATAAACGTGTCTCAATCTGTTAAGTAGATCGGTTAAGGTCGTTTGTATACCGTTAGTTAATATCCGCGCCACGTCGTTAACTGGGGACGGGTTGTTCAAACATTCGAGCTCGAGTTATATCTGAATAGACTTTTTACTGCATGCGAGATTCGATTAAATTTTATGTTGTCCTGGGAACTGATAGCCTGGTTCTCAAGGTACTTAAACATTATTGTGTGGCTTTAAAAATACTCCACAGAAAAACACCAATGCATCGCCCATAGTGATACACGTGAACTATTGAATAATGCCGCGGGGTACCGGCAGTATAATGTTGCCTCTCCTCTCTTGCCCATGGATACAGGAAGAATCTCCCCAGTAATACCTCCGGAAGATGAGCAGCAGCATCTTTCCGTGTATCCCGTACTGCGCTCGCTAATCTGCCTAACAAGCGTGGCGAGTGTGGTAATATCCCGTCATGGGCTTGCTGATCCATGAGGGAGGCCTGTGTTCAGCAGTTGACGTGGACAGCAGTTGAATGGCTGAGATGATGATGAAGATGATGATGAACTATATATATATATTGTATTGTACTATATTATTTTGTCTGCCACGGCACATATCTTTCGCGCTTGATGTGAAAGCAAACCAATTCAATTATGTGCTTTATTTAATTTAAATGAGTTCTGTTTTTATTGTGTGTTAGCAACTCTACTCGTAACAGCTGTTGAATTTACTTCTTATCGATTTTATTATTTTATCAAGTAAATAGATCTCTTTTGTAAATAGATTTATGTTTTGAAAGAATAGCTGTAGATATTTCGTGCTCTGATCCTTTGACAAGAGATAGAATAGTTTTAACTTTTAAATAATACAAAACAATTTTCCTAAGAACATCCAATAAAGTCCATTGGAACTTGGTAATCACCTATCAGTAACTTCTCTACACTTTGAAAATGTCCCTCCGAACTGTATTAAACTCAACCAAAACTTCGGGAAAGCTAAAATTGTGTTAATTTTCAGATTGAAAACAATGAATATGTAAAGGGTTCATCTTTCCAAGAAATACGTTGCTTTTTTTGGGGTCCTGTCAACAAAGGTGCGGCGTTAAGCAAGATACAACCACAAGACGACGAACGATTATGTCAACACATTAGATTAAATACATGTATATTTTCAAAGCCAAGCGCATTAGCACGTTGAAGTGGCAATGGGCAGGCTATGTAGCTCGCAGAACAGATGGCCGATGGGGCTTAAACGTTCTCGAGGAGTGGAGGCCACGGACCGGCAAGCGCAGCGCAGGACGTCCAGCAACAAGATGGGCTGACGACCTGGTGTATTCCGCAGGTCGATGATGATATTTTACGAGTATGATCTAAGAAATTCGTAGGACTTGGCTGGTTCACTCAGCACATGAGAGACGTTACGACTGGCCCAGCTGAGGTCACGTACCCGCTCAGGACTTGACAAAATTATTAACGAAAAGCTAAGCAAATAAACAATTAACATTAGGAGTATTTTAGTTGTGTGGTCGTAACACGGGAGTTTAAGTTTGCTTTAACTGTCTGCTTAATTTATTTCTTATATATAATGTAAATCCGTTATTGGTCGTAGGATATACATATATGTAATTTAGGATAATGTAGATTAAGGACTGCGGATTTTGTTTAAATAAATAAACATGAAATGCGAATCAATAATTCATAAAACAAAGTTGTAACAAGTCCCCGAAGAGAAGCCCGATTAAAATCCAACCCAAGTTAATTAACTAAAATCACAATAAACAAGGAAAACCCAAACCCACAGAGTTTATTAATGCCGTACTTAATTCCAGAGATTTGTCTTCCTCATAGGGCTTCATGGTGGTTACGTGACTCAAAAATTGGTCCGTATGATATCTGTGGATAAGGGTGTGTCCCCGTTATAGCGGAACAGAGGGACATAAAGACGTGATAAACAGCCGTATGAGGCGTGGCCCGCGTGCGTTGCTGCAAACAGACGTCCAGCAGTTGTTGCTCGCGTTACCCTTCACGGCACGTCACGTCACGTCACGTCACGAGCAACGTAGCGTCACGTGGCCACTGCTACGAGTATGGACAGACAAAATATGTAAGACAAAAACGACCCATTCCCTAATCTGGCTAAAATAAATAAATTACTTTGGGGATTCCTGTTGAGTTATAGGCTCGTCTGTTAGATAAAGCTTAAGGTAGTAATCAGACTTGAATATGCCTGATGTAGCGATCTGTCGTGTAGCGAATCTGCCGAATTACGAATCTGTCTAACCTTGAATCTGTCCAACACCGAACAAAGGTAACAACTTAACTGGCTACAACTTACAACATCGTACAGTTCATGAGAGGTCGAATACTAGTGTATGTAGGACTATTACATTTTGGTCCTTCGAGCCGGATGTGAACTAGCGACCTATGGATATCGAAGGATAGTTAAGATTATTGATAGACCTACTCATCATCGTCATCGCGTGGTTAAAGACATGTCAATAGTTTTTTTGTTTAAAAATGAAATAATTATGCGAAACTGACTTACTTTACAACTATTCATCATTTCAGCCCTAAAACGTCCGCCACTGAAGACAGGCCTCCCTTATGGATCTCCATGAGGGATAGTTGCCATACTCACCACGCATGGCAGGCGGGTTGGCGAGCGCAGTACGCGTTGTTGATACACGGAAAAACGCTGCTGCCCATCTTCCGGAGGTATCCCTTAGCAGGCTTTTACGCCATCCACGGGCATGAGAGGGGTAACATTGTACAGCCGGCACCCCATGGCACCAATGTGCAAAAAACATATCTTATACAAAACAATACAATACAAATACTCTTTATTGCACACCAAACAAATAATTAAAACAAAGAAATAATAAAAAACATTACAAGGCACCATGGGCGGCCTTATTGCTTAAAGCGATCTCTTCCAGGCAACCTTTGTATGGACATAACATTAAAGTAGAAGAGTGGACAGTGGCGTACATATTTGGAAAAATAAAACATACTTTAACCACATTAAAGTTTAATATATAACATACTAGCTTCTGCCCGCCGCTTCACATGCGTTGTTCCCGAATAAAAAGGAGCCTGTGTGTTAATCCAGGTCTACATCCAAATTTTTAACTCAATCCGTAGGCTAGTTTCTGCGTGAATAGGTAACAAACATCCATATATCTATACAAACAAACTTTCAGAAATATTATATTAGTAGGATTATAATCGTAAATCATATCAACTTCACACCTGTAGAAACCACTGCTGCCTTACTCAGGGCCTGGGGCTCGTCGTCTGTGACGCCCTTCACCGATCTTGATGATATAACGATAAGAATCAAAATATTTATCATCATCATTGTTAGCTTGTAGTGTTTCCGCTGCATGTCGAAAATACAAAACAGACATGGCGGAAACTTCGCTGCAAAACACCTTCTAAATACCATGAAAAGAGCTATTACTTGTCTCGCGGGAAACAAATGTTTGTAGTTTTTCTGAAGATTATTAGACTTTAATCTGGGTATTTTTCTAACCCACTGCTAGGCATAAGCCTTCTTCCCTAACCGCCAATCAGCTCTACTCTGGGCCTTTTGCGTCCAGGTCCAGGTCTTGCCCTATACGGCAACTTTATCGTCCATCCATCTGACGGGTAGTCTTTGCCTAGAGGTCTTTTGAAGATATAAAGAATTATCATTTCATCCGTAGAACGTCCACTACTGAACACAGATCGTGCGAATTGATCGCGCAACACAGTACCTATTGCATAAATGTAAAATTGACAAAATTAGTACATATGGGGCTCGTATATATACGCCCTAATAGCTTACTAAGCTGAGAGGATGGTATAGGTGCTGAGCAAGCCTAATCCATCTAACAATGTCCCAGGCACTGCAGCGCCCCGTACAGCATAATTACCAGTTGCTGACGCTGTATATCATCTATAAGAGATGCAAAGGCCTTACTTACACATACGCCCTCTATGCTGTTTTTTTTGTTAACGGTTCTAAGGTATGCAATATTGACCAAACGAAAAAATCAACAGACATACAGTATCTTTTCAATCATCTGTGAGTTATACGTGGAACTGTGTACGGGAAAGTCGTTTTTTTATTTCAATGTAATTTCACGTGCAAATAAAACTTTGTGTGACATGCTCGGGTATTCCATCGCACCACGCTAGTTTCGTAAATTTTTAGTTTCGTTCCCTTTGAGGGGTCGGTTCTCAAAAAATCTACGTAGCAGAGTTGGGAATTAAATTCTGCGAATGTGTTTGCCGTAGTATCGAAACAAAAAGATTTTTTTGCATTCCCGACTACTCAATGAGAAATCGAATAGCCTTTTTTTATTCCTATAATCTCGACTATATATAAAGTCGACTTGTCTCGACATAGGCTCCCCTGATGTTGAGCGGATCTCTACCTAGATGACGGATGGATCAACATCTCGAACTGCGCTTGCCAACACGCCTGCCAAGCGTGGTAAGTATGGCAACAACCCCTCATGGAGATCCATAAGGGAGGCCTGTGTTCAGTAGTGGACGTTTTTTACGGCTGAAATGATGATGATGACTTTTTAGCGTTCCGTACCCAAAGGACAAAAACGGGATATAATGTACAAATCACGACCAAAAGTGGGTGGTGCTACCTCAAAAACAAGTTGTTTTACCAAATAATGGTACGGAACCCTTCGTGTGCGAGTCCGACTTGCACTTGGCTGATTGTTCGATGGCAGCCGTCGAGCTGCAGGCGGCCACAACTATATCCTCTCTCATGAAGTTGTAACAGATTTGTGTTTTCATTCAAAAAAATTATGTCATCCCGTTTTTACGTGAATAAAGAGAAACGTCGGTACTCTAGAGGTATAATAATACTGTTTTATGATCCAATTCACTACTCCATTCTGGACCTTATCTCACTGTAATGGCGGTCCTATAAACTTGAGCTTGAGCTGGACAAGATATTGCTGGGATTATATTTTACAACCAGCAGTTTTTGGACGTCAGAAGCCGTCATCGTCTAGTTATCGTTAGGTATTTTAAAAACACGCATTCACGTTCGACGTGGTATCGGCTCTTAATACCAACCCTTAAAAAATAACACAAAAAATACTTACAAAACGAGTTTTATTCTGAGTTCACAGGGATTTGCAATTTTTTTACACAGACTCAGGGATATTATTCAATGGTTATGTTTTCGGTATATTCTCTGCTAGTTTTGAGAGGATGTTTCTGAGCATGCCGGCCACTGCGGGGTAGTTCTGTCCCAGCAGTGGGGCGCGCAGCTGCGGGACACACATCTGAAAGAAACCATCTGGTTGAATCATTATTCCTGACAGTTTAATGTTAGACAGAGGTACATCTCAGGCCACTCCACAGAGATTCATCTGGATCTATCTGATAGAATATGAACTTAGTTTTTTTTAGAAATGTATGATGCTTTTATACTAATTCTGTTGCTTATACATTGACCCAGTCGTCAGCTGAAACGCAAGAAGTTCCTGGAGTCTCAGCGCCAAGAAGACCACGATACTGTTGGACGGACCAGTAAGATGAAGTGTAGAGAAGTAAGATGCAATACTCTACAGCTAGATGTAAAGATTTGCGTCCCTAGTTGCGGCAAGTCGAAGCCATAGTAAGACGACGCATACTGGGGGAGGCTATGTCCAGCAGTGGACTGATACAAACTGATGACGACGTCATCAACTGGCATTCTGCAACTGGCCGTTAA
Source organism: Pasiphila rectangulata (assembly GCA_963082625.1). Classification (NCBI taxonomy): domain Eukaryota; kingdom Metazoa; phylum Arthropoda; class Insecta; order Lepidoptera; family Geometridae; genus Pasiphila; species Pasiphila rectangulata. Next base: position 24,287,119 of record OY720237.1, on the reverse strand, counting down.
CCAGAATGGCGCGTCAATATAACGATCTACACAAAACCCATATTGAACTCGACATATTTGTTAAATTTAGTAAATATATTTCAACCTCAAAAGAGATCCTCCAATTTAATATCCCATCTAGATATAAGGATAGTTTTAAGTAACTTAATTACCTACTTATAGACATAGCTGCTAGTTTCTTATTTCGTATTCTAAATTTGCCTGTGTTTATTCTTTGTGTGTTGTGTTTGTATTTATACCTCAATATTTATATCATATTATAGCTGTGCGTACAAATGTTTATTTTACAATCAAGATCTTGTTTATAAATTTTATTTTACTTTATTTTGTATATGGTTGTAAAGTGTATTGTACGATAAATAAATAAATAAATAAATTCATGCTGTGCGACACTCTGCAGTGGCTGGGACATTGTTACATACATTAGGCTTGACAACGTCTACATACACAATCCTTTACAAAATGTAAATCCATAATTGGCTGTAAGTTATGACTATAAGTGTTATCATTTTATCTTTAAGGGCTGTGGATTTTGTTCATAAATAAATAAATAAAATAAATAAATAAATCCTCTCAGTTTAGTCATCTACCTCTATATTAAGAAAAATAATGATTCATTAACTTTTCAACAAAAAAAACCGACTTCCACGACTAAATCCTTGACTTCTTGCTGAAAATATCCAAAGCGCTATATGATCATCATCATCGCACTAAGCGGTTCTCCTCCACCTTCACCATCCGCACCGCTAAGGTCTGGAACTCGCTGCCGGCTTCTGTTTTCACTATTATATTATAGTCAAAACAGAAGTATATTTCTGTAATGCCTTCTTGAAAATTATAATTTTAAGTAATACAATGCAAATACTTTATCATTGTGAAATAAATAATTTGATAATAACATATATATTTTCAGCGGCATAAAATCTCTTTGGTGTTACTTAAGAAAATAACTGTATTACCCGGTTAAATTGAAAATGCTCTGTTGACTCGCATGTAACTTACAGTAAGGTACTAATTTAACTTTGTAGGGATAATTCTATTACGCACCAGTGTAATATTATTACGCACGCGTGTGTTATAGCTCGGTGTATGGCTCTACAAGCTACTTTACTAATTTACTAATTTACTCTACTTGCTTTAGGAGCAAGTGTATTGAAAACGTCTTCACACAATTTATGTGATAAAAAAGCTTGTCGCGAGATTAACCTAGGTACCTGTAACTTAATCTATGTAATTGATTTATTTTTTTTTCAAACAATGTAAATACGAGTAGCTGCTCAAATCTCGCGCCAAGCTTTTTTATCACATAAATTGTGTAAAGACGTTTTAAGTTGACATTAAACTTTAATTGAAAATGTTTATTTTATTATTTTTAGTGGGTACATTTAAATAAAAATTTAATTGTTAAAAAGTTTTTTTTTTAACTTTGAATTTATTTTTTACTTTGTAGTTATCACTGGACAGTTGGTTTCTTGTCTTTTCATCTCATGCCCGCTTGCTCATGCATGCCTGCTTGGATTTAGAGTGAAGTCATATAATTTTCGAGTAACTCTCAGCAAGCCCTTTTATTTGATATCCTAAAATAACTAGTCAACATCTTGGGTATTCCGTCATATTGAATTTAGAGTGACGTTATTTCATATTTCTAATTTCACTGGACGGCAGCATAATTTAGACAAAATAACATGTCAATACCTACCTAACATGTCGAAGCTGACTAAGCCGCGGGTTTACTCGCGATGTTTTCCGTCAGCGCTACAGCACGAGTTAAATGTGCACGTAAATTTTTCATGAAAGAAATTCATTGGCGCACGACCGGTTTCGAGCCCACGCCCTTCGCATTATAAGTCGGTGGTACGTACCACTCGGCCAACACGGCTGACGGAAGCATGCCAGAACTACAGAAGCACCCTGTTAGAAGCACTCCCAGCAACTAACCACAGCGAGCAGCACGGCCAGCAGCGGACACAGCAGGTTGATCACCAGCGACAGCACGGCGCGCACCAGCCACCAGAGCCCCACCACCACCAGCACGCTCGCCAGCACCACCTGACAAACACACATCCAATACAAATTCATTTCTATGACACACATGAAAAAATATTTTCGATCCCATCGGCTCCAAGCTAATCTTAAGATTGTATTCCGGAGACCAATGGCCTCTAAAGTTGATTCGATTCCTGCTTGTGTAAATCATGATTATTAAAAAAAATCTATGAATGCAGCTTTGTTTATTTTCAAATATAAAAGTATGATTCGCGTAAGTGAAATTTTATCTTATTTTTTTCTAGGTGGCATTGAAAAATTCCACCCTGTATAGTCTTATAGAATTACAGTGCACTTAAAACGAGCGCTAACAAGACACGTGCTCGCCTGACTCTCCTAAGACGTTCCCTGCTTCCACTTCACCCACGTCCAGTGCCTTGAGAACTACTCGATACTGTGATTTTCCACACCATTACAACTACAGGAAGAAAACTTGAGAATTTTTAATATTGTTGGTTGAGCACCTGTCGACATTTGCAAATGCTGTTTCTTTCCCACGGGAACGGGAATTACCCGTGTAGTTCCCGTGGGAATACAGGGATAAAATATAGCTTATGTTACTCCGAAACATATGTGGGGATAATGTAGCATTCTAATGGTGATAGAATTTTAAAAATCGGTCCTGTAGTTGTTGAGTTTATACAAACATACAAAATACAAATCTTTCCTCTTAATATTAGTACAGAAGTACAGATATAGACGTGGGTCTTTAGTTATTAAAATATTGACCCTCTCCTGTTGACCGATAGATTTCAAATTTAACCTTCTTTCGGATTTTAAACTAAAATGCTAAAAAAACCCTTGTGGTGAGTCTCCGTCTGTCAGTCAATCTATTTGTCAAATGGTTACCTCGGGAAACAACTTACGCTGCTGTCGTACTGAAATTTAGTACCTACGATTTGTAGACGTTTTTTGCCAACATAATTTTAAATGTAAATTAATGGTAAAAAGTATGACTATTCTGATTGCTTAGGGGGGGGCTAAAGGGGGGCCTTAAGTATTCATTGGGGGTACTAGACAAGTGGGGTATCATAAGGAAGTGCTTCATTTGCACATTATAAAACAGCTTTTTTTTTCTTTGAGCCATTTCATTTTCGACTGTGCGTACTAAGTACAAGCTAACCTGTACTTTGTAAACTTTCGCGATCTTTTATAAGCAATCAGTTTTTTATAATAGGTCTACCAAAGACCTACTAACTGATTATCAGGGACTTTATAGCGTAATTGCCCTATTTCAATATTTCTTGATGTTTCGAGCCCAGCTGCCCTCGTGGTCGCGGGTAGACTGATGTACTGCTACTGTCGCAAGTTGAGTAGAATCCGCGAATACCCTCAATCCACAATCTGAATCAGGAATGGACATCGACGACACACAACACTGACAGTAAGATACTGTCGTCGGGAAATAATAAAATGAGGTAATTAAGCGATAAAGTCCCGTTAATCAGTTTTAAAATCCCGCTAACCTGGGCTTCTTCATGAGCTCTCACCCATGTCTTGAGCACGTCGATCAGCGAGCCGGGCCCGTCGCTGACGCGCTGCGTGTAGCCTGCGTTAAACTGAAACAAATGAAAGCATTTACATACTCACAATGGCAATTGCCGCGGGGTGCCGGCAGTAGAATGTTACTCCTACTCTCATGTAAGTGGGTGCAGTAAGAGCCTGCTAAGGGATACCTCCGGAAGATGGACTGCAGCGTCTTTCCACGTATCAACATCCCGTTCTGCGCTCGCCAACCCGCTTGTCAAGCGTGGTGAGTATAGTAAAGCGAGTAAGTATCGTTGCATTTTTAGGGTTCTAGACCGAAATGGTGTATCCTTGATATTTGCTATAAATTTTGTTGATGACCTTCAGCTCTTTCAAAGAAAAGGGGTCTTGACAGACATACACCGCACAGACAGACAAACGTGTGATTTATAGGATCATTGGGTTACGGTTTTTGCTCTTGAGGTTCGGAAGTCTAAAAATAGTAAAAATTAAGTAAATTAATTAGCTAATATTTAACTTTATTTTGTAATTTGTGACACGTCAATAAGGTCCATGCGGCCGCAAAGTATTTTTTCATTCTTGATTATTTAATTTAATATTAGAATCGATTTTCATTTAAAATCAAGCATTGGTACGGAGGTACCAGAAAAGGGGGCGCAGGTTTCCGAAAAATAACATTTTTGACCTTTGGTGACATTTTGAGGTCACAATAACTCCGGTCCCTGTGACCCTAGAGTCACCAAAATCAATCAGTGCCCTTCTCTTATTAAGACGGTGTTAACAAAAAAGGTTTCATGTAAATTGGTCAACGCCTTCGGTTTGACAGACAGCGCTATGCATAATAGTGGTCTTCGCCCCCTAATTATGTGAAGATAAAGCCTAATTTAAAACAAACTTTCTTAAAAAGAAACAGTGGAAGGGATAAGGGAGATCTTTGCCCACATACACATACAGACAGACAGACAGCGCTATGCATAATAGTGGTCTTCGCCCCCTAATTATGTGAAGATAAAGCCTAATTTAAAACAAACTTTCTTAAAAAGAAACAGTGGAAGGGATAAGGGAGATCTTTGCCCACATACACATACAGACAGACAGACAGCGCTATGCATAATAGTGGTCTTCGCCCCCTAATTATGTGAAGATAAAGCCTAATTTAAAACAAACTTTCTTAAAAAGAAGCAGTGGAAGGGATAAGGGAGATCTTTGCCCAGCAGGGAGAGACAGGTTCCAAAAAAAAGTAAAGTTTTCAAGAGACGTACATCATGTCCCAGGTTAGCCCTCCTCCAATCATGCTGGTCATACATGGCACATAGCTCGTCCATCGCTTCCAATGAGTAACATATAGAGACGAATAGACTTTTCATTTGTAAAGTGCGGTCTGCAATCAAATAGATACGTTTCATCATCATCATTTCAGCCTTAAAGTCCCCTACTGAACACAGGCCTCATCTCCATAAGTGGTAGTTTTCATACTCACCACGTAGACAGGCAGGCGGGTTGGCGAGCGCATTACGGGATGTTGATACACGGGAACACTCTGCTGCCCATCTTCCGGAGGGATACCTCCGGATTATGGGCAGCAGTGCTCTTATAGGGCATGAGAGGAGGGGGTAACATTCTACAGCCGACACATATAGAGACGAATAGACTTTTCATTTGTAAAGTGCGGTCTGCAATCAAATAGATACGTTTCATCATCATCATTTCAGCCTTAAAGTCCCCTACTGAACACAGGCCTCATCTCCATAAGTGGTAGTTTTCATACTCACCACGTAGACAGGCAGGCGGGTTGGCGAGCGCACTACGGGATGTTGATACACGGGAACACTCTGCTGCCCATCTTCCGGAGGGATACCTCCGGATTATGGGCAGCAGTGCTCTTATAGGGCATGAGAGGAGGGGTAACATTCTACAGCCGACACCCCACGGCATATAATGAATACGTTTAATGTCTCCGGAATACTTTAGAATTGATCTGTGCATGGCAAACTTCAATAACACTGTTTCACTTTAGAAGTTCCACTTCCCCAAATTATACCTCTACTTTCCGAATGCAAATGCTTTGAGTTTTAGCGAAACATCCAAAATCTCGTATAAAAGTAGTCTCTGGACAGCCCACCCTTTCGTATACCTAACCTAGCCTTATTTATTATTAAATTGGTGGACCGTGTTCTGACGTAGCCTCGCCTAAGACGATTCTAAGTAATTCATATTCGTAACGAAATTTTGTATGTTTTTAGCCATCTAGGCATATCAGTCATACATATTAGACTAACGTTTTTCGTACTCACTGTTTCGCTCTGTAGCTGGGACATTAGGGATTTATTAACACATCATTTATTTTATGAATCTCTCCAAAAACACCATTTTTCTGTTTACAAGATCTAGATGGCCACGGCTGTGTGCAAGTCACAAAAGCTTACCAGTTTTTGTAGGAATGATGGGTAACATTTCTGAAGTTTATCACCCATTTTAAAGAATTTCTTTGAAATTTTAAAATTTCATTGTAAAAAAATATAGAAAATTTTTGAGTTCTTCAGTTTGTTTGTCTTATTTTGTCGAGTTTTGACAACTAATGGACAGTTCATGTTGAGTTTCTTCTTATTGGTAATTAAGTGGTACTCTATGGTTGAAATCTTCTGAGGTTTCAGCAAAGTTCTAACTGATAATAAATGTTCATGTAGGTAAAGGATTTCGGCCCACTGCCGACCGATTTCGGCCGACCCTCGTTTGTTACACTCTCTCTTCAATGCAAAGCGCTACGATAAATACTTCTACGCTAAACAATAAGGACGCCTGTTCTCGCTTTCAATGCTATGTTTTTATTTTAAGTACTTTTGTGGTGATGCATAAAGAAATTGTCTATCTATAGAATAGAATATACTTTATTGTACACCATAACAAACAGAAAATAAAAACAGAAATAAACACAATTTACAAATAGTAGTACAATGGGCGGCCTTATCGCTGAAAGCGATCTCTGCCAGGCAACCTTTGGATGGACACGAAAAGTTGAATATGAGAATACGGTAACGTACTTAGAAGCACAAGTACATCGAGCAATAAATAAATAAACTTACATTATATACACATATAAATGCCTACTTAGATAAATAAATACTACATATTTTATAATACATACTCATATACCCATAATAGACTATGTGCGAAAGAAAATGTTACAGGCTAGAAGATACTGAGGAGAGAAAGTGGTGATATACCATGTTTTAAAAAATACAAGCGCTACACGTCGGAGCGCGGTGCAGTGTCGCTATATTTTATTTATATAATATATAAATGATAAAGGCGGTTTATATTTGTTGCAGAACCTTGACAGCGCCATATCTTGTCTGATAGCGAAACTTATGTAGATTTTTTACACTTTCGATAAATTCTAAAACTATGGAAATTAGTGAGTACTTTATAATTTTCCCGTAATCTTTACATACATTTCTATTAGCAATAAAAGTTTCAGAGGTTTATCTCTGCAAACTTCGGAGATATGCGGGGAACGCTATCTCTTTCAACGTTTTTGTAAATAAAAGCTCGAAAACTCGGGTTAAAGAAAAACTAAAAACTGTCTATTGATGTGCAGATGAATACCTTTCTTATGATACCCCACACGGTCTAGTGACTTCACAAAAATATTTGAGACCCGCTTTCTACCCCCTTGCAATCATAATAATTTTATTTTTCAACCTTTTTATTCCATATTATTGAAAAAGCGTTATCTTACACGATTTCAAATTTCAAGTCGATAGCATCACTAGTTGTCAAGATATCAATTTGTGACAGACGGACGTACAAAGTGATACCGGTTCCTTTTATTCCATTCCATTTATTTATTTATTTTCAACAGAAAATGTTGTCAGTATGTTTGTGTGTTTGTTCATCTTTCACGCAAAAACAAGCCTACGGATTAAGCTGAAATTTTGCGCACGTATAGATGTTGACTTGTATGAACATATTGGCTACATTTTATCCAGGACAACACATGCGAAGCGGCGGGCTTATAGTATCTAGTATCTAATGAAAAAGTTACCCGTCATGGGACGCCCGGTAGATGTGAAACAAGTACATGGACGTTGGTAACTTGTCCCTTATTTTACTCCGTAAAAGTCGTAATTTAAGAAAAGATAAATTAAGTTTGTCGTGGGGTGCCAAAAGTAGAATGTTTCCCCTCCTCTCTTGCCCGTGGATGCAGTAAGAGCCTGCTAAGAGCTACCTCCGGAAGATAGGTAGCAGCATCATTCCATTTATCCCATACTGCGCTCGCCAACCCGCCTGCCAAGCGTGGTGAGTATGGCAACTGCCCCTTATGGAGATTCATGAGGGAGGCCTGTGTTCAGTGTAGTGGACGTTTTACGGCTGAAATGATGAAATTTAGTTTAAGAAAAATACTTATTTTTTCATAACTTATTTTATTATTTTAGTAAGTACGTTTAAATAAAAGCTTGTTTGATATAAAGTTTTTTTTTACCTTTAATTTATTTTTTACTTTTTAGTTATCACGGGACAGTTGGTTTCTTGTCTGTTTATCTCATGACCACCATGTTGGATTTAGAGTCATGCATGTCATATAATTTTTCAAGTAACTCTCAGCAAGGCCTTTCATTTGATACCCATAGTAGTACATTAAAAAAATAAGTAGTTCGCCAGGATAGTACAGGACAGTACAGGACAGTACAGGACAGTACAGGACAGTACAAGACAGTACAGGACAGTACAGGACAGTACAGGACAGTACAAGACAGTGCAGGACAGTACAGGACAGTACAGGACAGTACAGGACAGTACAGGACAGTACAGCACAGTACAGTACAGCACAGTACAGCACAGCACAGTACAGCACAGTACAGCACAGTACAGCACAGTACAGCACAGTACAGCACAGTACAGCACAGCACAGCACAGTACAGCACAGTACAGCACAGTACAACACAGTACAGCAACAGCACAGTCCAGCACATTCCAGCCCAGTCCAGCCCAGTCCAGCCCAGTCCAGCCCAGCCCAGCTCTGTCCAGCCCAGTCCAGCCCAGTCCAGCCCAGTCCAGCCCAGTCCAGCCCAGTCCAGCCCAGTCCAGCCCAGTCCAGCCCAGTCTAGCCCAGTCTAGCCCAGTCTAGCCCAGTCCAGCTACATTTAAGGTTAGTTCTCTGTCTAAATCAATATTGATATAAGTTTGTTATTTACATATTTTAAGTGTATTTATTAAGTTAAACACACACTTTATAGTACCTACTTTTGTAAAGTTACAAGTATTTATTTAAAATTTATTTATTTATTTACGACCTTTATTTACCTTTTATTTACGATTTTTTATAACAACCTGCAAGCAGTGAAGTCGCTCTATGATGCTTTAGTGAGAAGCCATTTGGAATTTAATTCAGCGATATGGGCTCCGCATGAGGCCAAGTACAAGCAAATGATAGAGCGCATACAAAATAAGTTTACTAGATTTTTATACCTGAAGGTCTACGGTATATACCCCTTCTACCCTTTGATGTATCCAACCTTGTTTGTTATTGGCATGGTTGGATACAACAAGCTAGAAGTAAGGAGGGATGCAGCACTCGCTCAACATTTGTTTAAGGTGTTGAGAGGGATGATCGTCCATCCAGGTATTTTGGAGGAAATGCGGCTGAATGTGCCCGCGGACTTTGTTCACAGACGTCGGCGTCCCGCCTTATTGGCAGTACCAAAAGGGCGAACCAACCTGCTACATAAAGCACCTCTGACGCGTAGCATCCGCACGCTTAATCTGATTGCCGAGAGAATCGATCTTTTTTACTGTTCCTGGAGCGAATTCCAAAAGGCTTTGTTTTTTATTTTATGTTATATTTAATTAATGGTGACTTTTAAGATTTTTTTTTATTTTATTTTATTTTTATTGTTTTCTAAAATGTTAATAATTTCAATATTTAATAATTTTCTAATTTTAATATTAAATAAGAACACTAGACTAGAATATAAGGTAGGTACTCTATCGAATTGGGGGTACCCGTCAGGATAGATGTACATGTAAATAAATAAATAAATAAATGTTAAATTACTTAATGATTTACGGTATTTATTGAACATGTAAAATAATGTGATTACTTATTAGAAGTTTTGGTTTAGAGTCATTCGTTAGTAATGTGGTAACGTAACTAAATTACGTAGTATGACGATGATGATGACAATGATGATGACGATGATGATGACGATGATCGATGATGATGATGATGATGGTAACGACGAATAAAATACAACGTTTAATTAAGTGTTGTTTTATTAAGTATCCAAAAGTTAGTGACATTCCTGGCCTACCTTTACATTTATTTTTAAAATCATAGTATAAGGAATAATTTGTTACCTGCATAGTGCGGTCCTCCGCATCGGACGCAGGCAAGGCGGCGGCAGCAGTGGTCGCTGGAGTGACGGAACCCTTGACAACGGTGCCACTGCGTAGGGCCCCGTTTACCTCTCCAGATTTCAACATTATCCCCGGTATCAGTAGCACCTCCGTGATCACGTAGCTCGCGGGCAGGAGGTTCGGGGTCGGCTTAAAAATGACGAGGAATATGCAGCCAGGGCGTCCCTTGCATGCTCGAATCAGGCTTGATAAGCTCCGCCTCGAAGCCCTTGGACTGGAGATCCTGCACTATCTCCGCTGGTTGTGTGTCAGCAGCGACGCCACGAATGGCAACTTTTACCTAGCGCTCCTCGGGCTGAGAGTAGGAGAATCAGCTAAGTGGCTCATCCCACTCCGTGAGGTATTTCTGGATGGCGCGGTATTCGTCAGCCGACTCGGGGGTGAAGCGAACGCCCTTTGCGTATGACCGGACGTTGGGGGTGAGGCCTAATATGCCCTTAAAATGCCATGGCCAGTTCGGCATCTGTTCTACGACAATCGGTCAGCGGGTCTTTTTTGCAGGTTGTGGTGGCTCGTCAAACATACCTGAGCGGGATGCGCGCTGCCTCTGAAGGGCGGTCCGTGGTTCCATGTTGGGGCGGCTGTGGCGGGCGAGCGGGCGGCGTGGCCGCCAGGGACGCGTACGTCGTCGACCTCGTCGAGAAAGGTGAAGGTGGTGGAGTTGACGTCGCCTTCTCTTCGTCTCCGTCTTGGTCCTAGTTGTGCGTTTGGGGGTCGATTACCCGCTTTTTCCGCTGTTTAGTTATGGTTCTTCGCGCTTCCAACGCTAGCCGGCTGTTGAAGGCAGCGAAGCATCCGCTGACTACATGGACAGGGGCAGAGGCACGGGCGCGGGCACGGGTGTGCCGTGCAGTAGCCTCTCCTGTTCCTGGAGGTATGTCCTCAGCATTTCCGTCATGCCCGGGCTGAGCATCCCCTGTTTCCTAAGCTGCGCATAGACGCTAAGATCAACATTGTGCGCAGCCTTAGGAGACAGCGAGCGTGCGGCAGTTGGCGGCTGTACCGGGGGTAGGGCAGGGGGCCATCGCCTTGATGGTATCTGTGCCTTGGAGCTGGTCCTCTTGAACGTCCGAGCTCGTGGCGTCGTTACATGTAGCTCGTCCCTCAAAGGCGGGTAGGCCCGAACGACTGTTGCGGTCCGACATTTTCAGTCGCCGCTGAGTCCTGAGTGGTTCAACTAGTAGCCGGCGGTCGTACTCCAACGCGCGAACTTTTGGCAGACGGGCGGGGTCCGGGGGATCCCGTCTTCTGCCAGCGTCCTCCTGCTCCACTGCCCTCCACACAACACTCGCAGTCGCGTTCGACGAAGGGCCGAACTCAACAGACGTATTCTAAGAATACGCTGCCGAGATCGAAGAAAAGGATTTAAAAAAAGTTCCGTGCGCGCGCCTGTGCTCAACGGGTAGTGAGGCCATTACTGTCTCACCGAACTGAAAGCGTCTTCTCTATTTAAGGTCGCGCTTCCATCCCTCAAATTTTACAGGTTTTTAAAAGCTTAGCACAAGCCACGCCTCATGAGTGAGCTAAAACAATATTTTCTTCTCATGGGTCAGACAAAAAAAATCACTGCAGGTGCCTGTTTGCGATTAGTTTGGCGTCATTTAAACTCTTGTGTGTAATAAATTTAATATACTCGTATTTGACACCTCAAGTGTAAGAACATTAACTATGTAAAATATTAGTCTGAGAGCAAAATCTCCTTAACACTTGAAGTGGTCCTTAGAAAGTCAAAGAAAAACCAGACCCAAAATAAAACTGTTAACAATAATTTATCACATGAATTCTTAATAGGTATAATTAATACTATTCACTTAATTCATAAAAATAAGTAAAATATGAAGAATCGTTACACTACCTTACCCATAATATGTCGCCTTAACATAATACGTGTGTGTTTCAAATAAATGTTCATTAATTAATTAATTTGTTGGCAAAATAAAAGGTATCTCCAGGTCTCCCCTCTTTAATTAGTCTCTAGTGATGTCGTCTGCCCAGCGGCGCGGGGCGCCCGGGCGGCGACGCTCGCCCCGCGGGTACCAGTGTAGCATCCTCTCGCCCCATCTATTGTCTTCTGTTCTAGCCGTGTGTCCAGCCTAACGCCATTTAAGTTGGCAGACCATTTTTGCGGCATCAATTATTTTTGTTTTGTTCCGTATGTCAGTGCATGGAACTCTGTCTCTAAGCTTTATCCCTAACATGCTCCATTCTGCTGATCTTTGGAATGTTCGGATTTTGTGAATGACCTCATTGGTAATTGGCAAGTTTGACATCCATATATTAATGTAGGGGTAACAACAGAGTCCATGGCCTTTTGTTTAAGATGTGTCTTTATTTTAGATTTGAAAATATGTTTTAGTGACCAATACGCATTCCAAGCTTTCTTGATTCGCCCGTGCATGCAGTAAGGGATACCTCCAATATGAGGCAGCAGCGTATTTTCCGTGTATCAACATCCCATACTGCGCTCACCAACCCGCCTGCCAAGCGTGGTGACTGCCAAGAATGGCACCTACCCTTCATGGAGGTCCATGAAGGAGGCTGTGTTCAGTAGTGGGCGTTTTACGGCTGAAATAATGATATGAATAATTTCCACAGTCATGACATTTTCAAAAGTTACGTTTAACCTGTTATTAGCCCGTCACTGGGTAAAATGTGTCTCCAGTGCTGCACAGTCCATAATATACACCAACTTTGCAATCAGTTAGGAGCTTTAATATTAATTATGTGAGCTGCCAATACAGTTTTTTCAGTACAGCCACGACTCATACCCAAAGTGAATACGTGTCCCTAATATTTAAAATAAGATTAAAAGCGCCAGATCATATTAATATTCAAGTAGCAGCGCAATCGCAAAATCTTATTCAAAGTGAAAGAAGAATAAAATATTAGTCGCTAAGTGAACACCAGCACGCGCCAAGGAGGGCGTTCCAAATTAGTCCTGCAGAAATATTTTGCTAATAGACTCGCCTGGGAGATATCATTCTACCTCTAGAGTTCAAGTAAGGAGTGAGGAGAATGGGGCAACATTCTACTGGTGCCGACAATAGAATGTTGCTAAACAGGGAGAAGAGAGTAGAAGAGTCAATTAAGCAGAGATTTCGGAGCATACTTAATAATAAAGTTTATTTTTCTTATAGTTATGCACATTATGGCGGAGGAAAGTATCGTGAAGAAACCCGCGGCTTGGCTTTCAGAAGTATTGACATGTTCTTTCTTCCGAATACAGAGTGTATTATACCTGAAGCTTTAAAAAAGTCGTGTTGGCCGAGTGGTATGTACCCCCGACTTTCAATCCGAAGGTCGTGGGTTCGATACCGGCAGTGCACCAATGGATTTTTCTTTCTTGAAAAATGTATGTGCACACTTAACACGTGCTTTAACGGTGAAGGAAACATCGTGAGGAAACCCGCGGCTTAGTTAGCTTCAGACGTATTGACCTGTTCTTTCCTCTGAATAATAGCTGACTAAGCTGAGAGGATGGTATAAGGGGCAAGCCTAATCCATCTAACAATGTCCCAGGCACTGCAGCGTCCCGTACAGCATGATTACCAGTTGCTGACGCTGTATAAATCATCTTAATAGATGCAAAGGCCTTACTTACCTGAAAAGGCATACCGCCTATGAAAACAAGTAGTTCTGGAAGGGAAAACATTAGGGATATCGTTTTTTTTGTTATTTTATTTAAGGTTTATCTAGTTGATGTAATGTGAAGCTGTGACCCTGTGATTATAATCATTTTGTTTACATACTTATAAAGAAGCCTCTGTTTGGTTATAGGTTTTTGTTTTTTATTGCTTGGTTATTTTTATTTGTTCATGTACAGCAATTCTTTGCAAAGGTCAATGACCCTGTAAAGAATCAACTGGCGTTTAGGTTGCCATTATCGTATAGTTAGCTGTTGAAGTTAAAACTTTCGTGTTGTTTTATTGAATGTTGTAGAATTAATGCTATTCCTCGGGATGGTCATGATCACCCCCTTTCGGCTTATTACACACATTATAATACACCCTGTATAGCCTACTTTGCTAAGAGGGTGATATAAGTGCTGAGCAAGCCTGATATCTATCTTACAATGACCCCGGCACTGCTGCAGCGTCCCGAACAGCATGAATACCAGTTGCAGACGCTGCGCTGTATAAATCATCTTATAACATAGCCCAATCTTTGATTGGCAATCTTTTTTCATAACAAATATTTTAAATTCTAATATTTTTATTACAATAATGGAATATATACATATATGTATATTAAATAAAGGAATAATCTTCGACGTTACAATACTATGTGAGTAATTCCCGTTTTTACAAAATGAATAGTATCTCACGTTAATTTTGAAAATGTAATAATATATGTATATACATTGTATTTCTCAATTTTGTGTAAATTATTTATTAATATTGTACCATAATTGTAAAAAGTATAATTTATATTTATAAAAATGAATCACCTATTTCCCTTGGTCACGGCATCACGCGTAAACAAACGGCTGGACCGATTTCACTAATTCTTTTTTGTCGTGTTTGTTATTGTCAGGAGAAGGTTCATAAGAAAAAATATTAAGAAAAAAGTAAGAAATACTTAACCACCATATTAAATAATTTCTAATGTAACCTTAGAGCTAATGTAACCAATTTAAACTTTTTTATACATTAAAAAATTTAAATTGTCAAAAGTAACAAGTAACCTTATGTATGACGTTTGACATAATATTGACAGATTGCGTGCTGCAAATATCGTCAAAGAGGATAAATAATATTTAATTTTCCAATATAAACTATTCCTACCAGATAAACATTTGATGTTCGGCTCTTCGCTTCGGTGTCACTTGGTTGTCAAATTTTTATAGGTTCAAAAATTTATTATGTGACTAAACTTAAGCTATATATTTTTTTGCTCAATTAGGTAGTAATAGTAGTAGAGTAGTTGTAGGGTAGTTGTTGATTAGTTGTAGAGAAGTAATCGAGTAGCAATTGTAGTGTAGTAGTTGAGCAGTTATAGGGTAGTTGTTGATTAGTTGTAACGTAGTAGTAGAGTAGTAGTAGGGTAGAAGTAGATTAGTAGTAGAGTATAAGTAGGGTAGAAGTAGATTAGTAGTAGAGTATAAGTAGGGTAGAATTAGGGTAGAAGTAGTAGAGTAGTAGTAGAAATAGAGTAGAAGTAGGGTAGAAGTAGAGTAGTAGTAAAAGTAGAGTAGTAGGGTAGAAGTAGAAACAGAAGTATGGTAGTTGATTCTGGGCGGTAGAAAGTTCGCCGGGTTAGCCATTCTATGCTACTAATGTATAAAAGTGAAAGTAAAAATGTATGTATGTATGTATGTTCCCTTTCACGTGAAAACCGCTGAATCGATTTGGATGAATTTTAGTATAGAAGTAGATTAGACCATGGAGACGGACATAGGCTACTTTTCGTTGCGTAAATTAAATCAGAAAGGGTTAAAATAGGGAATAAAAGTTTATACGGAAAAAAAATATTAAACACATGTCATGTTTCATCGTTAGTTGTAGCGTAGTTGTAGGGTACTTGTAGGGAAGTTGTAGGGTAGTTACATCATGTAGGGTAGTTGTAGGTTAGTTGTAGGGTAAGTTGTAAGTGGTGGTTGTAGTAGGTGCGATACGAAGTTCGCCGGGGCAGGTAGTTTGAAATAAAGTCTCTTTAAAGGCTGTCCATAATACCACGAATTCTAAAACAGTGAGCGAAGAATTCTGTATTAAGCAAAAATGTTAAAGTTTTAATAATATTACGTGTTCTACGTAAATCTTCCAGTTTACAGGCAAATAAACCATAACGAAACGCAATATAGCTTGTTTTATGCAGGTTTTACACCCACAGCCTCAGCATAATTTCTTTAAAGTTTACTGTTGAACCGTACCTTCTGGGTTCTCTCGTAAGCCTTGAGTGCGCGCGGACGGCAAGTCGCATCGAACATCTCGGAGAGTTTGCCCATTTATTTCTTTCACCCATAATTCCTAACTCGGATCATTTGATAAATTCAGTTCTTCGTGATTAAGCGAAGTTTTTTATCTGCAGGTCAATTTGGTCAAACTTTGGTTTCTTTATCAGATGATCTTTTTACAAGAGACTTTTGTTCGATGGCGTAAGGGAAAACTAATGCTGTGCCGACCCCTCCTAGGTAGATAAAAGAAGGCGGCTTTAGTTGTAGGTTTTTTCACAACGTCAAGATTTTTATAGTTATTACATTTGAAGATTGAGTAAATACAATATTTGAGACCAACTTTTATGTTTTTAACCTACCTAAAAAATAAATTATTAGTTTTTATGTTACAGTATTTTAACGCGTAGTACCTTTTTTATTATTTTTGCGATTTGAACGCTATTTTTTTCTACATTTTTAAAATAAGTCAAAAACTATACGGCTTACAGGAAAACTAAAAACTGTTTCATCATTATCATTTCAGCTATAAAACGTCAACTACTGAACACATGGATCTTCATTATGGGTAGTTGCCATACTCACCACGCTTAGCAGGCGGGTTGGCGAGCGCAGTACGGTATGTTGATTCACGAAAACAAGCTGCTGCTCATTTTCCGGAGGTATCCGATAGAGATATAGAGGAAAAAAAATACCTAAAACCATACAGAGGGTGTCCTCTGTGTAACTCTTTTTGTGAAAAAATGAAAAAATATACGAATATCTGATTTTTTCTTCAAAAACTACTTGTTTTCATAGGCTGAATGCCCCCCTTACGAGATAGTACGCTTATTATGTGTATTCACCCTGTATATATATCAAACATTTCACCTGCAAAGTAAACATTTTACAACCATGTCGCTTTAAACTTAGCCACTTTCACGACCACGTACAGTCTGTCAGTAAGTGTTCTTTACTTTGACGTGGTCGTAAACTGCCGACATTGTGTTGCAGGTAAGTAAAGAAGATTAACTTAGACTAAAATTTACGATTAGTTAAAATATGAGTGCCCAACGAGTTACACTAGTACAAGTTATAGTGTGACTCGTTAGGAGACTTTTAATTTATAAATAATTTGTTTAGTAGCTTTCACAATGCTACATAGCATACAGCTATACATTTTATATTTTTCCAACAGCAAATAAAAAGCGTAAAATATCTGAAAAAAAAACAAAATTGGACATTTCACACAGTTTAATAAATATAATACGGCTTTCACCACGTACCTAACTTATCATCTTGCTGATGTGTGCTGATCATCTATTAATGTATCTCATACTGATGATGACCTCGTGCTCATGAAGAAGGGCCTCTAAATGGTCTACGAAACGTCAGCAAGATGATAATAAGTTAGGTACGTGGTGAAAGCCGTATTATACAGGGTGTATTAGAATATGTGTACTAAGCCGAAAGGGGGTGATTCTGACCATTCTATGGGACATCTTTTGTTCTACGTCTTTTCAGGACGTCCACCTAGAAGATGGTTAGACGACTAGGGCTAGAACCGCAGGTCGGCGTTGGATGCAGGCCGCTCCCAACCACAGCACTTGGAGATCAATAAGGGGGGCGGGTTGGACATAGCAGTGGACGTCCTACGGCTGATATGATGATGATGATGATGACGTATTTTTTGTTCATTGAACACAAATCCAGTGCTTGTAAATTGGATCGGTCATATGTTCTGGATAGACTTAGCCAGTATCGAGCCCACGACCTTCTGATTGAAAGTCGGAGCTGCAAACCACTCGGCCACGCAGCACGTGTTTACATAATATTATATTTATATGGATTTTCATAGCTGACAGCTTAAAGAGCAAAAGATTTCATACGAAACATTCTCATACCAGTTAAATTCTGAGAAAAGTGCAAAATAGAAACTCATCAACAGAAGTAATATCGAGATCTCTTTGATTATGAGCTTGCTTATTTCTTTTAAACTGTACAATTTGATATATTATGCGATGGTACAGTCGACCTAGTTCCGACACAAAATATTGGGTAATGCAATAGGCGGCGTTATCTCTCACAGTTGAAATTATATAGATATTAACTTGGAGATTTAGATATAGGTTACTTTTGATCCGGGTACAAAGGATGCGAAGAGATGATGATGGAGATGACGATAACTAGCCTCTGCCTGCGGGCAGTCATCGTCATCATCAATATCTCAGCCGCAGGACGTGCGGCTGGACATAGGCATTCCTCATTGACTACCCAAGTGCACTACTCATCGAGCTTGGCACGCAGGTTGGCGTGCGCAGGATGTTGATACACAGAAAGACGCTGCTGCCTATCTTCCGGAGGTATCCCTTGGCGATCCTTGGTAAACTTCGGAGATAACGGTATTTTTTTCAACGTTTTTGTAAATAAGTCGAAAACTATACGTCATAAAGGCAAACTATAACCTGTTTATTTATGTGCAGTTGAAGCCCTTTTATATGACACCCACAGAACCTAGTAACTTTACTTAAAATTTCTTAGATCCCCCTTCCGCCCCCCTTGCAATCATAATAAGAATATTTTTCAACATTTTTATATATTTCGTATTAGTGAAAAAGCATTATCTAATAATATTTTAAATTTCAATTCGATAGCATACACAGACAAAAAATGGTAAAAAGCAACGATTATACGCGACAAAGTCAAAGACAGAGCATTTTGGTCCGGAACCCTGAAAAGGATCCGTAACACTAAGCCCAACTGCAAATCACTAGTCTACCTATGTCGCCGACGGTACCCACACTCTGCACTCATGCACTCAGAAACTTTCAGCAACTTTTCTTAGAAGTAATAACTTTAGACCCGTAAAAGCCTCTTGGAGATGCCTTATTAAAATCCTTTTGTTCAAAAAGATTCTTCGCGATTTTGTGTATAAGAGCTTCAAAGGAATACTTTGAGTGTTTTGTTATATTAACGGCTCGAGTGGATTCTTAGGTGTGGGTCAATAGCATCTGAGACTAATAGACGTATGAAGCGAAATAATTATCTGTCTTTGTTTTTTCAAGTTAATTATTTTACGTTGAGAGTGATTTATTTTACTAAATATAAATTTGTTAAACAACCGCCCAATTGCCAGTGGCATCTAAGTTTTGTGCATTTTTTTGGCTTTTTATTTTAAATTTTCGGACTTTACCCTGACTTTTTAAGGAATTAATTACCACTTTATCAATGCACAACTAAGCTGCAAGGATGGTATAGGTGCTGGGCAAGTCTAATCCTTCTAACAACGTCCCAGGCACTGCAGCGTCCCGTACGGCATAAATACCAGTTACTGACACTGTATAAATCATATATAAAAGATTTAAAAGACCTTACATACTAACTTACGTACTTAATGCATAAAGAAACACAAATTTTAAATAAATTAGCACAGGCGCGTATCGGGCCACGCGCTATGTTGAAGTTGGTTAACTTCATATATTCGTTTTTCGGTTTAAAGTATTCCGGTATACTTGTAAACCATACCTTATTTCAGCACATCACTTTTTTGAGGACAATTTCTCCGAAATTGAAAAGGTAGCTTCATGGAATGTTCACAGCTTATACAAACCAGGTGCTATTTATCAGGTGATCAATGAAGTACAATATTACAAAGTCGGAGTAGCAGCCTTGCAGGAGGTCAGATGTCCAGGCAAAGAAGATTTTAACTTGGGTAACGGAAGTGTACTATTCTATAGTGGTGGCGACACAGGACTCCATAATAACGGAACTGAGTTTATGGTCGTTATACACCTTCTGGGAAATGTCATCAGATTTGAAGCTAGGAAATGGTTGGGTGTGCTGCGCATGAGGGCAATGTTCTACAATATAACCCTAATAAATGCATACGCTCCCACTGAGATGGCCGAACAAGATCAGAAAGACAAATTCTATGAAGACTGGTTACGCCGACAGCATTGCGAGCGTAACTTAATTTAAACGTTAGATAAACGACATTGCATAGTTAATTATCTATAGGTAAACTAAGGGTTGGTTTACTTTTCTGGGAATTTTGTGTAATCCCATATTGGGCTATTACGCGATGTTCCTACGTGTCCGTGTGTGCGTACACTATAATCCACACGACGGATATTTTGCTGCGTATGCACTCTGCATTTTTTCTAATGTCGGTCACCTTGACTGACAAGACCAGTTGCAATCAAGACGCCTCGCTGGTCGGTCGCACGCAACTCAATTATATTTCCCGCATGTGTCCCCGTCGCGATTCGTTCTTTGGAATCGTGGGACACTTATTACCGAGTCCCATAATATATTTGGGACAGGTCGCGCATTACCACAAAATAGTTGCCAGCCAAAGGAATTCGCCTCCCTGTGTAGTGAAGTGAAAGGATTCCCGCGCAGCCCTGGACCCTCAAAGATTGCTGGACTTGCCAGGTTAGTAAGCCTTCCTAACTACCTAGTGATTTTAGCCTGTGCAACGTCGTTATAATTACTATACGCATCTTTGAGAAACCTAGAATTATTGGATTTCAGCCAGTCCATCCCACCTTGGGAAACGCATATTAACCAAATGATATAATCGGTTAGCTTTAAGGTCTATCGTACCATGCATCGCGGCATGCGGCCGGTTATATCTTCCAGATATTTGGTCCTCACGAACCGGATAGAAATCTAAAATTTTGGGTTTATTACCACGTGTAATTGCATATAATCATCATAGGAAACTCGTCCTTATTGCGTTACATGTAAGGTCCATTGTGTGTCCGCACTTGTACACGAAGTCCCGTTATAAAATTATTTAAATTCGCATTTTTCCTAACTGATTAACAAATAGGTGTGTATAAGTTATTTACTACTTTAGTGTTTCATGTTGTGAAATAGATTTTACGTTAAATTGCGTTAATTACGCTAATTTTTCATTATTTTATTTAATTGACGGTGGTTTCGTGGAAAGTTTCGTGGCACAAAGATTGGTCTGGTTAACTTTGTTAGCGAATCCAAGTAAGGATCGCCACTATAACATCTTGTTGGTTTATTTTTAACCTAATAACTAAACATTGAGTTTATTTCTTTACATCGCAAAAATATTACAGTCCACACCGCATTTATTGAAGAATTTTAGTAGGTTCTGAAGTAACTTATTTACTAGGTTGTTTGTTCTTAAGACAAGATAAATTATTTCTCACTCTTACGTTCATAAGTACCTATTATTTCGCATGCACAGCAATTACGCTCGTGCTATCTATACTGTTCCTATATCGTGCCAGCTTGGTCAGTTAGTGCCTATCTATACTTACTAACGCTGCTGGTAGGATAGGTATTTATTTGTTTTATCCTTACGCGTCGTATTGCACGTTCGCTAGGGTTCCGCATGGTCGGGAAAATAGTTCCACACCTATTTATTTTTTGTTTTACCCGTGTGTCGCGTCGTATTGTACGTCCGCTTTATTGCTTGAAATAGAGTTCCGTTCTATATACCATATATAAATCATATAAGTACCGTTTGTTTTTACAAGCTTTTTTTTATTTTTCGATTGCGCCATTGTCGTGTCGTATTGAACACACGCTAGGGTTTCGCATGATTGGGAAATTGGTTCCGTACCTACCTATTTTTTGTTTTTTAAAAAATATAAATATTTAATACTTTGTTTTGCATCCATTAGCTTAGGCTGGAATTTCGCTTGGGCGGATAAGTGGTTCCGTACCAATTTTATATTAAAGTTTTTATTTTTTTTTTATTTTTAAACACAAACTTTTAGTTTAACATGGAAGACTTAAATAACAAACTTAAACTTTACGAAGGCAAATGTGCTTCATATTTTGGTCGCGTTCAAAAAATATATGATTTAATTTCAAATCTCAATGACGAAAGGTCGAGAAATACTTTCATTGCGAAAGCCAGAACAGTCGATCAAATTAGAAACGAAATTATAACTACAATTGATAATATAAATATTTTGTCAATGAAAATTAATCCCGACTATGAGGTTAATTACAACACGTTGTCGGCCTTTGACGATCTTTCGTGCGAAATTAAAAATGTATTGAGTTCATTGACCCCAGCTCCCCCTACTAAGGATTATGCTATGAGTAGTACTAATTCGACGAGTAGTAGACTCGGTTCAAGTTCAGGGTCATGTCATATCAAAATACCGAGAATCGAACTGCCTACCTTTGAGGGCGACATTCAAACTTTTCCGTTTTTCTATGAAACATTCAAACGTGTAATACATTTAAATCCCGATTTATCGGACTCGGATCGTATTCACTATTTACTAAGTCATCTCAAGGGCAAGGCTCAAAGTGTTGCCGCCGGTATTGTCCCCGATGCAGAGAACTATCGCGTAATCTGGGACGCGCTTATCGCAAAATATCATGACACGCGCGCATTAGCAGTTAGTTATCTCAATCAGCTGTTTTCTATAAAATCAGTTGGTACTTCGCCTGCTAATGTTGAACAGGTATTTGATAAATTCACTGCAATTGTGGCAGGACTCAAGCAATTGAAAATAGATAACATGGATGATTTTATTTTCACGTACGCGGGTCTTAAGTTATTAGACTCCGACATCGCAAAACATTACGAAATGTCGCTTCGCAATTTGAAAGATCCTCAAGAGGTAGATTATAATTACTTCGTAAAGTTTGTACGCGAACAAATAAAAATATTATATCGCACCGCGCCGTCGAATGCTGAAAAGTCGACTGCCGGCCGCAGTGGCGCCAGTGCGGCGTCTGCTACGTCTTCTAGGGCGCATGTATCTACATCGCCTAAATGTTCGCTCTGTCATTCATCGCATATCCACTTATATAAGTGCAGTGCCTTTTTAAAATTAAACGCGAATGACAGATTTAAATTCATTAAGGAACACAATATGTGTGTCAACTGCCTTAGTGCGCAGCATACAGCGTCTAAATGTCAGTCTTCTGCCACTTGTAAGAAGTGCCAGGGTAAACATCATTCCTTGTTGCATTTCGAACAAAGGCCACAGAAACCAGCTGCTAGTGTCAGCACCGCACCGGCTACTAGTGCCGAAGAACCTGAGCCATCGCAGGAACGGGTTTCTTTTTGCACGCACTCAGCCACGGTTCAAAGGTCGTCTCGCACTACTGAAGTGCTAGCTACTGCGAAGGTATTAGTGGTAGGTAGGAAGGGCAAGGATGCTGTTATTCGCTGTCTTCTGGACCCAGGTTCCCAGAAGAACTATATAACTACTCGATGCTGTCGTAAGCTCGGGTTACCTATCCGCGAGGATTCGGTGGTTACCGTCAAAGGTATTGGTGGTACCTCTCAACCAGTACGAGGTTCAGTTGAATTCAAATTTAGTTCGCGCTTCCGTGTGCAACCCAAGTACAACATCGACGCTCTGGTTCTCGACGAGATAACGGGTCAGCTCCCGTTATGCCCGATAGATGTCGCTAACTTCAATCACATTGATTCGAGGCTACTTGCCGACGATACTTGGGCTACGCCGGGGAATATTGACATTCTGCTAGGAGTAAAACTGTTTGCTAAGTTATTGCAACCAGGTCATGTATCTTCTACCGCGGGATGTCCAGACGCATTAGAGACAGTGCTTGGCTATATATTAATGGGAGACGCACCTGTCTTAGAACGTCCGAAAGCCACCCTGTCGTTTTTCGCTACTTCCCCTTTGGAAAGCTGCGACTTGCGCAAGTTTTGGGAGATAGAGGAAGTTCAACCCTCTTCTATCACTAGCGTGGATGATAAATACTGTGAACAGTTTTATTGTTCCACCACTACTCGCACCCAATCTGGCAAGTATGTCGTTGCTTTGCCATTGAAGACAGACGCATCGGCGTTAGGTAATTCTTTCGAAATTGCACGTCGTAGATTTATTAGCCTCGAACGAAAACTTAAATCGCATCCTAACGTCAAATTACTCTATGATGACGTCATAAGAGATTATCTAAAAAATAATTACGTTTCCCTTGTGCAAGGAATTATTCCTGGCGAGGTATCTTACTACATCCCGCACCATGCTGTAATTCGCGAAGACAAGGCAACCACCAAGTTACGCGTGGTTCTTGATGCGAGCGCGAAGACAGCCAATGGTACATCACTAAATGATATTCTCTACGCAGGTCCAGTTCTTCAGTCGGACCTTTTTAATATTCTTTTAAATTTAAGATTCTACGCTGTAGCTATAACGGCTGATGTTAAAGCTATGTACCTCAGAATTTCAGTACGTCCTGAAAATCGTCCTCTTCAGCGTATACTATATCGCTTTCACGAAGACGAGGAATTGCAAATTCTGCAATTTTCCGTTCTTCCCTTTGGGTTCAAATGCTCGCCCTTTGTCGCCATCCGCACCATTCAACAATTGTGTAAGGATGAGGGTCAAAATTGTCCTCTCGCAAGCGAGATTCTAAATAGAGATATTTATATCGATGATATCGCTAGTTCTATTCCTAGCATTGCGCTAGCAATAGATTCCGCTCACCAACTGATTAAGTTGTTTTCACTTGGTGATTTTGAGTTGACTAAATGGTCAAGTAATAGCCCTGAGGTTCTTCAGGCTATTCCCGAGTCTTTGCGGCTCGCGCACAGTGTCGATCTAAGTAAGGATCCGACTCTAAAGGTTCTTGGGCTTCGTTGGTTTCCCGACGAAGACTATTTCGCATTCCAAGTCAATTCTGACAATCGCCCTTGCACGAAGAGAAATATTCTGTCGTCTATCGCTCGCCTCTTCGATGTTCTGGGTTTAGTCGCGCCCATGATCTTGTACGCCAAGCTATTGATCAAAGATCTTTGGCTTGTAAAAATTGGATGGGATGATGTCCCACCAAACCGCATAGTTCGTCTGTGGCAGCAGTTTCAAGATGAACTGCCGCATATTTCGCAGCTTAAATTCACACGCCACATTGGCGTAATTGAAAACTGTAAAGTTTCATTAGTTGGGTTTGCAGACGCTAGCGAGAAAGCCTACGGTGGTGCTGTCTACGCCCACGTAGTTAAACCAGATGGAGACATAACCATCTCGCTAGTATGTGCAAAGTCCAAGGTCGCTCCTCTTAAAGTTATTTCGCTGGCTCGTCTGGAGCTATGCGCCGCATTGCTTTTATCAACTTTGATAAAGCGAGTTTTTGATCTTTATTCCTCCCGATATGCCATTGAGGCTGTCGTAGCATTTTCAGACTCAACTGTAACTTTGAGTTGGATCCACTCTTCGCCACATCGCTGGCACACGTTTGTGGCCAATCGCATAGCCAAGATTCACGAAAATCTCTCGGCAAAACACTTCTTCCATGTAAAAGGATCAGATAATCCTAGTGATTGTCTTTCCCGCGGTTTGACGCCAGCCCAGCTTATCCATCATCCACTGTGGTTGACTGGACCGCCCTGGCTCAAACTACCCCGCCACAAATGGCCTATAAAACCATTCGTTCCAGGTGAGACGCAAGAGCTTCCCGAAATGAAGCCAGTGGCTCTACCTGCTTTATCGCCGGCAATGTCAAAGGTGAATTCTCCTGCCGAAGACATTCTGTATAACCTCTCCAATAGGTTTTCCTCCTGGAAAAAATACTTGAAAACAATTTGCTTTGTTTACAAATTTCTAAAGCGGCTTCCTATAGGCCCAATAACCGCGCTCGATTTGAACTTTGCTGAATCAGTTGTGTGGCGAACTGTTCAACGAATTCATTTTGAATCCGATTTAGAGCGATTAAATCGCAACAAGTTATGTTCTAAGCCAGTACAGAAACTAAGCCCGTTTCTGCATAATGGACTTATTCGCGTTGGTGGACGTCTAGCCAACTCAGATTTAGAATTTGAGTCGCGTCACCCAATTCTACTTCCTCGACAGGACCACGTAGTGGAACTTTTGGTATCCCACTATCACGCTAGTAATTTTCACACAGGTCCAAACTTGCTTCTGTCTCTCTTACGACAGCGCTATTGGATTTTGTCCGCACGGCGTATTGTTCGTCATATAACTTTTAAGTGTAATGCTTGCTTTCGAGCCAAGCCGCGACCCGTGTTTCCGGTCATGGCAGACTTGCCACACTCTCGCGTCGAAAGCGCTCCTAAAGCGTTCTCTCACACTGGGTGTGATTATGCTGGCCCGCTTATGATAACCTCCGTTCGCGGCAGAGGCCAAAAGAGTCGCAAGGCGTATATATGCCTTTTTACGTGCTTGACAACGCGTGCTCTTCATCTGGAGGTCGCCTCAGATCTAAGCACAGCAAGTTTCTTGTCGGCATTTAAACGTTTTCTTTCTCGCCGTGGTCCAATCGAATGTCTTTATACAGACAACGCCACCAACTTTATTGGTGCAAAATCGTATCTTCGTGAACTCTACCAATTCTTATCGCATGAATACAGCACATATTGGGAAAAGGAACTGGCGGATAATAAAATAACTTTGAAAACTATCCCGTGTAGAGCACCCCATTTCGGTGGATGCTGGGAAAGTGAAGTAAAAAGTGTAAAAACGCACCTTCTTAAGGTAATTGGACAACAAATACTCACCTATGATGAGCTTAGCACTATGCTAACTCAGGTTGAAGCTTTGTTAAACTCGCGACCGCTCTACGCGCTTAGCTCCGATCCGTCAGAACCCGCCGCATTAACTCCTGCACATTTTCTTAACACGAAACCACTCGTCTTTTTTCCTGCTCGCGAGGTAACTGAAACGCGCTTACATCTTATTTCGCGACAGGAATTAAATGATCAACTTGTTCATTCCTTTTGGAAGCGGTGGCGCAATGAATACTTGCACACCCTTCAATCCAAGCAAAAATGGAACACACCTGCTAATCCTTTACGGACTGGTATGGTTGTTGTTTCTATGCAGGACAACGTTATGCCTCTACATTGGCCGATAGGCTTAGTGACTGAAGTCTATCCGGATAAGAACGGGGTAGTTAGAGTCGCAACGATCAAGACTCAGAGTGGGTTTTTTCAGCGGCCAACAGTTAAGTTGTGCCCTTTGCCAACACAATAAGTTTTGGTATCTACTTTTTATAATGCAGAAGTTAGGTTTAATTAAATTTATTAACTAGTTTATAAAATTCCTTCATAAATTTAGTTTCTTTCATAAGGTAGAGTTTTCATGATGATAATATGCAATTGTTAATTGTTGTTTCCTCTTTTTTGTTTTGAAAGATTAGGACCTTTCAAGCCGGGGAATATGGTTACGCCGACAGCATTGCGAGCGTAACTTAATTTAAACGTTAGATAAACGACATTGCATAGTTAATTATCTATAGGTAAACTAAGGGTTGGTTTACTTTTCTGGGAATTTTGTGTAATCCCATATTGGGCTATTACGCGATGTTCCTACGTGTCCGTGTGTGCGTACACTATAATCCACACGACGGATATTTTGCTGCGTATGCACTCTGCATTTTTTCTAATGTCGGTCACCTTGACTGACAAGACCAGTTGCAATCAAGACGCCTCGCTGGTCGGTCGCACGCAACTCAATTATATTTCCCGCATGTGTCCCCGTCGCGATTCGTTCTTTGGAATCGTGGGACACTTATTACCGAGTCCCATAATATATTTGGGACAGGTCGCGCATTACCACAAAATAGTTGCCAGCCAAAGGAATTCGCCTCCCTGTGTAGTGAAGTGAAAGGATTCCCGCGCAGCCCTGGACCCTCAAAGATTGCTGGACTTGCCAGGTTAGTAAGCCTTCCTAACTACCTAGTGATTTTAGCCTGTGCAACGTCGTTATAATTACTATACGCATCTTTGAGAAACCTAGAATTATTGGATTTCAGCCAGTCCATCCCACCTTGGGAAACGCATATTAACCAAATGATATAATCGGTTAGCTTTAAGGTCTATCGTACCATGCATCGCGGCATGCGGCCGGTTATATCTACCAAAGACCTTGAATTAGTTTACAATAGTTTGTTGTTTTATAGTGTTTAACACACTTAGGTAGGACATTAATTACAATAATAGTAATTAATTACTAGTTAACAATAATACACCAGACTAAGATGTGAAAATATTGCTAGGAGATCTAAACGCAAAGATAAAAAATATTTTGTGCCGACCATCGGCAAACACAGCAAACACCAAGAGTCGAATGATAATGGGGTAAGACTTGGTACTTTTTCTTCATCCAATGGTAGTAGCTAGTACCCTGTTCCCGCATAAGGACATACACAAAGGAACTAGAAAATCTCCAGACGGTCGGACTATAAACCAGATTGACCACGTCCTCGTGGATACTCGTCGAAAATTATTATAATTATATTATTAAGACAGAAATTGTAACAACGAATAGAAGTGAATGAGTGAGGTTTCATGTTCGCTTCTTTCCCTTACTTAAAAAGAAATTATCTGAAGCGAACGAATTCAGTTATGTGCTTTATTCCATTTAAATGTGTCTGGTTCTTCTTTTGTAAATTGACTATTCTATGTAGCTTTTTGCTCTATTCAATAGACACTTATTGACTTTGACTTTAATGCAAAGATAATGTGTGAGTTATTTCCTATCTCAAAAGCCGGCGTTGCCTCGCCTCTGGTGATGATGTCCCTGGGCGACGGTGACCACTTTCCCCCAGGTGGCACGTTCGCACGTCTTCCAGCTTATAACATAAAACATATTTTTCAGCAATTCCTTGTCCTTAACAGGTACTCGTATTTGCTTTTATTTTAAGAAATTGAGATGCCCCCAAATTATTTAAAATTATTTAGGTAATTACTTGTAAATTCCTCGCCACAATCTTTAGAAGTTTATTAACCTCTTAAACGTTTTCCCACAAAACTTGTCCAATAACTTGAACCTAGGTCGCTGGATGAGAATCCTTGCCATTCCAACTTTAGGCGAAGTCCACTTTTCGTCCATTAAAATAGCAGTTGATATAAATAGCCGCGTTAGCCGCTAAAAGCCACCGGCGATTTAGCAATGGAAGAACCAGTAATCCTTGGAAAAGTTAAAAGTTGCGCCGAGTCTACAATATTGTTCGTTGATCTGACTCATTGCCCTGAAGAATGGCGAGTTTGATGCTATACTTGGTTAAAACGATGATATTTTGATAGCTGAACCTTTTCGATGATCGAGTATATTATTCTATTTATTTATTAAAGGGCATCCAACAAGAAAATCACTTAACATGAGTTAATAATAGGTTCTAAAAATATTGTTGACTGTGTGTTTCCAAGATATTAGATATTTCTAATATAATATATTATATTGTATTTCTAATTATTATATTTCGACATTTCCAAGACAGTTATTACGAGTATGATAAAACCGGCCAAGTGCGAGTGGGACTCGCGCACGCAGGGTTCTGTGCCATGTCTGTGAATATTTCAAGCGTCTACCGGTTGCCGTTATTAAGATCGAGGAAAAAACGGCAAAAATCACGTGTGTTGCATGGAGCCCCCCTTAAATATTTACTTTATTCTGTTTCTACATATTATTTGTTATAGCGGCAACAGAAATACATCATGTGTGAAAATTTCAACTGTCTAGCTATCACGGTTCATGTGATACAGCCTGGAGACAGACACGGACAGACGGACAGCGGAGTCTTATTATTTTGGTCTTATTACTAGGGTCCCGTTTTTACCCTTTGGGTACGGAACCCTAAAAATAAAAAAAATGCGTTTTTAAGTGATTGCGTGATAGATAACTTAATTAGTAAGTAACTGTAATATTATTCACAAAAAATAATGTAGTTGCATTTTTATGTTTGATTAATTTTATTTGAAAACCGATTTTCGATATTCTGTTTGTACGTTATGTGTGGCACTCCGATAAAGGGGCAGTGCCATCCAATGAACTATCACCAATCACACTCTCTGTAGTACAGTTTAAAAAAGAATGAAAACTACATGGCAAATTTGACAAATCATAATAATAGCGGTGCTTGGCTGGCGGGTTGGCGAGCGCAGTACAAGATGTTGATACACGGGAAGTTGCCATCACACAGCAGCATACAGCATAGACCATCTTCCGCTGGTATCCCTTGGCACATTTTTACTGTATCCACGGGCAAGAGAAGACGGGAAAAATTCTACTGCCGGCACCCCACGGCGGTATAGTAGAGCTGATTTTAAAACTGCTTACTGTACTCTCCGTGTGCCACCGCCTCAGGACCTTACATTTTATTAAACTTCGCAACTCGTTAAAAAGACGTGTTAAGCCGCTAGAGTTCGCCGCCGCAGTATCCTGTACACAGTCCATTGCCATTCTCAGAACTAACGAAAATTCCCCGCGACGGCTTTATTACGGAAAAAGCTGCTCCAATTCTAATACATTTTTGTTAACGCTGACGTTCCGGTATTAGTTTTAAATATTGACGGAATTTCCGCTGAAACAGTCTGAGGGCTGTCCATTGCAAGCGTTAAAGCCTTTGCACATACATAATTATATTAAAGATGGTTTATCCAGCGTCGGCAACTGGTAATTATGCTGTACGCTGCAGTGCCTGGGACATTGATTGATGGATTAGGCTTGCCCAGCACCTATCCCATCCTCTCAGCTTTGTTAACTATTAGTCTAGTAGTGGGTTTCCTCACGATCTTTCCTTCACCGATTAAGCACGTGTTAAGTGTGCACATACATTTTTCAGGAAAGTGAAATCAAAGAAGAATTGACCAGGCCATAGAATGTTGTATAGATCATCTTTCACTCTTATGTATATTGCGCTGGCGCGGGCATCTACTGCGCATGCCCGAGAGAGTGGCGAAGCGCACTTTCCACTCTGAGCTTCACAAAGGCAAGCGGTGGCCAACTCCTCAGATGCAAAGATGCTCAGAAGAGAACAATGAAGAAGTGCGAAATTGAGCTCTCTCGTTGGGAACGCTGGCAAAAACTCGGCCAAAATGGAGGAACCTGATACGACGCAATATCCAATATTTTGGCGAACGTGATCCATGTGGCGCGTGAAGGTCCGCCTGCGACGCATGAGGTTGCGGGTTCGATTCTAGTACAATTGCTGGACAATTTATACAGCATCATCTAGCCCCAAGCTAAGCAGAGCTGATGTTTCGGGTACTAGATGACTGATATACTTAATACATTAAACTACATAGATAGATATTTTTTTATTTTATATAGGAAAACATCCAGAACACCCTGAATAAATATCTCTGCAGATCATACGCAACCTCTTGCGTCGCAGGCGGGCCTTCGCCTGCTGCGCCATAGGGGTCGGCATGACAGATAATGTATGACAAATGGATATTTGTTAAGGGTGTTCTGGATGTTCTTCTATATACATATAAAAAGGTCTATGTATGTAGTATAAGCTATATATCATATGGACCTTATTTTAACATCTGTTACTTATCTATAGTTGCCTGAAATAAAGATTATATTATTATAACAGTTATGTAGTACCCATAACACAATCATCTCATCCCTGTAGCCTTACGAAGGAATATTAGCGATATAGCTTACTTGTCCAAAATTATTACTTCCTTGATAGATTGTCCAGCTCTTCTTAGTAAAATAAATTTTAATGCACCAATGCGCACTCTAAAAAAAAATCATTCGCTTTAGTGTGTTAGCAAGTAATATTATAATTCTATGTCTTATTTTTTTTTTTTTCAAATTCAATTTATTTACCATAACGTTACACAATAACATTGGCATGTCAATATAATACAATACAGGTACACATCGTTCAAATAATATTTAAATAGTTAATTGCATACTTTATGTCAAGTTACTTATACAATACGGTCAAAACAATTTAATTCATAGTTTAATGTCAGAAAATGAGGAACTAAAATATTCTCTTAGGTTATAGAAAGGGTTACATTCGAAAAATGATTTTACTATAGTCTTGAATTTATGCAACGGTAGTCTTGTAATGTCTAATGGCAACTTATTGTACATGTCAAGCTTAAGACTAAATCCGTGTTTGTAAGTTTTTACAAGTCTAGTTATAGGAACATGTAGTTTTTCTTTATTCCTGGTGTTGAAGTGGTGAATGTTAAGTTTCATAGGTAAACTGTCTTTAATTTTATGGATTTCTAGTAGAGAATTATAAATGAACAATGATATAACAGTTAGAATTTTTGTTTTCTTAAAATACGCCCTTACTGACGTAAGTCTATGCAATCCATGTATAATGCGTACTGACCTCTTTTGACCGACGAGAACTATTTCTATTTGGGCAGCATTTCCCCAAACAGTTAAGGCATAACTAATTATGGAGTGACAGTACGCATAGTATACCGATATTAGCCGTTTCTAGCTGTAGAGACCTTTAAATGGCTTCATAAACTGTTTTACCTTGTTACTATTTAAGCATTATTATGCCGATGGTGTGGGGTGCCGGCAGTAGAATGTTACCCCTCTTCTCATGCCCATGGATGCAGTAAGAGCCTGCTAAGGGATACCTCCGGAAGATGGGAAGCAGCGTCTTTCCGTGTATCAACATCCTATACTGCGCTCACCAACCCGCCTGCCAAGCGTGGTGAGTATGCCAACTACCCCTCATGGAGGTCCATGAGGGAGGCCTGTGTTCAGTAGTGGACGTTTTACAGCTGAACTGACTGATGCCGATGTTCTTCCTAATATAAATAAATAAAATAAAATAAACAACCTTTGCTTAGCTTGAGGCTGATGATAATGTATGATTTGTGCAGCATTTCCTTTTTTTTTGAAGACGTCCGCAGGTTTGTACTAGACGAGTAACGAGACCGTCTCAAGAACAAGCCGCCTGCAAACGTTTTGTTTTTTTGCAAAGGCCTTTGTTTACTTATTCATTTCTTATGGTCCAAATATGGCACTAATATCGAAGTGTACCAAGTGGAACCAGGAAGAGTTTTCCAAAAATACAGACGACTTGAGAACCCGCTTCTTTTTTGAAGTCGGTTAAGGTTCTTACTTCTAAATTATGCTGTGTAAAAGCTGTTCCATATCTAAGATGAGCGTCCGATTAGATCTGGTCGGAGGCTGCAGAGCCGGGTTAGGGGACGATAAGCACGTAATTACTGCTGAGTTATGGTGGTGACGTCACGTTTGAGTTATAGAGGGACGGTGTTTTACATTTCGCGCTATAAGTAGCAAAGATAAGCAAAGATGGACCCGAGGGAAATGAGACTTGACGATGTAAATCGTTTGACTTTTCAGTAAAAATCAGACTCTCGAACTACTACTTATCCTACTAATCCTACAAGTATTATAAACGCGAAAGTTTGTGAGTATATGGATGTTTGGAGGGAGGGAACTTATTTTCTGCAACACAGTGCTACTAACGCAGGAATAATACATAGGCTACATTTTATCCGGGTACAACACATGCAAAGCGGCGGGCATAAGCTAGTGAATAAGTAATGCTGGAATGCTCGCAGAGCACCATCGTGCCCCAAAGTAAGCAGAGCTAATGTTTTATTGTTTTAGAAAGCTATTATTTTGCATGGACGTATAAATTACAAATTCCGCGCTATGGGTACAAAAAAAATCTTAAATAAATTAAAAATAAAAAGACTCTACCAAACAAACTTTATTTAAACGTTCCCACTAATAATAATAAAATAAACATTTTCCATTAAAGTTTAATGTCAACTTAAAACGTCTATACACAATGTATGAAATAAAAAAAGCTTGTCGCGAGATTAACCTGTGTACCTGTAACTTGTTCTGACTGATTTTTTTTTTAAACAATGTAAATACAAGTAGCTGCTTAAATCTCGCGTTCAAATAAAAGCTTGTTTGTTAAATTTTTTTTTTTACTGTTAATTAAGATATTTTTTACATTTTAGTTATCACTGGACAGTTGATTTCTTGTCTGTTCATCTCATGACCGCCATGTTGGATTTAGAGTGATGTCATTTAATTTTTCGAGTAGGCCTTTCATTTGATAGCCATATTATAGGAGTGCATTAAGAATAACTAGTCAGCCATCTTGGATGTTCCGCCATGTTGGATTCAGAGTATCGTCGTCGTATAATTTAAATATTTATTATTATAAATATTTAAATTAATAATAATAAATATTTAAATTATCGCACGAAACGAAAATTTGAACCTGGCAACACTAACTCTTGGTCATTGGTTAAATTGGCGCGAAAAACGGGGTTCTCAAATGGATCGGGGCCTTTTTCGCGAGGAGTTTGGAAAAGTTTGAATGAGAGTTTGTTAATGGATTTAAAGATGATTAAAATGATTAAGATGATAAAACAATGCTACTCAGATTATATCTCAAATGTAGAAAATTCAATTGAAAAAAGTCCCAAATATTTTTGGTCGTACATTAAGTCACGTTCGAAGTCACATAGTTTTCCTAATGCGCTTAAGTATCTAGATCATGTGGCAACTACAGGAGAAGATATAAGTAACTCATTCTCTCATTACTTTAAATCAACTTTTCTTTCTCCAGTCAATAGAGACCTAATATTAAATTCACCGGAAACCTTACCGTGCGATTCTCCAACCTCTGACATATATAAACTAGATATTAACACCAACTACGTAACTCAACTTCTCCTAAAAACTGATCCATCCAAATCAGCAGGTCCTGATCTCATTAGTCCCCAGTTTCTCATCAGATGCGCTGAATCTTTGGCCATACCTATTTCTCTGTTATACCGGAAATCCCTCTCGGAGTGTACATTTCCTCAGGTCTGGAAATCAGCCTTTATAACACCTGTTCATAAGAAAGGGTCCAAGACTGATGTGGTCAACTATAGACCGATCTCTAAGCTCTGTATTATAGCCAAAGTGTTTGAGAGGGTTGTTTATGATCAAGTTTACGCTGCACTTAAAACGTCTTTTCACAGCACTCAGCACGGTTTTCTTAGGGGTCGGTCTACTGTTTCCAACTTAGTCCTGTTAAATGACTACATAACTGAGGCCATGGACGCTGGTAGTCAGGTAGACGTTGTTTATACTGACTACAGTAAAGCGTTTGACAGGATTGACCATAAAACACTTTTAGTAAAGCTTTATAGCGCTGGAATTAGAGGGGAACTGCACCGATGGTTTTCATCTTATATTGATCGCAGGACACAAGCAGTGGTGGTCAGTAATTATATGTCAAGCTGGGTCACTATCCCTAGTGGGGTTCCCCAGGGATCACTTCTGGGACCTTTATTATTTTCTATCTTTATTAATGACATATCCTCTTGCTTCTTAAATTCGCAATTACTCTGCTTTGCTGACGATATGAAGATTTTTACTACAGTTAAATCCCACGAAGATGTCGTAAAACTTCAAAGTGACTTACGTCGGCTTGATCATTACTGCATGTCAAACAAGCTAGATCTTAATCCTGCCAAATGTTCCGTTGTTACATATTCCCGGAAAAGGTCTAATATCGCTTCGACATATACTTTAAAAAATCAAATCCTTCTCAACAATACAGTTATTCGTGATCTTGGCGTCATTCACGATTCCAAATTATTGTTTGACGAGCACATAGATAAAATTGTCAAGAAAGCGTCTAAATCATTGGGCTTCGTAATGAGAAGCAGTACTTCTTTTACAAAAGCTAAAACTTTTAAAATTTTATACTGTACATTCGTTCGAAGCATCCTTGAATACGCGTCACAAATTTGGAACCCTCGGTACGAGAAATATATCGTACGAATTGAAAAGATTCAAAAGAAATTTATAAGGTATATATGTTATCGCTTAAAAATTCCTTACAACTCCAGTGATTATTACAATCTCTGTCGGAAGTTCCACATTTTACCTCTTTCTAAACGAAGAGAAATAGCAGATATCACTTACCTTATTAAAATTGCATCTAACTCAGTTGACTGTCCTGAACTTTTAAACAAAATTAATTTAAATGTACCATTTAAAGTTAAAAGGCATAATCCTCTAATCAACGTTCCGTTAGTCAAAACAAATTACCGACAGAATTCTTATTTAAAACGGGCAAGTAATAGTTTCAATGTAGTCAGTAAGCGCCTAGACTTAGATTTATACTGCACAAGCGTTGTATCGGCTAGGCAGTTGTTGAGCAAAGAATTTTTTATCCAAAAATAACTGTAATTACTACCTATTTCATATTTTTTCTAGTACTTGTTTGTATCTCATTTTTCATTGTTCTCATGTTATATTTTTTATTTTTTCTATCCGTGAGGACCTTTAATTGGCTCACTGCTTTATATAAGTTATTTAGAAAACTATGTTATAGCTGTTGGTCTTCCTTATAAATAAATAAATAAATAAATAAATAAATAAATCAGTAAAAGTATTAACAGTTTAAGTGTTTTCACATTTATAACTCCCAGCAGCAGAAGTAATTACTCAGCCGGTTGGATAACAGATGTTACCTATATCTTACAATAGTAATACCGATTCCAGATGGGAATCGAGCCTCTTGCGTATGAGTCTTTTATAAGACAACGTAAGACACAGAGGTGAGTGTAAGCTAAGTATATCTTCCTTCGATCTCCATACGCGGGATTAAAAATAATGCTAGGAAAAACGAAAATCCCAATTGGCAAGACCATCAAACACACGTACAGGGACGAAAAGTGATAGTCCGTCAGACCGTCACAGAAACACGTCACGTTTCCCGCTACCTCTACGTGCTCTGGCGTTGGCGCTCTGGTTCCTCTAGGGATGTGCTTACCTTACGACGTGCACGTACACTCGGCTAATTGTGTGAGCTATCGTTATCATGTCAGCCGTAGGACTGCTGTCCACATCCACTGCTAGACGTAGCTCTCCCTCATGGATCTCCGAGATACGCTCACGCTTGGCAGGCGGGTTGGCGAGCGCTGTACGGGATGTTGATACACGGAAAGACGCTGCTGCCCTTCTTCCCTTGACAGAGAAGAGGCAACATTCTACTGCCTTCACGACAGTTGTAAGCTAGAAAAAGTTAAATCTAATATTACACGTAGGAGATAATACCGATGATACCACCATCTCCATTCAAGTAATGTTAAGGGGCCGGTGAAATTACGGGCACGTGAGATCTTACAACTCTATGTCTCAGGGTGACGGGCGCAATGCAAGGCAGCGATGGTCACGTGCTTAGTGTAGCGAACGTGATCACCGCGGTATTTCAGTTGTAATAGTTCGAGGTTACCGCTTCACCTCAGTTAGGGCTTCGACTTGTCTCGTCATTTAGTGGTATAAAAAAAACTGTAGACGGCTGTATACGCAATACTATTGGTACTACACCATCCTTATCTTGTGGACGTTCCATCTCGCACCAAGCATTCTCGCCCGTCTTATTGTCCGCGCCGCTAAGGTCTGGAGCTCGCTGCCGGCTTCACTGGACCCCGAAACAACCTCGGTCTCTTCAAGTCGAGAGTGACCCGGTGTCGTCTAGACATTTGTAGTCCGTCACCAGGGCCACAAAGTAAACATTTATCAAATGCTATCATGAAACATTCGTAAATGCAAAAGTAATATATACACATTGACTGCTATTTTATAATAAAAAATGCATTTATTCAGACAACATGGCCCATGTGGTTAGTATCAAACTTAAGTTAGGTTAGTACTTAATAACTAAAACAGATCTCGTTCTTTGAGTAAGCTCCCACATCTAAGAACAATTTATTTAAAATAGTATTCAGGATACTGTTGGGGCTCTCGCGTACTGTGCGTAGAAGGAGGCTGTCTTTTTGCGCCAAATAGCGTCGAAGGAGTCGACGCGTGCCTCGCCAACATTCCGTATGCGCTACTTTGCCGCAGTCGGGTAAAACAATATATGAGTAAGATAATGTGTCACAGCCCTACTCCTCGGATGGGTCTTTCTGCGTGCGTCACGTTCTAATAATGATGTCTACTCACTGCATCACTCTTCCTCTACGTAATCAAGACAAATACGGTTATGGGAGAAACTGCCAAAGGTGCCAAACACACAATAATTAAATAATAGACGTTTCACGCAGCACCATCTAGACCCTTATCAAATAAAGAATATTCTGTGGTAAGCAGATAATTGATATTTTGTTAAAGCCAGCATTATTTATTTTAAAGTTATAGTACTGTTACTACTACAGCTAGTACTGCGGTCCACATCCACTGCTGGACAAGTTATAGTACTGTTACTACTACAGCTAGTACTGCGGTCCACATCCACTGTTGGACAAGTTATAGTACTGTTACTACTACAGCTAGTACTGCGGTCCACATCCACTGTTGGACAAGTTATAGTACTGTTACTACTACAGCTAGTACTGCGGTCCACATCCACTGTTGGACAAGTTATAGTACTGTTACTACTACAGCTAGTACTGCGGTCCACATCCACTGTTGGACAAGTTATAGTACTGTTACTACTACAGCTAGTACTGCGGTCCACATCCACTGTTGGACAAGTTATAGTACTGTTACTACTACAGCTAGTACTGCGGTCCACATCCACTGTTGGACAAGTTATAGTACTGTTACTACTACAGCTAGTACTGCGGTCCACATCCACTGTTGGACAAGTTATAGTACTGTTACTACTACAGCTAGTACTGCGGTCCACATCCACTGTTGGACAAGTTATAGTACTGTTACTACTACAGCTAGTACTGCGGTCCACATCCACTGTTGGACAAGTTATAGTACTGTTACTACTACAGCTAGTACTGCGGTCCACATCCACTGTTGGACAAGTTATAGTACTGTTACTACTACAGCTAGTACTGCGGTCCACATCCACTGTTGGACAAGTTATAGTACTGTTACTACTACAGCTAGTACTGCGGTCCACATCCACTGCTGGACAAGTTATAGTACTGTTACTACTACAGCTAGTACTGCGGTCCACATCCACTGTTGGACAAGTTATAGTACTGTTACTACTACAGCTAGTACTGCGGTCCACATCCACTGTTGGACAAGTTATAGTACTGTTACTACTACAGCTAGTACTGCGGTCCACATCCACTGTTGGACAAGTTATAGTACTGTTACTACTACAGCTAGTACTGCGGTCCACATCCACTGTTGGACAAGTTATAGTACTGTTACTACTACAGCTAGTACTGCGGTCCACATCCACTGTTGGACAAGTTATAGTACTGTTACTACTACAGCTAGTACTGCGGTCCACATCCACTGTTGGACAAGTTATAGTACTGTTACTACTACAGCTAGTACTGCGGTCCACATCCACTGTTGGACCAGTTATAGTACTGTTACTACTACAGCTAGTACTGCGGTCCACATCCACTGCTGGACAAGTTATAGTACTGTTACTACTACAGCTAGTACTGCGGTCCACATCCACTGTTGGACAAGTTATAGTACTGTTACTACTACAGCTAGTACTGCGGTCCACATCCACTGTTGGACAAGTTATAGTACTGTTACTACTACAGCTAGTACTGCGGTCCACATCCACTGTTGGACAAGTTATAGTACTGTTACTACTACAGCTAGTACTGCGGTCCACATCCACTGCTAGACAAGTTATAGTACTGTTACTACTACAGCTAGTACTGCGGTCCACATCCACTGTTGGACAAGTTATAGTACTGTTACTACTACAGCTAGTACTGCGGTCCACATCCACTGTTGGACAAGTTATAGTACTGTTACTACTACAGCTAGTACTGCGGTCCACATCCACTGTTGGACAAGTTATAGTACTGTTACTACTACAGCTAGTACTGCGGTCCACATCCACTGTTGGACAAGTTATAGTACTGTTACTACTACAGCTAGTACTGCGGTCCACATCCACTGTTGGACAAGTTATAGTACTGTTACTACTACAGCTAGTACTGCGGTCCACATCCACTGTTGGACAAGTTATAGTACTGTTACTACTACAGCTAGTACTGCGGTCCACATCCACTGTTGGACAAGTTATAGTACTGTTACTACTACAGCTAGTACTGCGGTCCACATCCACTGCTGGACAAGTTATAGTACTGTTACTACTACAGCTAGTACTGCGGTCCACATCCACTGTTGGACAAGTTATAGTACTGTTACTACTACAGCTAGTACTGCGGTCCACATCCACTGTTGGACAAGTTATAGTACTGTTACTACTACAGCTAGTACTGCGGTCCACATCCACTGTTGGACAAGTTATAGTACTGTTACTACTACAGCTAGTACTGCGGTCCACATCCACTGTTGGACAAGTTATAGTACTGTTACTACTACAGCTAGTACTGCGGTCCACATCCACTGTTGGACAAGTTATAGTACTGTTACTACTACAGCTAGTACTGCGGTCCACATCCACTGTTGGACAAGTTATAGTACTGTTACTACTACAGCTAGTACTGCGGTCCACATCCACTGCTGGACAAGGATCATGGATCTGCAAGATCACGAGGGGCTCTTTGCCATGCTCACAGCGCTTGGCAGGCGGGTCGGCGTGCGCAGTCGAGGATGTTGATACGCGTAAAGACGCTGCTGTCTGTCCGAAGGTATCCCTTAGCAGACTCTTACTGTATCCATAAGGCAAGAAAGGAAAAGCAACATTATATAGCCGGCACCCCATGGCCTTACCAATACTGCGCTTTAATTCTTCTGAAAGTTAATTGGGGTAATTTCTTTGAAATTAATAAATGAGCATAGGATATAATAATCTTCTTCTAATAATATTCAATTATACGCTTTATTCTATTAATTTGTGCTGTTTGATTTTGTAATTTGTGACGCGTCAATAAGGTCCACGCGGCCGCACTGAGTAAAGTATATTTTGAAGTTCGAATTTCCCTTTACAAACGCTTTGATTCCACATTTAT
Organism: Pasiphila rectangulata; assembly: GCA_963082625.1. Lineage (NCBI taxonomy): Eukaryota > Metazoa > Arthropoda > Insecta > Lepidoptera > Geometridae > Pasiphila > Pasiphila rectangulata. The sequence goes on along the minus strand of OY720237.1, from coordinate 24,246,689 downwards.
AATGCGTACTGCGAAGATCTGGAATTCGTTGCCGGAGTCCGTTTTTCCCCGAAAAGTACAATTTGGGTATCTTCAAATCAAGGGTAAACAGGTACCTTCTAGGCGAGCGTGTCCCATCCTAGACCATATCATCGCTTAACATCAGGCAAGATGTGTCAAACGCAAGCCTATACGAAATATAAAAAAAAAACAAATTATAAAATAGATGTGGCACAGCCCTACGCGGATGGTTCCTTCCGTCCCGATTTCCTGCGCGTCTGCATCCGTCACGTTTTAATAAAGTTATACTGCCTCTTCATCCCTCCGCGCGCTCCCTGCGGCACGGTTCTAAGACAAATGAAGATTGATATTTACCACAGAACAAAGAAAAAAAGGGTGAATCGTGAGCAAGTTTTGCCTGCCTCTACTATAGTAGGGGAGAGCTCTTTGTCAAGCCCTAAGTAATGGCATAGGCATGTTGGAATACTCAACTCATACTCATTTATTTGACCGTAGCAACTACATGTACACTTGGTTATTAGAATCATCATTCATAATCCCTCATGGATCTCCATGGGGGGTAGTTGCCATACACACCACGCTTGGCAGGCGGGTTGGCGAGCGCAGTACGGGATGTTGATACACGGAAAGACGCTGCTGCCCATCTTCCAGAGGTATCCTTTAGCCTGCTAAAGGATAAGAGCCTGCTCTTACTGCATCCACGGGCATGAGAGGAGGGGTAACATTCGACTTTCCATGTATCAATATCCGGTACTGCGCTCGCAAGAGACCACAACTGTCTACAAAACGTCGTCAGCAAGATGATAACTTATTATCACCTTACTGACGACGTTTCGTAGACAGTATACGACAATATAAGTAATAACAATAGCTAGGCACGTGGTGGAAGTAGTAATATAATAGATGATAAATGCTGTAAGAATATGTTGCCATTATGATACTGCGACGATCGCCGTGTCTATTATATCTTTAATCGATGATTTATGCAGCGTTAGGAAACTGATATTCATGCTTTACGAGACGCTGCAGTGCAAGCTTTCTTAAGCACCATCTTATTCCCAGCTTATTCAGCTATAATACAAAGGAAAAAACAGGTCAATACTTTTGTGTGTCCGTCTCTGGCTCTTAAACGAGAGGACCGATTTGAATGCAGTCTCTTAAAAGCGGGTTTTCAAGCGGTTGGTCTTAAACATGTTTTATATGTGGGGAAAAAGATTTCAGATTAGATTCCAGAAGCAGTGTACTGAATATTCCCGCATGACCATCAGCTAAACCGTTGTGATCAACCTTACAGCTTAGAACGTGTTCCTCAACCAAGTTTGTTAAAATGTTGTCAATGCAAGACTCAGAGTCATTACGAATAAAAGTATTTGTTGTAATTAGGTACCTAAAATTATAGCAGTTAAGAAGAGTAATAAACTCAGTTTGTTTCTTACTCTGAATTAAAAAGTTTACGTTAAAGTCACCCAATATTATACATTTTTTATTAAAAAGACTGTCTAATAGACTTTCAAGGCGGACTATAAAGTCATTAAAATTTGTGTCATCAAGAGTTCTATATATACAGCAAATATGTAAATTAGTATCTAGGTCTCTGGCACCACATATTTCAAAACAATTCATTTTGTACAAGTCTTTGCATATTTTTAGCTCTTCTACCTTTCTTCTATCTATATGGGTTAGAATTAATGTTTCACCTCTAACTTTTTTAGTTCTACAATTATGAGAACAGATTTTATATGCATCATAATTAAAAACATTTAGGCTTTGTGTATTCAGGAAGTGTTCACAAAGACAAATGAAGTTTAGATTGCTAACACTTTCGCCAAGATACATTTCTCATTTATCTTTCTTATTAGATATACCACAAACATTTTGATAAAAAATTGTTAGTTGCTCATGATTTGTAGCACAATCTTTAGCCTTGATTTTATTGTTCGAAAAAATGTTAGCCCATCGTTTTCATTTAAATCTTTAAGCACTATAGTTTGGGTCGACACATGGGCATAGTTTTTTTTGTTTCCTAGATATCTATCTTCTGTCTCTACTTGAGAACATTTTTTGGCTCTGTCCTTCGTTCGTTCAATAGTCATCATTTGTTTCATTTTACTCAAACAATAATTATGGTAGTTATTTCTTTGGTTTATACGTAAAAACTCTCGATATAATAGTCTACTTGCATTAATTTTATCAAAACCTAATGAAATAATCACATCGTCAAACTCAATGTAAAAATCACCGTCTGAATTTAACCAGTTCAAAATTTTTGATAAGGTCGCTGCAATATGCACGTGTTTTATTATCTGTTATATAAAAGTGCTGTACGATTTCAGTCCGGCTCAGACCCAACCGGGCGGATTTCTAGAAAGTTGTCCGTTATGTAATGGAATTCCACAATTAAAAAAAAATGAATTTTAAGCTACAGTGTGTTTTATTTAATTAATTTATAATGATACTATATGAAAATTGAAAATTTTCTTTTGAATGTTTATTAGTTTTCACGTAAATTGAAGTTCAATGTATACTTCATCCACGAAGAGTTCCATTACGTCACTAAATAAACTTATTATAAAATAAAAATTAGCCTGTCTTATTGATCACTGTATTTATTAATTAAATGTTTATTATAATCAGTCTTATAATAGAGGTATCAAATTTACCTAAACTACTTATAAAAATGTAATTTGGACCACTAAACAATATTACGTCACTTTTTGGTACATTACTACTTTACATCAACGACTTTAGTGTGGTTCATACTACAATTAATGATATATTAATATTAAAAAAACAAAATAGTGCCTTTTTTACCGTTTTTAGTAACCTTCGGATGCATATTTACCTAGGATTAACATAAACAAATAGGTTTAAATAGCACAGCTTAAGTAGGACACGTTACGTTAATGGAATGAGTAGTGATGTATAGGAATTATTAAGCTTAGTTTACATTTTGAGGTAGACCAGTAACTACTGACTGAAAATTAATTAAAAAATTAATAAAGTTAAGCATATTTTTTTGTCTTATTTAGGACACTTGAAGATTACTCATAGTCATTATAAACGTCCATCATAAAACATTTTAGTCAAAAAAAGACAATGACAAACATTTGACTCCTAGAAAAAAAAAATACTCCCGGTCATATAAAAACTTACCTAGTTTACTATTAAAATAAACACCAAGACAAACATTTGACTCCTAGGGAACAAAAATAAACTCTAAGTCGTTTATAAACTCTCCTACTTTACTATTAAAAAAGCACTATGACAAACATTTGACTGGAAAAAAATTAACTCTCAGTCTTTTATAAACTTACCTACTTTACTATAAAAAACACTATGACAAACATTTGGCTCCTAGGAAACAAAAATAAACTCTCAGTCGTATATAAACTTACCTACTTTACTAATAAAAAAAGCACTATGACAAACATTTGACTCATAAGGAACAAATATTAACTCTCAGTCATTGATAAACTCACTTACTTTACTATTTAAAAAAAGCACTATGACAAAACATTTGACTGGAAAAAATCAACTCTCAGTCTTTTATAAACTTACCTACTTTACTATAAAAACACTATGACAAACATTTGACTCCTAGGAAACAAAAATTAACTCTCAGTCATTTATAAACTTACCTACCTACTTTACTATTAAAAAAAACACTATGAGAAACATTTGACGCCTAAGGAACAAAAATATAACTCTCAGTCAGTTTACAAACCTGGGTACTTTAAGTTATTCTTCCAAACAAACAGAACATATGTAGTCAGAAAAGGTCGAACCTCCACTGCATGATGAGCACAACCAATTCTTGCAAACCATGCATTTAACCATTCTTTGTAGAATAAATGGTTGGCGAGTCTTGCAAAGGTGACAACAAAAGGTCTTTGATGAAGACGGTCCACGACAAGCAGTATTTTTCTGGGGTACTTGATCTTTGTGTTTTACCACTTTGATTGATTGGTAAGCAATTGAAGGATTAAAATTTTGTAGTCTTTTAGCGGGTACAGCGAGTTCATGGTAGGCATCGCCAGGCTGTAAAATATTAACTCGTTTTTTGGACGGGACGACAGCTTCGAACTGATTATTATCGGAAGATTCTGTTTTGAAAATCACAGAGAGTGGTTCTGGTAAGTGGTTGCTTGCAATATTTTCACGATTATCAATTTTTTCATGTGTAGACCCCTCTATTCTATCGTCTGATGGTAAAGGAAAACCCAATATATTTTTAAATTGTTGATCGGGTGTGGAGGATTCTCTAAGCGAAATACTAATCTGTTCTAACATAGATTCAGTTTCAAAGATTCGCGACTTCTTACTCTGAAACAATGATTCTGATGACTTGGGAGACAAAGAGGCCGTTAGGAAATGACCAGTAACAAGTTGTTTGGTACCAGATGGGTCCAATGGTTTTGATGACTCTAGATATGGAAGCGCTACCATGTCACTCACACTGCTTGTCGCGGTCACAAAATCTTCAGCAGAAGTAGACTCCTCCATCTTGTAATTAGTCAATAGATGAATTCGAGGACCATGACAATTGCACAAACCACGCAGTTCTCTACAGAAGCAACTTAATTTCCGGTGCTCGATCTGATTTGTTTTTTTAGATATGATTTGGTGAACTTGCATTGTACCGGGTACAGCTCGAATATTTTCGGGTATGAGAGTTTTAATATTACTGACATCATCGGAAGATATGTAAAAAACTTTCACAGACTTCATTGTTCTATGCAAAACTTTGTGAGCATCAGAGGCGTTGATAATGTCCTCGCCGTATGATATTCTTTTGTCCAGTTGTCTTTTTACAGATCCTCCAACGCCGTCAGCTAAACTTTTACCATGTCCTGCTTCAGAAAATGACCAGGTAGTATGGGTTAATTTTAATTTTTGTGTGAAGTAATTCAACAGAAAGAAATTTTTCTTTTGCCTGTATTGGCTACTCGGACCATCTGAAAAAAAATGTATGATTTTCATCTCAGGGTTTATCTGTATTGCCTCTTTTATAATTGGTATAAGATGAGCCCAGATGGCGTTGGGCTCATGGCAATTATTATCAGATACAGTGACAAATGAAGAGCTGTGATCCTTTCCAATAATGACTCCAGTGTGCAAGGTAATGGCATTTTTGGACGCACCAAAGTGCATCGATTGGATCTCTTTGCTGTATTTACATTCATAATTTTCGGAGAAGTCACATAATATTATCATTTCAACGTTGGTAAGATTCGTAACACATGCTTTGTACTGGCGATATTGTTCACCCCAGTTAAAAACATGAGTTTTAAAGGTCTTTAAGTTTTTCTCAAATTCCGGAATAAGTTCGCTTACAGTCCCTTTCATTTGTTGCTTTACAGTCTTTTTAGTAACATGCTCCTGGCCCGATTTCTCATACTTGTGATCCACCCTAACCCATTGGTACCAAGTAACTTCATCTTTTAACTTGTCTGCGCTGTTGTATTGACAACGAATATGTTTGCACTCGTTGCATTCGTTGTACATGCAGCTAACTGATTTCGTGTCGCATACAATATTTTTTAACAACTCGCTAGTGTTTTTGAAGGTAATTACTCCTTTTAGTTTTAGGGCCAAAAACATGAACTCCATATTACTATGTTTGATGCACATGCACGTGTCTCTGCTAGCTAGACCTGGCGACAAAATGTAAAATGGTTTGTACCTGAAGAAGGTGGTGTAACTATATTTGCCACCCTCGTCCCTATAAATCTGATAAAGATTTCGTAAGGTATCGACCAGATACCTGATTTGCATTTTGTTCTTCTTAAGAGTTCTTGTTTCTTTTTTTCCAGCGGTATTTCGACTGTTATCGTCTCTTATAAAAAAATCTTTCATTTCCAACTCTATCTTCTTGTTCGTAAAAACCCGTTTGCTATTGCTCGTGGTTCTTAGTTTGGCTTTTAATCCTAAAAGTTTACCGCTGGTATCTTTTTTCATGGTATTAGTCATTTTTAGAGCTATCTTTTTAATAAGTTGCTTATTGGCAGTTATTTTGCAATCAGAATATGCTTTACGCAGGGATAGCTCTAACAGTTCTTGCCGTGCTTGAAGTTTTTCGTTATCAGCCTTCAACGTCATCATCTCTTGTTCATGCTTCTTTTTTTGCCGGTAAAGTTTTTTTCTTACATTGTTTAGTGCAGTTTTGTAGCCTTGTATTTTCTTCAAAGATGTCTTTAAGTTTCTGCATAGCTTACGGTACTTGACTGAATATATTTTACGTATTTTGCTTGCATTTCTTTCAGTAGTTTGGGGAAGTACGAGTATGTTGGTCTGGTGTGTTTTTTTTTCTTTTTGATTTTGTTTTTGCTCCCTCCATTTTTTTCTCTTTTCACCTTTCTCTTCCTCTGTCAGCTCGTTAATCTTTTTTTGGGCGTTTTTCAATCGTAGTAGCTCTTTTTTTTTGTGTTTCTCGTATTTTTCTGGGTTCTGCTTCATTTTTTCCCTATACCTTTTGGCTCGTTCAGCCGCAGTCAGCGCCATTGTTCTTATCTATATTAATGTAAATAAATTAACATTAGTCTGTAGACGAAATGTTATTATTAGCCATGATAACCCAACTGCTTGGCAAAGGCTATCCCTACTCTATCCAAACATCATCATCATCATAATTTCAGCCGCAAAACGTCCACTACTGAACACAGGCCTCCCTCATGATCTCCATGAGGGGTAGTTGCCATACTCACCACGCTTGGCAGGCGGGTTGGCGAGCGCAGTACGCGATGTTGATACAAGGAGAGACCCTGCTGGCCATCTTCCGGAGGTATTCCTTAGCAGGCTCTTACTGCATCCACGGGTATGAGAGGAGGGGAAACAAACATCATGCGTACGAAACAAAACCATTTCGCAAAAAAGCCAACAACTAAAAATCGTAAACTGAAAAAGCCATGCCGCGGACACTCATCCATAAAAAAGTAATAAAAAAATATCGAATTTGTTTAAATAATGAAGAATGAACTACATAAATGTTATTTAATTACTTTTGATTTACACAATTTTAAAGTCGTTACGAAAAACGTCCGTAATATTGAATTAAATTTCATCAAAATCGACTTAGTGAACCAAAATTACCTATAATTCTATCATAGATCGTTATTTGACATTTTAATTTGAACAATACGCGAAGAGCGAAAGACGGGCTGACGGTAAAAAAAATCAAGACTGCTGTTGTTCTCAATTCAAGAAAACAGTTGGTATCAAAACGAAATTTTGGCCAATGTACATTGTACACACTGCCTTTGAATTCCATTACGTCACATTTTGCGATCCCTTGTACAATACGTTATGTAATGGATGTGACGTATTTCTGGCGGTCGGGAATCAAATGTAAATTACTCCTGTATTAATGCTAATTTGAATAATTTTCTCATAATCATCACAACTAAGGAACACACCTAACATTTAGCTTCCAAAGATCAATCTCAAACAGTAATATTTACCTTCAAAAACAGCCGTTTGTAATGGAACTATAAAAGATGACACGTGACGGCGGGACCACTTCACGGCGTATTCTGGATCAAATGCCGCCAAAACTAAATATGGCGGCGGCCGGATAGGCATAGAATGTTGCCATTTGTTTAAATAAATCCAAATTTTAGTAGCTTTTTTATTCGAACATGATCAAACACGACGTGACGTATTGCGGAATTTCCGCGTGAACACATTTTAAAGTCGGCAAATATTTGTGTTTCTTTTTAATTTCTAACTCTATCTACCTTCTAATTAGGTTGAATTAATATTTTAGACATTATAACCTTTTCAAATAACACATCGTACAGTACCAAAGAGTAAGACAAAATTACAAATTTTTACTTTGAATACTGCATTTGGTGTGGTGGACATGTGAGAATGACTATGTTTTTATTTTTCATTTAGTAAATTTTTAATCCTTTTTAGGTTGTTTAGGTATAATAAATATATATTCAATAAGTCTATTATATAATAATTATGTTTTCTTATAAAAAAACAAGTGTTTTGATATAATGAGTTATGATAATCAAGATAGAAGGCGTAGGACAAGCAAATTTCCTACAAACAACTTTCTAGAAATCCGCCCAACCACCTCTTACATATTTACAAGAGCTGTTTACCTCTGGTCAGAAAACAACTTTATGCTGCCTCAGCTGCCTGCTACCTGCCCGTCCTCGGAACACAGTAGGTACTAACAGTTTCGCCATTTTCCAGATAAATGTCTGGCTCATGAATTATATACTTCAATTCAAAAAAGCTGACTTGTATTATTCGTACAGTTTACGAGCACTGAATATTATACTTATTAAAGAAAATTGTTGTTTTCTTTCATCATTTTTGTGTGGCATAAGGTATTTTGGAATTGGCTCATTGGGCGTTTTGGACCTAAGTAAGGAGTATTTCGTAGAGGCTTACAGCCGATCTATCAAACGGTATGGCGATCAAAGAAGATTTTTTTGTATTTAATTTAGTCCACTCGTTGTTCACTTCGAACTTAGAACGAGTGATAATTATTTTTTTCAATTAAGTTCCATTTGAGATTGACTTTACTTATCGCTTTGTGCAGATAGTGTAGACAGTGTAGATTACTGGAATTCTCCAAATACTTGAACACAAAAAAAACACAAAAAAGGAGCAGAATTTCCTGTTCCTTTAATTTAGGAGAATACCGCCTTTAATGTTGTCCTAATGCCACTTATTTAAGACATCGCCTAGCATAAGGCCCGTTACGTGATCCTTGGCTTTAATAATCTGAATAAATAATGTTAGTTGTTTTGAGTTTTACTCTCATGTTTTCCTAAGGAAACTCGCTGCTTAGTCAGCTTCAGACGTATTGCCTTTTCCTCTGACTGAATAGTTGACTAAGGTGCTGGGCAAGCCTAACAGATCTAACAATGTCCCAAGCACTGCAGCGTCCCATGTTGCAAGCAGCAATCGGTTGCTGACGCCGTATAAATCATCTACTACAGATGCAAAGGTCTTACTTACTCACGTAATAATTCACTCTTCGCATTTCTTTGATAAAAGTAAGAAAATTTTTGTTGATATTGTAAAAATTAATGGTAACAACCAAACAAAGTTTATTGTCAAGTTCAAAATATTTAAGTAGACTATCTCACATCCAGAAATAGCGACTTCATACATCAATTTAACTTTACGAGCTTCTGCTTCGCTTTACACTTCATTATCTGGATCAAAAGATTGTTGTTTCAAAGCACTTTTCAAAGGTTCACTTAATACTTTACTAATACATAAGGCTAAAACTACTTAAATGCGTAAGTCAGTGTTTAAACATGTGGAAAATAACAAACGTGCAACTTTTGATTCCGGTACTGGTGTAAGCTAAATATACTTGATTGATTTAACATCAAAGGATTATCATTATGTGGAGGGTGCCAACAGTAGAATGTTGCCTCTCTTCTCTTTCCCGTGGATGAAAATGAAAATGATTAAATTAAAAGTTTTAATTTTTATTATATTTGTTACACCGTGTGTGTGGTCTGTGCTTTGCATAGCGCTACGGCGCCACCGAAAACCAGCGCTGCGACAGCATTCGTGTTGTTACAGCAAATGCTGAGTGGCGACCGATTTGTGTCTTATTTTATTGTTTTTTTTTATTAATTATAATTATGTGTACATTGTTAAAATAAGGTGCAAATAAATATTTTCTATTTCTATTTCTATTTCTATAAGTAAAAAACTTTTTAACAAACAAGCTTTTATTTAAATGTACCCACTAAAAATAATAAAATAAACATTTTCCATTAAAGTTTAATGTCAACTTAAAACGTCTTTACACAATATATGTACTAAAAAAGCTTGTCGCGAGATTAACCTGTGTACCTGCAACTTGATCTAATTGATTTAGTTTTTTTTTTCAAACAACGTAAATACGAGTACCTGCTTAAATCTCGCGACAAGCTTTTTTAATACATACATTGTGTAAAGACGTTTTAAGTTGACATTAAACTTTAATGTAAAATGTTTATTTTATTATGTTTAGTGGGTAAATTTAAATAAAAGCTTGTTTGTTAAAAATATTTTTTTACTTTTAATTTATTTTTTACGTTTTCGTTTTCACTGGACAGTTGGTTTCTTGTCTGTGCATCTCATGACCGCCATGTTGGATTTAGAGTGATGTCATATAATTTTTTAAGTAACTCTCAGCAAGACCTTTCATTTGATATCCATATTGTAAGAGTGCATTAAGAATAACTAGTCCGCCATCTTGAGTATACCGCCATGTTGGATTTAGAGTGATGTCATTTAATTTTTCGAGTAACTCTTAGAAAGGCCTTTCATTTGATACCCATATTATAGGAGTAAATTAAGAATAACTAGTCCGCCATCTTGGTTGTTCCGCCATGTTGGATTCAGTGTATCGAGAATTATTCTTAGCAAGCCTTTTCATTTGTTACCCATATTGTTGGAGTCCAGTAAGAATAACTTGTTCGCTATTCTGTTGGGTGTGTTTCGCTATTCTAGATTCAGAGTGAAGCCATTTAATTTTTTTATTTATTCTCAGCAAGCCCTTTCATTTGATACCCATATCTAAGGGGTACATTAAACGTATACGGGTACGTTCCGTCATGTTGGATTCAGAGTGGCGTCACAAAGCTGACCATGCATTGTTATCCAAAGTAAACAGTATACAAAATTTCAGCTCAATTGGTTGAAGATATCTGCTTCAAAATTGAGTTGCAAGATTCCGCGAACAAACATAGTAACATACATACAGTGCAAGCTAAATAAATGCTTGTAAAAATATGTTTATTACAGCCAATGAGTACATAAATAATTTAACTTAACACCAAACTCAACTAATATAAAATTTATAACAAACACCTTTCGGTTTCCTCACAAGGCTAAGCCTGAATCGAGGAAACTTGTACTAGATATATACTTATACGAGTTTTCGCACACAGGACACAGTTAATTTCTCATATAATATAATAAAATAAAATAACGGGGGTTAAAAAAAGAATCAATGTAAGTACATAACTAAAAACTGTAATTTACATTTTAAAATAAGAATGGTTATTCGAATGAATTTTTAATTATTTGTAACATAATAATGTATCATGATGAAAATAAAAATAAATAAAAATGTGTCTAAAATAATAAAACAAAAGAATTACTAGTTACCCACTAGCTAGCGAATATCAAAATTCAAGCGGGGTATTACGCTGTCACGAGTGGTCTCCGCTGACGCAGTCCGCAGCTGCTATGTTGCGACCGTTCTCTCGCTCTTGCAGTACGGAGCTGAGCTGTGGGGGCGCGCTGCCGATAGGGACGCGTCTTCCGTATGCAGAAGCGCGCTGTGAGAGCGATGACAAGGGTACCTCGGGATACGTCAGCGAAGCCATACTTTGTGTCGCTCCGAATAATGACGCTGCCCTCGATTGTTATATTCCAGATGGCAATGTTTACTCACACCTCGAGTGTTATAAACCAGCATGTGGTAATCCTTGCGTGTTTTAAAATTGGCTAAGTGTTGTCTTTGTAAGACGTGTTTTAAAATTGGCTAAATGTTGTCTTTGTAAGACGTGTTTTAAAATTGTCTAAATGTTGTCTTACAAAGACAACATTGGCTAAATGTTGTCTTTGTAAGACAACATTTAGCCAATATTAAAACACTTGCACGTAGTCGCTCCAAGGTACTTTAGAGTTTGTGTTCGCTTCAGTCTCTAAAGTTTGCATTATGAATCTATGAAAAGATATCTCCGGAGGATAGGCAGCAGCGTCTTTCCGTATCTCAATATTCGAACTGCGCTCGCCAATCCGCCTTCCAAGCGTGGTGAGTATGGCAACAACCCCTCATGATCTCGGAGATCTATGAGGGAGGCCTGTGTCCAGCAGTGGACGCGCAGCCCTACGGCTGTGATGATAGATATATAGATAGATAGATAAACTCTTTATTGTGTAAATCATACAGAAAATAAAAACAAAAATAACTAAAATTAACTTAAACTACAAAAACAACAGAAATACAGAATGGGCGGTCTTATCGCTTAGAGTGATTTCTTCCAGACAACCTTTGCATGGAGAGGATTTTAATGGAAGAATGGGGTGTAGTGTTAATATCCTATTATTTTATTGATTATTATTTGTCTCTGTAGCTGTCGGTTCATCACAAGCTGGTCTAAGACCACGGCACGGAGCAGCATGTAACTGTTCTTTATCACATGCGCAGGACAAAAGGACATTATCAAAGTTGATGGGCTCCTCCATCATCTTCGTAACGGAAGATCGAATAATAGCTAAGTTGTGAGGGAAAAATGAATTATGAATATAATATTGTTATAATGGTATTTTCCACAGCGTGAACTAGTTTAATATAATAAATTAAGCCAAGTGCGTGTCGGAACACGCCCTATGTAGTATTTTGTAGTTACCTACCTGTTGTAAAAATGTTTTTTCGGACATTACACACAACACCATCTAGTCCCAAACGAAGCAAAGCTTGTGCTATGGAAACCAAATTATTGATAGAATACTTGAGTACATTGTTTTTGTCAATACGTACTTATCATATACAGAAAACATCAAGTTTAAATTTAAGGCATATAAATAGCAGTTATAATTCATAATAATTCATAATTCATTTATTGTTTGTGAATCAGGTACAAATAGTTAGGTGGTAGGTGACAATACATTTCGTTTTCTAGATTCTGCCACTAGTTACCTTGGGGGACTCATTTTAACGACCCTGGTGATGGTGATGGTGATGGTGACATGTGTAGGTAAGTAGTATGGTTAGTGGTAAGGATATATTACTTTAGCCATCTTTCGATATCGTCACTCTTCACGAGTGCACTTTTGTAATATTGAAGAGTTTCGATTACCATTTGTGGTCTTCTTCATCAGTTCTATTTCACGAAATTACACTTTCTGAATGCAAAAGCTTGACCTTGAGCTAAATATGCCAAAATCACTATATGTTTGCAATATTTGAGGAGTTCCCTCGATTCCTCCTAGGTCTCATCATCAGAACTGAGTTTAAAAAAAAATGGGACCTCATTTAATGTGTAGCTCAAAAAGAAGTTTTGTGGTAACAAAAATTAATAAATAAATAAATTTAAAGTAAAAAAAAAACGTTTCAGCAAACAAACTTTTATTTAAACGTACCTACTAAAAATAATAAAATAAACATTTTCCACAAGTTTAGTGTTAACTTAAAACGTCTTTACACAATTTATGTGAGAAAAAAGCTTGTCGCGAGATTAACCTGTGTAATTGTAACTTGATCTAATTGATTAAATTTTTTTTCAAACGATGTAAATACGAGTACATGCTTAAATCTTCTCACATCATAAAAAAATCTTGCATGTTAACTCCAGAAAACTCTAATTAAATTTTTATCTGTACCTTTTTAATAAAATTATTTCATTAATATAATCCCGAAAGTTGATTTTGGTTACAAATGGTCGCCTAAGGGCACAACAGCTAAATTAAGGATTCCAGTCGCGCACCGTGTTAACCTCGAGCACTAGCGTCCCCGAGGCATACACGAGGCGTACACGAGGCGTACACGAGGCGTACAGATGGAATCTCTCATTTACGGATAAAAATTGGAACCCAATCTTCCATTTTAGCATTTAAGGTATTTTTTAATTTAGCTTTTCAGACAAGAACCTCTTATAGTTTCGCTTTATCTGTATGTCTGTCCGTCACCGGCTTTACGAAGAGACTTAGTGCTATTAGTCCTAGAAAGCTGTTATTTTGTATGGACATAATTAGCATAAAAAAACATACACCAACTTCATACAAAAGGTCTTCGGTTAACTACAGAACCTACATAGCGCGTGGCCCGACACGCACCTGGATTAATTTATTAATATAGCCTTTAAAAAAGTAAGGAACTCAAACACAGAATAGCGATGCATTTTGGTATTTGTCAATTTAGAATTAAGAAAAACGCATTGCAGTCTTGTGGATGGACACTAAGGAAGGTTAATGATCGATTTCAAAACACTATTTTTATACCTCAGTCCTATCCTATCCAATGTGATCGGTGCAGCTCGGGTAGAAAATAATAATATAAACATTTAGGGAAAATTCTATGAACAAAAATCGAGAAAAACGAGAGCGCTTTTTATTAGACTCCCTAGCAACGAATATTGTTTCTAGGGTTCCGGACTAACATGGTAAAAAGAAACCCTTATGGTGTGACTTTGGCAGTCTGTCTGGCTGTCTGTCACAAATGTATATCTTGAGAACTTCTGTTGCTATAGACATAAAATTTGAAATGCTATTAGATAACGATCTAATAACATTTCAAATTTGATGTCGATAGCAACAGAAGTTCTCAAGATATACATTTGTGACATACAGCCAGACAGACTGCCAAAGTCAAAGAAAAAAATCTTATTATGATTTCAAGGGAGGTGGACTTTTATTTTACTTGACTTCGTCAGTCTGTCTGGCTGTCTGTCACAAATGTATATCTTGAGAACTTCTGTTGCTATCGACATCAAATTTGAAATGTTATTAGATATCTAATAACATTTCAAATTTGATGTCGATAGCAACAGAAGTTCAATAATGGAAATTTGAAATGTTATTAGATAATAACATTTCAAATTTGATGTCGATAGCAACAGAAGTTCTCAAGATATACATTAGATATACATTAGATATCTAATAACATTTCAAATTTGATGTCGATAGCAACAGAAGTTCTCAAGATATACATTAGATATACATTAGATATCTAATAACATTTCAAATTTCCATTATTGAACTTCTGTTGCTATCGACATCAAATTTGAAATGTTATTAGATATCTAATAACATTTCAAATTTGATGTCGATAGCAACAGAAGTTCTCAAGATATACATTTGTGACAGACAGCCAGACAGACTGACGAAGTCAAGTAAAATAAAAGTCCACCTCCCTTGAAATCATAATAAGATTTTTTTCTTAACATTTTTATATATTCATAATATTATATATTCATAATATCCATATTATTAAAATACCGTTGTATTTTAATAATATGGAATATATAAAAATGTTAAGAAATCGGTAAAAAAATCGTATTATTATTTCAAAGGAGGTGGAAAGGGAGTCTCAAAAAATTTAAGCGAAGTTATTAAGTTCATGTGGGGTCTCATGTGAAAGGTATTCATTGTTAAACATTATGCACTTTAAACAGTTTTTATTTTTGCTTTAAGCCTTATAGTTTTCGACTTATTTACAAAAAAATTTGACAAAATTACCGCCCCCACCTCTTTATCTCCGAAGTTTGCGGAGATAAACCCCTGAAACTATTTTTGCTTATAGAAGTGTATGCAAAGATAACAGGAAAATTGTAACAGTGTTTAAATTGCATAGTTTTTTTAAAATTCATCCAACGTGTAAAAAATCTACATAAATTCCGCTATCAGACAAGAGATGGCGCTGTCAAGATTTTCCAACAAATATAAACCGCCTTTATTGTATATTATATTTTATGATGGCAAGGAACCCTCGGTGCGCGAGTCCGACTCGCTCTTGGCCGATTTCATTTAATATGGCGAGGTAGTATCCGTTCCGCTTTCTAGTTGAAAAAAAATAAATATTATTTATTTCCGAAACCATTATACCAAAAGGTTTATCTGTACATATACATATATAAACCTTGCTCTCTGACAGCCTCGTAAAGGAGAATCGCCAGAATCCTCGTCAGAATTTCGTAAGTTCCTAAGTCAAGTGTAAAGTGTTTTAATGAAAGGTTCATCGTCCTGGATTCTATAAATCTATACTAAGAATTACTACGATTATGAAATCCCATTCTTTAGGTACATAACCATAGGTAAGGTAAAACAGACTTGTTTCTTAAAAGTCTTTAAATCCTATTTATCCATGAAAGTACAAGCAATCATTAGTTTTTGTATCATCATCATCATTTCAGCCGTAAAACGTCCACTACCCTTCCTCATAGATCTCCATGAGGGGTAGTTGCCATACTCACCACGCTTGGCAGGCGGGTTGGCGAGCGCTGTTGCAACATCCCGTGTGTTGATACACGGCAAGACGCTGCTGCCCATCTTCCGAAGGTATCCCTTAGCAGGCTTTTACAACATCCGCGGGCATGAGAGGAGGGGTAACATTCTTTAACCGGCACGCCACTCCAGTGCACGTGTGTTTAATATTTAGCTGGATCGAGTAAGCAGAAGCAAGTAAGGTAGAAGAGTAGTAAATGCAGCATGATTTATTTAAACTTTCGCAAGGTTTGACCAGAGCCGCTGCAGGCTCTCACAGGAGTTGAACTGCCCGAGCCGCCACATCCCACTTCACGCGCGCCCCAGGACCAGGCCCCGAGCTCCCGGCGGCCCCACTAGTCCTGGCTACGGTAGCAGCCATGGCAACGGCGGGGCTAGGGGTGCTAAGAATCCCCGGGAGACGATCGGCTACCAACTACTACGACGACAACTGGCCCTGGTAACACACAACATCCGTACCTTGAGGGCAGACGAAAAGATTGTTGAACTGGAAGAAGAAATGAACGCCGCAGCGCGCGGTGCGACAGATTGGCGCTGCGGTCCGCGCCGCGCGCCGACGCGTGCTCACTGAGTTGTGCTAGACGTGTTTTCTATACAAATACATACATGCATACAATGTTAAGATCTGCGGCCCGCGCCGCACTACGCGACGAGTGTGTATTTAGCCTTAAGGCCACGATATTCCAAATAAGCCAATTTTTTATACAATTTTAAACGATCAAATATCCTTTATAGTTAAATAAACATTTTTAAATATTTAACGGTTCAAAACACGATGTTTTTTACTTTATCAGATAATAATAAATTATGAAGGAAGGATAGTTTTTGCTCGTGTTTGTGGCTGAACTTCAAGTATTTCAAGTTTTCAAACTCTCAAAAAATAGGCAACGATATTTGGAAGAATATTGAACGGTTAGTTTTTCTGAAAACCTGATTAAAAAATTTGAAACTATTTTTCATAGAATTAAGTAGCCTGCAGCCGCGCGCACTCCTTCAGAAACCCGCAGCTGGAATAACCTGGCCTTAAGGTAAGCTTTACAGAAATAGCAAACACCCCACTTCCACCGGCTTGCCACCGGCTTCGAGTTTGTAGCATACTTACAAACTGTGTCGGCAGTAGAATGTTGCCCCTCCTCTCTTACCCGTAAACGCAGTAAAAATCTGTCAATGGATACCACCGAAAGATGGGCAGCAGCATCTTTCCGCGTATCACACATCCCGTACTGCCCACGCCAACTCGCCTGCCAAGCGTGGTGAGTATGGCAACAACCCCTTACGATCTTGGAGACGCCTATGTCCATCAATGGACTTGGACCGCAGCCCCACGGTTGAGATGGGACACACTCGACAAACTCCGTTCTAGCGACGAGTTGCGTAAAAACGAACGCATCTTTATTTATGTTATGAGGAGTAGTGACCTCCTCTGCAATGCTAATAATCTTTATTTCTCTTAAATAGGTTTTAAACCTTCTGAATGCATGATTAAGTGGGTCCCGCGCCCGTTACAGCCGCCAGAGCAACCTTAGCCAAAATTAAACATATCTGAATAATTTCTCCTGAGCCTAACCAACGAACAAACGACTCCCGGCCTTATCACCTGCCGCGCAAAGCCCTGTTTAGGTTGATCGTGAGTATGATGGCATTATCTAGAAAAATGCTAGTCAGCGAAGAAATTTTCAGCCAAAGAATTTGCTTGGAAAGGATGACTGTTCAGTGCGAGGCATGAGAACTTGCACTGAAGAGATTTACCGCTTACGCGATATACCATTGCATCTCTTTAAACACTAGGTTGCGGTTACGGTTCCGGATGAAGCACAGGAGAGAGCAACATAACTATTGAAAACTCTAAGAGTAGTATAATCATCCTCATCATGATCATTTCAGCCGTAAAACGTCCCAGTGTCGTAAACGTCAGGCCTCCCTTATGGATCTCCATGAGGGGTAGTTGGCACGCGGATTGGCGAGCACATACGGGATGTTGATACACGGAAAGACGCTGCTGCGCATCTTCCGGAGGTATCCCATAGCAGCATCCTCGGGCATAAGAGGAGGGGTAACATTCTACTGCCAGCACCCTATGGCACGGAGTAGTATAAGGGCTCAGATAAATCCTGTACACTCATATTTCGCTACACGCTTCTTCCTTCCACCGGTGCGTAATGAAGACCCTCCTACTCCTAGTGTGATGATTCAGGGACCCTGATGGCGGGGATTGCTCCAGTCACGGCGTGCCCTTCCACGCGCTAGTTCTTGGCTGGGCTACTTGAGACAATGATTACGATATTATAGTCAGAATAGCAACCTTAACGTAATGGCTACAAAAGTTAGTTTGGCTTATCACGATTTCGATTCATCGCGGTTTGCATAGAGCTGTAAATAGTAGGACCCCTGATTCACTACTGGAGCCCAAACAAGTTTTGGTAATTTTTGGGCAATTGTTTAAATGCTACAAAAGTATTATTTCCCTACTAACCATATATATTCGTTTCCAAATATATTATAATAATATAATACGTCGTATCTTTAAAATTTGAGAGAAAGAAATCCGTAGATTCAACAAGGAATTATTGTACTCGTAGTTTCGCTTTGTGTGTCTGTCTCGGCTTTACGAAGAGACTATGAGTCCAACAAAGCTGTAATTTTGCATGGACATATAAAATAATGACGCCGAGATAACGCTACACAAAAATGCTAAAAAAATATTCATATGAGTTTCATCATCATCATTTCGGCCGTAGGACGTCCACTGCTGGACATATGCCTCCTTCATGGATTTCCTGTTATTGCGGTTGGAAGCGATCTGCATCCACCGTCGACCTGCGGTCTTCACCAGGTCTTCAGCCCATCTTGTTGGTGGACGTCGAATACACTCGAGAATTTTTCGGCCCCATCGGCCATCTGTTCTGCGAGCTACATAGGTCCCACTAAAAGTTTCCGGAACTGGCCACTTACATAAACAATATTTAAAAAGTAATTAGTTACAACATTTGAAAATGGAACTCTTTGGCTGTAGAATGCAGTTTGTTTCATCTGACTGTCAATAGCGCGTCTACATTAACATGGATTTAACTCGGGAAAATTTTCGTAGTATGATTTTCTACGATTTTAAGTGTAATTTGACCGCTCAACAGAGCATTGCACGGCTTAAATCTGCTTTTGGCGATGTAGCACCATGCAAGGCGACTATTTAAAGCTGGTTTGCAGGATTCAAGCGCGGTCGTGTCAATCTCAGTGACGAATCTCGCAATGGTCGCCCGTCCACCGCTGTGAACAACAAAAACATCGATCTTGTACTAAACTAAGTTTGTTGCCTGAAATAAAGTTTTATTATTATTATTATTATAAGCTATTAAATAATGTCTATTAAGTTGAAAGTAAACAATATGCTAAACATAGGAAGGGTATAACAGTACGGAATCCTATTTTTTGTTGCATAATATATTTATTATAGATTTCCGAAATGCCTCAAGATCAAGGTTTACAACCAATGTGCCTTACCTATCCTCACTTATGTTGCTGAAACGTGGCCACTAACAAAAGAGCACGTGCATAAAATAAAGATAGCTCAAAGGGACATGGAGCGAGCCATTTAGGCATTTCACTGGTTGACCGAATACCCAACGTCGAGATCCGACGTAGAACAAAAGTCATGGATGTAGGTAAACAGATCAATCAGTTAAAGCGGAGATGGGCGGGACACTTGGCAAGGCGGAATGACGGCAGATGGACAAAGGCGGTGACAGAATGGTGGCCCCGCGAAGGGTATAGATCACCAGGCAGACCACCAGCCAGGTGGCCAGACGACATTGTCAGAGTAGCAGGAAGCCAATGGATGCAGTTGGCGCAGGGTCGGAAAGAATGGCGTTACAAAGATGAGGCCTATACCCAGCAGTGGGTGAATGTGGGCTGATACATAGAAAGAATATTTATATATAATAATATATATATAAACGAAATAAATTAATGGAGGATACCTAACACTAGAGGATTTCCACAGTTCAATCTTTTGTTATATTGGCGTGTTAACAATTGTTCTCTTCCACTATGCCCTTCGACCGCTGACTGCTGTGAGCCCAGTGTGGCGGGCTCGTGTAATGGTGCACTTTTGTTTTTTTTTGTCTTTTCCTTTCGACTACACATATTATAAACGCTGTAGGTATATTGCAGGTCGCACATGCATTTTATAAGGACAACATTTTGTTTAGACTAGACTTGAAGTCTTCCATGACGCAGTAGGCATCACTCTCAAAATATAATTTCGTACTTTGATGAATTATTCGGACCATGTGCCACACGCTCGCCGAACTTTTAACAAGTATCCGGACAGAGAAATCATTACAATCTTCTTTGAATTATACATTATCTAAATATAAATGGAAATTTTTGTTTTTACAGCTTGGAAAAGGTCTCAAAGTCAATACGAAACTGATTTGAATTATTTACAATAATTCTTTAATTTTTTAACAAAAAAACTAACTTTATGGTAAGATCTGAAACATTGCGACACCAAACCGCTACTATGTCTGGTCTGCACATTACATGACATTCGGGGATATGCCTCAATTTGTCATGCCATGGAGACATTAGAACCTCCTTCTTTTGTGTAAAAAATGTTTACTATGTAACTGTGTGCTCTTCTATAATAAGCTTCCTCTGAGGCGACAGTACTATTAATTTATGGATTTAAGCTTATTAAAAAGTCTTATTACACCTTAGATGACTATTTGAATGATATTGACATTTGACCGGGTGTTGCTTGGTACAACCGCCATTAGAAATGATGTCATCTCGCAATATCCAAACTATCCATTATCCTTGCGGACATTAAATCATACATTATAGGCATAATATAATAATTATAATAATAACAAAAAAATATAATGAATAGAAGTGAAGGAGTGAGGTTTCTTTTTTAGTTTTTTCCTCACTCTTCACTAGGAACAGGAAGTTCCAGAAGCAAAGGAGTTCAATTATTTGCTTTATTCAGTTAAAATATGGCTTTTGTTTTGCTCATGTAAATTGATGTTTCTATGTGGCATTCGTGTCCAAATGAAAAATCAATAATTGGCTTGGACTTAGTACAACCTCATGCACGAGTAGAGCTAGAGTTGAAGATTACCAGGATCTACCGACTACACACACCTCCACTCTGCACCGAGAGAGTGAGTTTTATAATGTAGCATATTAAAAACATTAATATGCTACATTATAAAACTCACTAGATCCAGATGGATCTGTTGACTGGATCTACTGAGAGAGATCCCTTAAAAATTGATAATTAAATACAGCTAAGAATGCTATTTTTGGAGCGGACCAACGTACCCGTACGTTACTACGTTATAGCGCTCTCCAAGCTCCTCTTATTGAGCGAAGCGTTGATTATGATTGTTTCGTCTCGAAAGAAATAGTTTATTCGTCTTTGACGCCGTCTTTGCCAATATATTGCCAATTATAATATTTGAGTCTTTAGTCTTTGTGTGCAATAAACATAAGGGTAGCCAACAACAATATTAACAAGAAACCACTTAGGATTAAACACTGGGGATACTATTAATAAATTATGTAAAGCTGGCTTACATAATTTTAGATAATTTTTGTGCAAACCAGCTTTTCGTGCAAGCCAGCTTTACATAATTTATTGATAGTATCCCCAGTGGCTCTTATGTAGTTTTGTTTAAAGCAAGATGCGAGGCTGAAAATAATGTAGAAACTACTAATAATATAGGATACATTACTTAGTTTATGAAGGTACTGCCTGCTGCGGCTTTGAACGCGTTGTATTTTTCAATCAAATAATGTAGAAACTACTAATAGGTAATATAGAATACATGACTTAGTTTATGAAGGTACTGCCTGCTGCGGCTTTGCACGCGTTGTATTTTGTAATCAAATAATGTAGAAACTACTAATAATATAGAATACATTACTTAGTTTATGAAGGTACTGCCTGCTGCGGCTTTGCACGCGTTGTATTTTGTAATTAAATAAATGTAACCGTAGTTGCTCTCTTTATGTTGATTGAAAACATTTGTCACATTTGTTTTGTGAAGGAATTTTAACTTAGTCTTTAATGACTGAAACTGATACATTGTATCGTTTAAGTTAAAGTAAAGTCAATTAAATAAAAGTACTCGTGCTGGTACTACGGCTGTGGTAATGATGATACTTGGGACAATACTAACTAACAATAGGCTAACAAAACTTTTGGTGGACCAAAAAGCTCTAGAGAGCTGACTGTCCAGCGTGAAAACTAAAACCTAGGGTTTCCTCTAGTCTTTCATGATCGTAAGACAAATTCGCATTAAGATTCCCAGTCTAAGATTTTGTTGGTAACAACAGAAATATTAAATGTTCCTAAGTGGTACTTAAGTGCTTTCCCCTGTCGAGAAGCATTCCAGTCCATGTTAACTGTTTGCTGAACTATTTCGGGTTTCGTAAATAGCATAAAAATAGAGCACAATATAATTTCCCGTCTTTCAGAGGTAAGGCTAAGTGATAGACGAGAACGAAAGAAGGAAAGAAAACACGTAGAGCCGACCTCACTTAGCGCAGGGTAAGGAATGGAAGAAGATAAAAAGGAAGAGCATAAATAATTAGGGGATATTAAAATAATATGGAAGAGACGGTTACGTATGAACATGAAGCATGAAACAATCGCTATTCCCGCCCTTCCGACTCACAACAGCTTGCTAACCAGCGCCAGTTAATAATAAGACACACGAGATAGCGTTGCGTGATAATAAATAATAATTATAATGATGAAGATGACCCTACCGAAGCTTTACAACTGTGTAGTAGTAAAGTAAAGTTCTTTGCAGGTTTTCGAGTCTTTCAGAATGCACAGCATAAAATGGACTTTTTGACAACATAGAGAGGACGGACGATAGACGAGAATAGCGGGAGTTAGGATATCGTAGGAAAGTCGGAAATACGGCTATGAGCATTATTTATGCACATGTATCGCCGACTTTTGATCCGATGGTCGTGGGCGTGCACCAATGGATTATAATTATAATTAAAATTTATTTTTGACTAAACTTACCTCAAGATATTTTTTTTTCGAGTCCCGTCGAAGACAAAATTTTGATTGCATTTTTCATTTCTTTAAACTCAAGATGTTTAAAATTTACTATTAGTATAGTATAGTAGTATGCCGTGGGGTGCCGGCAATATAATGTTACCCCTTCTCTTATTCCCGTGAATGCAGTAAGAGCCTGCTAAGGGATACCTCCGGAAGATGGGCAGCAGCATCTTTCTGTGTATCGACATCCCGTACTGCGCTCGCCAACCCATGAGAGGTAGTTGCCATACTCACCACGCTTGGCAGGTGAGTATGTCAACTACCCCTCATGGAGATCCATGGGGGAAGCCTGTGTTCAGTAGTGGAGGTTTTACGGCTGAAATTATGAAAAAATATAGAAGTTGTAGAGTATTTGTACAGTAGTTGTATTTTGTATTTTTGTATATATTCAAAACATCACACTACACGTCATGTAGAGTTAGTAGTTGTATATGTATAGCTTCTTATTTTCCCATAATATGGAGATTATACAAGAACATTATCTCCCGTCATGTTAGACCGTGCAGTGCGAGGCACTAGCCGCCCGCCCGCGCCCGCGCCGCCCCCGCCTCGCCACTAATGCACTGATCCTTCAGATTTGTCAACATGACTCGGGCATACGTCTTGTCGCGCGAAGCCTCCGTGAGATACGTCATGCGCCGGGTGTTGGAAACATGGCTGTTACCAAACAATAAATCGTATGATGTGTCTTTATGTATTAGCTTCTACACTAAAATTTCTAAGGAAATGGAGCAATTTTCTATAAACCAGTTTAAAAATATATTAAAATGTTCACAATAAAGTTTAAACTTTCGCGATCACAACACATTATTAACATACATATAACCGGGTATTTATCGCGTAAATTACCTTTATTATTTCCCGACGTTTCGCTTGGATTGCACCAAGCATTCCCGGGACCATGCTTGGTGCAATCCAAGCGAAACGTCGGGAAATAATAAAGGTAATTTACGCGATAAATACCCGGTTATATGTATGTTAATAATAAAGTTTAATATAAAATATCTGATTATCTAGAAGACGAAAATGCTTGGAATGAAATTTGCTCTAACTACGAAACAATAAAAAGCTAAGAATTATTAAAAGCTGTGTTTTAATCGCTTCACAAAGCACAGTGCTTAAAACAGATAAACGTACAGATTTATTCATAATTATGCCCTATTTTATATTAACATAAGATTAAATAGCTTATTGGAAGTGTCTTTGTTTGCAATTCCAGACTATGGAAATAATGTAAATAAATGTGTGTGTACTAATAAACAAAACTGTTATTGTTACCATTTATTGTGCAATCATGTTGCTCAAACTTTTGTGAAAAAATAACCACGTCCGGCTAACATTGTTAGCATTGCTGAAAAAATTAACATTGACTTACATTGTTGATGATGATTATGAATACTTGAACTTGAACATAGTTCAAGTATTCATAATCATCATCACATTATTGTACACAATCTGAAAAAAACCGATTTCATGTGGTTTATCCCCACCAAAACAACTTGTTTGCGAGAAGCGGAATAAAATGTACCTCCGCTGTAAGCCATGATGAATTTAAGTTAGTTTATGGGTTTCATAAAGATAGGCAGTAAAGACATTTTACGGCCTATGAATGCTGCAGCAGATAGAGTCAGCGGAACATGATCTTGTTGTTTTCTACAAACAAGTTGCAAGCTGTAGCGAGTATCAAGCAATAAATAATTAATTTTATATAATAACAATCTATAGTGAAACACACATTTTAGAATATATTGTACTCTCACATTTAAAACTCAGAAATAAGAGTTATAACTTAAAATTTAATTATAAATGTAAATAATTTGCAAAACATGAGTTACAAAGGATGTCATAGTGTTATAATAAAGTACAGTCATGATCATGAAATGAAGAATAATGATCCCGCCCGCCTGCCAAGCGTGGTGAGTATGGCAACTACCCCTCATGGAGATCCATGAGCGAGGCCTGTGTTCAGTAGTGGACGTTTTACGGCTGAAACGAACTTCAGAACTCTATAACTCTCTTTTACTCTAATTTCCAAGCACGTTGTAGGCATAGACGGTATTAAGAAAACAAGAATTCAGCGTATTCAGAGAATAACTAACGGATCTTAACTAATCGCGTAAACAACACGTGGAAAAATCTATTATTGAAAGTTTGCAATAAACTTGGTACTAACTTGTAGGAATCCTTGAAGAGAAACTAACAGGAGTCCTCGGCAAGTGCTCGTTGAGCCACCGGCGCCGCGTCTACTCCTACGTGCACTACGGGCAGTATTTAGACCGCTGCAGTAACGGCTCGCAGAACTGAAACTTGCACTTCTTAAAAACTAATTCAGTCAACCCGGGACCACGATTGTTGAAACAGCCGAAACGTCGGGAATAATCAAAGGTATTACGCGATAAATTCCCGTGTTTATGTTATTATATTATAACTAATACTGGCTGTTAGAAACACTGTTTCGATAAGCCTCGAGCACCGTTTACTAATAAAATCATGAATAAGGCAAACAAATGAATACATTTCATACGGCGCCACTTAGCCCCATGTTTGCAGTCTGATATTTTGTTTTTGTAAATACATACTTACCATACGTATAAAATATCCAAACACAGAAACACCAGCAAAAATGCCAACATTTGTCCCACGCAGTATCAAAAGTGATACAAAACCCGCCCTGGGTTACAGACTACAAGTATACAACACCCTCAAGTTGCCGCTGCGGCGCCGCATGCAAGGATCGCGTGCACCGCTCCCAGGCTTGCTGAGCCGCGGACGTCGTCAATACGAGTGCACGTAAGACAGTGCCCTAGTTGGAAAAGCTTTGAACAATACGTATTTGCAACCGACTCCTGAAACAAGGAGGAGGTGCTCAAGTCGTCTGTATTTTTTGGTCTCTGTTACCTCAAACCTCCGTCGCTTATGAACTGATTTGTAAATTATTTTTTTCCATGTCAGTTCTGATGATGGGATCCATGAAGAATCGAAGGAACTACTCAAACGTAGGTAAACATATAGCGATATTGGCATATTTAGTTCAAGGTCAAGCATTTGCATTCAGAAAGTATGATTTGGTGAAGTGAAGCTGATGAAGAAGACCACAGATGGTTATCAAAAATCGCAGGTGACGACGTCGAAAAATGGCTAAGATAATAAAGATAATATCCCCACCCACTAATCACCATGCTTACCCACCCACTAATCACCATGCTTACCCACCCACTAATCACCATGCTTACCCACCCACTAATCACCATGCTTACCGCACATCGTCAGCACCAGGGTTATTGTAATAACACTTAATGGAATGAAATAATGTAATCGTGTGTACTGGAGTCCCTCAAGGACTAGTTTATGCCCTTAATTTAAACTTGCGTTTGGGTTTTTTGTTTCACCTGATAATGTTTGCTTGCTTATAAACCCAGTTCTGATGATGAGATCTATAATAAATCAAGGGAAATTTTCAAATTTATATAGCGGTTTGAGTATTTTCATCGACATTTTAAATTTTATCATTGAAGTCGGTTTTTTTGTTACCCAGACCGAGTTCACTTCTATACGTTTCAGTTGCTGCGCTGTAAGAAACCATTGATCTTGTCGGCTTAAAACCCTATTTCTTTTGG
This sequence comes from Pasiphila rectangulata, assembly GCA_963082625.1. NCBI lineage: Eukaryota > Metazoa > Arthropoda > Insecta > Lepidoptera > Geometridae > Pasiphila > Pasiphila rectangulata. Next base: position 24,220,016 of record OY720237.1, on the reverse strand, counting down.
ACGTTCCTTCTGTTTTATTGCGGAGATCTAATTTGCTGCTTTTATTTTGAGCAAATTTATCTTTATGGGATAGTTACGTTTAGTAGAATCGGGTGTCGGATTGGGAATTAGGTGTACCAACTATATAAGAGATTGTTTGGTTTAATTTGTTATAGGATTTTCTGGAATTGGGTGTTCTCTTATGATTGCTCTCTGCGATCATTTATATTTTAGTATTACAAAGGTATTTGGTTAAGTAAACCGAACAAATAAATAAAAACAGACAGCTCGACAAAAGAAGCAATTAAATAGTAGGTAATTAATTGAGGACACATAATTGGTTAAGAGTTATTATGTAAGTTTATATATAATATATATAGTATATAAAACTGTTTGTTCTCCGAACACAATAAAATAAAATATGTTCTGTGACTCCTAATCCGAATCCGCTCCGATCAGACATCCACTTTCAATTAGCTCATTACTACGCAACTGATCGAATTAACAGCTGAAAAACCTACGTGTCATTGAGACAACCTAGAACTTCAGATTAACGCTCTTTTCATACAGAAAAGTGAATTTACTATTTAAAACGAGCTCAAATGCGCTTACTGCCAATTGCTAAACTTGCTACTGTTTATCAAAATTGTATTATACAATCAGTGTTATTGATGAACATTGCATCGCACCGCAGCTTTGACCCTGAATAAACTCATTTTGAACGTACTTTTATCTTTCCGAGACCAAAATAACCTAGAGTCACAAGATAAGCAAGGGGCTGCATGGTAAAAGATCCTACTCCATACCTTTATTTAAAAATAAACCGAAGCCATAACTTCTTCATCGGCCAAAAGTCGAACGAATCCTTCTAGTGGCCGGCAGAGTCCTTACTTCTACATGGTCATACGTCGTTCGTATGAAAAGTGCCTTGACAGATAAACCTTTATTCCATCTGAAGATGTTTGTGTCCGATAGCGGCTGAGGTTGAGTGTGGGCTCCATTTTGTTCCAATTAATCTAGATTTTTTTTCCCCAAAAACATATCAAACTAAATGGAAAACTGCAGTGATGACCTGTGTGACGTTTTGTAAGGCTGCTAAGAGCTGACTGAAACATAGAAGGTTGCAAGTTCGATTATCGCCATGGAACAATTATTCTCCCTTGACTTGGCTCAGCTTATGCTCAAGTGCGTCTTTTACGGATAGCCCAAGAAAAAGAGCAATCCAAGAGGATGACCGCCGACTTTCAGTAACTGGAGAGGCACTATAAGAAGAAGAAGATGCTCAAATGAAACGTAGGTTGGCCAGCGCTCATTTTTATTCGCCTTAGTTCAACAACTCATCCCAATAACTGATAACCTTATCTTTTGTAACTGTTAATCAGTTTTAACGAGAGCTAGTAAGGAGCTAAGTTTGAGACTAATATACAACATGAATTTTTGCACTTGACAGAATAGAGAATTAGAGAAGTAATTATTGATACTGATACTCTATCATTGATACTGATAGAGTATCAGTAATTATTGATACTGATACTCTACATTGATACTGACAGAGTATCAGTAATTATTGATACTGATACTCTCATTGATACTGATAGAGTATCAGTAATTATTGATACTGATACTCTATCATTGATACTGATACTCGATAGAACAATGATAATTGATACTGATAGAGTATCAATTATCATTGTTGATAATTGATATTGTTGATAATTGATACTGATAGAGTATCAATTATCATTGTTAAAATAAAATAAACAAAATGCTGGCTGCTGCCGAAAAAACCTCGATGAACCTTCGAGCGTTGGGGAAAGGGCTTATGCTATTTGTTTCTGTCAAAATCCAAACCCCTCTGTAGATATCAACAATACTTGTTTATTTTGTTTACTAAATTAATCAACAAAACTCATTAAGATCTAACTCTAACTCTAACTTGGGCCATTACCCTTTTCACTGAAATTGAGACGGGACATTTCAAAGTTCACAGAATAAACTCTACATTAACACTCAACTTTAAATTTTAGGCTTCATTTTGGTAATTTATACCGAGCTAGGGCCTCAGCGGGCAGCTGAACCATGCAGGGCTCTGCTCACTGCCCCTAGTGCTGACCCGTATATATCACCACGCCGCGGTCCTACACATAAATCATTTTTGAGACGAATCTGTGAGACCCAAAAAACGTTGATACGTGATGCCAGGAGAGAGGACCATAGTGTTACTTCTTGTTTCTTGTTACTTCTACTTGTGTTGACTGACATTATACTTATTTTACTTTTTACAATTGCTTAAGCTGTATAATATTGTGTACTAATGAAATTAGTAGAATAATAATTAATTATTATTTAATAATATTTGTTACATTTCCGTAAATGAAGCATGCATTTTAATTATATGTAATTAGTTATTATCGTGTTAATTAAATAAATAAATAAAAAATGAATAAATTCTTGCCATCGGCGTAGGTCTCCGTCGAAGGCGAACCTGTAGTGACCAATAGTAAGTGAAATGTCAAACCCTTTTACCGTCATTATATAGAAAAACGGTGAGGGAGGCCTAAGACGATGAAGTCAGAATCAGAGGCCTCCCTCGTGGATCTTCAAGTACTGCCGTAGGAACCGGCCTACATCCCCTGCCGTCTTCGCCACGTCTGCTTCTTCTTCTCTTCATCTTGTCGATGCGCTTGCCTGTCCGTGGTCGCATTCGAGATCTTTGCGGCTCTATCGGCCACCTGGTCTGCGAGCTACATGGCTTGCCCTCTTTGCCACTTTATGCTAATTCGTGTCGGGTTTCTCGTTCACAAGTCACTCATTAACAACATTGTCACCATCGACAGTGTGTCGAGCAGGGTCGCGTACCTAACATTCAGAATATCTAAGCGATATTTGCTGAAGGTCGTTCAGGTATATGCGCCGACCTCGTCACACCCAGATGAAGAAGTAGAGTCCATGTATGAGGACATCAACAGAGCTATACATGCGAACCACACTCACTTCACTGTTGTTATGGGGGACTTCAATGCAAAGCTAGGCATGAGAAGCGATGATGAGTTGAGAGTGGGACAATTTGGGTATGGGCAACGGAACCCCAGGGGACAGATGCTGGCCGATTTTCTGGAGAAAGAAGGACTCTTTATGATGAATTCTTTCTTCCAGAATCCGCCTCCAACAAGAAACGAATATTCAATGATGTCTCTGTGATCCACAGGGTGAAAACCGGCAGTGATCACCGAATTGTAAAGGGCACATTGAATATGAACGTTAAATTTGAAAGGTCCCGTTTGATGAAGTCTACGCTCCGACCCACTCGCGCACATATCCAAAACCTCGAGAGCTTCTAACTCGAACTCGCAAATCGCTTTGACTGTCTAGGAGTAGATGCATCGGTGGACGAGATCAATAACAGGTTCGTAGAAACCGTCCATACGGTGGGGTCCCAGTTCTTTAAGACCCACCGGACTAATAGACCTCAGAAACTTTCTAATGACATCCTTAACCTCATGGCTGAACGACGTTCTTTGCGACTGCAGTCTCCCGAAGATGCTCAGTCACACAGGCAGCTCAATAGACAAATTTGGAAATCCTTGCGGCGCGATATTCGTACCTTTAATACAGCCAGTATTAAGGATACGATAGAGCGGAATAAAGGTTCCAAAGAGTTCGCGAGAGATAGTTCTATTAGGCAGAGCCAGATGACGAAGCTGAAGAGGGAAGATGGCAGCATAACGTCAAGTCAAGCAGAAGTGTTAAGGGAAGTCGAAAGGTTCTATGGATGGCTCTACGATTCGGTCACTAAACCTGTTTGCAGTGCGGCCAACGACCCAAGAGCTAAACTGACCCGACATTATACCGAGGATATCCCGGACATCAGCCTGTACGAGATCAAGATGGCCTTGAAACAGCTTAAGAACGACAAGGCGCCGGGTGAGGACGAAATCACTTCAGAGCTTCTGAAAGCGGGTGGATCACCGGTACTTAAAGTCCTTCAGAAGCTATTTAATTCCGCCTTGCTTAAAGGTACGAAGCCAAAAGCATGGAACAAGGGCGTGGTGGTTCTGTTCTTCAAGAAAGGTGACAAAAATTTACTTAAGAATTACAGACCCATCTCGCTGTTGAGCCATGTTTATAAGCTGTTTTCAAGGGTCATCGCGAACCGTCTTGAACGCAGGTTTGATGACTTCCAGCCTCCCGAACAAGCCGGGTTCCGAAAAGGCTACAGTACCATAGACCACATATGTACATACGCTGCGGCAAGTCATACAGAAGACCGAAGAGTATAACTTGCCGCTATGTCTTGCGTTTGTGGACTATGAGAAAGCCTTCGATTCGATCGAAACATGGGCGGTGCTTGAGTCTCTCCAACGATGCCGAATTGACTATCGGTACATCGAAGTGTTGAAGTGTTTGTATACAAACGCCACTATGTCAGTCCGAGTACAAGAACAGAGCTCGAAGGCGATTCCCTTAAAAAGAGGCGTAAGACAGGGAGACGTAATCTCTCCGAAACTGTTTACGACCGCTTTGGAAGATGCCTTCAAGCTCCTGGAATGGAAAGGACTGGGCATCAATATTAACGGCGAATACATCACTCACCTTCGATTTGCCGACGATATTGTGGTCATGGCAAAGTCGATGGAAGAGCTCAGCACGATGCTCGAAGGCCTCAATCGAGTCTCCCAACGGGTAGGCCTTAAAATGAACATGGACAAGACGAAAATCATGTCGAATGTCCATGTCGTGCCTGCCCCAGTTATGGTTGAAAACTCGGCTCTTGAAGTTGTCGACGCGTACGTATACCTAGGGCAAACAGTCCAGTTAGGTAGGTCCAACTTCGAGAAAGAGATCAATCGTCGAATCTAACTCGGATGGGCAGCGTTTGGGAAACTTCGCAACGTCTTTTCGTCCAACATACCTCAGTGCCTTAAGACGAAAGTCTACAATCAGTGTGTGTTACCAGTGATGACATATGGAACCGAGACGTGGTCCTTCACTTTTGGACTTATGAATAAGCTCAGAGTCGCTCAACGAGCTATGGAGAGGGCTATGCTCGGGGTTTCTCTACGGGATCGAATCATAAATGAGGAGATACGTAGAAGAACTCGGGTCACCGACATAGCCAAACGGATTAGCACGTTAAAGTGGCAATGGGCAGGCCATATAGCGCGCAGAACAGATGGCCGATGGGGCCGCAAAGTTCTCGAATGGAGGCCTCGGATCGGCAAGCGCAGCGTAAGACGTCCACCTACAAGATGGGCAGACGACTTGGTGAGAACTGCTAGTCGGCGGTGGATGCAGACGGTTTCCAACCGCAGTACTTGGAGATTAATGATATGGCCTTTAATAATGGCCTAATGGCCTTTGTCCAGCAGTGGACGTCCTACGGCTGATATGATGATGATGATGATGACAATATTTATTCAAATAGTGCCTGTATTATGATAAAAATATAACCCTAAGTTATTCTAATAACTTAGCGAGTCGGACTCGCGCACCGAGGGTTCCGTGCCATCATACAATATAATATATGACAAAAGCGGTTATATTATATTTGTAGAGAACCTTGACAGCGCCATCTCTTGTCTGATAGCGGAACTTATGTAGATTTCTTACACTTTCGATGATTTCTAAAAAAGTATGTTATTTAGAGAGATAGTAATAAATTTCCTCTAATCTTTACATACACTTCTAATAGCAATAAAAGTTTCAGAGGTTTATCTCCGCAAACTTCGGAGATAAGGGGGGGCGGAACGGTCGTTTTTTCAAGATTTTTGTTAATAACTCAAAAACGATACGGTTTTAAGGAAAACTAAAAACTGTTTATTAATGTGCAAATAAATACCTTTTATAATGATACCCCACATCACCTATTAACTTCACAAAATTTTTGAAAACCCCCCTTCCACCCCCCTTGTCTAAAAACTATGCAAATTAGGGAGTTTGCTATAATTTTCCTATAAAGTTTACTTACACTTTTATTAGCTATAAAAGTATCACGGGGTTATCTCTGCAATCTTCGGAGATAAGGGGGGGAACGGTCGTTTTTTCAACATTTTTGTAAATAACTCAATAACGATTCGGTTTAAAGAATAAATAAGAACTGTTTATTAATGTGCAAATGAATACCTTTTATATGATACCCCACACGGCCTAGTAAATTTACTTAAAAATTTTGAGATCCCCTATCCGCCCCTACAATCAAAATAAGAATATTTTTTTTAAATTTCGAAATATACTATATTAGTAAAACCGTGTTGTCTTTTACCATTTCAAATTTTAAGTCGATAGCTTCAGTAGTTCTCGAGATATCCATTTGTGACAGACAGACAGACAGAGTGATTCTATAAGGGTTCCTTTTTACCATTTCGGTCCGGAACCCTTATTAACGTTTGACGCAAGATACGTAATCCGCCTGCGAGAACTACCTTTAATTGAATTAGAGGCCAAACAGACTTCAGCCCGCCCACGGGTGGGCGACTGGGCGTAGGCCTTACCTCTATGCTTCATCCCGTGCGGTCCCCGGGCGGTGCTTGGATAAGTTCTGTAGCCGCGTAGGCCGCCCTCCCGAGCGACATATTAAACTTGCCTTAAGTTGTATTCTATCCTCGTAGGTGATGTTCCAGACAGCACTTAGCAAACAACTTGTAAAGCAGTTTAAAAACTAGAGCGGGGTTCACGTTTTTTCGCTATATTTACGTTTTCGTTTTTTATAGAAGACAGTTAAAAGTTCTTGTTGATTGGATTTGATTGATTATATTTATTTTCCCGTAAATAAATAACTATACAAAAGTTGGTAGGAAGCAAAGATTTAAATCGTTAGATCTGCCCTGTAATCAAAAACTGTGGCATTGTCTTTATGTACATATCTTAACAATAATGTCGACGCACGCGCACTGGTTTTGCGAATAAACCAAACAGTTATTGATACCATTTATTGTGGAATCATGTTGCACGAGCTTTCGTGAAAAAAATAACAGTCCACGTCCGGCTAACACTGTGTTTAGCGGTACGCTGATTCTGAATGAGTGAGCTCACTCATTTCATGTGGCAAAACGATGCGGTCTTATAAAGGCGTATCTAACGATTTAAATTTTACTTTGGTAGGGAGGTGTTGTAACTTCTAAGGTGTGTGCGGCCCATGCAGAGGAGAGCCTCTCGCGCGCGCCCGGTGTCTTGCAAGGTAATTTTGTTTTTCTTTCGAGACAGAAAACCAGCCTTTTTTAACCTACTAAAGCAGGAAGGATCGTGGTATTTGTATGCAAGCGAGTTTCGCGAGCTGTCCCTAACGGATTTTGACGAATTAACATAAAAGTACCTTAATAAGTAGGTTAAACGTAATTCTAAAATATGTGTCTACCTAGTGAGTTTAGGGCTTATAAGGGTTCCATAACTAACATCTCCCGATGCAGTAACAACACTGTTTTACGGCAAGATCAACGACAGCACTTTTTAGTAGCATAGTCTGGTTTGTTGTATGGTAAGTTATTGTTCAAATATTACCAACTTTTCAAATAAAATCAACACCATCCAGCCGTTTTGACTCACACGGGTAATTTTAGAGAACCCCAAAGACATTACCCTCCTTATTCGCAGTCGGGTAAAAACGTCACGTCTAATATCTATTAGTATAATTTCTGAGTACGTTATAAAGACGTGTTCCCTCGGCATTCGTTCAGCCGCTAACGAGATCACGCGCCGGGAATATTATACAGAGGAGCCCCCCCCCCCCTCCCGCACTCCCTCGCCGACGTAATGAGACACGTAATGTTTGATTTGTTGACCTATTCTCAGATTTCACTTTTAATTAAACCTTCCTGGACGTTTCACACATCACCTTCTCGTCCCAACCCTTATAGTTGTCCCTTGTCTGTCAGCGGCTTTGCGAAGAGACTCCTAAAAGATAGTCCTAAAAGATGTAATTTAGCATGGATATAATAAAAAATCAGGCCGACATTACGGTAAAAACAATTCTTATAAAATTGTCCCTCTACTATTTATTTATTTATTTTATTAATTAATTAGCACGACTTACTTATATCAATTACACTAATTAACTAGAATAGAATAAAAATAGAATAAATTTGTGAAATTCCGAAATAATAAAACAAGTATAGATTCAATCACACATTCATTCTACAATCTCCCAAAACCTCATGCATACCAACATAATTTTCTTCCACTCATCAGCAAAAATATCACAGTCAGGGTTCTGGTCAAGAAGTCTGTACTATGTAAACTTGTAGCATTACAAATGTAAAAAAAACCTCGGATGTAGTTTTAATCATGAACTTTCTAGGAAAACGATAACGGATAAGTTATGGAACCCTACGCAAAATGTATTTTAGTACATTCTTCAGTTGTTTGTACACTTACCTACCGATATTTTTATATGTAACCTAAATTCTTTAAAAATATTGATTATCTTAAACTATGATATAATTGACTGTTTATTAAAAAAATAACCGGGGTTATTACCTCTATAGTGAACTTTTTGCAAAAAAAATAAGAAGTAGGTATTTTTCTTCTGTTTTTTAATACACAGATAACATGGCTTTTTTGTACAGATTACTCGCAACAAACAACCATGCAACATAAAAAATATTACTTTTCACATTATTTTGTAAAAATTAAATTAGTGAGTTAGTAAGTCGTAATAATCGCTAAGATATTACAGAGTCATTGAAATTTCAGTAGCATCGAACAATAGGTCCGACGCCACCGCCTCGGCCGATAATCCAATATTGGCCACAATCCTCGGGCAAGACTATAGATTGCTCAGCAATCACTAAAAGGGCTATGATATAATTGACTGTTTATTAAAAAAATAACCGGGGTTATTACCTCTATAGTGAACTTTTTGCAAAAAAAATAAGAAGTAGGTATTTTTCTTCTGTTTTTTAATACACAGATAACATGGCTTTTTTGTACAGATTACTCGCAACAAACAACCATGCAACATAAAAAATATTACTTTTCACATTATTTTGTAAAAATTAAATTAGTGAGTTAGTGAGTCGTAATAATCGCTAAGATATTACAAAGTCATTGAAATTTCAGTAGCATCGAACAATAGGTCCGACGCCACCGCCTCGGCCGATAATCCAATATTGGCCACAATCCTCGGGCAAGACTATAGATTGCTCAGCAATCACTAAGAGGGTGAAGCCACAGTCGAAACCTAAAACGCTACACTATTCTACATTATTATCTACATAGCAAATGTATAATAAAAATCTGTACCGTTAATACCTGATAAAGGAAAACGAGTGGAGCGCTGCCCAGTACCACGAACGAGACGGAAGTTTGCACAAAAGAGATATGAGGGCATTGTTCCACTTGTGTATAATAAAGTGGACAATGAGTTCAAAATCAAAATCAAAAAGCTTAGTAATAACGAAATTAAAAAGAATCTTATTGTATGGCTAAATGGATTTGACGATAATTATAGGGTTAAAGAAAATGCTTGATAGTTTCTTTAATATGTTAATGTACCAGGCACCCACGATACATATATATTCTAGTGTGGGCGCCACAGGTAATCTTTGGATTTCTGGACGCAGTAAAATAAAAAGTATGTAATTAATAATTAATGAATGCTCAAATATATTTAAATTCATATAAGTAAGAATATTGTATTTTATTGAAATTGTAATTATTATATCTGATGTTCATATTTATGTTTTACTGTCAAATAAATATCTTTCATTTTTTTTTCATGTATTTTTCCCAAACACACACACGCACGCACAAACACATACACACACACACCACACACGAATGTATATATATATACGTTTCTTATATTTACACACAAACATGTATTTTGTTTATTTTAAATAAACTCTATAACAATTAATTGCAGAGTCGTGACCTCGATTACCGGTTACCTACATACCGTGACATAGTGTAGCACATAATATTGCGAGTATTATGATATTAACACATATTTAACCGGGTATTTAACGCGCTATTTACCTTTATTAGTTTAACAGTTTTCCCGGGACCACGATGGGTGCAATCCTGTCGAAACGTCGGGCAATAATAAAGGTAAATAGCGCGATAAATACCCGGTTAAATATGTGTTAATAATGTGTCGTGATCACGAAAGTTTAAAAAAGACTAGTATTATGTTAGTGAAAATGGACACATTAATGAATAAAATAAATAAAATATCAAGCAAAGTACTTCAAGATGGACAGCGGTCCCTTTAACCGGAGCGGCAGGACAGCGCCTTCTGCGTTTTCGTCGCCCGCGCCCGCGCCCACGCCTGCGCCCACGGCTGCGCCTCCCGACGTTATTGCTACTCCCGAAATACAGAACTGGATGTCATCTATGGAGCAATATTTTAATTAGGTCCGTACTATCATCTGAGCGCAAACTAAATTCCGAGCAGAAACTAAGGACAAATAATTTGTACCGTAAAGTAAGACATGGTACATCACAGATGGCAGTCCACTACCAATCACTCAAACTGCGTGCTGTAAAAGCCCACTCTGACATAATAGTCCTGCATAATGAACGTGATCTATCTCAGCGGTTGGAGGACCTAAAGAATAAGATCGAAGAGACCCCTAAACCTGCTCTGAAAAATTTATTTGCCGACATGGTCAAGAAGAGTACATATAGTTTTATTGCACCAATTAATCTAAGTTCTGTAGCTATTTACTCCAATGACAAGTTTAAGTCTAGTGAAGATACGAAAGCCCTAGTTAAAAAAATAATATGCCCCGAAGAGATGAAATTACACGTGAGAGGCCTACGAAAGACAAGAAATGGTGGCGTGATTATCAGTACGGATACGAAGGATGATATTGAAAAACTGAAACAATCGGTACAGCTCACTAAATCTGGCCTTACGATCCACGAGCCGTTTAAACATAAACCAAGAGTGGTTGTAATAGGAGTGCCCTCATCGATGCAGGAAAAGGATGTTTTCAACAATGTATGTTCTCTACAAGCAGAACCTAGCCGGATTTAACACTTCAGGATTTTACCCTCGAAAAGTTTTTAACTTCTAATAGACTAAGCCACATATCGGGGAAAAAGAATACTAAGACCTGTAATTTCGTCATTGAAGTACCTGCAGAAATACGTAAAGTTCTTGTATCGAAAGAAAGAGTTTATATCATTATTAAAATATGGGATTATCGGGTATTTATCGCGTAATTACCTTTATTTTATTCCCGACGTTTCGACCGGATTGCACCTGGTCGTGGTCGCGGGGAGAACGTCGGGAATAAAATAAAGGTAATTACGCGATAAATACCCGATAATCCCATATTTTAATAATGTGTTGTGATCGCGAAAGTTTAAAAAAGAGTTTATATCAATTGGTCATCTTGCCTAGTAAGAAATTTTACATTGGTCACCCGATGCTTTAAGTGTCATCAATTTAAGTGTCACGTGGCCAAATCATGTCGAGACCCAAACTACACATGTGGCTACTGCGGATATCTTGAGGAGAGCCATTCAAAACAAGAATGCACAAAAAAATCAGATGAGCCTAAATGTGCCAAGTAATCACAACACAGGTGCTGTTGACTGTCCGGCAAAAATAATGGCTGAAAATAGGTTTATTAGTTCCACAGATTATGGATGTTCCTAAGTGTACCTATTGTATGAGTTTTCAAGAATTACCTAACCATATATGTTGTTTTTTTCATATTAGCTATCTGTTTCATAATTATTTGTAATATAGCCTTATCTTGTTAATAACTGACAACAACAATAATAAGACATATCTACAGACATACCTACCTACATAACTAGTACTTTGTTCTTGTAATATTTAGCTATAGCAGTTGTCGTACGGCGAATTCAAGTAGGTACAAGTATTTGTGTTATAAAACGTGAATTGAAGATTTTATTAGGTTTGTTTTTTCAGTATTTTATTTTTTTACACCTTTGTAATATTGTTGAGTCTGTATCTTTTTATTTTAATATAATATTAATTGTTGCTTGTGACCTAACAAAAGTAACCGGAACAGTATTATAGTTTATTGCATAATATATGTTAGTCTGTAAGGTATGTATCACATCTTTGTAAGATATTTTTATATGTGTGCGTGATTGGAGAGACTGTGCCTTGCCGTAACACAGTGTTTAACTAGCGCGGGAGGTAAGGTCTTGAAAATTGTGCTTAATATGTAATACTTTCTAGGATTTATATATATTAGTATTTGATTGATTTGATTGATTGATCTCCAATTCTAATTCTACTCCCCATTATGTCAAAGTTCTTTTTTATATTTTTTTGTGTAAACTAGCTAAAATCGTTTTATGTTTGTAATATATCAGGGGTAATGTAATTTGTAATATACCATTGGTCTCCGACATACAATCATATGATTGGTTCGGAGCCATTGAAATCAAAAATAAAATTATTGCTAAAATATTGTGTCAAGAATCAGGAATCAAGAATCAAAAAATACTTTATTCAGTGCGGCCGCAAGGACCTTATTGACGCGTCACAAATTACAAAATAAAACAACACAAATAAATAGAATAAAGCACACAATTGAATCTGTTCACTTCAGATGACACGCGAGTTAGGAATAGAAGTGAACAGAAGAACCTAACTCGATCGTTATAGTCATCATTTAACAATTTCATTTTGTCTTATGTTACGTTGGACGGAGTTGGAGCAGATTCCGTCCCAAGTGGTTTTGTCCTCTAGGTAATCTGATATTTTATAATAAGCTTTATTGCACAGATTGCGTTTAATAATGTTTTTGAATTTATTCAATTATAACTTCTGCAACTCACTTGGGAGTTTGTTGTAGACGCGTATACATTGCCCTTTAAAAGATATTTTCACCTTATGGAGCCTAGTAGTGGGCACAGCGAGTTTATTCTTATTTCTTGTATTTAGATTGTGATTGTCGCTGTTTTTCTTAAACGAAGCAATATTTTTATGGGTGTACAACAGGTTCTCATAAATTATATTGACAAGCTACTGTCATTATATTTTTTTCTTTAAATTTTAGTGCGAAGTGATTCTCTGGGACCCATATTGTAGATAGAATAGCCCTCTTCTGCAGCACAAATTCGGTGTCTATATCTGCAGCACATCCCCACAGTAGTAAGCCATAAGACATAATGCTGTGGAAATAGCTGAAGTAAACAAGTCTAGCGGTATCAACGTCTGTAAGAAGGCGGATTTTTTTGACTGCATATGCTGCAGAACTAAGCCTACCCGATAGTTGTTCTATGTGTGGGCCCCATTGAAGCTTATTGTCTAAAGTTATGCCTAAAAATACAGTTTTTTCTACAAGGTTTAAACTTTCACCTTTTAATTTAATCTTGGCATCAGCCTGTTTTACTTTAGGGAGAGTAAATCTGATGCATTTTGTTTTATTTTCATTAAGTAATAGGTTATTGACATTAAACCAATTAACAACTTTTGAGATTGCATTATTCACCTCGTCATAATCGGTGGTACGTCGTTTCATTTTGAAAAAAGTGAAGTGTCATCAGCAAACAATACAATCTCATGATTGTTTTTGACAAGATGAGGTAGATCATTAATGTAAATTAAAAATAGAAAAGGCCCAAGAATTGATCCCTGCGGTACACCCATTGTAACTACAAATCCCGAAGAACGTTTTCCATTAACATCAACTCTTTGTATCCTGTTACTGAGATAAGAAATATTCATCAATAAATGATTTTCTATTTGTATAATAATCTATATGGGTAAATGTAATTCATTTATTTAACCATAGGAACCTGAGAACACTTAGTTACTCGTACGTAATAAAGGAGCACAGGGTTAATAAATTCATTCTTCAGCTATACAGGGGCTTCTAGCAACACAACTTTTTGATCCTTGTCCCTGTCGATAAAAGAACAAATAGACAGTACATAAAGTATTTTAGGTGTGATATGGATGCTCAGGAAATGTGTAACCGTGGTTGAGTCTTTGAACCGTAGCAATTTATTCTAACTCTAGATTACCAAGAGAATTTTCCATGAATAACTGAAATCCTAGTTTGGCTGGGTGTGTAAAATAGACTAGATAATTTTCCTTTGAAAATGTTCTCTAAAACAAAGTTTCAATTTATTTATTTAACACATAACAATTGTTAAATCTTATGCTAAGAACAATCTCTGCCGGTCATCCCGGGCGTGCAGAAACATATGGCGTGGCGTGTTTTATTAATAAAGCATATTTTGCTTGCTTTATGCTTTATTATTTAGATTTCATAAAACGAAATATTATAAGTTTTCCTTGTGTGATATGGTAATAAAATAGTTTGCATTCGTTTCGTCGTACTTAACTGTAAGGAGTTGCCTCGAGAACACTGCGTTTGTTGCCACAAGCGTGCATAGCGGCAGGCGAGATGTGCTACTTGAGCTGTGGCGAGCACATAAATTAGGTAAGAATTGGCTGAACTCTCTTAGTGAATGTCCACGGCAAGGTTTAATTAAAAATGCCAATTTAATTCTATTGGACAGGCAATATTCGGTGGGTAATTTAGCTTGTTTATTTATTGCTTAGTGAGGCCCATTCATAAAGTAAGATATATCACACGTCATATTTAATTATAATTTTATCGGTAATTAACTTGGTTCATTATGTTTACTATTCTATTTAGATAGCTCCACCGTCTCAGCCGTAGCCGTGCGAGCCGCGCGCGTCGGCGAGCGCAGTACGGGATGTTGATAAGACGCTGCTGCCCATTTTTCGGAGGTATCTCTTAGCAGGCTTTTACTGCATTCACTGCTATGAGAAGAGGGGTAACTTTCTACTGCCGGCACCCCACGGCTCAGGTGGATAGGTGGCTTATGCATGTGTAATTACAATTGTACAGCGCGACTAGCGACGAGCGCGCAGAGTGCTGCATTGAAGTAGTGCGCTGGCGCGGGCTGCCGCTGCGGCCCTGCACTGCGTTTAGTTAGCGCGTGCTCGTCATTGGACTAATTCAAACGAAATGTGCTTAATATGTCACATGAGGGTGCTCGACGCACGGAAGCACATGAACGGGATCCCGGAGACGACTCTATCACTTCCATGCCGTCGATCAGATTACAGAAAAACACATCGAGTTTAATATACCGCTCTAACGCCATCGCGCAATCCGCGAACGAATTCGATTATAAATTATGTAAAACTGGAATAATGATATTACAATTTTATTCATACCATGACTTAATATAACATTATTATTACTATTTTCTTTCACTATTTTCTATTATTTTTTTCTGACAAAAGCATGTACGTTTTTAGATTATTTGACTTTCAATTTTATTATTAATTCGTTTATTGTTTGTTATATTTATTTAAATTTTGTATTAAAATATTGCACGCCATAACAAGGCAAAATACATTGATACTTGTAATTTTAAAATAAGAGCTATAAACACTGTAATTATGCAATAAATATACTTTTACATTACTTACTTTACTTTTGTTACGGTCGCGTCGGTCGGTACTTCGTGGTTTATAAAGCCATTTGAAAATATTTATTCCATCCTCAATTTTAGTTCGCAGAAACATATTTAAAGCTCCATTACATTACGTTAGCGAAAGCAATTAGATTAGTGAATTTGCTCAAATTTTGTTTAATCTGGATGCGAGTCCGGTTTCATTAACAAATCAATTTCCAATTGAATATGATACGCCGCGCCACTCGACCCAACTATTGTAGCACATCATTCTGCTCAAATGCAGTTAGTTCACGAAATTAGAGAAATAAAGTAAGCACATAAAGAAATTTAAAACACTATGATATAGTTTACCTAGGCATTACTTTTACTACAAGCTCTACAACGTAGCTAAAACGAGAATAAAATTAAAGATATCATGCACATTACGGGTACGTAATCCCATTTGCCGTGGGGTGCCGGTAGTAGAATGCTACCCCATGCAGTAAGAGCCTGCTAAGGGATACCTCCGGAATATGGGCAGCAGCGTCGTTCCGTGTATCATCATTCCTTACTGCGCTCGCCAACCCGCCTGCCAAGCGTGGTGAGTATGGCAACTACGGAGAATCATGAGGGAGGCTAATATCCTGCAGTGGATGTCCTACGGCTGAGATGATGATGATGAATCCTATTTGGGTTTTCTTATTAAAATTTGATATAGCCTTGTGAGCCACCACATCCAGCCAGCCATCCAGCAAAATAAATAATTGAATTTTAGTTTGGTCTTTGAATTTTTTTAATTCCTCCCCTTACAAGTACTTTCTAGACGCGCATCAGCTCTGCAGTCCATGGATAGATGAGACCCTGATTGATGTAAGGAGGGGCTTCCCTAATAAACCCATTTTTATGTGAATTCAATTATTTTTGCATTGAATCCCATTTTGCATTGAATCCCATTCGTCAATAGGATACTTTTAACTGGAGTTGGTGGTTGTTCTACGTTTTTAAACAGTCATGCCATTTTAGTCTGTCACAGATCGCACGTGTTTAGAAAGCTCATATATAACAAACGAAGCAAGACTTAAAATTACTATCCAAAAACCCTTTTTTTATACCATGAAATGTATCTGCAAAAAGGAATGAAAAATGTTGTAATTTGTTTTATAAGAAGTTGTTAAATAAGGTAGCAAACCGCAGTACGCATAATGTCAATTAGTTGTGCATAAATAAACAAAACATTGAATTACTTTCTCTCTTTGTTGGGCTGATATAGCATTCTCTAAAGACGGACAACATTGTTTCAACCTCTTAACTAACTTTTAATATCGCCTTTTGTGTAATTTTTGACATTGAAGAGGGTTGATGGTGTTATTAATCAATTCCACTTCAGCGAATCCTACCGTTTTTTAATCTTATATCCTAATATTAGAGGTGATTATAATAATGAGACAGTAAAATAATGGTTTCGCTTAAATTAAAGGACGATAACGCTTTCTTTTCCACATTTGGCCATTGTCATTATGTGTAGAGTTATATCCTCTTAATATCATCTCTCAAATATACCTCTTAATATTGTCAAGATATAAAACGTAACTTAACCTTTAAAATTCTTGTAACTTGCCTGCTTGCTTGATTTTAAGACTCGCGCCAATACCCATATTGGATAAAACTGAATACCCCAAAGTGTCAAAGAACTAATAACAAAATATATGTTATCATAATATTTATTTAAATTTCTAGTAAATAGGTTGTTGGAAGCTCTGCTTCTGAGCGAGTACCACTGGGTTCCGATTGGCTTCCTCGCAAGTCGCCCCTCCGACTGACAAGTCGTACTTGTAAGGAAAGGCTAGTATCATCGCGCTGCTGTTGAAGTAGTACTGGCCGGCGCAGCCATTCACGTAGGGCGGCAGGATCCAGAGCTCGGCGACAGCCGCGCAGTCCGAGACCGCCTGCAGAAGCCTTCCCCGCACCTTCACATCATACGACATCGAGGCAGCGTTCGGAATCACCAGCTGGTATTCCATACGAGTGTGTGATTCAGTCGTCGACGAGCCGTGATTCTGACAGAAACCCTGCGCTCTCCTGTCAGCGTTGATGATCTTTCTCGCGACCCCTTCGAAATAGTTGACAAATTGCGAAGATTGGTGTTGCTTCCAGTGGCATGGGGGTGGTCTGCAAGCGAAGCTCACTGCTGCGTTTAGTACAATAATGAGGACTAACCGATACATCGCGCTCTTTATGTGATCGAAGACTAACTGAAGGTGTTATCGGAAACTTGGCAGTTTATATCTCGGTATATAAATAGGCATGTAAATGACTTATACTTTGATAGCACACGGGCTATAAAACAATAAATCATGTTTGTTTTATACTCCGTGTTATAAGACTTCCAGATCTGTGTGTAAATGCCCGTGAGATGCTCTTTGAAATAAAACATAAATAAGAGGGCTTTATACTTCCCGGGGTCACCGAGATAAACGGGTAAACCCTATCTGCCGGGAAGCCCGACGACGCGTCATATCATGTTGTTGACGCTTTGTGAAGCTGCATGATACAAGATAAATCTCTCGAGGCGCTAAGAAACAGTGTAAACAATGTAAATACTAGAAATAATGATAAGCTCGCGTTGCCCACTATCAGGCTACGTGTGATGAATAAAATTACAAAATAAATGCAGCAATTTTCTATCAATACGTTTAAAAAAATAATAAAATGCAGTCTTCACGATAAAGCTTACTTTATAATATCTGATTATCTAGAATACAAAAATGCTGGGAATTAAATTTGCTCCAACTACGAAAAATTTAAAAAACTAACTATTAAAAAGAACTGTGCTTTCTAATCGCTTCTAATTCTGTGATAAGAAGAAAACATGAATCTGCAACAGTCTTATTATTATTAATTATTTCCTTATATTAATTATTTCCTGTTAACATAAGAATAAATATGTTTTTTAGGGGGCAAAGCCCCCTTATATGCATGGCGCTGTCTGTCTGTCTGTATGTCAGTCAGTCTGTATGTATGTCTGTCTATCTGTCTGTCTGTGTATGGAACGATTACAACCGAACGCGTTGACCGATTTACATGAAAACTTTTTTGTTAGCACCGTCTAATTGAGAGAAGGGTTTTGGTGACCCTAGACTCCTAGGGTCACAGGGTCCGGAGTTATTGTGACCTCAAAAGGTCACCAAAAAAATAAAAGTCTTCAAATGGCCGAAAGCGTCCAAAAACCCAAAAATGCCATTTTTGACCTTTGATTTGAGGCCTTCGCCCCCTTTTCTGGTACCTCCGTAAGGCCGTATACAGAAAGAAAGCTGGAAACTTATAAGCGCTTACCGGCGCTTGACAGCGCTGGTCCGTTCTACACAAAGGAAGCAGGTTGAAGCAGACCAAGCGAAATGTCGGACTCATCGGACGATGATTTGGTTTTGTTAGAAAATGTGTATTTAAAAATGCGCCCAGCGCTGACCGGCGCGTGTTGAAGCTTGTCGGAACTTGTCGGCACCGTTCAGTGCTTATCGGCGCGCGTTCATATATTTTCCTGCGCGGGTTACCAGCACTGTCAAGCGCCGGTAAGCGCTTATAAGTTTCCAGCTTTCTTTCTGTATACGGCCTAGTGCTTGTTTTTATAAACAGATAGATAGATAGATAAACTATTTATTTATTTAACATTTTAACACTAACAATTGTGTAAATCATACAGAAAATAAAAAGAAAAACAAAATAAGAACTAAAATTAACTTAAACTACAAAAACAACAGAAATACATAATAGGCGGTCTTATCGCTTAGAGTGATTTCTTCCAGACAACCTTTGGGTGGAGAGGGTTTGAATGGAAAAATGGGGTGTAGTTAATATCCTAATATATAAATCCTAGCAAATAATGTTTTTATAAAAATATAGCTAATACGATACCAAAACATACATGAATGCATACAATATATATATATATATATATATATATATATATATATATATATATATATATATATATATATATATATTCAAAGGAGATAATGACATAATACTCACAAATATAATATAGGTAATCAATAAAAAAAATTAAAGCATACACACGGAAGTCAGGCGGAAGATTGCTCCAGATAAAATCGCTTAACTCGCTCTTTGAAAGAGTTCAATGACGGAGCACGACGAATCGACAGCGGCAATGAATTCCACAACCGAACAGCTTGCACCGTAAAAGATTTCGTATAGAAAGAGCTGCTGTGTTCGGGAGTGCTCAACGCAAGATTCTCTGATGACCGAAATGGACGAGATTGAGCGGATGTGTCTATGATTTGTAATACTATGGAAATAAATGAACGAATTTCTGATTTTTTGAACAAAACAGTATCAGTAACACTAAATATTGTACATACACAATTTTTATATTGTTAGGGTTCCGGACCAAAATGGTAAAAAGAAACCCTTATGTGTACTTTGTCTGTCTGTCTGTCACAAATGGATATCTTAAGAACTACTGATGATATCGACTTGAAATTTTAAATGATTGAAGATAACACTTTTCTACTAATATAGCATACCTCTACATGAAAATGTTACAAAATATTGTTATTATGATTCAGATTCAGATATATTTATTCCATTAAGATACATACACAGTACACTTGAAAAGGTCAATTACACATAAAAAACATCAATAGAAATAGAAAAAAAAAAAATTATACATACACATCATGACGCACTATAACATAACTATAAATATAAATTATACATTTCAAATGTAATTAAAATCATCAGCTAATGCTTCGTCAAGATTATAATATGATTTGTATAATAAAAAATGTCTAATCTTAATTCAATTCAATTCAATACGTTTATTTCAGCTTAAAATACATACACAGGTACACAACACAGATACATATTTCAGCCATAGGTAGATTAAATAATTAAATAAAAACATCTTAAACTAATGACATTACGTTCTTCATAAGCGCGTGGCACTATGTGTGCGCGTCCAATGCTTCATGAAAGCGCAGTCCGTGTCCAGCCTTCTAGCTATAAGTTTCAGATAGCTACTGGTACCGCTCCTGATCCGGCGCATCAGGGATGCTGTTCTGTTGCGGATGATTGCGTAAAAGTCATCAACGCGGGACTCTGCAAACATCCCGGACGCGCTACAGAAGCGGGGCAGTCCCAGTAGCACTCTGAATCCATTATTATACTGGACACGCAGGGCATTCCAGCATTTCTGTGTGTAGTTAACCCACAGACTGCACGTATAGAAAGATTGACAGTACGCTCTAAACAAACTTATCTTAACAGCTGTACTGCATCGCGCGAATCTGCGGGCCAACATATTTGCTCTAACTGATAATGCCCTGCGCTCCCTTTCTACATCTAGGTCATCTGAGAGAGTCTCGCAGATCCAGTGGCCCAGATACTTGAACTCAGCTACCTTCTTCAGTTCAGTGCCTGCCAGCGATACTGATGGGACCGTGGAATAGGTCTTTGCTCCAGCTTTGAAAACCATCAGCTCGCTTTTGCTGGCGTTATATCTGAGCCCATGAGCTTCCGCATAACTCTCGCAGATTTTTAACAGCTTCCGGAGGGCACTGATCGATGGGCTCAGCAGCACCATGTCATCGGCGTAACTTATGTTGTTAACTGTAATTCCATCAATTGAGCAGCCTATACCGGTATTGCTGAGCTCACGGACCAGACGATCCATGTACAAGTTAAAAATTCGTGGAGAAGAAATTCCGCCCTGTCTCACACCACATTCCAACCCGTACTCGGTCGATAACGATCCTGCCCATTTTACAATGTTACGCTGATTGCCATACCAATACTTTAAAAGCATTATTAGCTCAGGCGGCAGCCCTGTATTACCGGACAGCTTCGGCCACAGCCTGTCATACGCCACAAGGTCAAAAGCTTTTGATAAATCTAAGAAGCAGGCGTAGACAGGTGTGTTTCTGCTTGTATAGTACCGGACGGTGTGTTTGAGACTCAGTATTGCCGATTCAGTAGACAGTCCGGCCCTAAAGCCGAACTGGGCATCGTGTAAGCTCAAATTATGACTGAGATGCTTATCAATCACACCGTCCAGCACCTTAGCTATTATTGTCGCTAGTGATATAGGCTTAATGCTGAATTCAGCGTTATCTAAATTGTGGACACAATACGGCAACTTATTAAAAAGTTTAACCCCTACAAATAGAAAACTGTTTCCTAGTTTGGCCAGTCTATGAGTCGGAAGACAAATACTATTTTTATTTCGAGTATTATAATTATGGATGTCACATTTCAATTTCAATTTATTCATGTTCGATTTTACATGTGTACATCATTTTTGCATCAGAGCAATTAGGCATCAGATTGCATGGAATAGGGGATCTCAAAATTTGTGACTGAAATTACAAGGTCTTCTGGGGTAACATATTAAAGGTATTTATTAGCACATTTATAAACAGTTTTTATATTTCCTTTAAGCCGTATCGTTTCCGAGTCATTTACAAAAATGTTAAATAAACGACCGTTCCCCACTCCTTATCTCCGAGGTTTGGGGAGATAACCCCGTAAAACTTTTATAGCTAATAATAGTAGTGTATGTTAAGTTTACAGGAAAATTATAGCGAACTCTCTAATATGCATAGATTTTTAGACAAGGGGGGTGAATGGGGGTATTAAAAAAAATTGTGAAGTTTCTAAGTCATGTGGGATATTATATGAAAGGTATTCATTTGCACGTGAATAAACAGTGTTTGCCTTGGGGTGCCGGCAGTAGAATGTTACCCCTCCTCTCTTGCCCGCGGATTCAGTAAGAGCCTGCTAAGGGATACCTCCGGAAGATGGGCAGCAGCGTCTTTCCGTGTATCAACATCCCGTACTGCGCTCGCCAATCCACCTGCCAAGCGTGGTGAGTATGGCAACTACCCCTCATGGAAATCCATGAGAGAGGCCTTTATTCAGTAGTAGATGTTATATGGCTGAAATGATGAAACAGTTGTTAGTTTTGTTTTAAGCCGTACAGTTTTTGACTTATTTACAAAAACGTTAAAAGAAATAACCTTACCTCCGAAGTTTGCAGAGATAAACCCCTGAAACTTTTATTGCTAATAGAAGTGTATGTAAAGATTACAGGAAAATTATAACGTACCCTCTAATTTGCATAGTTTTTTGGAAATCATCAAAAGTGTAAAAAATCTACATAAGTTCAGCAATCAGAGAAGAGATGGCACTGTCAAGGTTCTCCAACAAAATATAAACCGCTTTTATCATATACAAGGTGTAAAGGCGAACTTCGTATCGCACCTACTACAACCATTGCTTACAACTACTTTATAAAACCCTTCCTCGATAAATGAGCTATCTGACACTGAAATAATTTTTCAAATCGGTCTAGTAGTTCCTGAGACTAGCGCGTTCAAGCAAACAAACAAACAATCTCTTCAGATTTATAATACTAAAAATAAAATAAAATAAAATAAGCCTTTATTGCTGTTTAACAATGTTTTCAATTAAATATATTATCTCTGACTATTGGTGTCGCTTCGTAACAACAGCTTGTCTTTCGACAAAGGCCTCCTCTAAAGACTTCCATCTCTCTCTGTCTCTCGCTATTCTCATCCATTCTGGACCAGCAACTCCTCTTAGGTCATCTTCCCATCGTTTCGTTTGTCGTCCTTTACTTCTTTTCCCATCCCTAGGGTACCATTCAGTTATTATTTTAGTCCATTTATCGTTCTTTTCTCTTAACATATGTCCTGCCCATTGCCATTTTAGTCTTTTGCATACTTTTTTCGCGTTTTTAAATTTAGTTACAATTTTTATTTTACTAAGTCTAATTTTGTCCTTTCGTTTGACTCCTATTACACTTCTCTCTATTGAACTTTGGCATACATTTATTTTATTCATCTGCTTTTCTGTTAGTGCCCAAGTTTGGCTACCATACGTTAAACATGGCAAAATGCATGTATTGAATACTTTTCTTTTTTCTCTCATTGGCATTTCTTTGTTTTTCATTATTTCGCTGAGAGACCAAAATCTCTTCCAAGTATTGGCTACCCTTCTGTCGATTTCTTTATGCATAGTATCACTTACGGCTATTAACTGTCCTAGATATACATATTCTTCGACGTATTCTATTACCTCTGTATTTACCGTGATACTATACGACTTTGTAGCATTTGTCATAATTTTTGTCTTAGCCGTGTTCATTGAGAGTCCTGCTTTCGTGCTTTGGTCAGACAAATGTTGAAGCATTTGCTCGAGATTTCTTGGGCACTCGGAAAATAGAATCAAATCATCAGCAAATCGTAAATGATTTAGGTTTTCGCCATTTATGTTTAGTCCATCTTTGTGCCATTCCAATTTCCTGAATATTATCTCCAAAGCAGCTGAAAACAACTTTGGTGAAATAGGGTCACCTTGCCGGACACCTCTCTCAATAGAAAATTCCTCTCCCATTGTTTCCAGTCTGACTTGGGCTGTGCTTTTCGAATATATATTCTTTAATATTTGTATATACTTTCCTTGTATTCCCTGCGTATGTAGTGCTTTCCAGATGTATTCGTGCTCTAATGAGTCGAAGGCTTTATTATAATCAACGAATCCCAGATAGTAGGTTTTATTGTATTCCTTGTATTTCTGCAAGATTTGTCTTAGAACATGAATGTGATCTATGGTTGAGTATTTACTTCGAAAACCCGCCTGTTCTTTCGGTTGGTTTTCGTCAAGTGCAGTCGTGATTCGTGATAAAATGATTTTAGAAAATACTTTATAGATGTTGGACATCAGGCTGATTGGACGATAGTTTCCTATTTCCCCTTTATCTCCTTTCTTATGCAGCAATACAATTGTTGATTTAGTCCAGTCAGCAGGGATATTTTCAGTCTCTATAATGTCGTTAAATAATTCTGTTAATATAGGAGCGATCACCGGTGCAGTAGATTTTAGTAGTTCATTTGTTATTTGATCAGTTCCAGGTGTCTTGTCTCTCTTTTGTGTACTTATTGCTCTTATCGTTTCATCCGTTAATATTTTTGGTATTGGCTCCGAATCTATTGTGCTTCTTTCTTCTATATCTTCTTTTGGGTTCTTGCTCTGATAGAGGTTGCGATAGTAGTCTGTAGCTATCTTTAGCATTTCTGGTCTTTTACTTGTATAGTTCCCGTTTGTAGTTTTTATCTTGAGCATCCAATCTTTTTTTACGTTTAATTCCTTAATAGCCTTTTTTATTCCACCGGTTCTTTCGATATGTTTTTTCAGTGTATATTGTCTTCTTACTTTTTTATCCTTTCTTATATTTTCGCTTATCATTTTACTGAGTTCTGATATTTTAGGACGATTAAGTTTGTTGTCTCTCATTTGTAATAGTTCTTTTCTTTCTTGGAGCAGCTGTTGTGTTTCATAAGATATTATATTTTTGCTCTCTGTGTTTACTTTTTTAGTTTCTGTTTTTAAAAGTTTTATAATATTATCATACTTTGTTTGAAATGGTACGGATTTTTCTTTATTCTTTCCTATTAATGCATGTAAGTTAATCATGAGATGGTCGCTATTTCCGGTGCATACAATGGCTGAACTGTCATTTTGAAATCTTCTCTTTCTTTTTATAGGTGCGCCTGTTAATTTCGCGCGGACCATTTTATGGTCTGAATTAAAGTTCAGATTGTGTATGACTGATATATCTTGAATTATTTTATCATTGTTAGACATAATAAAGTCTATTTCGTTCTTACAAAGTCCGTTAGGGGAAATCCATGTCCACTTCTTCGTTTTTCTTTTTTTGTAAAAACTATTAAGTATCCTTAGTTTATTTTCCAAAGCAAAGGTGACTAATCTGGACCCGTTTTTAGTTCTTTTACCGTGACCAAATTTTCCTACTGTGTATTCTTCTCCACTATTGCTCCTAATTCCTATCTGTCCATTAAAATCGCCCATGACAATGAGATTTTTGTGACTGTTTTGAACAGTTGTTTGTAGATCTTCATAGAACTTTTCAATTTTTGCTACATCTGCACTCTTAGCTGATTCGGTAGGTGAGTATGCTTGAATGATAGACCATTTTTCCTCTTTATCAAAGGGCAAAGTTATGTTCAGGATTGTTATTCTTTCGGAAATTCCTTTTATTTCTTCTATTCTATGTGCAAGTCTCTTTTTTATTAAAAATCCAACTCCAAACAGTCCTGGTGTCTCACCTTTATAATGTAAGATGTAGTTTCCGTAGTCTTCTATCCCTTCTCCTAGTCTTCTCATCTCGCTAACTCCTATTATATCCCATTTGATCTGTTCTATGGCTAGTTCGAGTTCGAGACGTTTTTCGATTGTTCTTAATGATCTCACGTTAAAAGTAGCTATGTGTATATCCGAGGTATGTTTAGTATGTTTGACTATCTTTAGAGGGTCTTGGTCCTTTTCCCCCACGATGACCAATCGGCTTGGGGAAGGGTGTTCTGTTTCTGTTTTCCTATTATTATTATTTGGTTGTTGTTTTCGGTCGCCGGGTTTTAGTTGCTATTGTTTCTCTATATTTTCACTGCATGAAAGAGAGTTTGATCTAACCCTCATCATATCGAATGCATTTATTCTGTTGCCTTTAGATTGAGTTAAAGTCTGTTGTTTCCTTGGTTGTAAATCGCTTTGCGGGGAAGTAGATATGAGTCTCTTCCTATTATTATCCATTGTGTTTGTTTTTTCTTTTACAATAAGTTTATCATATTTTATGTAGGCCTTTGTTCCTTTCTTCTTTTAACTTAGGCAGTAGTGCCTTCCTCTTTTCTAAAATTTCTTTTGAGTAGTCTTCCGTAATATACAACTCTTTGAATTTCTTTTTGTTTTCCATGACTTCATTCTTTTTCCATCCGCTTACTAAGGAAAGGAGTGTAGGCCTCGGTTTCCCGTCCTTAATTGTCTTTCCAATGCGATGGATTTTATTTACTTCCCAGTCTTCCAAAGATATTTTCAATTCATCCAAAAAACACTTTTTTACATTTTTAAGCAGCTCCGACGTAGTCTTCTCCTCCTCCTTAAATCCGTGAATTATTATATTATTTCTTCTTTTATCTCTCTCCAGATATTCCACTTTATTTTCTAGGTTTTCCACTTTAATTTTCAACTTTCGATTTTCTTCCAATATAGGTTTAAATTTTTCTTCCATTTTATCCATGATTGTATTAGTTAATTCCACTGTTTGATTCTGCATTTCAATTTTCATATTATTAAACAAAAGTTGAAATTGGTCTTCCATTTTGTTTTACATTATTATTATTTTTCCTTTACGTGTGGATTAAAGTACTGGAACGTAATTTTTCTGACGAGATTTAGTTCTGTCGCTGGCAACACTTGGGTGACTGACACTGACAGTTATTTGAGTTATTGGGCTGACGCAAGTCTGACGTTAGCATTGACCACCTTCTGTTAGTGGTACTCAACAAACAGCCGTAATAAGGAAGAAGAAGAAGAAGCCTTCTGTTTAGCTGTTAGGATGATGACAATTTCTAACCTCAAATTTTCCGTGGATTTTGTTTCCTCCGATTTTCCGTAGAATCCAAAATATTTGCGGTGGTTATTATCACAAACACTCACTCCCGCGTAGTTTTTTCCTTTAGGTGTACTATGATTGTGGAAAATATGGATTAGAATAATTAAAAGTTATTTTTTTCCGGAGCGATGACACTGATATGTTTACAGTACGAGTACCGGACGACGAAAAAAGATTTATAATACTACCTCTATATAAATATCGCACCCCTAGAACAAGACAGCGCTAAGTCGAAAAACTACTTTGTTCAGAATCAACGAAAAACCGTTATCTGCTTTTGTATCGAAGTTATTGACAAAATCTTGAGTGTTTCATGTAACGTATCTAATGTAAATCAATATTATATTGTTTATTTCCCTTAAGAAACGTCGAGCAAACGATTATATGCATTTTTCGTTTTAAATCTCTATTGTATAATTATCTCATGAAATAAAAATTAACTATTTTGAGATACATCCTTCTTGTTGAATGATTCTGATATAGTGCTCTATTATTTTACCATCTATTGGTTAAGTGTAAATAAATAATAAGGGCGTATTTGATCTGTTATCAGGAATTTTACTGTTGTTAGTAAAATAAAAGACAAAAAACTACGAAAATCAGCACCTTTATTAAAGTTTGTTTAAGAATCAAAAGTTTAATAATCAACCTCATCATTCAAGAACTGTAGTTTGGTTTTGGCCATAGTGATTATTATAACATGAAACAACACAGGCAGGCACGAAATAATAAAAACAATCTAGAAAAATTAAAGCAAAGTTAACACAAATAAAGAAGATGGGAAGGAAATACTAAGTTTCACCGTACGATAAGTATTTACTACATACTACTGACTGTGTACAATGTTATACTGTTAGGTAAAAAATGCTTTACAATCTTTACTATCTTGGTAACCTACGATAATCTTATTATTTTTATTTAAATGTTAAATTAAACAATAAAATATTAATTGACTTAAATATCATAGAATCTACCAGGTAGGTACTAATCAAGGTAAAACGTCTTTAAATCTGTATCTAAGATGACACTTAAAACTTAGTTATAACTTTTTATTCAGTTCTGTGTTAACTTCTTAGGTATCCGTCTTTATAGGTAATATGTCTTTTATAATGAATGACATATTATAAAACAATCATAATAATCACAATATTATAAAGATCAACAAGTACATTCTTATTAAAATATGAGGTATAAAATGTAGAAAAACCTTGATCTTTGTAGCGCCTTGTACGATTTCGGACGCACACCACATCGCCACAAGGTGGATCTGACGTTCAGCGATCTGTTTTGAGGGGTTTGATACAGAAACATACGCCTTACTTGTATTCCGCAATCGCTTAGCAATGTTGGATTTCCAGCCGCTAGGATTTTGTTTCTTCTTTTTTTTTTAGCTGCGGATCGTTGGTGGTCTCGGTGACACTTGCAACAAAAGGTTGTGTCTTTATGGCAGGATTGAGTTAAAATGGTGTTGCTGGGTGAGCTGCTGCTGCTACTGGAGCTTGATGATAATGAACTCGACTAAGGAGCTCGAGCAGGAAGTAGTAGAAATTCTTCTAGTGACTACAGGAGGCCGAGTTTTTTGTTTAGCAGAGAGACAGAAAGTGGGATCTGTATCTGAATCGTCTATGAAATCACTTTTATCTCTTGGACCAGCTAATGTACCAACCGGTATTTCTGTTACCTTTCTATTTTCTGACGAAAGATTTTATGATTCTGCAACGACTAATGCTTCAACCGCTGGTGATGAAATGACTGATGCCGCCACACTGGAAAGTTCAGAATCATTTTCCATATAAATTTCTTGGACAGTTAACTCGTCCTCTATTATGGTTGCTCCAATTGCCTTTTCGAGCATCAGCAGGCCGCGACCCTTCATTATCTGCCATAAAATAAGTGAAATCTAAATTAATTCAAAAACAGAGCATTATCTCAAAACATGTTTTATTTTATCCTATTACAATAAGAAAAATACTGCTTAAAAATACTTTTCTTTTAATATACAACTATAGTAAGAATTCAAAGTACTCAGAATTCATTTTTAATAATTTTTGAATAAACTATGGTACATTTTAAATGTGCCATCAATAGGGCGTTATCTAATATATTTTCACCTATTTCAAACAATAGGGAACTATTTTGGAATAATAAAAAAAAACTAACATACCTTCGTCAATAAAACTGCCATATTTTGGAATACTGTTAAAACGCCAACCAGGAAAATTCTCCAACACGGGATTATCACTAAATAACTCGCAGAAAATGTCTGAATAACTTCAAAAACACTAGATTATTCCGAAATAATTTGGCTTTGCGTAAGCGCAATACGATTTGTTTTGATGGCGGCCTTGTTGCAACTAGACATAAATTCGTGTTCGTGGTATGACCTTTGACTCATCAATTCACTAAGAGCGACGTACAGTGCCATCTCTTGAGCGTCTGTGCGAATATAAATAAGCCTGTTTTAGCGGTATACGCGTTAAAACTTCGCGGATTCAAATATACAATAAAGTCGATTTTGAGATTTTTCGAGATAATTCCGTCTTGTTCTAGGTGTGCGATATATAGATTATATTTTATGGTGGCACGGAACCCTTGGTGCGCGAGTCCGACTCGCTCTTGCCCGGGTTTATTTTTATATCATAAAAGTATGTTTCTAGCTTAAACTATTATATTGTGGTTGCGATATTTTGAGATTGGTTTATTATCCGTTCTATAAAACCATGACAAAATGAGTTATTGATCAGATGATTGGAATATCATGCCGGAAACCGCAGGCTGATTACGTATCTCGCGACAGGTTTGGAACAGGCATATACATATCTCGCAACCATCGCTGTCAAACGTAATTTTTTTGCTTTTAGAATTATACTACAAAATTGAATATTGACAGCATTGATCGCGAGGTATTACGCTTGTTGCAAACCTGTCGTGCGATATGCAGTCACCCCGGAGTACCGAAAGCCAAATAATCGAAAAAGCTGTTTAGAAAATTGACTGAGAATGTTATTGTTTCCCATCGAGCACATATCCAATATAGGGGAAATAATGTCATAAGAATTCCGAAACACATAAGTGCTTTGCACTAATGTAATGACAACTGTCTCTCGCCTTCGACAGTACAGCGCCAACAGCCGACCTGTGTACTTTTCCGTACAATTTTTTCAAGTATGAGTTACTTCAATAACCGTGAAAGTATTGACTGTCGGCCAGCCGTGTTGGCCGAGTGGTATGTACCCCCGACTTTCAATCCGAAGGTCGTGGGTTCGATACCGGCCGTGCACCAATGGATTTTTCTTTCTTGAAAAATGTATGTGCACACTTAGCACGAGCTTTAACGGTGAAGGAAACATCGTGAGGAAACCCGCGGCTTAGTTAGCTTCAGACGTATTGACCTGTTCTTTCCTCTGAATAATAGCTGACTAAGCTGAGAGGATGGTATAGGTGCTGGGCAAGCCTAATCCATCTTACAATGTCCCAGGCACTGCAGCGTCCCGTACAGCATGATTACCAGTTGCTGACGCTGTATAAATCATCTATAATAGATGCAAAGGCCTTACTTTTATTGACTGTCGGTAGACCTGAGCGGAGGAAGTGCGGAGTGAAGATGACAAGAAGAACCATAACCAGGTCTGGTTTACCTCGTTAGCAGATAACAGAGCCAAGAGGCATGATAAATAAATAAATAATGCTGTACAATGCACGTATCTTTATCTAGCCCCAAGCTAAGCAGACCTTGTTTAATGGCTTTTATATGACTGATATACTTAAAACATTGTACTACATAGATAGATATTTATTATTATTATTATTTATATATATAAAATACAAAGTCCTGACTGACTCACTGACTGACTGACTGATATAACAACCCACAGCCTAAACCACTGGACCTAAAGACTTGAAATCTGGTACACATATACCCTGAGAGGTGCACTAAGAAGGGATTTTTCGAAATTCTCACGGGATAGGGAATAAATGGGATTTATATTTTCGAGTGGCTCTGCGTGAAAAAGGGGATTTTACGTTTGATGACTTCCACGCGGATGAAGTCGCGGGCAAAAGCTAGTTAAATATAGAAAAACATCCAGAACAACCTAAAAAAATATCTGCAGATCGTACAAATATTTATCCCGGGGCGGGAATCGAACTCGCAACCTCTTGCGTGGCAGGCGTAATTCGCCTGCTGCGCCACAGAGGTCGTCAATAGTACAGAAATAATGCCAGCATATCAGATCAGCGGATCGCTCAGCCGTTCTGTTCTAATTGCGGACGTGCTGTCCGCTCTCATATTCATCCCATCAATCAGTCACTTATTTATATGATTGATTGATTCTGGAATGGATGCTGTACAGAACGCCGCAGTACTTGGACGTAGAAAGATGGATTGGGCTTGCCTATCCTCCCAACTTAGTCGGCTATTAGTCAGAGTCTGAAACTATCTAAGCCGCGGGTTTCCTCACGATGTTTTTCTTCACCGTTAAAGCACGTGTTAAATGGGAACATACATTTCACAAGTAAAATCTGTTGGTGCACGGCCGGTATCGAGCCCACGACCATCGGATCGAAAGTCGGGGTATATACTGCCCGGTAATGCAACTCCATATTTATTAATAAAATGCAATGAAAATATTTAGTTATAATTTCGCTTATGCGGATTAGCATAAGCGGAATTAAAACTAAATATTTTCGTTGCATTTTATTGTCATGGATTTCCGCAAAGTAACGCCTGATTCTATTAATTATTTCCATATTTATTGGAAGAACATGTGTATAAAATAGGGTTTTATTTATATAATCAATATGTTTTACCACTTTTAAGTTGGCATGCAATTTTTTTTTTATTTTTAGTTTTTAAAATACCATCATACCATTTTTAAAATATCATCAATATATGAAGTATAAGGACCAGTCCTGCCGCAACCATGTTCAGGTGCAATCCGGTCGAAACGTCAGGGAATATAATAATAAAAAAGGTACGCGATAAAATCCTGTATTTTAAAAGCGAATAATATGTACACAAATCTTTGAAAAGTTTAACGAATATTTTTTTTTTCATTCTGATCACAAGGATACGTAAAATTGTAATTACTTTCTATAGGTTGTGATAAACAAAGATGCTTATCTTTTGAATGAAACAATGATTACTGAACAGCTCACAGCTCATATAAAATTCTTTAACTTACATAACAAAATAATGTTACTTTGGAAAATAACGTTAATAAAACGCTGTTCCTATTCCATGCAAAATTAATCCAATTTTGGATAATTTACCTGTTTCATTTGGCAATTTCACGGGCGGTACTCGAGAGGTTCTCTTAAGTAAATAAGTGTATCATCTTCAACTTTTCAGCTTTTACTTTTAACTTTTAAGATGATTTTAACTCATCTAAGTGGCTAAGCTAAAATTAAAATAAACATACCTAAAAGAGGTCTTGCTGAAATCGAAATCAAAATTATTCACTTTAGTTTCTTCGTCCGAGTCATGTAATTATAATTACATGACTCGGCCACCGAGGGTTCTGTAGGTATGCAGGAACATAATAAATGTAGTAAAAGTTTTAAAAATACACAAAAAGATTCGGTCACCCATCCAATTTATATCGTTCATAAATTGGATTAACCTGGATGATTGATTAAGGTTAACCTAGATGATTGATTGCGTATATTTTAGGGACGTTTTTTTATGATTCCATTGCGAATATATAGTTTTTGGATAAGTCTCTAAATCTACAGTATGGGACGATATATCTTATCTTTCGATCTTTTTTTCAGGTTAGCTTAGAATATTGATTATTTCACAGTGTCAAGAAGCTGTAGATTTGAGTAAAATATGATTTTAATTTCAACTCGATATCACTAGACGTTCTCCAGATAAAGGGTCTTCCTATGGCTAATAGTCCTACGGCTGTATTGTTGTGATGATTTCTGAGCACTAGCCTGCAGCAGTAACCTAATCTTCAGGACTCTGGGTGCCTGTGTGTGTTTATAAAGCACAATACATACAACTTGTACAAACAATACCTTTTCCGTTCCGCCGAACAACCGCAGTCGGGTATATAAGACCCCAAACACGACAACTACAAAGCCTACATTAAGAATACCGCAATGTACATATTTATAACTAGCTTCCTGCGGATTTACTCACGCGGGAAATTAAACATGTAAATTAACAAACGTTTAGTTATGCCGTGGTGTGCCGGCAGTAGAATGTTGCCCGTAAATGCAGTATCGAAAATCGTAGGGGCGACTAGTACGTTTGTAAATTTTTTCATTAAGTATTTTAAAGCACTACAATTTAATGAAAGAGTCGATCTGATGATAGAGTCGTAAGAGAGTCGAGGGATTTAAAGACGGTTTTTTTTGCTTAAAAATATTTTCATATCCATGAATTACTCGCTCACTCGCACCTTACTATATGAAGAATATATTAATCCTGTACTTTGTTTGCAGAACAACAGTGAGGCAGGCGCTCGAGCAGGCATTACGGGAGACGTAATAGATGGTCTCGTCGCAGCTGGCGATACCGCGACTACTGCACAATAACTATGGTACATCCATTGTGCACTGGGGCTCTGACACAAGCGATACTAAGAACAATTTGTTACGATGAAAATGTAATTTTATTTTACTGTCCTGCTGCTGAGCAAAGCCGTACCGCGGGTTTCCTCACGATGTTTCCTTCACCGTTAAGCACGTGTTAAATGTGAACTTACACTTTTCAAGAAAGAAAAATCCATTGGTTCACGGCCCGGTATCGAACTCACGACCTTCGGATTGAAAGTCGGGGGTACATACTATTCGGCCAACACGGCTTATTGTTATTATAGTGGCAACAGAAATACATGTGAAAATTTCTCTCATAGTATCTCTCATTCACCAGCAAAGTGTATCGTGCTGGTGAATGAGACGTCTCCACTTTTTTTAAAATGAGCGTCGCTAGGATCTTAATAGGAAGCGCGTTGAGCTGAAGGACCAGCTGACATCCGGTACTTTTATGTCAACGGAGTATTAACAGAACTAACGTGTCCAATGTACTCCGTACCTTCTCTCATAACATTGGATACGCAACTCGTCTAAGACAGGCAAAGGTGTTACCCGTTTTCTACCCCGTGAAAGGGACATATCTTACATTCAAAATCATGTTATTGCGGTAGCTCTGTTAATAGGCCCTTGTTGTAGAAAATCGCGAAAAGTAGAAGGAAATGAGGAAGACCTCCCCCCTGCAGTAGTAATACTACACGCTCCTAAAAATAATTGGTCATATCAGGTCTTCAGTTTTTCTTTAAAACCAATCCTTTAGTATGGTACCGCTAACAGCTTTGATTATTCACTATCAACATTTACTGTACAGGTAAATTGTAACGTGTAAGTGTAAAGGTACTGTAAATTGAACACTCGCTCAAATCGTGGCTCTACATAAATATAGCATAACAGCTTTGTATTACGGATGCTATCACAATACCAATCCGGCAATGATGGGCGTATACACCCGCTGCTTTTATGGCCCATCTATTTAAATG
The DNA here is from genome assembly GCA_963082625.1 of Pasiphila rectangulata. Taxonomy (NCBI): domain Eukaryota; kingdom Metazoa; phylum Arthropoda; class Insecta; order Lepidoptera; family Geometridae; genus Pasiphila; species Pasiphila rectangulata. Next base: position 24,185,645 of record OY720237.1, on the reverse strand, counting down.
TACACTATTACAATCACTGCGTTCTTGCTCGCTGCGGGAATGAGTGCACATATTGTATAGAATACCGTTAAAGAGGCATATTATTAGGTTTCCTGTCTTGGAGACACAGGTTTTCTGTTTTGCCTCAGACATTTTATATCCCTAATTAGCTGTCCCGGCGAACTTCGTAGCGCACCTACCTTAACCACTGCTTACAACTTACCCTACAACTACCCTACGATTACCCTAAAACTACCCTACAACTTCTATAAAACTACCCTACAACTACCCTACAACTACCCTTTAACTACCCTACAACTACCCTACAACTTCCCCACAACTACCGGACAACTACGCTACAACTAACGCTGAAACATGTGTTTTAATAATTTTATTACTATATAATACACTATATAGTACTTTAGTTCTATATAATAGATAACTACTTATAAAATACTTCTTATATTATAAGTGAAATTTCGAGTGAATCAAGTGAAAAAAAATATTCCTCCACAAATTTTCATTCCCTATATTTTCACTTAGGGGATGATTTATAAGAAATTCTGATGCACAGGTTTATAAAGTTTTAAATTCTTATATTATAATTATGCAATAATATTAATTCTAATATTATATCCCTTCTGATTTAATTTACATTTATAAGGCTTCATTGTTTAATTACACAACCCTAAAAACATACACCAACTTTAAATAATAGGTTTAAGGGTAACTACGGAACCCTTACACAGCCCGACACACACTAATTTATTTTTAGGGGGCGAAGCCCCCTAATATGCATATCGCTGACTGTCAGTCTGTCTGTCTGTCTGTGCATGAGACGATTACAACCGAACGCGTTTACCGATTTACATGTAACCTTTTTTTCAGAACCGTCTTAATGAGAGAAGGAAACTGATTGATTTTGGTGGCCCTAAGGTCACAGGGACCGGAGTTATTATGACCTCAAAAGGTCACCAAAAAATAAAAGTCTTCAAATGGCCGAAAGCGTCCAAAAACCCAAAAATGCCAAATTTGACCTTTGGTAACCTTTTGAGGCCTGCTCCCCCTTTTCTGGTACCTCCGTACCAATGCTTGTTATCTTTATTCGCTATACTCATGGCCTGTCAAGCGGTCGAGCGCAACATCAGAGTCAACGCGGCAGTAAGTAGCCTAATGAGCCGACCTGTTTACGCGCACATCATTCGCTTAGGGCCATCGCTGAAATACCTAGGCTGGGCTAGTCCAGTAATTTAGTTAGTGATTCCTGTTCAATATACACTGGCCGTGCCGGCAGTAATATTACTAGATAGATAGATGAAACGTTTATTTACGACTGCAGACACACATACAAGAAACAAAAGCTGAGTACAACACTCCTCTCATGCTCGTGAAGAATGAAGAAGAAAAGCGAATTCCTCTTATTCGCTTTTTATCACATAAATTGTGTAAAGACGTTATAAGTAGACATTAAACTTTTATGGAAAATGTTAATTTTATTCTTTTTAGTACGTTTAAATAACAGCTTGTTTAATGAAAAGTTTTTTTACTTCTAATTTTTTTTTATGGTACAATAAAGTATGTCTGAAGTTGACTTAGCCACGAGATTATTTTCATGGACAAGCCTAATTTTATTCTAACAATGTCCCAGACACTACAGAGTCCTATCCATTGGTAGATTGTAATGCATGGGCAAGAGAGGAGAGGCAACATTCTACTGCTGGCACTGCACAGCACACTCTAACTGCAATGTAATGTAATTCTGTTTTTCGTTGGATTTGCTTCATGCTACTAATATTATAAACGCGAAAGTATGTAATATTGTTACTCTTTCACGCAAAAACTAGCCTACGGATTGAGCTGAAATTTTGCACATATACATACATATGTTAACTAGGATTAAAACATAGGCTACATGTAGTCCGGGTACAACGCATGCGAAGCGACGGGCATAAGCAAGTTGATAAATGAATCACATCACTGCCGTAGTCACGTCGCTGACAGGCGATGCCTTTGAGCAATGGTGTGAAATGGGAACAATGGGAGAATCGAACGCGACAGGGTGATACTCGATCAGTTTGTTTTACCCTGTATCCGATTCGTCGCCATTGTTTTCAATACAAGGTAGCTACGAAAGATGCGGAGGAATGCTTTTTGTGAGCGCCGATGGAAACGAGGCGCCTGTTCATTTGCCGCGGCGCTGGAAGGGTGTCTCCGTGTGAAATGGAAATTTAATTTTCGTTGTTTCCGGTTTGTTCGCTTGTAAGTGCGCGGAAATTTGCTCCGTGATGCTTTATTCAAGTTATTCTGTACCTAAATTGGTACTAAACAAGTGGCATTTTCGGCAAAATATTATTTTAAGGTAATGAAAAAACAACAAATATTTTACGATTCTGGTGGGATTCGAACCCACGACCGTCAAGTCAATCTTTGACGCTTCCTAAATTCGGACTTTGGCACTAAGCCACGGAACCCGTGTTGACCCCGGGTGATATCGGTTGAGCACCAATGTCCTTGAAACGTCCTACCTAAGTCTGGTTAAACACCTATAAAAAATACATAATATATTAACTTTATTTTTGCTACAGCATTATTGCAATACCATTTAATAACGTCTTAGTGAAAATTTATGGATCGATTTAGAAAAACCTTTAGTATCGTACAGTAATAAAGTTTTAACGATAGAAGAGTAGCTATTAATATTTATAAACATGTAATCTAAAGTAAGCGGCAAAAGAAATCGTAAGCAGAAACTGATCGCTGTGGGATGGTTTTCAGAACTTTGTCAATTTTGTCGGGAATAAAAATATATATTTGATGCTTGACAAAGTCGAAGTTCAAACGACGATTTCAATTCACAGTTTGGACAAGATCCGTTTGCTATACTTCCAATAAGTTACGCTTATCTGAGCGTAAATGTTTATCAACTAGTTTTAAAAATTAAAAAAAAATACCCCTGTCACTTTACCTAGTTTCGGAGGTCACCTAAATTGTTTCTGTAATTGCAATCTACACATCATGCCCTTTCATTTGACACCACACTTGGGCATATTTGAAAACATTCGATTGTTCATCAATTCCTTTAACTAATAAATGGTATCATAAATGGCTCGACCGATGTATATAAAACTACCTTCAACGATGTAAGAAATAATAAAAAACGCCGGAAAACCTGCTTTTATATAAAAAACTGCATGCAAATCACTCCAATTGTTTAAGAGCTATGGTGTCCCAGTCAGACACACAGACGCACACACATAGCGGTCAAAACTATAACACCCCTATTTTTGTCGGGGGTTATAAATAGACCATCATCATTTCAGCTGTTAATATCCACTTCTGAACATAGGCCTCCCTCATGGATCTCCAAGAGGGGTAGTTGCTATACTCACCACGCTTGGCAGGCGGGTTGGTGAGCGCAGTACGGGTTGTCGATACGCGGAAAGACACTGCTTCCAGAGAGGTATCTTTTATCAGACTCTTACTGCATCCACGTGCATGAGAGGAAGAGCAACATTCTACTGTTGGCTCCCCACGGCAAAAATAGACCATAATAAACCAATTTAACAGTGAAAATGGCACTTGAGCTCGGATCTCGATCAACCTTGTCGGCAGATCGAGCGGCCGCGGCTTGAGCACGGTCGCCCTCGAGCGGGGCTGTGCGCGCGCCCTCGCACATTGCTTCTTCTCGAACTAGCTTTTATTTTTTAAATTCCTTTATATGTGTTGGGTATAGGTGTTTATTGAAAGACGGCTGATAGCTCACTGGTTTATTCAAACAACATGGCGGGGCAACCGCAACAATATCTATATCTATGTATGCATACATAACACTTTTCCCCCCCTCATAAAAAAAGAACGACCCAAAACTAACAAATATATAGGTCGAGTAGGTAGGTACTTAGGTTCATACATGATTTAAAAGAAAGGCCTATAATTAACGGGCGGTCTATTTCTACGAGGACGGTCAGGCTGTGGCGTGGGGGATTCATCTTGAGCGTCAGCGAATTCTGTCTGTGCTGGGGTGCTGAACACCATACTCTCGCTCGTTGCGGAGGAGTTGCTAGGCGTGCCTGGTGAACATCCTTCCTGCGATAACAATTCCGCTTGGACTGGTGACTCTAAATTTCCATCTAGCGTTCTGTCAGATCCAATATCTTCGTTGTCCGAAATGACGTCTGTAACCGTGTCGCTTGTCGAATGTGATGAAGTCTCCGCAGGTAATGAAGAACGTGGTGAAACGCTTACAGAATCACTGCCCACATACTCGATCTCCTGAGGTACTGTGACATCCCACGTGTGAGCTGAGCCTCCAGACATTTCAACATCAACTTTTAAGGATTGTATCTGATTCTTATGTCTCACTATTATTTTCTTCTCTTCAGATGTCCGAATCTGGTACATGACTTTTCCTAGTTTTTTAGTAATTTGCCCTTTAGACCACGAAAACTTTTTTTTTCCACTTGTGAACAGTTTAAACCATACAAAATCACCAACGTCAAAATCTCTTTGTATTATACCTCCATAATTTTTAACCTGTGAGCACTGTTTACGAGCAATTAATGTAGCTAACTCGGATGACGAGGCGTCGGCGGGCTTGGGTGACAACAAGTCTAATCGACAACGCAGCTTTCGACCGAATACTATTTGAGCTGGAGAGGTCTCGGTAGTACTGTTGTTGGAATTACGATAATCAAACAAATATTTACATAAACGGTTTTCGAAATCTAATTTGCTGCCAGAAAGCAATATAGAATTTATACCTTTCTTTACGATTTTAACAAACGATTCCGCTTGTCCATTACTCATGGCATGGTACACAGGTGAAAATAAATGATTGATACCATTAATTTTTTTAAACTTTCGCGATCACGACACATTATTAACACATATTTAAACGGGTATTTATCGCGCTATTTACCTTTATTATTGCCCGACGTTTCCACCATTAATTTTGCAAAAACTACTGAACTCTTGTGAAGCAAAAGAAGTTCCGTTGTCACTGACTATAACGTTTGGCATACCAAACCTAGACATAAAGTCGCATAATTTATTGATCACAGCCTTAGTTGTAATATTGTTATTCATCACGTAACATTCAACCCATTTTGAGTATGCATCCACAATCACCAAAAACATTTTGTTACATATAGGACCTAAAAAATCCAAATGAATCCTAAAGAAGGCCTGCGGGGGGTGTGGCCATGGTGCGAGCGGTGTGCGCGGAGGTGTAGGGCGTAACTGCGCACAAATTTCGCAAGCACCAACTAATTTTTCCAATTCCCCGTCTATGCCTGGAAACCAAAACCGAGCCCTAGCCTCAGCCTTCATTTTAACTATGCCAAAATGAGAACTGTGCAGTTCAGTGAGTATTTTATCACGCAGATTATTAGGAATTATCACTTTGTGTCCTCTCAATAATATGCCATTTTCAAACGATAATTGTAACCTACATAAAAAATATGGCTTAAGCAAAACATCTGATACTTTTCGCGGCCAACCTACCTGAACGTAATTACTCACAATCTTTAAAACAGAATCTTTTTGTGTTTCATTAACCAATTCCTGTGCCGTGACAGGTAAACAACCATCAACAACAAAATGAACATAAGCTGTCGTATCCGTGCACACTGTGGACGCACCCGATAAGCTACTAGCACTGCATTGTTCCGAGATTGCACGCGATAAGAAGTCAGCTGTATTTGATGCACTATTAATATATTCTATGACGTAATTATACGCACTTAAAAATATAGCATAGCGTTGTAAACGATTAGCGGAAACCTCCGGAATGCCACGAGTATAACCGAATATGATGGTTAGCGGTTTATGGTCTGTACGTAAAGTAAATGGCTGAGATCTGCCGTACAGATACTGGTGATACTTTCTCACACCAAAAATTATTGCTGTAGCTTCCTTTTGTATCTGAGAGTATTTCTTCTCAGCAATAGTTAGTGAGCGTGACGCATATGAGACTGGGCGTTCTACACCATCTGTACCTATTTGGGACAAAATTGCACCTAGCCCCACCGGGGACGCATCCACAGTCAAAATAATTTTAGCATTAAAGTCGAAATGTGCTAGAACCTTTTCAGAAGCCAACATGTTTTTTATGCTTTTGAAAGCATTGTTCTGTTCACTGCCCCAGAGCCACTTTGTATTCTTTTTTAAGAGATCATGTAGTGGATTTAAAACGGAAGAGGCATTAGGAGTAAAGTTTCTATAATAATTTATCATACCTAAAAAGGACTGTAACTCACTCACATTCTTGGGAACAGCTGCTTGCAAAATGGCATCGACCTTTAATGGATTCTTTCTAACTCCATCTTTGTCAATGATATAACCTAAATACGAAATTTCCTTTTGAAAGAAAACACATTTTTCTTTTTTCAAAGTCAACCCAGCTCCCTCCAAACGTTCTAAAACCTTTTTTAATCGAATTAAGTGCTGATTTCTATCTTTACCTGTAATACAAACATCATCCTGGAATACTAATACTCCATCAAGGTCCCCCACTATTGACTCGATAACCCTTTGAAAAATAGAAGGGGCACTAGCTAAACCAAATACTAAACGAGCATACGTAAAAAGGCCCCGTGGAGTGTTTATGCATGTTATGTATTGGGAGTTTTCATGAATTTTCAGCTGGTTATAAGCCATGGATAAATCAAGTTTAGTAAATTCTTCTCCTCCGTGCAACTTTGTGAACAGTTCACTAGCTGTCGGAAGGGGGTACTTCTCCACATGAAGCTGCTTGTTGATGGAAACCGAGTAGTCAGCGCAGATACGCACACTACCATCTCGCTTAAGTACTGGCACTATAGGCGAAGCATACTCTGAATAAGTAACCGGTTTTAAAATTCCTAATGTTACTAATCTATCTAACTCTTTGTTTACCCTATCTCTGAGAGCAAACGGCACAGGACGCGACTTAAAAAATATTGCTTTTGCGTCGGGTTTTAAAGGTAATTTGATCTCGAACTTAGTAAAACAGCCTAAATCATCAGAAAATACTTTAGGATAAGCCTTAACTAAATTTTCTAAAATACCGGCCTTGTTATTTACCGACTCACAGTAACCGATAGTAGATACAAGGCGTAATTCAAACGCACGCATAAAATCTCGACCTAGTAAAGGCGGGCCCCCGTGTTGTATTACGTAAACAGGTAGTTTGACCGTACGTCGCAAATATGATATCTCTAACATCATATACCCTGTTACGGACATTTGCGTACTAGTATACGTAAGCAAATTTTTCATAGGCGGTGACAACGGAACATGTGCAAATTTACTTTTGTAAAGGATTTCTGAAATAACGGACACAGGTGAACCGCTGTCAATTTCACATTTTAAAATTTGACCCCCCAAACTCACTATATCGGTCATCGGCACTTCGTTTACACAATTAATATTCAAAAGTAACTCACCATCGTCTCCCTCGTCATCCACGTTAGCTTGGCCTACCTCCACGTAATTCACTTTCTTAGCACTAGGGCACATCCTTCGCAGATGACCTTTGCGATTGCAAACCTTGCACGTATAATTGGAGAAACGACAGTCTGATGTTTTGTGATTTTTGAAACCACAAACCGCACACTTATATTCACTATTTTGACGCGACGATCCTTTTGCATTATCTTTGTTGCGTTGATCAATCTTGAACACGGCGTCCTGATTAGCGCTGCTGAAGCCCGAGCCCGCCGCCGCGGCGCCCATGCGCGCACAGCGCACGCTTTCTGCTAGGTCGACAGCTTTACTCAGCGTCAAGTCCTTGATCTCTTGAGCGAAGAGTTTGTCTCGTTCATGCCCTGATAACATTCCCATCACGAACTTATCCAGAAGATTCTCCTCCAATTGAATAAAACCACAATGCGCAGCGAGGCCACGTAACCTTGCAGCCCACTGCGCGTGCGTTTCGCCGGGTTGCTGCACCGCCGAATAAAACTTGTGCCTTTCTGCAAAACCACAGCGCTTCGTGGTAAAATGTTCATCTAAGATGGTCAGGATACTCTCGAACTCCTTGGCATCTAGATCAGTTGGCAGAGCGAGATTGCACGCTAGTTGGTACGTGTTTTCTGTGAGCGCGCTCAACAAAACCACTTTCCTTTTGACACCTCCTTTGTCAGTTCCGTTATCCAGGCTGTTGGCAATAAACCATTGCTGCAAACGACTTTTGTATATTTTCCAGTCTTGAGTAAGGTGGTCGAAATTGGAAAAAGCTCCGAAAGAATTTGTGCCGAACATGTTTTATCTTTTTTAAATGTGGGTACTCGTCGTCACTGTTGGGTATAGGTGTTTATTGAAAGACGGCTGATAGCTCACTGGTTTATTCAAACAACATGGCGGGGCAACCGCAACAATATCTATATCTATGTATGCATACATAACAATATGTTGTTGAACGCAAATGGCCATGACAACGTTACCAGACTCTGGTGAGCGCAGAGGGCGCCCAGCCGCAGAAGTTATGGTGGGACAACTTTTATATGTATTGATGGTTAACCTCTTGGTGCAAAATTAGAAACATCCAGAACACCCTGAACAAATATCTGGAGATCGTACAGACCTCTTGCGTCGCAGGCGCACCTTAGCCCGCTGCGCCACAGAGGTCGTTTTCTTTCTGAATGGCTCCGAGCATTCTCTGGAAGGTCTTCCTTTCAGCTACCAGTAGCTTGCGATTAATAGCTCCAAGTTCTTATTATGGCATTGCATAAAACCTTAAGCCAAATCACAGTAGCCGAAATCGGCTAGATGAATCTCTCAATATTATAAAGAGGAAAGCTTTGTATGTTGTATGTTGCGTTTTGCATGTTTGTAAAGAATAAACTCAAAAACTACTGAACCGATTCTAAAAATTCTTTCATCGCTAGAATGCTACATTATCCCTGAGTAACATAGGCTATATTTATCCCTGTATTCCTACGAGAACGGGAACCACGCGGGTGAAACCGTGAAGTGCGGCTAGTTTTTATATATTGCGGGCAGAACTGCAGATTTTGCATAATTGAATGTATTAAAAATAATTAATTCTACTTAATAACAAGAAGAGGTCAAGGTGCTCGCGTGGCGCTGCCGACCGGCTATGAGTCACGAACGGGTTTACAGATTCTTATCACCTTTACTTATGGAAAACTAATTGTTACCATTTGCTATGAATACCGCGCATACTGCCGTCGGGTGCCGGCTGTAGAATGTTGACCCTCCCCTCTTGCCCGTGGATGCAGTAAGATTCTGCCAAGGTATACCTCTGAAAGATGGGCAGCAGCGTCTTACTGCGCATGCCAACACGCCTTCCAAGCGTGGTGAGTATGGCAACAACCCTTCATGATCAGTACATAGTGATAATAATATGATATGATACATACATTTATTTCGGTGGTCACATCAGAAACATTGCGCGTCGCGCGCATTGTAGTACCTGTGACCCGCCCTGCACCGCCGCCGCCGCCGCCACGCGCGCCCTTGCTTTCCTCGCGTTTCTAGTACTAACTTTGACCACTTTGACAGTCATTTGCACCCTTTGCAGGGGTAGTTAACAAAATTAAAAGTGTGATTCATAATTATTTATTTTGTAGTATATTTACCCCAAGTATGAAGTCAATCGCACCACGCGTTTAAAAACTCCCACACAAACTTTGACATCCCTTTGCACTCTTAAAAAGGTTAGTTTTAAAAAACTAAAAATGCATTTTCTATTTTTTAGCCTTGAAGTACATTATATTCTAATTTTCAAATTTGTACGTTCAAGGAATACCATTTTCCATACAAACGTTTTTAACCCTTTTTACACCCTTAGGGTTTGAATTTCCAAAAATCCCTACATCCCACATCTACGCCCTAAGACCTATGTACTCCCCAAATTTCAAGTCTCTACGACCAGACGTTTAGGCTGTGCGTTGTCTATATGTCAGTCAGTCAGTCAGTCAGGACTTTGATTCTTATAGTTTGATATACATTTATATAACCGGGTACCTATTCATCAGGTAAATTACCTTTAAATATTAAAGGTAATTTACGCGACGTTCTAATAGGATTGCGTCTGCCTGGAACTCTTCTGTCTTCTTGGATCCATACCAGTTGCGATTCAGACAATGTCAAAAACAAAATTCAAATTCACTTGAAATAACTAGCTTTAGATAACTTATTTTCTAAGTGTTGAAAAGAAGAACCCAACCGCGAGTTTAAGGGCAAGAACGAGTAAGTAGGCCTTATCATTGATCCCACCATTCAATCGATCATTTATTTAAAAACCTAAAACAAAGTATTACATTATTAGGTAAGCGCAATTTTCAAGGCCTTACCTACCACGCTAATTAAACACTGTGATGCGGCAAGGCAAAGTATCTCCAATCACGCGCACTTAAAAAAATACATAACATAGATGTTTAGAAAGATGACTTATAATAGAGTCTTGATACAAATGGAAAAATCTGTAAGTATTTTCCAAATCGGTTCACAAACAACAGAGCTCTGGTAACAAATATTTAAAATAAAAAAAACAGACTAGTAAGAGCTTCCCCTTTTTTTAATTTGTTTAAGAGTGCGGTCCTTAAGTGTTATAAAATTGGAATAATATTATTTTGCCGTTGGACACCGGCAGTAGGATGTTACCCCTCCTCTCATGCCCATGGATGCAGTAAGAGCCTGCTATGGGATACCTTCAGAAGATAGACAGTAGCGTCTTTCCGTGTATTAACATCCCGTACTGCGCTCGCAAACCCGCCTGCCATAGCAACTACCCCTCACGGAGATCCATGAGGAAGCCCTGTGTTCAGTAGTGAATGTTTTACGGCTAAAATAATGAATACTATTTTACTTCCTAATTAGGAGACTATATTACCAAATTAGTTAATTGCGCTAGTTACTAGTTTACTAGTTTCAAAGAGCTTAATTTGGGAGTAGATGGCGCTGTGTGCAATCAACATTATCTCTCATCTCTCAATAGTTTTATGTATGTTTGTATCGAATAAACTTAAAAACTACTGAACTGATATTCAAAAATCTTTCATCATTAGAATGCTACATTATCCTTGAGTAACAAAGGTTTATCCCCGTATTCCCACGGGAACGGGAACTACGCGGGTGAATCCGCGGAGTGCGGCTAGTCATTTATAAATAATCTTGTTTCTAAGGGCATCTGGGAAAGCGCCTATTCCCGGACTCGGGCTGCGACATCCCCGCGATAATCTGAAGGTCTGCCGCCGCGCGACAAGGCCACTTTCTATTGGACGAGCACTTAACACTACTCAGACCCTGTTCATGTTCACTCGTACATATTTACATGTTAATAAGTATCTAGCCGTGGGGTGCAGGCAGTAGAATATTACTCCTCCTCTCATGCCCATGGATATAGTAAAAACCTCCTAAGGGATACCTCCAGAAGATGGGCAGCAGCATCTTTCTGTGTATCAACATTTTTTTTTTGTTGCAGATAGGCCTTTGTTTGACCACAATCTCACCTGATGGTAAGCGACGATGTGGCCGATGATGGGTCACAAAGGTCTAGAAGACTCCATCCCGTGCTGCGCTCGCCAACCCATCTGCCAAGCTACTCACAACTCAAACTTAATTTGTGACGCAAAACATAAATAGCATAAGTATTAAACCTTAGCGGTTTCTAGTTGCTATTTATATATTTATAAACAATATTATATTTGTAAACAATAAATAAGAAAAAGCGTGTTGAGTATGGCAACAACCTCTTACGGACATCCAAGAGAAAGGCCTGTGTTTTAGTGAACGTTTTACGGCTTTTCTAATAGACATTTAGCTAATAATATTATTATTATTTTAAGTACACATCCATATATGTATATCATATAGTACGTATTACGTCCACAAGTAGCCGTGGGGTGCCGGCAGTAGAATGTTACCCCTCCTCTCCTACCCGTGGATGCAGTATGAGCCTGCTAAGGGACACCTCTGGAAGATGGGCAGCAGCGTCTTTCCGTATATCAACATCCCATACTGCACTCACCAACCCGTCTGCCAAGCGTGGTGAGTATGGCAACTACCCCTCATGGAGATCCATGAGGGAGGCCTTAGTTCAGTAGTGGATGTTTTACGGCTGAAATGATAAAAATGATGAAGTACACATATTTATTTTTATGTTCCCCGTCCCGAGCGGAAAGGTTAAATTTAAAATTAAAACTAACTAGCCGCACTCCGCGGTTTGTAGTACCCGTTCCCGTGGGATTCCGGAGATAATAAATTAAAAGTAAAAAAACATTTTACTAAACAAGCTTTTATATAAACGTACTAAAAATAATCATTTCCCATTAAAGTTTAATGTCAACTTAAAACGTCTTTACACAATTTAAAAGCTTGTCGCGAGATTAACCTGGGTACTTGATCTAATTGTTTTTTTTTTAAATATAAATACGAGTACCTGCTTAAATCTCGCGACAAGCTTTTTTATTACATATATTGAGTAAAGACGCTTTTAAGTTGACATTAAACTTTAATGGAAAATGTTTATATTATTATTTTAGTTTTTTAAATAAAAGCTTGTTTGTTAAAAAGTTTTTTTTTACTTATTATTTATTTTTTACTTTCAAGTTATCACTGGACAGTTGGTTTCTTGTCTGTTTGTCTCATGACCGCCATGTTGGGTTCAGAGTGACGTCACATAGCTGACCATGCATTGTCACTCAAAGTAAATATGTAAATTCCAGGTCAATTGGTTGAAGCTTTAAAGTTGAGTTGCAAGATTCGACGAACAAACATAGTTACATACTTATATACATACAGAGCAAGCTAAATAAAAGCTGTAAAAAATAGCCTATGTTACTCAGGGATAATGTAGCATCCTAATGGTGTAGGAATTTTCAAAATCGGATTTTTGAGTTTATTCGTTACAAACGTACATATGTATGTACATAATACAAATATTTCCACTTTATAATATTAGTATAGATATAAATGATGGCACAGGTATTTATTTTCTTAAGCAAACATAAAAGTGCAGCTGGATTTGTGAACAGGATATTATGTGCAAAACGTTCCCCCGTGCTCCGCGCAGTACGCAATTTGTTCAGTCCCTCGCTGTCACCTGCCCGCTGATGCAGAATAATAAGGATTGCGTTTACTAAAGCAGAGAATAAGTAAGTAAACGAATAAATGAATTAATATAATATTTATTCATCATCATCAGCAATCCAGCCGTAAAAAGTCCACTACTGAACAGGCCTCCCTTATGGATCTCCATGAGGGGTAGTTGCCATACTCACCACGCTTGGCGGGCGGGTTGGCGAGGGCAGTACGTGATGTTGATACATGGAAAGACGCTGCTGCCCATCCTCCGGAAGTAATCCTTAGCAGATTCTTATTGCATTCACGGGCAAGAGAGGAGAAGCAATCTTATACTGCCGGCACCCCACGGCATTACTGACTAAACATGTGTTTTATTGCATTGAGACCGAATAGATTTTAAGTGTAAAAATGACTTTATTGGACTTCAGTTTACAAGGTCCTCAAGAAACGCTAGATATCACATGCATGCGCTCGCTAAACATGAGCGTTTCGATGATATAGCAAAATGCATTTTCTCTATTTTCCAGCGACGCAGAAAATCCGTTGTTGCCTTTGTAGAATTATATTAAAGCTCTCAGGAGCTCGCTCGCCTCGGCCATTGTTCTCGATCTGGATGGGTGATGGCGATGGCTTCCCGATGTGTAAAAGGACTTTTATGGAACAGGTTTGTGTGTGATTAATACAATAAAAAAATATAGTTGAAAAAAACTAAATAAACACGCTTTAATAGCAAATCGAACTAAAAATATGATGATGATAATATTACAATTAGTGATTTATTATAAGGAGAGGCCTTGGAGCTCGAAACACAGCCTAGGCTAGTTCAAGATCCTATGGAATCAACAATACAATTGTAATATTATGTGTCAAATAAATGAATGATTATGATTATGATGATGACACGAGTCTCGCGTCGTATTTCGTCTTTTGCCTTGCCTCGCCTTCCGCTCGAGTATGGTCCAAATCATCATCATCATTCACAGCCCGATTTCACCCACTACTACCTCTAGGTATTATACCTAGCAGTGGTATAAATATATATTTTAAATAATAAATAAATAATGTATTTTTCTTCTGCATAAAGTATTGTTTAAGCGGCAACAGAAATACATCATTTGTGAAAATGTCAACTGTCTAGCTATCACGGTTTATGAGATACAGCCTGGTGACAGACAGACGGACAGATAGACGGACAGACAGACGGAACCTTAAAAAGCAACGGATCAATGAATTCTATTGTTTTGAAAACTAGATTACAAACGCATTCGTATTGTTTTCAATTCACGAGACCGCGGTCCGCCGATTTATGAATGAAAACAAGTACACAAAAAATAATGTAAACCCCTTCTTGGTATAGTGCTTGGTCAAATAGTCTGATAAGTCTTTGTTTGATTTCGATCAGACAAGAATAAGCCGAGTTATGGACTTTACAAGTGCTTAGAAACGAAACGAAAAGACAAGTTTTATTTAACTTTAACCACGGTTACGTAGGTAGTTTCAAAGTGTGTCTCTAATGCATAGAAAATATACAAAATCAGGACTCCCATTCAGATATTCATTTATTTATTTCCATAGTCTGTAATTACAAAACATAGACATGTCCACTTACAATATTACAAAATGGCAAAAGGAAACCCTTGTGGTGTGACTTTGTCTGTCTGTCTGTCAGAAATGGATATCTTGAGTACTACTGATGCTATCGACTTGAAATTAAATAAATTAAAGGTAAGAAAAACTTTTTAACAAACAAGCTTTTATTTTAACGTACCCACTAAAAACAATAACATAAACATTTCCATTAAAGTTTAATGTCTACTAAAAACGTCTTTAAACAGTATATGTAATAAAAAAGCTTGTCGTGAGATTAACCTGTGTACCTGTAACTTGATATAATTGATTAAATTTTTTATCAATCAATTTAAATACGAGTACCTGCTAAAATCTCGCAACAAGCTACCGTCTGAAGTTTGCGAAGATAAACCCCTGAAATTTTTATTGATATTAGAAGTGTTTGTAAAGATTACTGGAAAATTATAACAAACTCTCTAATTTACATAGTTTTTTTAACGGGGCGGAAAGGAAGCTTGCAAAAATTTTGGTTAAGTTAAACATAAACACATGGTCATGATATGACCAACACATTGTGTTGTATCGTGTAAAAGGGCTTCATTTGAAAATTAATAAACAGTTTTTATTTAAGCCGTACAGTTTTCGACTTATTTACAAACGATAGTTATGGTTTCGCGCAATATTTTAAAACGTGGACAAAGAATGCAGCAGCTACTAAAACTAGATTAAAATGGTTTCAGAAGTGTTTTAACACCTGTTACGACATTGAAGCACGTAAACCCGACTCCCATAAGTCAAGCACACAGATAAAGCTCGGCGTCCCAGGAATTCGGGCAACATTGTTGAAGTCGTTATAATTCGCAAATTGCTGTGTCCCACCTGGGCTATTACGTGGGACTTTCCGCGAGGCCGTTCCGAAGGCTTTACCATTCAAATACGAATACCCGGGTAACTATTTTCGAAAACACATGTCAGATTTTTCAGCAAAGAGGCATTTTCATTAAAAAGTAAAAACCACCAGTCCACAAATGCTAGATACAGGGGGTGATTGTATTCTTCGGACTCCTGTATTATATTCTTTACAGTTAAAATGTGTGTTACATATTAACCCTGAGCAAAACCCAACCTGCTATATTGCTGACACTAGTTAATCTAGACACGCGGTAGCGGGTCCAGCTAAGTTTAAGCAAAGCGAACGGGCGACAATGCAGCAGTGTGTATGTTACCCGAAGCATTTGGTCCCTCCATAACTAAAAATCTATCAAACATAAATACATGAAATTTGGTTCATTTATTAAGCCTCATCAGAGTAACTAGTAGCCCAAATTGATCCTAAGTTATTATCAATATTATATTAAATAAGTTTTTATCTACAGAACTTGGCGTCATTTGGATCTCAATTCTTTTGTAGGTGAAGTCAACAGCGACGACATTCTAAATATTGAACTTTGCTCCCATTTTTAGATTTCTGTTTATGAAAGGATTCTTCTTACGATACTTACTCCTCAGGCCCTGAAATACTTACTGCAAAGGTCAAGCAAACTAAAGACCCACAGAACCAACATAATCTCAGTCTCAGTTTAGTGTCAGTCTCTGGTCGAAACTGGAACTGAGACTGCTGGTTCTTTAGGTCCGCAGTTCACCCGGCATTTGCTGTGAGTATTCCAGGACAGCCGCATCTTTCCGTGTATAAACAACTTGTACTGAGCTTGTTACACACTCGCTATACATAGGAATTGCTGAGTTGCATTAACGCCATTGCAACACCTTTTGGAGAACAGCTAGCCACGAGTTGCGGACTCAGCACACGTGTCGCGGTCCGTGACTCCGCCCGCTGGACGCCCAATGACGCCTCTGGCTCTGCCATCCATTCTTGGTTCTCGCATCGACCATACTTAGATTAATCAGTTATAAACTTTATGTAATTCTTTCATAATTCAGTTCCTTTATAAGACGTGTACGTATTTTTTAGAAGCACCTTCTGTACGCGATTGTCATAATTTGCTCGCCAATCCGCCAGCCAAGCTTGGTGAGTATGGCAACAACCCCTCATGATCTCTTGGAGATCCAAGAGGAAGCTAATTTCCAGCAGCGGACTTCTTGCGCCTGAGGTGATAAGTGTCCCAATTGTAACGTAACGCGACAACGCGACAATTACTATGGCCCGACCAAGCCTGATTGGTAAATAAACGGAAAGAGTACGTTACGGAATTGGTATGTATGTAATTTAATGTATGAATAATCTGAAGTCATTATAATCATTAGCCGTGGGGTGCCAGCAGTAGAATGTTACCCTTCCTCTCCTACCCGTAGATGCAGTATGAGCCTGTTAAGGGACACCTTCGGAAGATGGGCAGCAGCGTCTTTCCGTATATCAACACCCCGTACTGCACTCACCAACCCGCCTGCCAAGCGTGGTGAGTATGGCAACTACCCCTCACGGAGATCCATGAGGGAGGCCTGTGTTTAGTAGTGGACGTTTTACGGCTGAAATGATGAATCTGGGGTACCGGTCACTTAGAGTCTTAACGTTGAACTGGCACTCCAGATGTTGAATGTTGATGGTGAGTTACCCGGACTCAGTACCTCGCGTTTGCTTCAGGGTGGTCTTAATCAGCTGATAGGACATGGTGCCTCTGGTTCTCAAGCGGTTGTGGTCTGCCGAGCCCAGAGGAAAGGTGGAGATGTGGGCTCAGACGGAAGGACAGGCTGCCTTGCGAACAGCAGAGACACGGAAACCCCAAGGTCTCCACGATGACTTTAGAGGGACAGTTTTAGCTCCTGTCAGTAAGATTTAAAGAGAAATGTCAGTAAAGGACACCATGTCAATGGGCCCATTCCTTATTGAAAGAGCTAAGCTCACTCGCCGTCTTCGTCTAGAACTTGGTTGTTGTCTGTCCGGAACCCAGTCTGTTGCGAACTTCGCCCACATACGCCACACATATCCAGCCCAGTCCCATTTTTACCTTTCGAATAAAAAGCTAAATTAATCGGTAAAACTAATCGATTTATGTATTTTACAGCTTGGAAGCCACAAAACATGCACTCTGAAATTATAGCACCCCTCTTTTATGGTCGGGGGCAAAAAAACGTGAATATTGATTATATGACATGAAATATAGCTTGTTATCTCCTTATGAAAACGGGATATTATTAAATACTAGTTATGTTGGTGAAGGCACTACGAGATATTTATTTTTTGACCCTTAGAGGCCCCGGAAGTGGGCAATTTCCCGGGCGCTGAACGAACCCGCACGTGATTTACTGAGTCAACACACGCACGCGCTACACTGGGGTTAGACGTCCGACTGTGCTGTTAATTGATGATTAAGCAATGTGACCAGGCACTATTTTGATCTGAATTTCAGTAGGTCTACCATGATTTTTTAGTTTTAAAATTACAGGATTTTATCGCGTACATTTTTTATTATTTTCCCGACGTTTTGAACACATTTCAGCGTTCTTGGTCGCGGGAGGACTGATGTGCTGGGAGCTACCGCCGCGAATTGATGGCTGAATCCACGACTACCCTCAATAAAATTCGTCTTCAGATTTATAAAATGTCCAAGTTCACATTACGACACACTACACTGACGGTATCTGACTGCTGTACAGTTGGCGTAACCTGACGAGTGACCATGGCACACTGCTGCAGAGAGGGCTTGGCGCGGTTAGCGTCAAACGAACCGTCCTAATGCCTAACTGTTCTTGCGTAAGGGTCACGTTGAGGCCCCGGAAATGGCCAATTCTCTCGGACGTTGAGCGGACATCCAAACCCGGCGCGAGATGGACCGCCGTTACACGCACGCGCTACGCTGGGGATATACTGACTCTGACTCAAAGGAGAAGTATAATTTTTTTCCCAGTGACGGTTTAACCCGCAATCTACTGCGTCTCAGCCATCAAGCTAAAATTCTTTAGATTGATAGATATACATTTATTTGGCAACAAAAAGAGTTCAGAAAAAAATAGTACTTAAAAATTAGACTTAAACAATTTAATAGAAATGAAAAATAATAGAAAATACACATAATAATTATTATTTAATAATTACACCGATCACTAAACATTGATAGTCGGGCAGGGCACCGCATACTGGGACAAAGATAGAGTAACAATCTCTAAATTTTCCTAGTTCACAATAACATTTTCTAGTAGGTACATAATATAATTCACTCAAAGGCATGCGTACGAACAGGGACAGCAATAACAAGGCAGCAGTGATGGAGACACTATTAATTTATGCTAACATTTAGGAGGTTAAATTTTGTGCAATATTAATTTTTTAATTTATATGAACCTAGAAAAACACCGAAATTAAACACGTGATTTCAAAAAATATTTCATAAATATTTAAAATGGACAATATTTAAGTGTTTCTAAAAACTCATTCTAAAATAATAAAACGTGAAAACTTATTTACTTTTAGTAAGGAAAAACTAAAAAAGCATTTAACAGCATGGTATTATTATTTTAGATAGATAAATTCTTTATTGTACATTCACCGTAAAACCAAAATTACATAAAGAGAAACACAAACAAATATAACATACAATGCGCGACCTTATCGCTAAAAACGATGTCTTCCAGACAGTATCATGTTAATTCAAAATATTTATTTATTTATTTACGTATTAATATACGGTACAAAAACCAATTACTAATCTATCCACTCGTTATTTCTTATGTTAGTATCGTCAAAGATTGATCGTCATTGCACAAAAAAGATGTGTACGATCAGTAGCTAGACTCAAACATACTACTCATGTCAACCACATTTTATTAAAATGAAACTTTTAACATTTCCATCCATATAAATATATATACTTGAAGCAGTCATATTTGTAAAAAAAAAACCTAAATTAATTTGGTAACCTGCAAAGCAAGCGAGTAAATAGACTAGCCATGCCATGGCACAAAACAGCCCTATTTGGGAAAAGCTTAATTTGCATGGGGCCTAAACTATATAACAAACTACCTAAATAAATTAAAGATATAGAAACTTTGCATTTATTTTGCGACGAGCTCTGTGGCGCAGCGGGCGAAGGTCCGCCTGCGACGCAAGGGGTTGCGGGTTCGATTCCCGCCTCGGGACAAATGTCTGTACGATCTGCAGATATTTGTTCAGGGTGTTCTGGGTGTTTTTCTATATATAATAAAAAAAATATCTATCTATGTAGTAATGTATTATGTATATCAGTCATCTAGTACCCATAACACAAGCTCTGCTTAGCTTGGGGCTAGACGATGCTGTGTGATTTGTCCAGCATTATTCATTCATTCATTATTCATTTAAAAGTAGAGTAAAGCGATTATTGACAGACAAAGCTTTTATTGTACAAGAATATCTAACTGACAAACAATTATAAGAATTATTTACCTGATCTGACATTTTTCTATAAATTGTTAGTTAATTAATTAATTATTCAAATGTTTAATTGCATGATTAATTGAGGTTTAATAATTAGCATGTTCAATATTTTTATTTGTATGTTACCTTTAATATTTGTATGCCTATCTACGGCGAGACATAGCTGAACCTATTTTTATTTAAGACCATTGGTAACGCCATCTATTGGTTATTATAGTGAGGTTGCGCTTACCTGTCAATTCCTAAATCCCTCCTTATGCACGCACGCCCTCTGTTGCGAACTTAGCAACAAGAGTCGAGCTTAGACCGCAGTCGAGAAGTAGACACCCGCAAGTTGATTTTGCTCCGCTAACCGCGTCTTGATGAAAGTGTTTTTTTTCCTCTAAGACTTTAATTACCGCATTCGATAAACCGCAGAATATACTTTTTTTACGCAATTTAATGGTGTTCGTGGGAAAGTGAAGTTTGTTAGCTGTCGCCAGCAACGTCACCAGGAGACAGCAGGAAGATTGCCGTGCCAGAATACATACAAGGTCAGTGCGTGCTTTTCCTTTAAACCTGTGTTCCCATTTATTCCCTTTTGTGACCCGCTATCGAAGGAATTTAAATCCACAAAAAAGCGACACCATTTATGGTCCTTTCGAGTCGGATGTACCTACATCCTGTAATTCTGCCCTTATTAGAATATCTAATTTACTGATCTAATAAGTATTTTAACGCCGTTTCCCGCTGTATGAAATACATTACGTATTTCAAGGTGATTTTGTCATTTTTCTAAGTCATTGTGACGTCCCGCACACGACATTGAGTCGTGCAAATCCGACAAAATCATCTCAATCCCGCTGTATAATACTATTTTATAGTGTTTTTCTAATTTTATATGGTGTTTACTGCTTATATTGATAAATTATTGCATTTATTTCGCTAAAAATAATCTAAAATATACATTTTATATGTAACGTATGTCTACCCGCAAGTTACCGGTCGGATAATAAGTACGCTATAACCCGATCGCGTTAACTAGGTTACTTCTCGTATTCTGTAGGCTGTTAACTATAGTATTCAGCCGCGTAATATCTGATTGTAGAAAGTTACGTAGGTAATTAAAATGACTACTAGAAAGGGTACTGGAACTGTATCGGATACCGACAGCCCAGAAGACTCCAAGCTGTTAATATTAAAAGCTAAAAGAGAAGCTATTTTTGAACTAATTCAGAGTATTTATGATTCTTCATCGAAAGTTACTTCTAGATCGAGAAGTGAGTTTCTTGAGCAAAGTGCTAATATAGATATGTTACGCAGTGATTATATAAAAGTGTTGGATGATTACAACTCGCGTCTTTTAGTTGTAACTCCAGCTGCTAAACCAGACTACAAAGGTTTGTTTGCGTTTGAGCAATTGTATAGCCGTATTAAACGCTTGCAATCGCAATATTCGCCATCATCATCATCACCAAGTGATGACGTTGCGTCAGGTTCTCTTAGCAAAGCTAAACCTAGATTACCTCCCATCGAGTTGCTAGGGTTCTCAGGAGACATTAGGAAGTGGCCACTGTTTTATGCCTGTTTTAAGTCTACCATCCATGATAATCCAATGCTCACCGATGCCGAAAAGCTATATTATTTAGTAGGTAAATTGTCAGGTAAGGCTGAGATGCAATATGCAGGTATTACGCCATGTGCAGAGAATTATGAACTAATATTGCAAACGCTTATTGATAAATACGAAGATAAACGCATGGTTGCATCTGCTTACTTGAATCAGATGTTCGACTTTAAACCGTTAGGTACAGCGTCAGCTGCTAACTTTGATTTGTTTATCGAGCAGTTTATTAGCTCAGTCCGCGCTCTGAATAGGTTAAAGATAGAAAAATTAAGTGATTTGATTCTAGTTTACATCGCTTTAAAGAAATTAGATTCAAGTACTGTCCGCGCTTTTGAGTTGAGTGTCGGGTTGTCAATACCTACATTTGATGACCTTGAGGTATTTGTAAAAAACCGAGCTAAGGTTTTTGAACGCACGACGTCGGCTGCAACCGCCGTTCCTACCGCCGGCGTCGCCGCCACCGCTAAAAAAGTTAATCCAAATAATAAAGTTGACCACGCCCGCTCGAAAGACAGCAATAATGCTAAATTAACGCCGCCGAAATATCACGCTTATGTAAACACCGTCGATTCCGCTTCTAAATGTTTATGTACAAACATAACGCATCAGCATTTATTTAAATGTCCTGATTTTCATAAATTAACCCCCGAAGAACGATTTAAAGCCGTTAAAGAGGGAAACGCTTGTGTAAATTGTCTTAGCACAAAACATCGAGTTTCGTATTGTAAATCAGATACGAGCTGCCGCTCTTGTAAATCTCGCCATCATAGTTTATTGCACTTTATGTCGGGAATCGAACCCGCGCCGCAAGCTGTAGCCGCGCCGCCGTCCACAGCAGTCGCCGCGCGCACAGCGGGCGACCCCGACCTAGCACGCTCCGAGCGAGCGGACGTTGCTTTATGTGCGACGTCCATTGCTGCATCAGTGCAGTCCCCGCAATCTAAGCCGATTCAAAGCGAGCAATGTACCGTTTTACTCGCGACCGCTCAAGTCGCAGTATACGATAGTACAGGCAATATGCATTTATTGCGTGCCTTGATTGACTCAGGTTCACAAAGCCATTTTATAACAAGAGAGGCATGTAAGTTACTAAACATTCAGGTCCATAACATCGGACGTACTATTGTCAAGGGGTTCGGTGGGGCTGAAAAAATGATAATTTCAAGTTCTATAAGCTTAGAATTTCATTCGCGCTTTGATAAAAATATTAAATTTAATATTTCGCCGTTGGTGGTGGATCAAATTACTGATTCACTACCTAGTGCTGTGATAGATACGTCTGTCCTATCACACTTGCACTCATTACCGCTCGCAGACGAATCGTTTGGAACGCCGAACAAGATAGATATGTTGATAGGCGCGCCATTGTTCGTCCACCTTTTATTGCCTGACGCGACTCATGCACCTGATGTTGCGCAGGCCCCGCAGGCCTTACGTACGGTATTGGGATACCTAATAATGGGTTCCGTACCTACAATATTTTCCCGCCAGGCACATGCTGTCTAGTGCAGGAGCATGGTATAGATAATCTTATTAATAGATTCTGGGAGCTCGAAGAGCCTCCCTCCGTGCCGCTCGCTCTGCGTCCCGCTGACGTGGAGTGTGAAATCTTTTATAAGCATACTACAACCCGCGATCCCACAAGTGGTAGGTATATTGTCGGCCTTCCGTTTAGTGAGGATGTATACTCGTTAGGTAGATCCTACGAAACCGCACGCAGGCGTTTCTTGTGTCTTGAGAAAAAGTTAGAAGCTTCGTCTAGCTTAAGAAATGCTAACGATGGCGTGATTAAAATAACGCCCCCCGCAGATGAGAAGTGTACTAAACGCTCCATCTTATCTACTATTGCACGCCTGTGGGATGTTATGGGCTTTGTAGCTCCTACAATTCTCTTCGCCAAGTTGTTAATAAAACAGCTATGGAATTTAAACTTAGATTGGGACGATACGCCCCCGCCCAACATTATTAATTTGTGGAGACAGTTCTGTGTTGAACTACCAGCTCTCAATGAGTTGCGCATACCGCGTCATCTTGGTGTGTCCGCGAACTGCGTTGTTACCCTAGTGGGTTTCTCTGATGCTAGCGAACATGCTTATGGTGGCGTAGTGTATTTACACGTCAGTTCAGACGGTGTAAATACTATTCGCTTAGTCTGCGCCAAGTCAAAGGTCGCACCGACTAAACCGCTCACAATCGCTCGTTTGGAACTTTGTGGTATAGTTTTACTTACAAAATTACTACGATCTGTATTAAACAATTACGCTAATCGCTTCCCAATCAAAACATACGCTTTCACCGACTCTAAAGTCGCCCTTTACTGGGTAAAAAGTTCGCCTCACAGGTGGCAAGCCTTTGTTGCTAACCGCGTGGTTCAGGCAACTGATAATATACCGGCCGACCACTTCTACCATGTCTCAGGTACCGATAACCCAGCTGACTGTTTGTCGCGTGGTATCACGCCACAAAAGTTGGTTACGCACCCTCTGTGGTTGCATGTACCTTCTTGGGCCATACTGGACCCTTCCCAGTGGCCTCTTCGAGACCTCGATGGCCAGCCTATCGATGACATTCCAGAGCAAAGGTTATTGTCTCATGCCGTATGTACGCCTGTGAAGGAATGTGCAGTCTACGATCTTGCATTGTGCTTATCGTCGTGGTCTAAACTACTGCGCATTCTTGTATACGTTTTTACGTTCGCTAAATTAATACCCCGCCGTGTTACTATTGCAGTAACAGCTGATCAGCTTCAGCTCGCCGAAAATAAATTACTACTCGCCTGCAGATGAAATATTTTGCAGAAGAAATTGATAACCTCCGCAAAAATAAGGTAGGTTCTCGTACCTTCAATAGGTTAAGGCCTTTCATAGACGAAAACGGACTGATTCGTGTAGGCGGCCGTCTTGTTAACTCCGGTTTGGATTACGCTCAGATTCACCCGGTCGTCTTACCGCGCAGTGACCATATTGTCAACTTGCTGATAGATTATTATCATTCAAAATACCTACACGCTGGACCTGAACTACTAATGTCGCTTCTTCGACAACGGTTCTGGATCCTGTCCGCGCGCCACATTGTGAGACAACGAGTCCACATGTGCAATACTTGTTTTCGACTTAACCCACGTCCAACATATCCGCTCATGGCCGACTTACCTGAATGTCGCACACGTCAAACAATCAAGGCTTTCACGCATACGGGATGCGATTACGCCGGTCCTATCGCGTACACTCCGATTCGCCGTCGTGGAGTGCGCAGCGAAAAGGCCTACCTATGCGTGTTTACATGCCTAACGACAAGAGCTGTGCACATTGAAGTCGCCACTGATCTCAGCACCCCCAGCTTCTTAGCCGCGCTTAAACGTTTTCTCGCGCGTCGCGGTCCCGTACAAATAATGTACTCCGATAACGCGACTAATTTTAAAGGTGCCGCCGCGTATGTACGCGATTTATATAAATTCTTGAACGATGATTATCATCCTAAGCTAGAACAGGAGGTAGCTGAGAGTCGTTTTAGTTGGTCGTTCATCAGCCCAAGGTCTCCCCACAAGGGCGGAGCTTGGGAAAGTATGGTTAAAGTAGTCAAAACGCATCTGTATCGTGTAATCGGTCAACAGCTGCTTTCGTATGAAGAACTTTGTACTGTTCTCACTCAAGTGGAGTGTTTACTTAACTCGCGACCGCTGACAGTACTGAGTTCCGACCCCGCAGAGCCTTCAGCTCTTACGCCAAGTCATTTCTTGCATACTGCGCCTTTATGCTCTATACCCGCGCCTGAGGTAGGGCCTGAAAATCTCAGCCTCCTACAAAGGCACTAGCTACTGGACAACTTAGTTCAGTCTTTTTGGCAGCGATGGAGGATGGAATATCTGCATGGATTACAGGTTAGACAGAAGTGGAATACGCCTTCCACACCTATCACTCCTGGAGTGGTAGTAGTCGTGATAGAAGATAATGTACCGAGTTTAGCCTGGCCTCTAGCGATTGTAGAGAAAGTACATCCTTCAAAGGATGGAGTAGTTCGTACTTGTACAGTCAAGTTCGCGAGTGGAACAAGTATACTTCGTCCGACCGTTCGCTTATGTCCAATACCGCTTCAGTAAATTGTTAATTATAAACATATTACTTAGTTTGTAAGCATCTAATCTATCAATATAGTATGTAACACCGCTTCTTATTTTAAACATAATTTTCCCGCACTTGTGTACTCTACTAGCTTTACTCTATTATAGAGTCCTAGAGTCATGAGACTGTAATTTAGTTTGCTCGCTTATGAGTTTCTTTATGAGATATTAGGTTTCATCCTAGTCTCCCCTTACGCTTTGAGATATTAGGTAATCTAGTCTCAAATTATGGTTGCTTTTAAATGGTGACCCATCAAGGCCGGGCGGAAATGGTAACGCCATCTATTGGTTATTATAGTGAGGTTGCGCTTACCTGTCAATTCCTAAATCCCTCCTTATGCACGCACGCCCTCTGTTGCGAACTTAGCAACAAGAGTTAGAGCTTAGACCGCAGTCGAGAAGTAGACACCCGCAAGTTGATTTCGCTCCGCTAACCGCGTCTTGATGAAAGTGTTTTTTTTCCTCTAAGACTTTAATTACCGCATTCGATAAACCGCAGAATATACTTTTTTTACGCAATTTAATGGTGTTCGTGGGAAAGTGAAGTTTGTTAGCTGTCGCCAGCAACGTCACCAGGAGACAGCAGGAAGATTGCCGTGCCAGAATACATACAAGGTCAGTGCGTGCTTTTCCTTTAAACCTGTGTTCCCATTTATTCCCTTTTGTGACCCGCTATCGAAGGAATTTAAATCCACAAAAAAAGCGACACCAACCATTATTGTAACCAATGTTTCATACAAATAAAGTTCTTGTATCTTGCATCTTAGAACACAGTTTGCGCCAAAACTCGGGGCGTACGGTACGCTGTGCTCGGACATTTTATTTCTCTGGACTCAATACTCTATGGTCTCAGACGATTAAGCCAACCGCCACGAATGTCGTCAATGATACCGAGCATAAAATCGAGTATCATCATTTCAGCCGTGAAAACGTCCACTACTGAACACAGGCCTTCCCTCATGCATCTCCATGAGGGGTAGTTGCCATACTCACCACGCTTGGCAAGCAAGTTGGCGAGTGCAGTACATGTACATGTACAGGATGTTAATACACGTAAAGACGCTGCTGCCCATCTTCCGGAGGTATCACTTAGCAGGCTCTTACTGCATCCACGGACATGAGAGGAGGGGTAACATTCTACTGCCGGTACTCCACGGCTCAAAAATTGCGTATAAAATATTAATAAGTTGATGATTGTTTTTCCTGGCACGCCCGGGTGATCCCACGCGGATCACAAAAACGGCCATTACTCCGCACGCGGTGCAGTTTAGCTACGGCCTAATCGTCGTGTGCTTTTTGTCGGCGCGGACGGAAAAGTTATTGGATATGGGATATGACGTAGGTATCTTTCGGTGGCGATTTTGTGTAATTATGTAACAAGTAATGTTATATGGAAACCTGTGTTGGCTCTATTTGTCTGTAGGATGATACGCAAAAGGTTCTCTTCTCATCCCAGCTGCAGGTCTGCTGTCCACTGCCACTGCTGGACATAGAGGTAGGCCTCCGTCATGGATCTCCAAAATCATGAGGCCTTGTTGCTTCACTTGGCAGGCGGGCTGGCGAGCGCATTACGGGATGTTGATACACTAAACGCTGCTGTCCATCTTCCGGAGTTATCCGTTGGCAGATTCCTATGCAACCACGAGCAAGGGAGGAGAGGCAACATTCCACTCCCGGCACACCACAGCAATATCAGCGAGCTATCCTTGTTAAATGGAATCCTAATTCCTTCTTTAACATATTATTAATATTATTATTATTTAGCCTCCACTGTCCCGTCCGTAATCTTAAGTCTAAATTATCACACCTATTATTTTTTCTAGGAAATGTCTATAAATCTTTTGTATCTTTCGTTTTCTTATATCAACTATTCTTATTTGTTTATGTGATTTTTTTTTCTAAGTGAAGTATGGTTTATGTTCTATTATTTTTTTTGTAAAGATTGTATGTGTGTGTTGAAATCGCAAATAAACAATTTATCTATTTATCATAGGCCTTACTTTAAGGAAATTAAAAAAAAAAAGGAGTGAGAAACTAAACTCCGCAGAAAACTCTGACAATACCTTAATCTAATCCATAATTTAATTAACTATCACTGACGTCGAAGTTGAAACCCAGATTAAACAAGACCTTAATTTGGATTGTTTGTTATTTCATTAGAAACTTGGTTTTCTGGGAATTCAGTCGCTGTTTTCGGATGACCTATTTTCAGGGACCTCTGTTTCTGCTATTTCATGTTATCAGTTAACCTGTTTTGTTTTTTAAGAAATCATTGATTTAGGGCTGCTTAGAGCATTTTAATATAATTTAATAAATATATTCCGTGGGGCGCCGGCAGAAGAATGTTACAGCCTGCGCCTGCTAAAGGATACCTCCGTATCCACCCTTGTAGCATTCACGACTAGGTGTCATTTAGAAGAGTCATTAGGGTATATTGCCGTGGGGTGCCGGCAGTAGAATGTTACCCCTCCTCTCCTACCCATGGATGCAGTAAGAACCTGCTAAGGGACACCTCCGGAAGATGGGCAGCAGCGTCTATCCGTGTATCAACATCCCATACTGCGCTCACCAACCCGCCTTCCAAGCGTGGTGAGAATGGTAACTACCCCTCATGGAGATCTATGAGGAAAGCCTGTGTTCATCAGTGGACGTTTTATGGCTGAAATGATGATGATGATTAGGGTATATCTCAAAAACCCATCTCCTACGTCTCCTGAGCCACTGAGGCTGTGAATAAGTCAATGCTCATGTAAAAGTCAACCTAAAGTTAAGATAAAGAGGAAACTCATACTTCATTTTTAATGCAAGGTGTTCAGGACAGACTATTTTGAGCGTTTCTCGGATACGGTGTCATTAATAGTTAAATATTCACTTCCAAGTATTGTTTTTACCGTGGGGTGCCGGCAGTAGAATCTTGTGTCTTGTCTTACCCGTGGGTGTAGTGGAATAAGGGATGCCTCCGGAAGATGGTCAGCAGCGTCTTTAAGCGTATCAATATCCGGTAATGCGCTCACCAACCAAAGTGAAAGCAAAGCAACAAGGCCTCATCGAGATCGAGTCCGGGCCGAGGCATGATTGAGCGAGATGGATTCATGAGGGACAGGCCTCCCTCATGAACCTCTGTCTAGCACCTTGCGACTCTTGCGTATCAGCCAACTAACAGAGCCAACACGGCTTTTTATCAGGAGTATTGCGGTCGCCAACCCGCCTGCTAAGGGTGTAGAGTAAGGCAACAACCACTATATCTAACGGTATTTTTTAGCATTTTTGTAAAACGTCGAAAACTTTAAATACGGCTTAAAGGAAAACGAAAGTTATCATTATATATAATAAAGGCAAGTATGTGCAAATGAAACCCTTTCATTTTGATACATGACTTAACCATTTTGCGCCCCCTTTGCGCTCCATTACAATCATAATAGGAATATGTTTCCACGCTTTTAAATATGCAATACGTTATCTAATACCATTTCAAGCCATTTTATTTTAAGCCGATGGCAGCGTTCTCAAGATATCCATCTGTGATAGAGAGACAGATAAAGTCACACTGTAAGGGTTCTCTTATACCATTTTGTTCCGGAACCACACAGTTCAAAATGACAAAAACAGATGTCTACAGCTCTTAGACCTAGCCCAGCTATACCCCTTTTTAGGGTTCCGGACCAAAATGGTAAAAAGGAAACCTAATGGTATCACTTTGTCAATCTGTCTATCACAAATGGATATCTTGAGAACTAATGATGCTATCGACTTGAAATTTGAGGTGGTAACACACAGTGGAACACTTTAACACTAATATGGAATAATATAAAAATGTTAAAAAATACACTTATTATGATTGCAAAAGGGGCGTAAAGGGAGTTTCAAAAATCACATTATTAAACAGATTTTTTGTTTTTGAGTTACTTACAAAAATGTTGAAAAAATAAGCGTTCCCCCCCTTATCTAAGAAGTTTGCAGAGATACACCCCTGAAACTTTTATAGCTAATAGTTGTGTATGTAAAAATTACAGGAAAGTTATATCAAGTTCTGTAATTTGCATAGTTTTTTAGACAATGGGACTGGAAAGGGGATCTAAAAAAAATAGTGAAGTTACTTGGTCATGTGGGTCATATGAAACGTATTATTTTTTGCACATTAATAAACAGGTTTTAGTTTTGCTTTTAGCCGTATAGTTTTCGACTGATTTTCCTAAGGACTTAGCTATGCCCATTATGCCCCCATATTGCGGATATAAACCTCTGAAACTTCAATTGCTAATAGAAGTGTATGTATTATAAGATTACAGAAAAATTATAACGAACTCTCTAATTTGAATAGTTTTTTAGAAATCATTAAAAGTGTAAAAAAACCTACATAAGTTCCGATATCAGACAAGAGATGGTGCTGTCAAGGTTTTCCAACAAATATAAGCCGCATTTATCGTATACTATACTATATTGCATAATGGCACGGAACCCTCGGTGCGTGAGTCCGACTCGCTCTTGGCGAGTTTTATTTATATTTTTTTTATTTTTTTATACCTGATTTTTTTTACCTGATGTCGAGTGGTAACCTCTACCTATAAAAACTGCAATACCGCGGTGATCACGTTTACTTAGCACGTGACCAACGCTGCATTGCATTGCAACCGTCTCCCTGAGACATAGAGTCGTAGGACTCATGTGCCCGTGATGCCCCCGGCTGTGTTACCCTTCAAACCGGAACACAGCAATGTAGACATTACAGCTTAGCGGCAGAAACAGGTAGATATAGTGATAGTACTTTCCCGGATAACCTCTTCCCAAAATGTTGTACTACTAAAGCTACACGGTCTACAGTTTGTTTCCAGTAATGTTAGAAAACTGTTATCATTTCAGAAGCATTGCGCGCCGTGTGCGTTTTACAACGGTAGGCAGTTGCACGCGCGTTGCTAATGCAGTTTGTTTTAAAATGGGAAAACGAGAACAATATTTAAGGATACATAGATAGATAAGTCTCTATTTTACTTAATACTAACACGATACAACAAGTTCCAAGCACAATAAAGCTTACCATAAAATATCTGATTATCTGGAAGACAAAAATGCTTGGAATTATCACTATGCTTAAAACAGGGATGCGAACAGATTCATTCAAGTGCCTTATTTCCTGTTAACATAAGATTAAAAATGTGTTTGTTGCTGTGTGTGTGGACGTGTCTATGTTTTGTAATTGCAAACTATGGACATAACTTGACATTGAAATTGACACTACAAAAATTACAAACAATAGAAGAAGCTAAAGCGACATCTCTAGTCATTGAATGCAACTTCGTACAATGAACAGGAGAACTCTAGTTGTTACCTATAGATGGCGCTCTAATCAGTGCTCAACCGATTTTACCTTTGCTATAAATAATTGACAACCAAAGAATGTCATCCATTCATCATGTACACCCCAAATGTATGAAAATATTAATTTTCGTTTTCTTATTTTTGTCTGTGAACTGTTCGATGTTTAAATAGCCTATACGCTTAAATAACCAAAATGTTATTCCGAGCGCAGACAATTCTAAAGAATCTATTATTATTGAAATTGGTCCAGCCGTTCTCTTGTTATAAGTGGTGCAATGGTGTAACCACTATGTTAAACGAGGAAATATAGATATAGATAATATCTCACGTGTTTTTTGACTCCGAGCTCAGTCCACGGCGCTGTCACCGGCGGCCACCAATCTTTGTTAAACCTTTGATCTCCTAAACGTCTTAGATCGTAATTCGGGGCAGTTTCCTTCGAAAATTACTCGAATTTGTCGCGCAACTGAAATTTTTCAGTCTCGTCGCGTTCTTCGATTCATATTCAATGTGCAGCCGGAGTCGGTGATTCAATATCATTACGATATCGGGGTCTGATAGGGACGTTTCAATCGACGATAAATAAACATTTGTGCCTGTTACGCTTAGATAGATATAAAATGCTTTATTGCACACCTTAAAACATATAAATACAAAATTGACAACTAAATATACACTGAACATAAAGTGCCAATTGGCGGTCTTATCGCTAAAGAGCGATCTCTACTAGACAACATTGGGATGGATTGGATAATTATATTATGCAACATGGGGTTATATTGATGCAAGATGTACTTACAATAATAGTAATTGAATATAATATTATACCATACATGATACTCGTATATAAAATATTCATACATATGTACGTACTTGATAAACATACATACATAAATATAAACAAGACTGTTTTATGATAAAATAGTAAAATACATATACGTAACAAATAAATACAATGATTTTACCAATCAAGCAGTTAGTGACAACAGGACAAATAGTGTTCCTTAACCATGGACTTGAAAATAGGAAGAGATGATGCACGCCTGATGGATACATGCTTACACACTAGGACCAGCCATTGCTTTATTGTCGTAAGATTTATTTATTTATCCTTGCTGAAGATTTATTTACATAACCAAACCCACACGTGATATTTTGCCGTTTTTTGCTCGGTGGTATGGAACCCGTCTAGCGCGAGTCCGACCCGTACATGGCCGAGTTTTTTTTTGGTGACGAGGGGGAATCTGGTGAACAGACAGCATGCTGCATGAGGCCACAGCATGGGTATGTGACGTTGTCTCGCGACGACTCACTAAGACCCCCCCGATGGCCGGCCTCGGTGCACCAGGGGCTCCGGAGCCCCTATGTTCAGAGGCACCAAAACCTCCTACGGTATCACTGCAAACCAGTGATGTGTCCAAGCACAGCAAACGCTGAGTAGGGGACCAATTTACGTCTGCGTTCTTATGTTTTCAAACTTTGTTATTATTACCTTGTATCATCATTTCAGCAGTAAAATGTCCACTACTGACCACAGGCCCCCAAGAGCAGACCCCCAAGAGAGGTAGTTGCCATACTTATCTTTATATGGGACATAAATGCTTTTTTACTTTCCTTCCTTTCATTATTAACATACATACAACCGGGTATTTATCGCGTAAATTACCTTTATTATTTCCCGACGGGAAGACTAGGGAGTCTTCCCGGGACCATGCTTGGTGCAATCCAAGCGAAAGTCGGGAAATAATAAAGGTAATTTATGCGATAAATACCCGGTTATATGTATGTTAACAATGTGTTGTGATCGCGAAAGTTTAAAAAAGACAATTCCTTCCTTTCTTTTTGAATGTTTACGTAGATATTAGTCAAGTAGAAAACAACTTGCAAACATTTTTCTTATCTAATTAAATGAGATGTCTCAGTGAAATACAAGTGAATAATATCAACTCGAGATAAGAGAGGGGCTCTTATCTCGAGTTGATATTATTCTCTTTTCAAAAATCTTGAGTTAAAATGGCTTCCTTAAGATTGTCCCTTTATGTCTCCCTGACGCGCAATATGAATATGAATATTTTATCCGCCACTCCAGAAGGAATGCCTACAATTATTAAATTGATCTTGAAAATTACCAAAATGTCACCAGGTCCCAAACTTAAGAGTTTCTTTGATCTACCTGACCTATATATTTTGAAATCGGTTTTTATTCACGTTAAGTTAGTTCTTATTATAATAAACATCTCAGCTAAGATCTTAATTTACCTTACAAATGTAATTTCACAAAATCAACGGCAATGAATCGAGAACCCTTACAGAAAGTGGGCAAAAAGTGAAAAAAGGACTGAGTAGATTTAGGAACATAAATTCAGCTCAAATGAAAGCCAAGTGATTTCAGCACAATTTACACACTTTCGTTCCATTCAGAGAATATTTTTTTTCATATTTTTATCACTTATTTTATCGTAAAAGGTTCGGCCATCCCTCGACCGGGTTGCGATTATGCTGTGATGGCGAATTGGTGAGGTGTTACTACCTACAGCTACATTTCGGTCGTCACATCGACACCTGCAATTTAAAACATGGTAACTCATTTTTCATTACTTTTCAGTAGAGTGAATCAAAGATTTAAAAATTTCTTACTTTGTTCCTACAAGTCCTAGGGCCCTCCAACTTTGTGAATATATGTAAAAAGGAATAATCTACATTGCTGTATGACTAATACGTTGTTTACTTATGTATTTTATATATTTTTATGACTTACAATGAAGTTTCACGAAAAACGGTTTTCTAAATTACAGTTGTAACTCAGACATACAATGCAATTTAGTATGATAGTAACTAATTCACCGAGAGAAATAGTTGTAAGTCTGAGTTACAATGCACAATATTTATTTTATTCTACTATTTGAGTTACCATAAAAATAAAAAAAATAATTAATTAGCACAATTTTTATTATTATTATTCTAAAATATCAAAATTAACCTAAAGCTAATCAGCCTTTACCACCAGGTTCACAAAGTTTCTAAATTTTACAAAGCAATGTAAAATAAACATATTTTTAAAATATTGTATTAAACTTTTTAAGGACGTACAGTTCCCGTTAGGCTTTAGATAGATAGATAGATAGAAAATGCTTTATTGCACACCTTAAAACATACAAGTACAAAATAAAAAAACTAAAGAAACACTGATCATGTGACAATCGGCGGTCTTATCGCTAAAGAGCGATCTCTACCAGACAACCTTGGGATGGATTGGATTATTATATGCAACATGGGGTTCTATCGATGTAAGATGTACATACGGTAATAGTAATAAATTTGAAAATATTATACCATACATAATTATATACATACATATGTAGGTACTTGATAAACATACATAAATATAAAGACAACTGTTATATTATATACTAAAATACATATAAATATATACAATGGTGTCAACGAATCAAGCAGTTAGCGACAACAGGACAAATAGTGTTCCTTAACCATAGACTTGAAAATAGGAAGAGATGGAGCACGCCTGATGGATACAGGCAATGCGTTCCACAGGGTAACAGCCTGGACAGTAAAAGATTTGTGGTAGTAAGACGAGTTATGCACAGGTGTCATAAGTTGAAATGTCTCAGAAGACCGAAGAGATCGAGAGTGAGAAAGGTGAAGAAAATTAAATCGTTCCTTGAGATAAGGAGGAGTGGATGGGGTAAAAAGTATGTTGTAAAGTAGAAATAAGAGATGGGAATTCCGACGAAGCCGTATTGGTAGCCACTTTAACTTCCTGCGAAACTCCGAAACATGGTCATACTTGCGTAAGCCAAATATGAACCTTATTCCGAGGTTTTGCAGGCGTTCTAGCTTGTCCAATTGTTGCTCCGTCAGATCGAGGAAGGACGCATCGGCATAGTCTAGGATAGGGAGAAGAAGGGATTGAGCAAGAGAAACTTTAGTGGCAATGGGAAGGAAGTTTCGCAGTCTTCGTAGAGATCCCACAGTAGCGAAAGCTTTACGGCTGATTTCAGAGAGTTGCGGTCCCCATGACAGATTTCTATCAATGAGGACACCTAAATTTTTCGCCGTTTCACTCTGCATGATATGCGTGCCATCAAATATCACAGTAGGAAGACCACCCCAATTTATCCGGGATATCATCCGTGAGCCCCCAACTACTAATACCTGCGTTTTAATAGGATTAACCCTAAGACCGTATGCTTTGCTCCAGTCCAGTATTCGCTTCAGGTCGTTATTGATGGTCTCGATAGCATTGGGTAAATGTTCTACAGAGGCCTGTGTGTAAATTTGGAGATCGTCTGCATAGAGGTGGTACGATGAAGTTAATTGGTGGGATATTGAATTTATAAATATAGCGAAAAGGAGAGGTGATAAAACGCCGCCCTGGGGAACGCCTGCAGATATATCGCACCACGATGAATATGCATCATCAATGCGTACACGCTGGCGTCGCCCATGCAGATAACTGCGAAACCAATCAGCCACTGCCGGCGAAATGTTAAGAGAGCGGAGGATACCAAGGAGTAGCTCATAGTCAACGTTGTTAAAAGCGTTGCTAAAGTCTAATAAACACAACACAGTGACTTGTCCCTTGTCCATGCCACAGCGTATGTCATCGGTAATTTTAACCAATGCGGACACTGTGCTGTGACCTGGACGGAAACCGGATTGGAGAGGATTGAGGAGATTTTGGCTGGATAGGAAAATACTAAGTTGCCGATGGATTAGGCGTTCCAGGACTTTAGATAGGAAAGGAAGGATGGATATAGGACGGAATTCAGATAAAGAAGCCGGATTGGATTTTTTTGGTATAGGAATAACCTGCGCTTCTTTCCAAAGAGTAGGGAATGAGGTAGTGGATATTGAAAAATTGAGGATGTGTGTGATTATAGGAGCGATTTGGTCAAGGATGGGGACTATCATATTGCGGCTGATACTATCGCTACCAATAGCATTAGATGAAATGGATGTAATGCTCTTCTTAACATCACAGACAGTAAACTGATTAAAGACAAATGGTGGATAGTCGGGAATCGGAATAGAAGAAAGGTGATGTAATGTTCGTAATTTAGTTTGACCATCAAGATCGGAAGAGGAAGAGAAATGATTATTAAGTGAATTTAAATTGATGTGCGGAGGTATCTTGTCTTGTTGCTTAGATTTTCCGATTCCCAATGACCGTAGGAACTTCCAGACCTTAGCTGGGTCGGAGTCCTCTACTGATGTATGGATGTAACGGCGTTGCGCGTCACGACACGCTCTATTGCAGCGATTCCGGCAAGCTATATATTTTTCCCTGTTTGAAGCAGATGGTCGGTGTTTAAATTTAAGTTTCGCTAAAACCTTTTCATGCATCACAGCTCTAAGGTCTTTATTGTATTTCGGTGGAAGTGGGGGAATTGTCTTTTATGACAGAGCAATGGCTTGCTTCACCCTCCAGTTCCACGCAACTACAATAAAGTTTGACAGAAAATGTAAGATGAAATAGACAAATTAAATCTTTACTGAAAAAAAATAACCATAAACAAATCAGCCTTTCAATTTATATCATTATATCATTTTGCCTCTGCTTCCACGCAAGTTCATATATTTGCGTGAAAGCAGAGGGAAAAAGATCAAACTCTGTGTCAGAAAGATGGCTTCCTTCTTCGTCCAGTTTTAGGCAACTACAATAAAGTTTGACAAGAATGTAACACAGACATTTTTAAATCTTTTAAATATTTTTCTCCGCTCTATTAGTGCGTGCATTACGTCACCCTCATTTTGAGAGTGTCTAACTTCGAAAAAGTGATGATTTATAGTAATATTGAACATCTTGCTATCATACACGCACATCGAAAATACTATCCTATTTTTATTTTGTCCACCACAGCTATCGGATAGAAATTGTATTCAGTATAACCTTCCTGAACCTTCATTTTTATAAAGTCGAAAACAAAACTACTGATTTCATTCGAGCCCTTACGTCCGATAGTTTCGTCTCACACATAGCAATATCCTACTCGTTTACCCATATCAAAAATAGTGAAATTATAAGTAGCATGTTTCCTTTTATAATAAAAAATTTATACTTCTGACTGTGGAGTGTTTATGTTTATGATTATGTAAATTTTTTGTCAATCATAAACTGCTGTTACAACAGAATCAGAGTTCTTGGCTCGGTTCTTGTCAATGTCCTTCAAAGTTCTAACTACTTCTTTATTTGCAACATGTAAAGCTAAATCATGTTCTGACTTCTGGCGCTGGTCCTTCTTAGGCCTATTAAACTCAATATTAAATTCCGTGATAAATATTTGTCTATATTGCAGAGATGTAGCCACTTCCTGATCAGGATTTTTTCTTTCATAAATTCATTATATAACTTATAAAGAATAGGTAAGCTTAGTTCTGCATCCAGGTACTGTTTAGATGATCTACTTCTTACGTAGTGTAAGTCTACCAATGGCATTTCCGATATGTGATTTCAAATAGATTGTCTAATTTGGTCGGGAATAATATTTTTGCGCGAGCGATTGCCTCTAATATAATTTAAAATGGTACCTGTAGCAGAATTATTCATTTTTTGAAAAGAGTTTGTATCCACATATCGCTTATTGAAAAGGTATTTAATAACATAAGTTTTATAAGTTCGTATTTCTTGACCATCTAAATACAAATAATATTCAAAAGAACACTTACGTCGGCTAGATGAAGCTGACCTAGCCATAATTTGTTTTCTCGAAACTCTTTTGACAAGTCGACTTAAATAATCAGCTGGTTTATTATGATCGCCTAATGACCAAAAATTATTAAATATTGAATTTCTTTGGTTTTCTGTAATCAATTCTCGACATTTACAACCACAGCTTGGTTTAATTTCTTTTTTTGTATTAGCTGTCCCTTTCTATTAGTGAATTCTTCGCCTAAATTTTTCTTACGTTTCAAATATAATTACCTACGTTTTTAAGAACGACAACATCGTAACTCAATTTACGATGGAAGTTGATTAAATATCTTCATATATGTAAACTATCTTACCAAGAAAAAAATTGTATATTATGTTACAATTATTGTTCCGTAAAATCATTAATACTTAGCACGAGCAAGTGTGTGTAACTAAAGATACCTTTTTATCATCGTTAGTGGACGATTAGTTACAATTTTTTTACGCTGGCTAAAATCGTAACGGGAGTGAGTTGAGCTACAAGGGTAAGCGCAAATAAAAGCGCATTTTTTTATTAGTAAGGCTGTGTTTATAACTCAATTTCGCAAAAAAGTGAGTTACAATGTTTTAAATTGCAGGTGTCGACATGTTTTGCTAGAAAAGTTTTTGTCTTATAGGTAAAAAATCATCTCAGCCATAGGACGTCCACTGCTGGGCAAAGGCCTCTCTCGTCGCCAGGTACTTATCATGAGGGGTTATTGCCATACTCACCACGCTTGGCAGGCGAGTTGGCGAGCGCAGTACGAGATGTTAATACATGGAAGGACGCTGCTGGCAGAGCCCTTGGCAGATTCTTACTGCATCCACGGGTAAGAGAGGAGGGACAAATTTTTTCTGTTGGCACCCCACGTCAAATGCAAAAGATAAATTGCCGTCAAAAAAATCCGAATAAACTTACGGACACATTATAGAAAAACCTTTTTATCTAATCCATAAGTGAGATTCTGGGCAAAAATCTTCCATTCAAGTCAAGTCTGAAAACAATGACATTTTTATATTGTTTACCTGTGGCGGTTATCACACTGCCACGCCCCACGCTGCATGTTGCGTGTCGTCGCACCTACGTACGTACTTGCGGGAGTGCAGATCTGCATCATGGTGCGGGTTTTTCACGCACTCACGCGTGTAGTTGCGTTTTGTGGATTCACGGCGGCTCTGACTCATTTCATTCAAAGCTGTTCGCTAGTCGGTGTGCCATACCTTGCGTCTCGCCCCGCACCTACGCGCGCGGATGCATGTTTCTCCGCGCTTGAGCGCGTGATCTGCATGAACGCGCGTAGATGCATTTTCAATGTGTGTTGGACTGTGCGTTTTTACAAACGTAGATACTTACAAGCAACGTTAGAAGACACATTCACGCAACATGCAGCGTGGTGCGTGGCAGTGTGTGAACCGCCTATGTGGTTTCGAATTTTTTTGTAAGTGTCTTTATGATGCTTGATTTTATTTCCTATTTTTTATGCGAAAACATGGAAATTAAATTTGTTTAAAATATTTATTATTTTTTTACGCACCTATTTTTTTTAAACTAATAACTAACAATTATAAATTCGAAACATTTCTATTGATTTGCTATTTTAAAATAAAAAAAACCACTGGGGATTGGGGGGGCATAATATATTATCTTAGATGCCGTGGGGTGCCGGCAGTAGATATTACCCTTACTCTCTTGCTCGTGGATGCAGTAAAACTCTGCCAAAAGATGTCTACGGAAGCTGGACAGCAGCGTCTTTCCGTATATCAACATCCCGTACTGCGCTCGCTAACCCGCCTGCCAAGCACGGTGAGTATGGCAACACCGCCTCATGATCTACTTGGCAACTCATAAGGGAGGCCTATGTCCAGCAGTGGACGTCCTACGGCTGAGATGATGATGATAATGATTGTCTTAGAATAAATATGCTAAGGAAAATAACTATAAAGCTCAGCAAATAAAAAAACGCTTTTATTTAATAAATGAAGACCTTTGACAAAACATTTTAACCTCTACGTAGTTCATCACAGAGATTGCTATAACGTTCGGTTCGTTCTCAGTGGAAATAATTTAAGTTCACGTCAGAAAGATTTTCACGTTCATGTCTTAGGTCTCAGTAATACGAGTCTAGTGGGACCTCAGGGCATCATCATCATCATCATCATTTCAGCCCTGGATCCATACGAGCCACGCGCTGTGTAGGATTTCGTAGTTAACCGCAGATCTGTTGTTAGCAGTTTAGATTTTATAGTGGGAAATAATTAATAAATAATATTATAATTATTATTATAATTATATTTATTTATTATAATTATTAAATAATTCTTTATTATTTTATTTTTGAGCGCTCGAAAAAAAATTTAAAACTTTAATATTTTGCAAACAGAACTCTAAATCGAAAAGTTGTCTTTGCAAATCCTAAATGGGTTTAAAACACCTATTTAACGATACCCCACACGATGAGAAAATCAAGATAAAAAATATCTCACGTACTTATGCTACCCTCAATTATTATTATTTTTCAGCATTTTTTGTAGCGATATCTCAGTGTAATTATTTTTTATGTTCATGTAAAATTACAGCTTTAGAAAGCTGTAATTTTGCATAGGCGTGTTCAGCAGCGTCTTTCCGTGTATCAACATCCCGTATTGCGCTCGCCAACTCGCCCGCCAAGCGTGGTGAGTATGGCAATTACCGCTCATGGAGATCCATGAGAGAGGCCTGTGTTCAGTAGTGGACGTTTCACGGCTGAAATAATGATGATGATGATTCCCTGTTTTAGACCGCAGTCATGTCAATGGTTAAGCGTGTTCCATATCTCCATAGTATCACAAAAAGCCTCACAAGCTAAACACATTGTATACATAGAGGGCGCCACGAAGCGGTACGTTTAATATAATTGGTGATGCCTTCCGTTACCGGAAGCTTACCTATATTAATTACGCGCGAGGTACACCAATTAAATTTATCTCTGGAAATTACCTGGGACCTTATTCTCGTGATCTGTACGTGATATAATATCACTTATATTATCTTTTATTTCTAAAGCTGTAGTATATTAAGTAAACTTGAAATGTACGGCATAAAAGGCAACGTTTTAAAACTTATAAAATCTT
Organism: Pasiphila rectangulata; assembly: GCA_963082625.1. NCBI lineage: Eukaryota > Metazoa > Arthropoda > Insecta > Lepidoptera > Geometridae > Pasiphila > Pasiphila rectangulata. The sequence continues at coordinate 24,144,853 of OY720237.1, read as the reverse complement.
ATTTGGACAATAGAGTTCAGATGACGGAAATAACAAATATTGACTATAAAACTCTTCGTGAAGAATCCTATGTTTCTAGAGAGCGAATTATGAAATACGGCGTACCCCAAGGAAGTGTTCTGGGACCGCTGTTATTTATAATAAAAACATAAACGACCTGCCAAAAGTTACTACGCAGCCAATGACATTGTTTGCAGATGATAGTACAGTGACCATAGAGTGTAAAAATAAAGAGACATACAAAAATGACATTTATAAAGCTTTGACAGACATCATTTCATGGTTAAACAATAATAATTTAAGAATTCACTTATTTAAAACTAATCTAATTCATTTTCGACAACGTGATTCTGCTGCTCCATCAAAGTTTGACATAGAATATAATAATACAATAATAGAACAAGTAAATACAACAACATTTTTGGGACTAAATATTGACAAGAAATTAAATTGGAAATCGCACGTAGAGCAATTATGTAAAAAGATTAATAGTACTGCATATATTTTATATAAATTATCGAACATAGTCAATATACAAACAATATTAATTGCATATCATGGTCTTATTGCATCTAGAGTCAGGTATGGACTAATTTTTTGGGGAAACTCTACCTACTGATGTTGACAAAGTCTTTAAACACCAAAAAAAATGTATTCGTGCAATGTTTCACCTTAAGGTGATAGACTCTTGCAAGCCTCACTTCAAAGAGCACAACATCTTAACGATTCCTTCGTTGCATATTTTGGAAACGGCTATGCTAGTAAAAATTAATCCAAATTTGTTTTGTCAGCAGTCTGATGTCGTAGAAAGAAATAGACGTGACAAAAATCGAGTCTATATGGCCAGCTCTAGAAGATCTTTCTTGCGCAAAAGCATTTTTCGTATGGCTCCCTCAATCTATAATAAACTTCCGGAATCACTACGAATCCTTCCTTGTTCGATATTTAAGCGGAGTCTAAGGTCATTCTTAATAAAAATGTGTTATTATAATATTTAAGAGTTTATGAATGATAAAATGTCGCTAATATAATCAGTAAATAATTGACGTAATTGACATCGTATTTTTACATTTTTATATTGCATTATCAATTGTCATTTTCCTATTTCGACTAGTATTCTATTATAATTGTATTTTCTTTATTAATTTAATTGTATATTATTATTTTTATTGTTATTGTTTTATTTCAATAAGATTGTAAATTTATAAAATTGCACGCCTAGAAAGGTAAAATACATCTGTTCTCTAATTTAAATGTACACCTTATTATGACATGTATTTAAGCAATAATTTAACCTTGAACTTTGAACTTATTAATGCCTACGACGAGTGCAACGAGCATTAACAAATGTAACATTTCATTGGCAATCTAAGTAACTGATAGAATATAATACAAATTTATTTGAAAACATTATTTAACAGTTTTTTACATATTAAGCATTTATATTTATAATTTGGAATTTTAAGATGTGGTGTTTAAGTCACCTTTAAAATTTATTCAAAGGTTTTAGTATTTTTAATGTAATTAGGTAATTTGTTATATAATTGTGCTCCTTCAAACATTATATTTTTCTTACCATAGTTTGTTCCGGCTTTTCGTAAATGAATGTTGTGCGCATTTCTAAGGTTTCGGTTGTGTACATAATGTTTGTTATTAGTTAATGTTACTTGTGAATGTACGTCCCTAATCAGTAGTTTTCTTACGAGTATACATGGTGTTGTATTGGTATATTTGAGTTACTTTCATTAGTTTAGTTTCTCTATTGTCTCCGTTGGTGTCAGATAATCATAAAAGAATAGGGTTTTACTTAATAAGTTTGTTTTGTGTCTCTTGGAAGTGTTTGAAGATAAGTTTTTGCTGCTGTACCCAAACTTCAACGGTGTGGTTTTACAAGGCTATTATATATGGTGTATCGGACATGTATCGGAAGATATCTAACTATTCTTTTTAGACAACCCAAAAGCGATTTTAGTTTTTGATTTATTTTATCCAGATGTGGCTTTCGTCATGGAACCCACTGTTAAAAATAAGTACAAGATATTTTTCTTTGTTTTCTTTTATAATTTCAACTCCGTTGATAAGTAATGGCAGAAAAGTTGTTTTTTTTATTTTTGGCTAAAAAATATATAATATATAGTTTATATTAATGGAATCAGCATCAGGCGTTACTTTGCGGAAATCCATGACAATAAAATCCAATGAAAATATTGAGTTTTAATTCCGCTTAAGCTGAGATGCAGGAGCACCGCCCTCCCACCCGCTAATTATGCACATGCAGGGAGAACTAGGTTGTCAGTGCAGCATGCATAACCAAACCTATACGACGACACATGTTTCGCCTCACCGCGAGGCATCATCAGGTGAGACGCTGAGGTGTTGACTGGTCGGCTGGAACGAAACCAGCTTTTCGTATAGTTTTTCAGTTATTTACAAAAATTTTTAAAACAATTGCGTTCCCCCCCTTATCTCCGAAGTTTGCACAGATAAACCCGTGAAACTTTTATAGATAATAAAAGTATGTGTAAAGTTTACAGGAACATTATAACGAACTTTCTTATTTGCATAATTTTTTAGAAATAATCTTAAGTGTAAAAATCTACATAAGTTCCGCTATCAGACTAGAGATGGCGCTGTCAAGGTTCTCCAAAAAATATATACCGCCCTTTTCATATATTATATTTTATGATGGCAGGGAACCCTCGGGGCGAGAGTTCGACTCGCTCTTGCCCGGTTTAATTTTATGTATTTCCGTAAAAAGGTTTGTTTACGGGTTTGACGTCACGTTTTCCACCATTGAAATAAGAACGGAGGTATTACAAGAAATTATCATGTAATGTACGCCAATTTAATTCCTCAATAAGACTCAGTACGTTTATATGGGTTTCAATAAATATCCACCGTTATATACCTTGTTATAGGGGAGAACAAAACCATCGTGAGTAAGGACTCATTTTTTCGTAAGCTTTTATTTAGCTTGCCCTGTATATATGTATGTATGTAACTATGTTTGTTCGCGGAATCTTGCAACTCAATTTTGAAGCAGACATCTTCAACCAATTAAGCTGAAATTTTGTATGCATGTTTTCTTTAGATAACAATGCATAGTGTCAGCTACGTGACGTCACTCTGAATCCAACATGGCGGAACACCCCAAATGGCGGACTACTTATTTTTAATGAACTTCTATAATATTGGTATCAAATGAAAGAACCTGCTGAGAATAACTCAAAAACTAAATTGAAATCACTCTGAATTCAACATGGCGGAATACCCAAGATGGCGGTCTACTTATTTTTAATGTACTCCATATGGGTATTAAATGAAATAGCTTGCTGAGAATAACTCAAAAAAAACAATATGGCAGAATACCCGAGATGGCGGACTAGTTGTTTTATTAATGCACTTTTACAATATGGCTATCAAATAAAATGGCTTACTGAGAGTTACTCGAAAAATTTATGAAATCACTCTTAATCTAACATGGCGGGCATGAGATAAACAGACAAGAAATCAACTGTCCAGTGATAACTAAAAAGTAAAAAATAAATTAAAAGTAAAAAAAAACATTTTAAGAGACAAGCTTTTATATAAGCGTACCTACTAAAAATATTAAAAATAAACATTTTCCATTAAAGTCTAATGTCATCTTAAAACGTCTACACAATTTATGTTATTAAAAAGCTTGTCGCGAGATTAACCTGTGTACCTGTAACTTTATCTAATAGATTTTTTTTAAACAACGTAAATACGAGTACCTGCTTAAATCTCGCGACAAGCTTTTTTATTACATAAATTGTGTAGACGTTTTAAGTCGGCATTAAACTTTAATGAAAAATGTTTATTTGTAATATTTTTAGCAGGTACGTTTATACAGTCTTACATTTTGATCGTTTTAATCCCTTGGACAGGTGGTTTAACTTACATAATACTTTTCATCAACAACTTACACAGCGTCATATCTCTTAAAATGAAAAAACTAGCAAGTGAAAACTTAATATTCGCAAAATGTATGAAACCAGTAGTAGCGTCGAGTTAGTTGTACGGCGGTGCGTAAACCCCACCCACTTTATGAACGTACCTAGGTTATTGACTCACTCAGCTGATTCCAAATTTTCCTTTATACTTTTACGGGCTTAGGACCGTCATAATTATTTTTAGCCTAGATTATGGGAACTAATTAAATTTAAACAATTATGCTTAAAGCGGTAAATAGTAAAAATAATTTCCTACAGGTTTGCTAGTAGGTAGGTACCTATTTATGGCGTATTTAAAAATTTGGAATCAAAATTATTTACAACGGATTTGAAAATAAAACTTTCTTGTTATTAATTATCAAATGATTTGAAAAAAGTTCTGTTACATACCTCTAAGTAGGTACCTTTGATTTATTTAATAGTTATGGATGGAGTCCTTCATGATGCAAGAGCTTCCAAACGTAGTATTGACTCACGTTATTCCTAATTGCAGCCATATTTGTACTACGCCTGGGATCTCGTTCAAAGTATTCCAGGATTTCCCCGTCTAGTTCGGGTGTCTAAACGGGTTGGCGACCGCGGCCCTGAGCATGTGACGGTGTGGTGAATTACACTTTTACAATTAACAGCCGCTGCGTAGCCGCCACAATTGTCTGACCAGATGGAATTTGCGGGTTGGGTGAGTATACCACTCAGTCGTAAAGATTGCAGGTGGTTTGGTTCGCTGTAGAGACGACGAGCCGCTTATGCAACGTAATCCGCGTTTGCATAAAATTACACCATTGCAACGAACTCCAGGTTGGAGAACACGTAATTACGTGACGTCATTTTTTTCGCTCGACAAGGATCGTAAACACTAAACAGTGATGCACCACCGATGACGTCTTAGAGAAACTGATTTGATTTATTTAGATGTGCCGACCTTAGAGCGCGGCTCGCTCGCATTTTAAATCGCCAATCAAATGGGGATTGGGGGCGGAGCTTAGTTAGCATTGGCTAATTTTCATGAGTCCACGTGGACTGCGCTTACGCGTCATTGGTGAAATAGGTCATAGACCTTTACAGTAGTAGTGTCGGTCTCTTTGAATGTCATCTACCTGTGAACACATGTTTGAATGGTACTACTATTGGTTCGCATCGCTTTTTCACTAATGCGAGAATTGATTCGAGTTTAAAAGAAAATATAATTTTATTTTTTAATTTTATCTTTACAAATCGATAGTGTTTCATGTACTGGATCACCCCTTCACGGGATTAAAACGATCAAAAAGTAAGGCTGTATAAAAGCTTGTCTCTTTAAAAGTTTTTTTTTACTTTTGATTTATTATATTTTTTGTAACGCGATTACTCCGCCAATTAAAAATAGATTGTGATGATTCTATTTGTTATATGGTAAAACAAAATTCTTTTGATGGCTTTCATGGGAAATTAAATAAGTCTAGAAGTAAATATTGGAGTCCCTCAAGGCATACTTTCATACCCAAAATTTAACTTCGCGGTTGGGTTTTTGTTTCATTTTGTAATGTTTGCTTGTTTTGCACCCAGTTCTGATAATAGGCTCCATAAGAAATCGAGGAAAATACTCAAATAAAATAGACGTGCATATTATATAGTGGTTTGCGTGTCGTTTTTTCAATATAGTATTATATTTTGTGATATTGTATCTACTTCTTCAGAATAAGGTCCCCGAACGTTGCTGCCAGTGGAATATAAGGACATTGTTATGAAAAATGTCACGATTATTTTTGTCACGGTGCTCTGTATGATTTACACAATAAAGAGTTTATCTATCTCAGTGGCATCAGAGTGGGTATCATCATCATCTTCATCATCATTTCAGCCGTAGGACGTCCACTGCTGGACATAGGCCTCCCTCATGGATTTCCAGTTATTGCGGTTGGAAGCGATCTGCATCCACCGTCGACCTGCGGTCTTCACCAGGTCATCAGCCCATCTTGTTTGTGGACGTCCTACGCTGCGCTTGCCGGTCCGTGGCCTCCACTCGAGAACTTTTCGACCCCATCGGCCATCTGTTCTGCGAGCTACATGGCCTGCCCATTGCCATTTCAACGTGCTAATCCGTTTGGCTATGTCGGTGACCCGAGTTCTTCTACGTATTTTCTTATTTCTGATTCGATCCCGTAGCGAAATCCCGAGCATAGCACTCTCCATAGCTCGTTGAGCGACTCTGAGCTTATTCATAAGGCCAATAGTGAAGGACCATATCTCGGTTCCATATGTCATAACTGGTAACACACACTGATTGTAGACTTTGGTCTTAAGGCACTGAGGCATGTTGGACGAAAAGACGTTGCGAAGTTTCCCAAACGCTGCCCATCCGAGTTGAATTCGACGATTGACCTCTTTCTCGAATTTGGACCTACCTAATTGGACTGTTTGTCCTAGGTATACATACGCGTTGACAACTTCGAGAGCAGAGTGGGTATAAAAAAGGCTAAATAATGGACTTAATTCTTATGTTTAGTCCGTCATATGGATTAACAAAAGTTATTAGAGACATTATCTTTTCTTTTTTACCCAATTATCTTTTCTTTTTTATCCATAAATAACGGCGATATATAATATTGTCGCAATGTAGTGTTACGTCAGGTGACTCGGTACAGTTTATGACTACGTCATGACGTCACGAGCGACTCCGACTAATTTCTTGCGCTTCGACTTCAATGTGTTTTACCTAAATATTGTATCATATATTTGAAAAAAAAAACAGGCAACTTGACAAATTGAGGCCCGTTAAACCACAGAGGATGTTCGATTAACTGGGCGGGAGTGAGCCCCCTGGAGAGGCAATCCGCTGGATTATCCTTTCCACTAATATGATGGAAATGTCGAGGGTCTAATTCATTATGAATTTTAGATATCCTATTAGCGACGAAAGTCTGCCATCGAGTGGGGCAGGAATGAATCCATGCCAGCGCTACTGTACTGTCAGTGAAAGCATAAATATTGGATATTTTACAACGATCCGAATAGGCGTTCACCACTAAACGCATCAACCGTGCGAGTATTACATTTGCGCACAATTCCATACGCGCAAGAGTAATAACTGTTTTAGAAGGCGCTACTCTGGACGTAGCACAAACCAAGTTTGTCACGTAACGATTTTCGTTCGTATATTGAACGTGCAAATACACTACGCCTCTATAGGCGCGTTCCGAAGCGTCGGCAAAACCTAACACTGAAACAATGCAATCCTCATTCACACCCACGTGACGGGGCAATTTGATATTTTGAAATAGAGGCAGTTCTGATTCAATCGTTTGCCACAAAGACACTAGATTAGGCGGGGGAGTGTCATCCCATCCGACCTTACTTTCCCATAAACTTTTTATGATTAACTTTGACAAAAGAGTCACGGGAGCAACGAATCCCATCAAATCCCACAAACGGGCAATGGTCGAAAGGATATTCCGTTTTAAAACAAAATCAAGCTACTCGGGTGATCTCTTACTGACTCACGATACGCCCACCAATTCGATAAACGCTGTAAATAATTTTTTCGTTAGTATTGGTAAATTCAATTCAATTTATTTATTATTAAGACAATTTTACAGTCCAATGTGTTAGTCGGCTTATAACTGATTAATACTTAAAATTAATTAATGATTTTGTCCTTTCAATCAGTTTATATATAATAGGACAATCAAATTGTGTCGCTATCGCAGTTAGGATGCTGTTACTGCTTCCGCGGGTTCTGCTGAGTAGTGAGGCTGACTTCTTTCGCCAGATGGCATCAAAGGTGTCGCTGCGTGCCTGGGCGAACATGGCCGAGGCACTGCAAAATCGCGGTTACCGCAACAGCAACCTAAACGCGTTGTTATATTGGACCCGCAGAGCATTGTAAGCTTTTAGGGTATAGTTGACCCACAGACTCGCCGAGTAAAATAATGTACAGTATGCTCTGAATAAGGTATACTTCACCGCATCTGTACATCGTGCGAATCTGCGGGCCAGCATATTCGCCCTCACTGACAATGCTCTGCGTTCCCTCTCCATATCAGCATCGTGCTTTAGGTCTACCGTCACCAAGTGTCCTAGGTATTTAAAGGTAAAACTTTGGCTTCTAAAATTAGTAACAGTGATCTTTTGGGAGAAATTTCTGAACCTGAATGCCTAGCTAACTCTTTAGTCCTTCTCCCAACAGACACGCATGAAGTGGAAAATATTATAATGGGGCTGAAAAACGACTGTGCAACTGGATGGGATCAGATTTCCACGAGAATTATTAAATGTGCTAAAAAATCTCTATTAGAACCAATTACCTATATCTGCAACTTATGTATCGATACTGGTGTGTTCCCGGATGCTTTCAAGAAAGCACTGGTTCATCCCATCTTTAAGAGCGGTAGGCGGGACAGTGTCGATAACTACAGACCGATCTCTGTTTTAACCAGCTTATCAAAAATACTATAAAAAATTATAAATAAGTGGCTTACAATTTTTTTGGAAAAACACCATCTCATTGCAGAACATCAGTACGGATTCAGAAAAGGTCTTTCTACAGAGGATGCTGTTCTGGATCTGACAAATGAAATTGTTCGGCAAATCAACCGTAAGGAGAAAACCCTGTGTATTTTTCTAGATTTATCTAAAGCTTTCGATACTGTTTCGATACCGCTCTCACTGACCAAAATGCAAGCTATGGGAATTAGGGGAGTTGTCTTTGACATTTTTAGGGATTATTTATCTCATCGCACCCAGTGTGTAAAAATTTACAAATTTGTAAGTCTTGATGAACTAGTCTGCTACGGTGTACCACAGGACAGTGTCCTGGGTCCTACTCTTTTCCTAATTTATATTAACAGCTTATGTAGACTAGCTTTACCCTGCTGCAGGGTTTTCACTTACGCCGATGACACTGCCCTCCTGATAAAAGGCAAGAGTTGGGACGGAGCTCGTCTTAATGCTGAAATGGCCCTTATGAGTACAATGCGATGGCTCAAAAACAATGTTCTAACTCTAAATATAAACAAAACTAAATACATAACGTTTTCTGCGAACTCACAATCTCAGCCACCGTGGTTTTGAAATTTTTGCACATATTTGCAGTGGTGGTCTCCCTTGTCAGACTCAAAACTGTTTAAAGATAAAGATAAAGATAAAGATACGTTTATTTTGTCACACAATTTACAATTAATCCATGTACAATATTAAGGTTTAAAAAATAAAATAAAAATGTGACAAAAATGGTCATTACTCAGCATATGCTGTGGCAGAACGAGTCCGTACCACAGCGCTGGTCTTCCGTAGTGACCGAAGTGTGCGGATGGTGGCTACCGCGATACAAAAATTCAGTACGCTAAAATAAAATATAATAACAAAGTACCTAATAATATCAATAAAAATAAACTAAACAATATATAACTTTTTGTGAATTAGATTACAATATTTATTCATGTAAATGAGCTAACCAAAAATATATGAGCTAAAACAATGAAAATAAAATAAAATAACAAGTAGAGAATTATTTACATTTATGTATTCAAAACTTACTTACACATAGGTGTGGTTTGTCCGAGGCCCAGAACGACGGGTCATATTGACTAAGTTATATTGAGACTCTATTAATGACTTTTTTAGATTTTTTTTAAATGAATAAACTGTTTTACAATTTTTTATTGGTGGTGGAAGGTTATTCCAGCATTTCGTGGCCGCGTATTTAAAGCTGCCACGAAATGCAGCCGTTCTGTGCTTCGGACATATCAACCGGGTGGATAGACGGACGTGGCGGTTTGAGAAATGAAGTTTCTCAAATAGGTAACTTGGCTGTTGGTTCCTGATGACACCAAAAAGCAGAGTGGCAAAATGGAGAGTTCGGCGGGACGACATATTGAGGAGACCATTGGCATTTATGTAAGGCGAGATGTGGACACGTCTAGGAATAGGATAACAAAAACGAATACAGGCGTTTTGTATTCGTTGAGTTATTTTTTTTGTGCGAGTCAAAAGGCAGTCACTAAACACACAATCAGCAAAATTTAATTTGGACAGTATGAGTGAGTCGCATAGTTTTATCCTTAAGTCGACACTTATATATTCGCGCATACGGTACAACACGGATAGACGGTAAAAGCAAGTTTTTATCGTTTGCAGAATATAGTTTTCGAAACGTAACGAACTATCCATAATAAGACCGAGATTTCTGGATTCTTCGACGTGCTCAATAGGAATTCCATTCAAAATCAGCCTGGGATCCTGGGATGCAATACAGTTTCTCTGACATTTGGATCCTATTATTTGAAATTTAGATTTTAAAGGGTTAAGAATTAAACTGTTAGATTTACACCAATTATCTATACGTGCCAAATCAGCATTGATTACATCCACATCAAAGTCAACGGTGGCGGGCTTTATTGACTTGTAAAGTTGTAGGTCGTCTGCGTAAATATGATAGTTACAATGTTTTATATTATTAATTAAATCAGAACAATAGAGGATAAAGAGTGTGGGGCCTAGAATAGATCCTTGTGGAACACCACGAGTAACAGGTAATATTGAAGAAAAACAGCTTTGCCCATCTGGTTTTTTTGTTTCCACTGATTGGGAACGATTTGACAAAAAGCTTGCAAACCATTTTTTTGCAGAGCTGTTGATGCCATAGTATGATAACTTGGAAATCAAAAGGGGAATGTTTATTGTGTCAAATGCACGGGAAAAATCAAGCAGTGTCAGAATGGTTCCTTCGCCAGCATCTTGAGCAGTCAAAACATCATCGACAACATCCATTAAGGCAGTTGTAGTGCTTCGACCTCGACGAAAACCAGACTGTTTTGCTGGTAATATATTATTATATTCTAAATAATTATAAAGCTGCGAGTTCACAACTTTCTCTAAAACCTTCGACAAAAACGGAAGGATGCTAATAGGTCGCAGCTCGGTTAGACTTTGAGGGTTGGTTTTTTTCGGTATAGGCTTGACAGTAGCTCTTTTCCAAGCTGTAGGGAAAGTTTCAGTTATTATAGACTTGTTGACAATAGCTGTAATAATTCCTAGTGTCTGAGGGAGAGTTAGCAGGATCATATCCATGGACAAACCATCACAGCCCATAGCGTTTGTGGAAAATGAGGTTATAATTTTACCGATTTCATATTCACCCACTGTATGCAAAGTGAAAGTAGATGGCCCATGACGATTTTGCTCAAAATACCTTTCTACCGACGGGTTACTATTTTGATTACCAGGAAGAGTAAGAAAGTGATTGTTTATAATGTTTGGATCGTTAAGATGTGCCGACAAAGAAGACGTTCTTTGTTTGAAGTTGGCAACATTGTTTTTTATGTGCTTCCAAAGCATTCGAGGATTATTTGAGTTACTATTAATGTTTAATTGAAAATATTGTGACTTTTCAGTAAAGAGAGCTTGGTTCACGTATTTCTTTAGTTCCTTATAATATTCATGGTGGCTATTTTTGTTAGATTTTTTGAATCGTGAATATGCTTTATTGCGGGTTTTCATCATTTCCTTGATGTTATATGTTATCCATGGATATGAATGCATTTTAACCAAAGATCTCTTATATGGTGCATGTCTGTCAAATAAATATATCACATTAGATTGAAATTCCTCGACCATCTTATTAACATCACTAGATATTAAACCATTCCAGTTTATAGTATCCAGGTCAGAATTAAAACTTTCCATATTAATGCTTTTCAGGGGACGATATCGACACCTGCAATTTAAAACATTGTAACTCACTTTTTTGCGAAATTGAGTTATAAACACAGCCTTACTAATAAAAAAATGCGCTTTTATTTGCGCTTACCCTTGTAGCTCAACTCACTCCCGTTACGATTTTAGCCAGCGTAAAAAAATTGTAACTAATCGTCCACTAACGATGATAAAAAGGTATCTTTAGTTACACACACTTGCTCGTGCTAAGTATTAATGATTTTACGGAACAATAATTGTAACATAATATACAATTTTTTTCTTGGTAAGATAGTTTACATATATGAAGATATTTAATCAACTTCCATCGTAAATTGAGTTACGATGTTGTCGTTCTTAAAAACGTAGGTAATTATATTTGAAACGTAAGAAAAATTTAGGCGAAGAATTCACTAATAGAAAGGGACAGCTAATACAAAAAAAGAAATTAAACCAAGCTGTGGTTGTAAATGTCGAGAATTGATTACAGAAAACCAAAGAAATTCAATATTTAATAATTTTTGGTCATTAGGCGATCATAATAAACCAGCTGATTATTTAAGTCGACTTGTCAAAAGAGTTTCGAGAAAACAAATTATGGCTAGGTCAGCTTCATCTAGCCGACGTAAGTGTTCTTTTGAATATTATTTGTATTTAGATGGTCAAGAAATACGAACTTATAAAACTTATGTTATTAAATACCTTTTCAATAAGCGATATGTGGATACAAACTCTTTTCAAAAAATGAATAATTCTGCTACAGGTACCATTTTAAATTATATTAGAGGCAATCGCTCGCGCAAAAATATTATTCCCGACCAAATTAGACAATCTATTTGAAATCACATATCGGAAATGCCATTGGTAGACTTACACTACGTAAGAAGTAGATCATCTAAACAGTACCTGGATGCAGAACTAAGCTTACCTATTCTTTATAAGTTATATAATGAATTTATGAAAGAAAAAATCCTGATCAGGAAGTGGCTACATCTCTGCAATATAGACAAATATTTATCACGGAATTTAATATTGAGTTTAATAGGCCTAAGAAGGACCAGCGCCAGAAGTCAGAACATGATTTAGCTTTACATGTTGCAAATAAAGAAGTAGTTAGAACTTTGAAGGACATTGACAAGAACCGAGCCAAGAACTCTGATTCTGTTGTAACAGCAGTTTATGATTGACAAAAAATTTACATAATCATAAACATAAACACTCCACAGTCAGAAGTATAAATTTTTTATTATAAAAGGAAACATGCTACTTATAATTTCACTATTTTTGATATGGGTAAACGAGTAGGATATTGCTATGTGTGAGACGAAACTATCGGACGTAAGGGCTCGAATGAAATCAGTAGTTTTGTTTTCGACTTTATAAAAATGAAGGTTCAGGAAGGTTATACTGAATACAATTTCTATCCGATAGCTGTGGTGGACAAAATAAAAATAGGATAGTATTTTCGATGTGCGTGTATGATAGCAAGATGTTCAATATTACTATAAATCATCACTTTTTCGAAGTTAGACACTCTCAAAATGAGGGTGACGTAATGCACGCACTAATAGAGCGGAGAAAAATATTTAAAAGATTTAAAAATGTCTGTGTTACATTCTTGTCAAACTTTATTGTAGTTGCCTAAAACTGGACGAAGAAGGAAGCCATCTTTCTGACACAGAGTTTGATCTTTTTCCCTCTGCTTTCACGCAAATATATGAACTTGCGTGGAAGCAGAGGCAAAATGATATAATGATATAAATTGAAAGGCTGATTTGTTTATGGTTATTTTTTTTCAGTAAAGATTTAATTTGTCTATTTCATCTTACATTTTCTGTCAAACTTTATTGTAGTTGCGTGGAACTGGAGGGTGAAGCAAGCCATTGCTCTGTCATAAAAGACAATTCCCCCACTTCCACCGAAATACAATAAAGCCTAACGGGAACTGTACGTCCTTAAAAAGTTTAATACAATATTTTAAAAATATGTTTATTTTACATTGCTTTGTAAAATTTAGAAACTTTGTGAACCTGGTGGTAAAGGCTGATTAGCTTTAGGTTAATTTTGATATTTTAGAATAATAATAATAAAAATTGTGCTAATTAATTATTTTTTTTATTTTTATGGTAACTCAAATAGTAGAATAAAATAAATATTGTGCATTGTAACTCAGACTTACAACTATTTCTCTCGGTGAATTAGTTACTATCATACTAAATTGCATTGTATGTCTGAGTTACAACTGTAATTTAGAAAACCGTTTTTCGTGAAACTTCATTGTAAGTCATAAAAATATATAAAATACATAAGTAAACAACGTATTAGTCATACAGCAATGTAGATTATTCCTTTTTACATATATTCACAAAGTTGGAGGGCCCTAGGACTTGTAGGAACAAAGTAAGAAATTTTTAAATCTTTGATTCACTCTACTGAAAAGTAATGAAAAATGAGTTACCATGTTTTAAATTGCAGGTGTCGATATGTTGACCAAAGAGGAATAGCTCTTTCTTTTTTAATTTTAAGCTTACATGATATCAGTGCATGTTTACTTAAATCCGGTATATGTTCCACTTCAACATCTTTTAGTGGTATATTGGAACACAAAATATCGATAAGTGTAGCGCTGTGGTCTGTAAGATGTGTTGGTTCCTTAACATACTGTGTAAGACCAGTATACCCAAAGAAAACTTTAAGTTTTTTTGAATCTAAGGTATCAACTAGGAGATCGATGTTGAAATCCCCGGCCAAAATTATATGGTCAAACGCAGAAAAGGCTGAAACTGAATCCGTGAGCGCATCCAAAAACATTTCTAAATTTTGCCATGGTGGACGGTAAGCTGTACCTATAGCTATTTTACGACCGCTTATATTCAGACGAAGCCACATCTGATCAACACCTGGGGAATGAGGGTGGGCGAGAAGACGCGCGTTAACACCGTGTTTGATGAAATGCCCGACACCACCGCCACGCGCGCGCCCGCCGACGGCCGCAGAGCCGTGCGCTCGCGGCACGTGTCGGAGCCGGTAGCCGGGCAACACAGGTGCGCGTGCCTCCTCGCCCTCCGTCAGCCACGTTTCATTGATCGCCAACACGTCCACCGGAAAACAATCCACAGCCACAATGAGCTCATCATGCTTCGTACCCAGGGAGCCCTTATTTAAAAGACCGAAGGATAAATATTTATCAGTGATAAATTGAATGACAATAGAAAAACTAATTTGTATAAATTTGACTAATTTGTATAAATTTGACTAATTTGTATAATTTGACTAGTTTTAAAATGTATAAATTTCCCAAGTTTGTCATTATCTCGTACTGATAATATAAAGTACTTAGGTGTCAGTATGGATGGTACCCTGAGCTGGGATTTGTACTTGCATACAGTTGTCCCTCGTATCCGAAAATTAATATATGTATTTAAAACCCTCGCTGCAGTTACTTCACCTGCCAAGTTGAAAATGGTATACTTCGCTCTCGCATAGTCTTTGACTTCTTATTGTATAACAGCATGGGGAGGTACCTTTAAAACCCACATGCTACAATTGGAAAGAGCGCAGAGATGTATTTTGAAAGTAATGCTAAATAAACCATTTTTATACCCAAGTTACCAAATGTACCAAGATTGTTCTTTACTCACTGTGAGGCAGCTGTTTGTAATGCAAACTATCCTCCGGAAACATACTACTACTCCTTACAATCCGGAGGTCAACATTACCAAGCGCCTTAAGTATAAAATTTTCCCAATTCCACGACATCGTCTAGCCCTTGCAGCTCGTCATTACGACGTTTTGAGTCCTCGACTTTATAACAAAGCAAACAAATTGCAACAAATTTATCACCTGTCGACGGATAAATGCAAAGTGTTAATTTCGGATTGGCTCAAAGCTTTAAGCTATGATGAAACGGAAGATCTTTTTTCAGTTCTGTATTAGGAAGTACTACCATCAAAACCCTTTTGAATAACGCCACATTATCTGTTTACTCTCATTATCACACAGTCCAAACATACACACACACACACATACAAACACATACACACCTACTTGTGCAATTTGATTAGAACTAAATATAATTCTAATATTACATTTATTTTACATCAGGAATTATAATTTATCTATTATTTATTATGAATATTATGCTATAAAATCATTTATTGTTAATTTCAACACTTTATTTTAAGAATTTGTGAAGTATTTTTGATAATATTATTGTTATTAATTTTAAACTAACTACAAATTTAATTTAATTTTATATTTAAATCAATTACAGTTTTAATATTAACTTTTAAAAATGGAATTATTTACAAGAATTATTATTATTATTTCACATTAATGCAGCGTATACATAAAATCAACCTAGTCATATAATTTTTTTTTAATTCGTTTTATATTTTTACTTAAGATTGCCAAAATGCTGTTGATTTACATACATGTTATTTGCATACTGAATTTATCACCATAAAACATAAGCATACCCTGATCAGTACTGTAATTAAATAAATAAATAAATCAGGGGAAAGCACTCATTACCATAACACAAGTTTATAAAACTTATATTGGTAATAGGGGTTTGTATTATTATGTAAATACTTAAAGAGAAATAAATACATTTTTAATTTAATTTTAATTTAATATTTTTCTCTCCTCAGTTTCTAACTCGTAACACTTTTGCACAAAGTTATATAAATATGTATGTATTGTAAGCCATCATTTAAAATAAATTCAGTAATCCATGTATTCACTATGTCTGAATGCAAGCTTTGCACCTTTTTGTAATCTAGTATTCACTATTCTTGTTATTTACTGTCATTAATAGTGACTTTTACAATATTTTAACCGCAATCTCATGCATTATAATTTATAATTGATATTTTCAAATGTAAACAGTTCAAGTACTAATTGGCGAGAATCTTGTAAACATGTATTGACAGTAAAGTGACTTTTGACAGCTGGTCTTGACGTTGACATTTCGTTTTAAAACATTCCATGGTATTTGTCACAGTATGGCCACAATTAAAATAATTTATAAGAAACGTTACGAATCGGATACGTTAAGACTAGTGCTGCCATCTGTCGCGAGAGGGCCGGCATGACGAATGTCGGTAGGCCCGACCAAGTAAAGGGGGTATTAGAACAAGCCTATAAAATAAGAAATAAAGATTGAACAGCTCTCATTTCCTTTTCGTCCGCTGATGAATAAACTGGTATCGCTGCTACACTTCTGTCTTTTATTCAACAAATCAGAAGTGTTCGTCGAGTCCACGCTGCGTGCTCTATCCTGAACCATGAGCCAACGTCGAAGGCTTCCTGTTATAAGCAATGACGAGGAACCGGATCTGCAAGAAACGCCACCACCACCATCGCCACGGGAGCCACCTTCCAAGAAGAAAAGAAAAATCCACCTCGTCCAACCAACAACGATCGGCTTGAAAATATGCTGGAGCAGTTTATGAGCAATCAAGCAGCCAGGTGATCCGAATCAACGGTACAACCGGATAGAACAATAACCTCATCGAAGCCTCAACAGAAAATACAAGGTACACAAAAAAAATTATTCTTTGAAAATGTAGCAGGCGATTGATTAGAAACAATAGCACATTCCAGTTCATAAATTTTGCTATCTACCCTCAATAATTTTCAATTCCAAGCATGTCGTCATTAGGTAACATTAGATCCAACACATCCAATCGACATAAACCCAAATAAGAATATCCATTACCTGACATTTTATGTAAAACTTGAAAACGTGCTGAAATTTGATGGTGACATTAATGCTACTTCTATTTTCACATGGTTACACCGTCTGGAGTCCTTGGCGAAAATCTACGGCTGGGATTAATGAACACTGGTCTACCACATGACAGCCTGCCGAGGATTAGCAGCAAAGCTTTACTACTTCGTCACCATGAACATGCAACAAGAAGAAAAGGTACTCAACTTCTACTCTAAAAAATTAGCTATGGGTAAATCTTGTAAACTTTCTGATGACTTAATATGCGATGTAATTATTTTTAAATTAAATGACCCTTTATTGAACGTAAGAGCTCGTGGTATTGGTACGCGTTCTTTACTTAGTTAATTAACAATGCTTCATTAGATACGTCATCTCATCTCAAGTTAAATCAAAATCAAGTTAAAACTGAGAATTGTAGGCTTAAAATGTGTTCTCATTACAACAAACTACGTCACATGCGTAAAGAGCATAAAGTTTCCTAGAATAATTTTGTTTTGTTACGAGTATTCAAAATGATGGGATAGAAGTGGGTAGTCAGAAGAAAAAATTAACATAAACACGGGAATTTATCGTGTTGAACAAGCATTGGTACGGGGGAAGCTTAGCTTAGCTTGCTATAGCTTGAAAAACTAAAATCGACAACTACTAACGTAAACTAGGAAGAATCTTACCGATAATCAACACTTTATTTTTTATTGTTCTATAATGTAGGTACCTACAGTGGTGTTGGCAATGGTGATAGGTAGCATTAGCAGGGCACAACAATAACTATAGAAGAGAGGAATAATTCCCGGCATGTCGTTTTCTAGTTGGCTCGAAACCCCTTAAAATGAATCTCGTTACGTCAAAGTCTTCTTTTGCCGAGATGCCTTTTATAGTGCCGCCGTAGCGCTTGGTCGATGACGCGTTTAGTCGATTCTCTGTTTAAAAAGCCGTCTAGGCAGCTACGTAGCCATGTTTACACGTTAAGTACAGTCAGACGGGAAGACGTCATTGTTAATGTTCATACTAGATAATAAGGTTATAATATCCCACTAATATTATAAAGCCGAAAGTTTATTTGGATGGAGGTTTGTTACCTCTTCACGCCAAAACTAGGCTACGGATTGAGCTGAAACATTATTATTTTTTTGCACACGCATTTATGTTAACCAGGATTAACACACAGGCTACATTTTTATTCGGGTACAACACATGCGAAGCGGTGGGCAGAAGCTAGTATACTGTAAAGCAAGCAAAAAAAAAATGATTTTGTAATCGTGAGAGTTAAACTTGTGTCATTTAAAAGTTAAATATCTAGGTCAGGTTTATGTAGGTCAAAATAAAATAAAAAAATTGTTAATATAATACAAATTAGAGCGTTAATGAAGATTATTACTAAAGTATTCATCGATCGTATAATAACATTTCATTTATTAGGAGTTTTTTTAGTTTTTATGAATAGATGGTCTTTAATCTCATTTTTTTTATTATATATTTTTATCGACATAGCATATGGACTAGATGAATGCAGTTTCATTTAAAAAAAAAGTTAACGTTAATTTATTATTATAACGTAATGAGTAAGCTGTGTAGGTTCCCGCACGAGTTTTATAGAATTGTTTATTATTTCTAACAGATTTGCATATTTCTTTTGTTGCGTAAAGACCACCTATGCATGGGTGCTATTCTTTAATAAGATAAAGGATTAAGATATGTAGCTATTTGAGTAGGCGTAATAAATTGCAAGGGAACGTTTAAATCAGTTTTTTTTTTTGGAGTGCGTATGTCAAGCTTGATAATTTGGATTTAATCTTTTGTGTGTGTGGTGTCCAATTTGAGTGAGTGTCTATGATTACACCTAGTAAAATGATTTCAAGTACTATAGATAGTGATCCGTTATTAGTGTAGGTACTACACCAACAGACTTACATGAACCACGTGGCACTTTATAAGGTAGAAAGTTATTTTCGATAGTTTTATTTTCTAAAGGTAAAGAATAATCAACATAATCAAATTATTGGTAACAACAATCGTTATAGGTTAAACATTTCTAATTCAAATAATAATATTACTTTCTTTATTATTATATGTAAAATTAAGCAATATATTTTGGGCACAAGTCAAATCAAATAGATAGGTACAAGTAAAACAGTATAATAGTTGATAAAATAATAAATTCGTCAATGTCAGTTAATAAATTAAATCATGTCAACAAATTATAGGCACAAAATCATCATCATTGTAGAACGCCTTCTCGACCAGCCATGATTTTAAGTGAGTTTTCTATTTTTTAGAGAATAGGCTAGGGGGGTCAAGTATGTGATCCGGCAGTTATATAGCACAGATAAAGATTTAACCAGTAATGATTTTGAATCGATTTATATAACAGCAAACAAATAAGGCATATTTTGAATTCTGTGACATGCTCTCGCATAAATAGGCAAATTGAATAGTCAAACTGTTCTAGGTATTTGGTATCTCTTAGTGCGATGTTAAAAAAAAAAATATATACATTGATGAGAATTTGTGGGTACACAAGGGTATCAACACCCCATACACTAGCACTACTAACAAATATCTATACTTTCGAAGTTAGATCCTACTTTAAAATCAATTTACTAAATAAATGATTATTAATAAACATACCACAACTCCGAGCTCTTGCACAAAATGTTACTTCAAAAATAAATATATATATTTTAATTTAAGAATATATTATAATGATGAACATAGAATAATAGTCAAAAACAAGTTTAGAAAAGTATGCTGGTATCTGTAAAGAAATAAATGTTTATGATAATGTTATAACAATTAGTTGGTTGTAGACAAGTGTGCGACTGCGACACAGTTTTTATAAATCATCGTTTATGTTACTGAACTATGAGTACTTTATTTTGTTGGTGAATATATATATATTTGATTTGATATTTGAGTAAAATATATAAAAATAAGAGTATAAATTAGAGCAACTGTTTTTTTTATTATTATTCAAACTAAAGATATTTACAATACTATCTGTAGTAATAAAGATAAGAGTAATACCAAATTATGTTGTCTTACTATGAATATTGTACAGGTATTAATGCAATGTAAATGAAGTTAAACCTTTAAATAATTCATTACTTTGATCTAGAAAACTATAAATATATTATTTTGATATTAATAATTTTATAGGAGGTTGCTATGTTAAATTTTCGTATATTCGTAATTATAATTGAATTATTATTAACAGGTAATCTAAAGCAATTATATTATATGCACAAAAAGGGTTTGTCCCATGGGTTTGTCCCGCAGATACAAAAAGGGTTTGTCCCATGGGTTTGTCCCATGGGTTTGTCCCACTGTTATAAAACGGGTTTGTCCCACTTTTGTAAAACGGGTGTGTCCCACTGTTATAAAACGGGTGTGTCCCACTGTTATAAAACGGGTGTGTCCCACTGTTATAAAACGGGTGTGTCCCACTGTTATAAAACGGGTTTTTCCCACTTTTGTAAAACGGGTGTGTCCCACTGTTATAAAACGGGTGTGTCCCACTGTTATAAAACGGGTGTGTCCCACTGTTATAAAACGAGTTTGTACCACTTTTATTAAACGGGTGTGTCCCACTGTTATAAAATGGGTGTGTCCCACTGTTATAAAACGGGTGTGTCCCACTGTTATAAAACGGGTTTGTCCCACTGTTATAAACGGGTTTGTCCCACTGTTATAAACTGATTTGAATCTGTAAGCAAATAAAACAAAATGTTATGATAGCAAATGTTTATTTTAGCCAACTATAATTGTCATTTATTGTTTTAGAATAATAATTTATATGGTAGTACAGTAGTACTCCATAAATACCACAAAATGGAAATCAAGACCTGTGTAAACATAGCATAAGAAATTAAGTTAAATCACAATAACCACTTGTATGGTTGTAACATAGTAATTTTTTTTATTTAGGTACTTTTAATACATTTTGTACACATGATTTATAATTACGAGGCCGTAATCTTTTATATCATAGCATAAGAAATTTAATTAGATCACAATAAGCACTGGTTCATTTGCAAAAGAGTAATATTGTATAAATGTATTTAGTATTCATTAAATTTGTGTACTACATGCATTACGAGGACGTAATATTGTCAGGAAAGGCCGACTGCGGATGTGAAATCGAATGTGATGTGATGGTTAATTTTTAAGTTTCTGGTTTTAAATTGTAAATTTGGTCAAAATGTTTTGCTGATTATGATAAACTTTTATTTTAATTTGTTTCAAAATGTTACTTCGAAAAGCCCTTTGTATTATCTTTTCTATTAGAACACTGTTCCGAGGGCGTAACCATTTGTCAGGAAAGGCCGAGTGTAAGCCATCATTTAAAATAAATTCAGTAATCCATGTATTCACTATGTCTGAATGCAAGCTTTGCACCTTTTTGTAATCTAGTATTCACTATTCTTGTTATTTACTGTCATTAATAGTGACTTTTACAATATTTTAACCGCAATCTCATGCATTATAATTTATAATTGATATTTTCAAATGTAAACAGTTCAAGTACTAATTGGCGAGAATCTTGTAAACATGTATTGACAGTAAAGTGACTTTTGACAGCTGGTCTTGACGTTGACATTTCGTTTTAAAACATTCCATGGTATTTGTCACAGTATGGCCACAATTAAAATAATTTATAAGAAACGTTACGAATCGGATACGTTAAGACTAGTGCTGCCATCTGTCGCGAGAGGGCCGGCATGACGAATGTCGGTAGGCCCGACCAAGTAAAGGGGGTATTAGAACAAGCCTATAAAATAAGAAATAAAGATTGAACAGCTCTCATTTCCTTTTCGTCCGCTGATGAATAAACTGGTATCGCTGCTACACTTCTGTCTTTTATTCAACAGTATATTATGTATATGTGTATTACATTTATATTTTATGTATTATAGTAGTATCTATGTTTATTTATGTATTTCTAAATATGTTTATGTATATTCATTATGAATATTTCATATTATTTTACGTAGAATTTACGCCACCGTCGTCTCTTTTTTTCAACCCATTCATGTCTATCCAAAGGTTGCCTGAAAGAGACGCTTTTAGCGATAAGGCTGCCCATTGAGCAGCATAATGTGTTATTATTAGTTTACTGTTTGCATCTTCGTTTTTATGTTGTTTCAATAAAGCGTATTCTATTCTATTATAAATACTTTTATCTCCAAATGTATTTCGGTGAAACACATCTCATGGAACGCCGCGAGCCGAAACCATTCAATAAAAACGGGTCCCTCCGGTGAAATAACAGAAAATGTTACACGGAATTTTCATGAAATCCACTAGTTCAGAGCAATAAGACCGCCATCCCAACGTAAATGTAAAGCGGGTAGTGTTAATAATGGTTCCAACAACGCCAAATGTTGATATGATTAATTTAGTTGCTAGGGTGCTTCATGCTTCGTTAATTTTGGAGCCACTGAGCAAAGACGGGTCTAATTGATAATCGTGCTAGCTCACAAAGTTTGCGCAGGGGATTGATTTCTAGACTTAAATGCTAGGTACACATTTATCTAAGAAACCACACCAAACACTTCATTTTGCTAAAGGTAGATGGGTAACTATGTTCGTAGCAAAGGTGTAAATTAAACCTATTAATTATTATAAAGGAGAGAGTTAGCGAAGCTGGGGTGGATCGCTAGTTTCAATTATTTGCACAGGTGTTTGGATGAAACAACCAGCGGTTATTTTCTATGAAGAGTTGAATAAAAGTTGTTTAGCTTCTAAACAAAAAAAATCTCGAAGACGCTTCGCCCGTCGCATAAAATTATTTTGTTGCGCGAGAGTTTTATTGAATTATATATATCATATAGTTTAGATGGCAAATATGCTCTACATGAACTACTCAAGATGTCAAAACAATTATTAAGACAATAGATATACAGGGTGAATTTTTGAGACGGGACAGTAAGGGCAGGTACCTTAACCGTTAAAGTTACAGGAAAACGTTTTTAGAAGACTATCCATATTTTTTAAATATATTCTGAACTGCATTTACAGATTTTGAAAAAAATGTACAGTCAGCGAGAAAATGGTCATTTTACACAAAAACTTTTTTTGATGCCAATCGATCCTCTTTCTTATTAGTATCAAAAGTCTCTACTGGACCGACTGAGGTTTGAGTACTAGAAATGTCAGAAATTGCGAAAAACTTTTTCCATACATTTCGGTAAAAGAGTCAAACTTCTAAATTGGCCAAAATTTTTGTTATGGATAGATCCGCTATAATCCGCTATTAAGAAGACTGGCTGAAGAAAGTAGGTACTTAAGTAAAAAAAAGTTTTAAATTTCATTGCTGGGGTGGAGTCTGCACCACCTTCACTTCCTAGGTGAGCTGAACAAACAGGCTGGGGTGGAGTCTGCACCACCTTCACTTCCAAGGTGAGCTGAACAAACAGGCTGGGGTGGGGTATACTAACCCACATTTTAAACTTCTCCGTACTAAAAGGTGACTTTCCCTCAGTGTGGAAGGACGCACAAGTCATTCCACTTCCTAAAAAACCTAACCCCAAATCCTTTTCTGAGTATCGTCCTATTTCTATTCTCCCTTTTATATCCAAAGTCCTTGAACGTCTTATTCACCGTCAATTAAACTCTTTCCTTACTAATAACAATCTCCTTAATCCTTACCAGTCGGGGTTTCGGCCCAGTCACAGTACATCTACTACTCTAGTCAAAATTACCGAAGATATTCGCCTCGGTATGGAGAATGGAAAAGTAACAGTGCTGACTTTACTTGACTTTAGTAACGCTTTTAATAACGTCGACTTCGACATTCTCCTGGGTCTTCTTTCCTCTCTTAATGTCTCCTCTCCGGCGATTCGCTGGTTTCATAGTTACCTTTTCGGATGTCGACAGCGCGTGCGACTTGATGATAAATTTTCATCATGGTGCAGCATGACTGCCGGTGTTCCTCAAGGTGGTGTCCTTTCCCCTCTCCTATTTGCAATCTTTATTAATTCTATCTCTCATAATCTATCTTCTTCCTATATGCTATATGCAGATGATCTCCAAATATACTCTCAAGCCCCGCAACACAGTATTTCTACCGCCATAGAGGCTTTTAACAAAGACCTTCGTGAGATAGTCGTATGGAGCAACATGTTTGGTTTAAAAGTGAATCCCAGCAAAACTCAGGTGATAGGTAGCTCCCGCATGACATCCAAAATAGACATGAATACTATCCCTTCAGTGTATTTTAATGGAATTATTGTACCATATAGCAAAACTGTCAAAAATTTGGGTGTTATCTTTGATGAAAATTTGTCTTGGGGTCCTCAGCTGCAATCAGTTAGTCGCAAAATGTTTGCATCTGCGGCGTCTCTTAGAAGGCTCCGTAATTTTTACCGACTGCCACAAAAACCGCGCTAGCTCAATCTCTTTTGCTTCCCATTCTCGATTATGCCGATAACTGTTACTTGGACCTCACAGTGGACCAATTTAACAAGCTTGAGCGTTTGCAAAATTTTTCCATCAGATTTATTTTCGGTCTGCGTAAGTACGACCATGTTTCCCATTTCCGCGTCAAGCTCAAGTGGCTTCCGATTCGCTTACGTCGCAATACACACATTCTCTGTTTACTTTATAACATATTGTTTAATCCTTCTGTTCCTTTGTATCTGAAGGATCGCTTTCAGTACCTCCATTGTTCTCATGCTCGTCCACTTCGGTCATCAGAGAATCTTGCGTTGAGCACTCCCGAACACAGCAGCTCTTTCTATACGAAATCGTTTACGTTGCAAGCTGTTCGGTTGTGGAATTCATTGCCGCTGTCGATTCGTCGTGCTCCATCATTGAACTCTTTCAAAGAGCAAGTTAAGCGATTTTATCTGGAGCAATCTTCCGCCTGACTGCAGTATGTATGCTTTGATATTTTATTTTTTATTTTTTCTATTCCATTCATGTATGTTATTGGTATCGTATTAGCTATATTTAAATATTAATATGTATTGATGTAGGTTAGTTATGTAGATAATCATTTGTATTTAGTATTTGTGTAAGTATATATATTTGTATATGTATATTGTTAGCTTTCACTAAGTAACTTTGTAGAAAATAATAAGACGGTACTTACTTGCTGAAAATATACTTTATTCCTTCACTTCACTTGTACTTAATTTCCACTTTACACTTTTTAACCTTACAGTTCGAGAAACAAAATTCAACTGCCAGAGCAAGCCTGCCCGCCGAACCTCTCCCCAATACTCCCCACTACTATAATCCCTTCCAAACACAATATTCTCATTGGTCGAAAGAGCGGACTTGCTAAGGCAGCTAGTACTTGCAAGTCAATACTAGTACTCGATACAAGGTGTCTTTTAATAATTAACTAAATTTATAAATACTTAATCAACTCATACAAATAATATTCTTAAAATAATACAATAATTATAATATGGTTTTCACTAGTGTTGCTAACAGTCGGCCATCCACATTAAGGCATACGACCTCGTGTGACTTAAATTGAGAAAAAAAAAACTATTATAAATATTACAAAAATTTCATCAATTTCACTTCATTCATTAAATATATTTTTTTATGAAAATAAACATATTATCTTAAGATTTGATATTCAAAGACAATATTATTATTTAACGTATCTAAGGACCAGGGATGTCCGAGAATTTAAGGACCAGGGTTGTCCGATAGTTTTTAAGGACCAGGGTTGTCCTAAGAGTTTAAGGACCAGGGTTGTCCGATAGTTTTTAAGGACCAGGGTTGTCCTAAGAGTTTAAGGACCAGGGTTGTCCGAGAGTTTAAGGACCAGGGTTGTCCGAGAGTTTAAGGACCAGGGTTGTCCGAGAGTTCAAGGACCAGGGTTGTCCGAGAGTTCAAGGACCAGGGTTGTCCGAGAGTTCAAGGACCAGGGTTGTCCGAGAGTTCAAGGACCAGGGTTGTCCGAGAGTTCAAGGACCAGGGTTGTCCGAGAGTTCAAGGACCAGGGTTATCCGAACGTTTGAGAACCAGGGTTGTCCCGGATAGCAACTGGACCAGGGATGTCCTCAAGATTAACAATGAAATGTGCACTTGCCATTATTGTGTAATTATGCAACTCTCGGGATATATTTAGATACTTTATATCTCTTTTTCTGTTGTTAACATACCATCTCTACCCATACTAGCTTCACCGCTGAGTTACACTGCATCAGCCAATTCTGATAGTCTTTTGCCTACGTGGGTTCCTGATTGTCTAATTCCAAACAATGCTTTGGAAGGAGTTCGGTTAATACCTTTGTTAAAGGTATTATTTATGCCCCATTGTACGTCAGGTAGATGTTCATCCCATTTACTATCAGTTGTTCCTATAGATTCAGCGGTCAGAGCATCAACAATTACTTTGCTTTAGCGTTCCACCTGTCCATTAGCCCGTGGTGTGGCTACAGCGTTAAGAATATGTTTGACCCCCTTTTAATTTATAACTGTTTATAACTGTTTTATCGCCGGGAATTCTTATTATTATTTTACTTATTCCATCCCATTTAATCAAAATAAACCAGACGATACCGTAAACGTAAAATCAGATACGAATCGAGGACCCCTATCTACATACAGGATATACTTTCCAAGGCCGACTGGCGAGTTGAAAGTCCATATTTTTTTTGTAGATAGTACTCACCAAAAGAAAGCGTTTTGCAAAGTCTCAGGTTGCGCAAATTTACGGTTCACGAGATATATTTATTTTTAGTTTTCATACAAACTGGGAAATAAAACACAATAACTTCTTCAATTTGACATCTAATTGTCATGTCAGACGTCAAAGATGAAACTTTACTTTTCGTTAACCGTCGAGTTGTATTTTATTCTATTTTTTAGACATTTTTTTTTTAAAAAGACAGTAGGTTATTAGGTTTTTTTTTTAAAACCACCCAAAAACACTGCTGTGGCAGAACCGAGATGGAGAAACAGTAGGTTATTAGGTTTTTTTTTTATAACCACCCAAAAACACTGCTGCGGCAGAACCGAGATGGAGAAACAGTAGGTTATTAGGTTTTTTTTTTATAACCACCCAAAAACACTGCTGTGGCAGAACCGAGATGGAGAAACAGTAGGTTATTAGGTTTTTTTTTTATAACCACCCAAAAACACTGCTGCGGCAGAACCGAGATGGAGAAACAGTAGGTTATTAGGTTTTTTTTTATAACCACCCAAAAACACTGCTGCGGCAGAACCGAGATGGAGAAACAGTAGGTTATTAGGTTTTTTTTTATAACCACCCAAAAACACTGCTGTGGCAGAACCGAGATGGAGAAACAGTAGGTTATTAGGTTTTTTTTTATAACCACCCAAAAACACTGCTGCGGCAGAACCGAGATAGAGAAACAGTAGGTTATTAGGTTTTTTTTTATAACCACCCAAAAACACTGCTGCGGCAGAACCGATATGGAGAAACAGTAGGTTACTAGGTTTTTTTTTATAACCACCCAAAAACACTGCTGCGGCAGAACCGAGATGGAGAAATAGTAGGTTATTAGGTTTTTTTTTTATAACCACCCAAAAACACTGCTGCGGCAGAACCGAGATGGAGAAACAGTAGGTTATTAGGTATTTTTTATAACTCCGCGTGGTGGGGATGTTACAGGGGGTAGCCCCTCCCCCCTTCCCCGTCTCCGCCCCCTCCCCATCCTTAAATCCATAGTGGAAATCGTTATTCTAACCTAAAAACTTTGACCATGGTTATCTCCATAACCATGGGTTTGCTCGGGGGGGGATGGTACAGGGGGGTATCCCCCTCCCCCCCTCCGCCCCCCCCCTCCCCCCTCCTCCCAAATCGCCAGTCGGCTTTGGAAATTATAACCTTTCTGACAACATTTTGATAGATTAGTTGTAATAATAGACTCATCTTGGCTTCTCCAATGGTTGACTGGACTGCGCGAGCGGTGGTTGGCCCGGCTGCGCGAGCGGCGGTTGGCCCGGCTGTGCGAGCGGCGGTTGGCCCGGCTGTGCGAGCGGCGGTTGGCCCGGCTGTGCGAGCGGCGGTTGGCCCGGCTGTGCGAGCGGTGGTTGGCCCGGCTGTGCGAGTGGTAGTTGGCCCGGCTGCACGAGCGTTGGTTGGCCCGACTGCGCAAGCGGTGGTTGGCCCGACTGCACGAGCGGTGGTTGGCCCGACTGCGCGAGCGGTGGTTGACCCGACTGCGCGAGCGGAGGTTGGCCCGACTGCGCGAGCGGAGGTTGGCCCGACTGCGCGAGCGGTGGTTGGCCCGGCTGCGCGAGCTGTGGTTGGCCCGACTGCGCGAGCGGTGGTTGGCCCGACTGCGCGAGCGTTGGTTGGCCCGGCTGCGCGAGCTATGGTTGGCCCGACTTCGCGAGCGGTGGTTGGCCCGACTGCGCGAGCGATGGTTGGCCCGGCTGCGCGAGCGATGGATGGCCCGGCTGCGGGAGCAACGGTTGGCCTCATTCCGTCCCTCATGGTCTCCTTCAGCAAGGACAGATACATTCTCCATAGGATGGGACGGAGAATAAATACCGCCTTCTTCTTCGTTATTCATTGCAATGCAAAAATAAATAACCGCAAAGTAAAATTTCTTAAGAATAAAATAAATTATTATTTAAGAACAATGTATTGTTAACATTAAAACTAAAACGTTAACGCGAAGCGTCATGTTGGGATTATTGGATTAAACAATTTAAAAAAAATAAGGCAGTAAAAATAACAACCGAAATAAAATATCAACGATAATGTTTTACGATGTCTCTTTCCTCCCGTACTCAATCCAGTTTATACACAGAACAATGAAAAATATCCGGTAGGAAACTGGACTACAAAAATAATATTTTTAAATATCGAACACTGCTACTGTACAGTTGTACTGTGCTACTGCTACAGTACTGCAGATAATATTTATTTAAAACAAACAGAAAAAAAAGAAAAAAAATAATAATATATCGATCTTATAATTTGTTAAAAATTATTGAATAAAGAATAAAGAGAAAAAGAAATTAGGCAACACGTGCAATACTTTTTTACGAACTGAATCCTAGTTTGTCATTTATTCTAATACTGTTTTCCACTTTTGTGAGCGTCAAATCCCGCTTCTGAGATGTTAGCTTTCACTAAGTAACTTTGTAGAAAATAATAAGACGGTACTTACTTGCTGAAAATATACTTTATTCCTTCACTTCACTTGTACTTAATTTCCACTTTACACTTTTTAACCTTACAGTTCGAGAAACAAAATTCAACTGCCAGAGCAAGCCTGCCCGCCGAACCTCTCCCCAATACTCCCCACTACTATAATCCCTTCCAAACACAATATTCTCATTGGTCGAAAGAGCGGACTTGCTAAGGCAGCTAGTACTTGCAAGTCAATACTAGTACTCGATACAAGGTGTCTTTTAATAATTAACTAAATTTATAAATACGTAATCAACTCATACAAATAATATTCTTAAAATAATACAATAATTATAATATGGTTTTCACTAGTGTTGCTAACAATATGTACATACTATATACATGTTAACATTATATAATATGTTAGGATTTAAATATTAGGATATTAACACTACACCCCATTCTTCCATTCAAATCCTCTCCATCCAAAGGTTGTCTGGAAGAAATCGTTCTAAGCGATAAGACCGCCCATTGTGTATTTCTGTTGTTTTTGTAGTTTAAGTTAATTTTTAGTTAGTTTTGTTTTTATTTTCTGTATGATTTACACACTAAAGAGTTTATCTATCTATCTATCTATCTCTTCACCCCCAGTTTCTACAAATTACCTTAGCCATTCGTACCTCTTGCGTACAATGCGCACCTACAACGCACAGTACTCAAAATATATTGACTTACCTATTTATTACAAAATATAATATATTCAAAACAACAATACTCAAGGGCTTCTTCGCTTCGTGATTTCTTATTTTACTTAATATATTTGTCTTCACGGTTTCTTATTTTTAAAAAACTAATATTTAAATAAATATAGCTAGCACTTCTTATTTGTTATTTTCTTTGACCCAAATTAGATATATTTGATTTTATGGCTTTTCATCACAAAAAATTCTACCTTGAAATGTTTAGTTTTTTATTTATTTTTGGTACTGCCAGGCATTCTTATCCTCTGTTTAATTTAACTTTAATATACATATGTATATTTTAAGTTTTATAAGTGAAAACTATTTAAGGTTTAATTATTTTGTTCTATATCTACTACTTACCATTTCTTTTATTAAAAGCTGTTTGTTTTCCAAGCATCAATAAAATAAAATAAGTCAGCTAACACAACAAACTTTATTGAATTTTACTTTTAAAACTTCTTCTTGAAACACTCCATTCATTGGTGCAAACCGCATCAAAATCCGTTACGTGGTTTAGGATTTTGCGTAAAGTAGGCGACCAAACAGACAGACAGACCCGGGACGATATTAAATATAATATTTGACATTGAACATTAAATGAATCAATTGAAACTTGTGAAGATATAAGAAGGTTTCTTAATAGATTAGATGGGAGTTTTTTATTCATGTTTCTAAAAAATCAACGGCTTTTTGTCATCTTTTTGTCGACCTCTGTGGCTCAGCTGCTCGGGTATTGATTAATGATTAACAGCGGGGTTTGATCCTCGACGGGAAACATTATTTTCTTTTGTGCAGATTTTATCTCGAGTTTGCATGTTTATGATAAATAAGAAGTTACTCGCAGAAATGTCTATGAATCAGTTTGTTTCCATAGTTTTGCCTAGGTGCCGTGAGTCCAGCATTATTAATTAATCAATTATTAGGGGTCCTAAATAGATTACAATGAAGCTTGCCGAAGTTGCTTACTTTTCAACCAGGTTAACGCGCTGCGGGAGAATCATAAAAACTACTAAGTAAGGTTAGCTCGAAGAAGCTTTTTCATTACTCCAATTAAGTTTACCTGGAACAAGTTTCCTAGAAGTTCCCGTATCAAGTTTAGGGGCTGTTTAAAATAATTTAAGTGGGTCCCTATTATCGGAGCACTCGTATGATCACCAATGACTATGTTTATAATTTAACTTCAACATTTAACGTCTTTTAATATCTGGCTATGGGACTGGGGTGTCCCAATTTGCTAAGAAATCGTGTAGGTTTAGAGTTTAGATAAGCTTTCTTAACATTCTGTTTGAATTATAAATTGTACATGACATGAGTGGCCTCTGCTATGAAAAAAGCAAAAAATACGACCTTTTGAAAGTCAACTGGGAATTCGCAGAATTTAATCTAGCTGTCATACGAGCTCTTCAATAGTTCCCATGGGGCTCTATTTTGAATGGCTGCCTTGATGGTACCTAATTGCATGACTTTTTCATTCATACGTGGTCTCTACCAAAAGTGGATTAAATGCCAACAATTCTAAAATACTTTCTCTGTAAGTATTTATAAGTTCTCTCATTTTTTATACGAATAAATGACGAGACAAGCCGAAGACCCATCTAATGTTAAGCGGTATCCTCTACCATTACAGCTGATATAGCGCGGTGATCACGTTCGCTAAGCGTGACCATCGCTGCATTGCATTGCGCCCGTCACCCTAAGACATAGAGTTGTAAGGTCTCATGTGCCCGTAACTTCACCAGCTCCCTTTCAAACCGGAACACAGCAACGCAGACTGCTTGGGGGCAGAAATAGGTAAGGTGGTACTTTACTACTTCCCCGAATAAAATCTTCTCAAATAGTTGTACTACTACGAAACATTATGAGTTTCACTCATTATAAACATCCGCACTCTATTCCCGCATTATAATAAGCGAGCCGCGATGCCGCGCCAGGCTAATTACAAATTTGTCCATTTCGCGCCGAGCTGGCTGTCTTGGCGCTGCGCCGAATAATTAGGTTTAGGTTCCGTGATTTGTGTGGCCTAATGCGCTTTATTATTAAAGTTATTCACGAAGCTAATTTTCTTTGATTAATTCGAGCTGTGCAGTAAGCTTGTTTAGGTCTCTGTTATTTAGATAAAATAAGATAAGATTCGTTTATTTTTCAGAATATATGTTACATGAGTTCTTATATATAAAAAATGTCCAAGTACATATATCCCTACCTTCAAAGCATGCAAGTATTTAATAAACACAGTCTAGATAGCAATTGTGATTAAAAGAAATAATAAACTTATGATGACATCTTCATAATTGAATGTATATTTAAAATATTGATCTAATGAAAGTAACATTTATCATGAAGCCGTTTCTTCAATTTCATACCAAATAGGTAGGTATTGTTTGAATAAGATTATTTTTATCTTAAATTAATATTGTTGACTTCTAAGTCAACTAGTTAATGATATCAGTATTCTAATTAGAATTAGGTATACAAATAATCAGATTTTTGGATAATGGATGCGAAGTATATATTGATTTCCTATCTACTGTTTTATTTTGTTTTGTAATGTAAAGTCTGTTGGTGTTCAACCTTATTTCTTCTAGAAAATACGAAAAATGTATGCAGAAAACTAGCATTAACTTTACCTCCGCCGTGGGGTGCCAGCAGTAGAATGACACCCCTCCTCTCATGCCCATGGATGCAGTAAGAGCCTGCTAAGGGATACCTCCGGAAGATGGGCAGCAGCGTCTATCCGTGTATCAACATCCCATACTGCGCTCACCAACCTGCCTGCCAAGCGTGGTGAGAATGGAAACTACCCCTCATGGAGATCCATGAGGGAGGCTTGTGTTCATCAGTGGACGTTTTATGGCTGAAATGATGATGAATGATGAAGTTAAAGTATTGTTACTTATACTTTTTCTATTATACTTAGTACCGAGGTGGGTATCACGGGACACTCTCAACCACCATCTTCTCAATACACAGGCAGTGGACTGTGCCGCGGGAGTCTTAAAGAGGAGGAGACAGTGGATCACGTATTACTGCGCTGTATTGCCACGTAGAAAGCGAGATTAAAAACGGGACTACAGGAGCTCATAGAACCGTGCCCTTCCACAACATCTGCATATCTTTCGGGGATGTTCATCAAGGAGTTGGGCTGGCTGGGGTCCGGGTAGAACCACAGGGGACAATGCACAATACACCCCGATCTGGTATCTCCCACCAGAATTAGAATTAAAATTGATACCGAGAATTTTGTCCCAGGCGGGGATCGAACTCTCAAACTCCAGCGTCTCAGCCAGAATACCAACCGCGGAGGTTGATTCGATTATCTTTCACAGTGCATACATTCTATACATGGACTACAGTCCGTAACGGTCCCTGGTTCCGGACAAGACATTTAGATGTAGTCTCGTAGTTAGCTACGAGACTAGTATCTTGCCGTTAACTTCACGCTTGGCAGAGAAGCTTGCAGTGTAAATACACAGCAATACGTATTTTCTGGTCCTTAATAGTTTGCAGAAAATCTGCTATATCATCATTATCGGCCTTTGCGTTTATTTCAGTCGATTCAGGTCATGTGCTTTATTATTTTATACCTGCTATATATCACCTTGTTATATACAATTTATTATATAAACACTTTTTTTAAATTTGACACAGGTGTGTGAAATGTTCAATCTTATTTACATTTACTATCAGTTTTAGTTATGTCAGACATTTTATCCCTGAAATAAAACTTGACTCCAAATGAGGTCATCTCATCTGGAAGCTCAGCCCGCCCCCATAATCATGAAACATGCACAATTACTGCTACGGCGTAGCATCGTAGCAGCGCTACGCGATCTTGTAAAGCGCGAGCTTTTACTGGTAATGCAATGGGGGTAAAAGTAGGTTACTAACATACATTTTCAGGATTTAGATTACTAGATTACTATAACTAGATTAGAACATTTATAAAAAAAAAAAATTTAAACTATCATGGTTGTTAACATTATATGTAATATTTACAGGAGATACCGTGATTTGGGTCCTCTTGAGTTTCCCGATATTTCGACGCAGTTTTACTCGGGTCGGATAAAACTGTTTAAATTTTGGATTCCATTGTATTGTAAATTCCATTAAATATACAGGGTGTATTTATATGAATATATGTAAATGTATACAGCCAGTATTATCCATGATTCCTTATTCACTTCCGAACGTACAGAACTGTTAGCCCGACCACGGGTAAGCCCCATAAGCGGCAAAAGGTTATGATTTTAACTTTTGTATAACCTATGTTTGTATTTATAATGTCACACCGTACTCTTTTAATTATTGATCTCACTTTGATGGTGTCAGGTGTCATTATTATAAATAATTAATAATAAATAACATTGTCCGAATAACATTGACTAGATTTTAACACTTTCATTTTTGTGAGTCAAGAGGATTCTGAAAACAACCCCTTGAATCCTGATTTCAATAAATAGTTTTAAACTTTCTTAAGCTGTAAAATTGCCATAGTCGATACCCTTAAAGGAACCTTATCGAATGCTTGTTTTGAACAACCCATTTATAAAGTTTTTGAAACTATCATGGTTGTGAACATTATATGCATATTTGACATGAGACGAGTCTTTTTGAGTTTCCCGATATTTCGACGCATTTTCACACGTCACGGATAAACTGACTATTTATAGAATAAAAGAAAATAAGGCAAGAAGTTAAACCAAACAATACTAACACTCAGAGCGGGCTTAAACAAACAAACAAACTCAGTAACCCATTGATAAATCTAACAAGGATTAACGCCCGCGCCGAGCCGCGATCTCGAAGCTGCACTCGACAACTTAAATGCAAATTGGTCATTATGCAAGCAGCGAATTGGAAATAATCCTACTATCATCGCTGCTGTTAAAGTCTTGCTTAATTTCACTGAAACTGCCTGAATTCAGTTCATAAAAAAAACACTTTTTGTATTCAAATGGAATGGATCGAATACGGGACGTATCAGGCCTCGGATTTTTCTTTTTATGAATACTTAATTCACTTTATGTTAATCTGATTAATATACTACTGAATTGAAATTGATGCATTATTAACACGTATTTAACCGGGTATTTATCGCGTTATTTACCTTTATTAAGACTCCAGTCTTCCCGGGACCACGATGGGTACAATCCTGTCGAAACGTCGGACAATAATAAAGGTAAATAACGCGACAAATACCCGGTTAAATATGTGTTAATAATGTGAAATTGATGCTGCTATATTTAAAATATATTCAGTAAACACTAAAAATAGTATTAATTGATTCTGGTTGCAACATTGAAAAAGCAGTAAATTAACTGCAGATGCAAGAAACTGTGAGTAAAATGATACATTGATTTAATTTTGTGCATACGAGTATCTACGATGTAAATAAAATAGAAGTGACTGTTTTTATTGCCAAAATAACAGCTTATTTTGTTATATTCAAAACGGACGATTTTCATTGGCAATTAGCTTATGTTATAAATGGTGGAAGGCTACTTTTCACTTTGGTGTAAGGTTGGTTTCAAAAAAAAAGTGAAGGCCAAGGACAAAATTTTCCTTTTGATCAGATTTTATCGCCCACGACTGGACAAAAGCCTTCTCCAAATTATTCCTCATTTATTTATCTTAAGACTCACAGTTACAATATTCTTTTATTTTTAAACTGTTAAATATATACAATCTACATACAGGCGCCCTTTCAAAAATGAAGCACTTTCCGATTCACACAGATGTGACAATTATTAGCTTACGCTCGACACGCACACATACACTTGTCTAATGTTGCCAGCGGAGGTGCAATTTCCCCGAAAGCGAGGAAATGATTCCGCCGCTGATAACCATTAGTATTTGGCAATATTACGTAAATAGCTAAGTGTGGTTAAAGTATAGGTATGGTTATGCTAACTTGTAACATTGTGGGAACGTCTATATAAATGAATAAATAAAACAACAACAATTTTTAACAAATATTTTTTTAATTCAAATTAAATACAGTATGTAGTAAATTAAAGTTGAATCTCAATATAAATTATACAAAAGAAAACAACAAAACATTATTACGACGTCGACGACGATGAAAAAGTAATAAACCGCGATTTAAAACCCGTACAAACTATTTTATTTACACAAAATTTTCATTACATCAAAAAAATTTTTATACACTGTTCTGTGCGGCGTATGATAGGCGCCGCCACAACGGCAATAAATTTTTAACCGTACAGGCCTCATAGTAAGTCAATAGAAAAATATATTAAGGGCCGGGTACCAGCCAACGACCTTGAGGATTTGGCCGGAATCAAATATGTTCCCCGCGCCAGCCGTATCTAGCCCCGGCACACGCTCGGCGTTCGTAAAAACACTTAATATAATATTTTATTACTTTAGTGCCGTGGGGTACCAGCTAAAGAATGTTACCTCTCTTGATACAGTAATAAACTGCCAAAGGATACCTCCGGAAGATGGACAACAGTATCTATCCGTGTATCCACTCGGTGTAATGTACTTATATTCGTTATTAAAATGTTTTGAACATATTCGTGTATTTTTGGTTGGCTTCCAATGTACCTACTTCTTCACGACTAAGCCTTATATTTTTCACTTTGTCAGCAATAACAGGGTCGACAGGAATCTTTTGAAAAAAAACAAGTAATACCTCTAATTTGTGATTTTAACAATGTGGTAATAAAATTCGTTTTAGTTTTCTCAACTTCCAAGTAACATAATTTCAGGTATGATATCGTTAAATCACACAAACACCTACATTAGAGAGCGTGTCACCTAATTAAATCATCATTTCAGCCGTAAAACGTCCACTACTGAACACAGGCCTCCCCTCATGGATCTCCATTAGGGGTAGTTGCCATACTCACTACGCTTGGCAGGCGGGTTGGTGAGCGCAGTACGGGATGTTGTTACACGGAAAGATGCTGCTGCCCATCTTCCGGAGGTATCCCTTAGCATGCTCTTACTGCATCCACGGGCATGAGAGGAGGGGCAACATTATACTGCCGGCACCCCACGGCACCTAATTAACCTAATTAAACATCAGTAGCAAATTAATCAGTCGGAGGCCGGAGCAATTAAGTCAGTTAAAATGGGAAAATATCCATCCACAACCGGGCAACACTGAGCATTGAAACAGAACATAAACAAAATGTGTCTATTTTGACCTAATTAACTAGAAAATTCTATGAAATATTGCATGCTTACCTGTGAAAACTGATATTGTTACACATCTTTTGTTATTCAGATGTGTTGTGACACAATTTAATTGCTCAAACCGTCACATTTTTTTTTTGCGCGAGACACGTTCGGCGTGATTTGACATTGAACACTATGGCGCGGCTCGGCGATTGGAGCCTTCAAAATGGACGCGCGGACTTGGTTTCTGGTTATTCTGAGTATGTACTATACAAAAACAAGATTTAGTCATAACTTTTGAAACTCTCATATGAAATATTTACGGGTATTTACTATGATTTATGTCTTTTTGATTTTTACGTTTATCACGGATCTTGGTGTGATCATGGCGCGTGAAACTGCGCCAAAATATCGGGAAACTCAAAAAGACACAAATCATGATATACAATGCCGTAAATATTGTGTATATCGAGTGTACATTACTCCACATGTGCCTACCAAGAGCAATACTCCACCAAACAAAAAAAAGTACATTTTATGCTCATAATGCGGCAAGCGAGCACAGCCAGCTAGTACATAGCTGGTAGCTACAAGCACATAAAATAAAACAGTTTTTCCCCGCTGCATTTCTTCCATGGTGATTACTTCCAGTGGCGAGCAGCGCAGCAAATTGTAATCCCAGTGTGGTGTAATGAAATGATGCTCAGTTTCTCTTATTATGCGGCTCTTTGTCGCGGAATGATAGCCACTGGCTGTATCGCGGCACTGTTATTAGCTTTCTGAACAAAACGTTACGTTGAGAAGTTTTATTATTAAATACATTGGTTTTTGGCCGAAAGGTGCAGTGTTCAGAAAGTTTATCGGACTCCTGACACTAGACACCGCGCACACGTCATCACGTGCCTGATCAGGTTCATCATCATCATTTTTGCCGTAAAACGTCCACTACTGGAAAACCATGAGGGTTAGTTGCCATACTTGCCACACGTGGCAGACAGGTTGGCGAGCGCAGTACGGGATGTTGATACACAGAAAGACACTGTTGTAGGTCTTGCAGGTATCCCTTAGCAGACTGCAAAGACTGCATCCACGGCAAAGAGGAGAAGCAAAATTCTACTGCTGGCACCCCAAGGCCTGTGTTTGTCAATGTATCTGACAAAATGAATCTAAAGAAGAACATCGCTTGTTACTCAGCGCTCTATTAAATAAGTTATGCTGGACATTTCACAAAGCACCGTCCTACTCCAAAGTAAGCAGAGCTTCTATTATGGAAATCAGATGATTGATATAATTCATAGTCAGATGTTTTTCGAAAAAACTTTTGAAAAACATCATCAGCCGTAAGATAATGATGTTTTTCTTTTACCCTCGTGGTCTCGGAGATGCATGAGGGTGCCCTATTATTAGATTTTCCTTTTCCGAGGGTTTATTCAATTATAAGTTAGGTATTCATAATAAGATAGCTCCATGATCAACGAACGTATCGCACGAGATTGGTTTAGAACTCAGCAATCCAGACAAAAATTATGACCAATAGCACCGAGTACCGGCAAATTATCACAAAAATATGTACAAGACTACATGTATTTAGGGAAGCGGATATCTTTTCTCGGATCCAGACATATAGACGAAATTAATAGACGAAAGACCCTATCTTGGAACAAATTCTGGAGTTGTAAAGAGGTATTCAAGTCAACACTCCCAATGAAGCTTAAAAAAAGTCTTGATTCCTGTATACTAACTACCCTGTCTGTCTTTTGGCTGTCAGACCTGGATTTACAATTCGTACACTAAAACCAAATACAAACATTTCAAAGGTCCATGGAACGGAGTATTTTAAACCTTAAAAGACAAATTCGGATATAAGAAAAAATACAAATGTCATTGACGCTTTACAGCATTGTAAATAAAACCGGGCAAGAGCGAGTCGGACTCGCACACCGAGGGTTCCATGCCATCATACAATACAATATATGACAAAGGCGGTTTTATATTTGTTGGAGAACCCTGACAGCGCCATCTCTTGTCTGATAGCGGAACTTATGTAGATGTTTTACACTTTCGATGATTTCTAAAAAAGTATGCTATGTAGAGAGATTGTAATAAATTTCCTCTAATCTTTACATACACTTCTAATAGCAATAAAAGTTTCAGAGGTTTATCTCCGCAAACTTCGGAGATAAGGGGGGGGGAACGCTATTTTTTTCAACATTTTTGTAAATAACTCAAAAAAAATACGGCTTAAAGGAAAACTAAAAACTGTTTATTAATGTGCAAATGAATACCTTTCATATGATACCCCACATCACCTATTTACTTTACAAAAATTTTGAAAACCCCCCTTCGACCCCCCTTGTCTAAAAAACTATGCAAATTAGAGACTTCGCTACAATTTTCCTAGAAAGTATACATACACTTCTATTAGCTATAAAAGTATCACGGGTTTATCTGTGCAAACTTCGGAGATAAGGGGGGGGGGAACGGTCGTTTTTTCGACATTTTTGTAAATAACTTAAAAGAATACGGCTTAAAGGAAAACTAAAAACTATTTATTAATGTGCAAATAAATACCTTTCATATGATACCCCACATCACCTATTTACTTTACAAAATTTTTGAATTTCCCATTCCACCCCCCCCTTGTCTAAAAAACTATGCAAATTAGAGAGTTCGCTATAATTTTCCTATAAAGTTTACATACACTTCTATTAGCTATAAAAGTATCACGGGTTTATCTCTGCAAACTTCGGAGATAAGGGGGAACGGTCGTTTTTTCAACAATTTTGTAAATAACTCAAAAACGATACGGTTTAAAGGAAAACTAAAAACTGTTTATTAATGTGCAAATGAATACCTTTCATATGATACCCCACACGGCCTAGTAACTTGACTTAAAATTTTTGAGATCCCCTATCCGCCCCCCTGCAATCAAAATAAGAGTGTTTTTCAACATTTTCATATATGCTATATTAGTAAAAAAGTGTTGTCTTTTATCATTTCAAATTTCAAGTTGATAGCATCAGTAGTTTTCGAGATATCCATCTGTGACAGACAGACAGACAGAGTGATTCTCTAAGGGTTCCTTTTTACCATTTTGGTCCGGAACCCTAAAAACAAAAATGAAAATGGGCTGGTCATGTCGCTCGCATGAATAGTGATAAATTGGGCTTATTCCCAGAGGTCCAAGGTTCTATTGTTTTTTATTCCCAAGGATTCAAATTAATGACAGGACTGACCATGTTATTAATTTATTTGCACGTGAAAAAGAAACAGAGGAAGACCAAAAGAACAAAATGGAGGAGGCCTATACTCGTTGAGAGGTCCCTAATATTTTATGCATACAATTCACTAATTTAATGTTTCAGAGTTAATTTTGCATGAATTTTATAATATTATTTATTTTAAGTTAATCGTTTTGTATAATTTATTGTATTTTATATTATGGAATTGAATGGCTATAATAATAATAATAATCGCATCGTGAATAAGCAGAAAATTACATCATCTAGTAATTTTCTGTTTCTTCACTATTTTTACTGAATATATCCCGAACTACCTATTCTTTTATTACAATCCGACCAATTCAATTCCACGTTGATTTTGACATGTTTACCAGATCAACTAGAAAATGACATTTCAACGAAGATCTTTCTCAATTTAAATAACCCAGAATATTATCGAAGTCGCTAACACTATGTCTAGCAGTGGACGTGGAAAGCACTCCTAGAATCATGTTCTTTATAAAATATATATTAAAAATAATTACCGAACGCTCCCCATTAAAATGAATTAAAACCTATCCTTTGTAAGTGTCTGAACTTTCAAGTGGCTTTATAAGTTGAGGCTAAATTAAAAACGGCGACGAAGCGTCGAAAAGGCAATTGGGGCGCAGCAAGGAAATGTTTTCATTTAATTAAT
The DNA here is from genome assembly GCA_963082625.1 of Pasiphila rectangulata. Classification (NCBI taxonomy): domain Eukaryota; kingdom Metazoa; phylum Arthropoda; class Insecta; order Lepidoptera; family Geometridae; genus Pasiphila; species Pasiphila rectangulata. Next base: position 24,103,594 of record OY720237.1, on the reverse strand, counting down.
AAGATGGAGCCTGGGTACAGTGGCCACTCGCACTAGTAATCAAGCCTCGTGCCTGGACAAGGCATAGCCGGTAGCGAGTGGCCATGAACGATATCAATAAAAAAATATACGGCCGAACTGAGAAACCTTTTAAATAATTATTTTATTCTGGTTTTAGTTGGTATTTGTTGTTATAAAGGCAACAGAAAAACATCATCTGTGAAAATTTCAACTGTCGCTATCACGGTTCATGAGATACAGCCTGGAGACAGACATACAGACGGACAGCGGAGTCTTAGTAATAGGGTCCCGTTTTTGCTCTCTGGGTACGGAACCCTAAAAACATAGTTCTTTCTCTATGTATTAATAAATTATTGTGTTCTGAAAAATAATCCATGATAGATACCTTTTATGGAATCTTTTTTTTAAAGGTATATTTTACATCATAGAGAACAAGTACACCCGCTGATATAGCCCGCTATCAATCACACACATTAAATAAAAAAATCACAACCATTGTTTTGTTTTAAAACAGCTGGCCAAAGGACCAAAAACAATCAAATTTTTTTGGTAACATAGAGAAAATACAAGTTTTCTTGCGGTAGAACTTGCTACTCGCCGACATACGCATCATATCGTTACCGCTTTTGCCTCGAGCCACCGGCGCCAACCCATTCAGCAGGCGACTGTTCCCAATCTAAAATTTTATTTTACTATTAATGAATTCCCCGCGTGAGCAGTCCAATGGTAAGCACATTCCGAGAGCAGTTGGATGACCCTTAATTTTATTGCTTATGCACTTTTCCATTAATGACGTTGCTCTTGCTGCTATTTTGATACTAGGCTCTTTGGTTTGCATTGAGGTAAAATAAAGTGAAATATTGCAGATTTTTTTTTCTTACATAAGGAATCAAGAATCAAAAAATACTTTATTCAGTGCGGCCGCATGGACCTTATTGACGCGTCACAAATTACAAAATAAAACAACACAAATAAATAGAATAAAGCACATAATTGAATCTGTTCACTTCAGATGACACGCGAGTTAGGAAAAGAAGTGAACAGAAGAACCTAACTCGATCGTTATAGTCATCATTTAACAATTTTATTTTGTCTTATGTTACGTTGGACGGAGTTGGAGCAGATTCCGTCCCAAGTGGTTTTGTCCTCTAGGTAATCTGATATTTTATAATAAGCTTTATTGCACAGATTGCGTTTAATAATGTTTTTGAATTTATTCAATGATAACTTCTGCAACTCACTTGGGAGTTTGTTGTAGAATCGTATACAATGCCCTTTAAAAGATATTTTCACCTTATGGAGCCTAGTAGTGGGCACAGCGAGTTTATTCTTATTTCTTGTATTTACATTGTGATTATCGCTGTTTTTCTTAAACGAAGCAATATTTTTATGGGTGTACAACAGGTTCACATAAATATATTGACAAGCTACTGTCATTATATTTATTTCTTTAAATTTAGTGCGAAGTGATTCTCTGGGACCCATATTGTAGATAGAACGAATAGCCCTCTTCTGCAGCACAAATACGGTGTCTATATCTGCAGCACATCCCCACAGTAGTAAGCCATAAGACATAATGCTGTGGAAATAGCTGAAGTAAACAAGTCTAGCGGTATCTACGTCTGTAAGAAGGCGGTTTTTTTTGACTGCATATGCTGCAGAACTAAGCCTACCCGATAGTTGTTCTATCTGTGGGCCCCATTGAAGCTTATTGTCTAAAGTAATGCCTAAAAATACAGTTTTTTCTACAAGGTTTATACTTTCACCTTTTAATTTAATCTTGGCATCAGCCTGTTTTACATTAGGGAGAGTAAATTTAATGCATTTTGTTTTATTTTCATTAAGTAATAGGTTATTGACATTAAACCAATTAACAACTTTTGAGATTGCATTATTCACCTCGTCATAATCGGTGGTACGTCGTTTCATTTTGAAAAATAGAAAAGGCCCAAGAATTGATCTCCGGTACACCCATTGTAACTACAGATCCCGAAGAACGTTTTCCATTAATATCAACTCTTTGTATCCTGTTGCTGAGATAAGAAATAAGTAGATCCAAAGAGATATCTCTAACACCATAGTGGCGCAATTTTCCGATCAATGTTTCATGGTGTACACAGTCAAATGCTTTGGAAAGGTCGCAAAAAACACCTAAAGCGTCTTGCGACCTCTCGCAAGCATCATAGATATGCGAGATTAACTCTTTACCAGCATCAGTAGTGGAACGGCCGCGATTAAAGATTAATAACTTTCCTACAGAACGATGACACCTTTCTGTAGCCGTCAATGTGCACACTTTTCACATCATGGGCCTTGAGCCAGTGCTCCGTTTCCTAGCATGTAACTCACAGCCCGCACCATTGGCATGGCCTGTAGTTAAATTATCTGATACTAGTTCATCATATAAGCAAAGTGTTTCCATAGAACGAAATAGGATTAAATAAACATAGAACATTATTGTAGTATTTACGGGATATTTACCATGATTTGAGTCCTTTTGTCCATGCCGTGGGGTGCCGGCAGTATAATGTTACCCCTCCTCTCATGCACGTGGATGCAGTAAGAGCCTGCTAAGGGATACCTCTCGAAGATGGGCAGCAGCGTCTTTCCGTGTATCAACATCCTGTACTGCCCTCTCCAACCCGCCTGCCAAGCGTGGTGAGTATGGCAACTACCCCTCATGAGGGAGGCCTGTGTTCAGAAGTGGACGTTTTACGGCTGAAATGATGATGATGATGATGTATTTTTGAGTCTTCCGTTTATCCGTGATCACGACGTGTGAAACTGCGTCGAAATATCGGGAAACTCAAAATTACTTAAAATAAATAAATAATAATAATAATAATAATAATAATATATTTATTCAGTCAGACACAAGATCCATTATTAAATCTAGTTACAAAATAATACAAACACATTGAATATAAAACACACATCACGTAAGTAGATAATTAAAATATAATAATAATAATAATATTATATCCATGATTAAATTGACACAAATTAAATTACTTATAACTAGTTTCATATATTAAAAAAATATTAAATATAATAAATAATAAAATAATATTTAGGTGACAATAGCCACCCACCGTTTATATGTCTCTGTCAAAGGCAGACGGTCAGAAAAACTCCTAATAATAAGGTTTTCACACATGTCAACTCTGGTCATGAAACCCGCTATTCTCTTCCTCTGTATGGCATGAAATGAGTCAACACGGGCCTCTGTAAGCATCTCCGACGCACTACAGTAGCGTTTTAGACCCATAAGAAGCCTAAAGATGTTATTATATGCTACCCGTATGCCATTAAGAGATTTCTTGGTGTAGTCAGTCCAGAGTTGACATGTGTAGAATGACTGGCAGTATGAACGGAAAAGTGTAACTTTCACGTCAGGCGAAGATCGATAAAACTTTCTAGCGATCATGTTACCGACAATGCACAACGACCTCCTCTGACGCTCTATGTCGGCATCATCTTTTAAACTAGACGTCACTATGTGTCCCAGGTATCTAAAATTTTCCACTATTTTAACAGGTCGTCCATTAAGACAAACATCGGGCACATAATCCGGTCCCCTTCCAGACTTAAAAACAACCATTTCTGTTTTTGTATCGTTGTAAATAAGATCGTGATCTTTTACATACTTCTCACAGATCGTCAACAGCTTCCTCAAGCCTTTAATCGAAGGGCTGAGCAGAACCATGTCATCTGCGTAGCTCAGGTTGTTAACATATCTGCCATCCAACCTGAGCCCCACCCTGGTGCTGCTCAGCTCTTCGATTAGGTCGTTTACATAAATGTTAAAAAGATCTGGAGACGTTAGCCCCCCCTGCCTCACTCCACATGAAAGCCGGAAACTCTCTGATAACTCATTGCCCCACTTGACGTTACTGGTTTGGTTTCTATACCAATATTCAAGAAGATCTACCACCTGTGACGGAACACTTGAGCTATCCCGCAGCTTTTTCCAGAGAAGAGAGTGGTTAAGCGTGTCGAAAGCGCGGCTGAGGTCCAAGAAAACAGCATATACGGTCGTCCCCTGATGTTTATAATAACGAACGACCTGTTTCAAGGAGAAAATCGCCATATCTGTAGAAACCTGAGGACGGAAGCCGAACTGTCCATCATTATATTTCAGGTCCTTAAGGTTTTGTTGAATAACCCTATCCAGGATCTTGGCAAAAATCGTTGCCAGTGAAATGGGTCGATAGTTGGCTGTACTCGAGATATCACCAGTCTTGTTTTTTGTAATCGGAACTACTAAGGTACGGAGAAGTTCCTGTGGAAGATGACAATGCCTCATACAAAGAGTGAAAAACTGAGACAGAACTACACAGATATGCTGGCCAGCATATAACAAATGTTCTATACTTAAACCATCATGTCCCGGAGACCTGCCGCGTTTCATCCCTCTAAGGATAAGTTGGATCTTTTCAGGTGTAATCATGTCGCGGCAGCTTTCCGTGACCTGACTGGACAACTGTTCACAATTTCTAGTTTGTACATTATGTGTTCCATTAGGACTGCTTACATCAAAATGATTGCGAAATAAATTTGCAATTTTTATATGATTTTGCTCACCTTCTACACTAGTTGGTAAACAATTTTTCTTATCTAATTTTTTTACTTCCTTCCAAAAATCTTTGAAATTTTCATCATGACAATGTCTGGCCAGAATATCCATTCTTATTTTCTCTTGGTTTGTTTGTACATATTTAAGTGCAGTCTTAAACTCTCTGCGCGAGGCCCTCATTTTCTCATAGTGATATCCCGAGGCCGGCCTTCCGTAATGAACCCAATTTAAAAAATATTCCCTAGCCACAACATGAGCCTCTCTGACGTGAAAGTTCCACCCTACAATTTTTTTGCCTTTGAATTTACTTATTTTACATTTAAAGCTTTTTTGAGCAGCTAATTGTAGCAGATATACCAAGTCTTGGTACATGTTATCAATCAATTTTACATAATTGCACATTAAATTACTATCTTTACCTAAGTTCATTATATATTTATTATATAAATCTTGAAGCGCCTTATCACATAGCTCGGTATAAAGTTGCTTTTGATACTCGTCCCTGTTACCCCATAAATGCTTAATTAACTTATTTTTTATATTACTGGATGTCACTTTAGGTCGTATTAATTCAAAATTACAATTAAGGATAATAAAATAATCCTTGACAGTTCACACAGCATCATCATCTAGCCCCAAGCTAAGCAGAGCTTGTGTTATGGGTACTAGATGACTATACGGGGTGAATTATGTCTGCGTCTAAAATACATATTAAAATGATTTATTTTATTATTATTGTTTTAGTTCTAATGTTGTAGAGGATTATCGATGCAGCTATGATAACTAGGCGCTTTTGCTTCTAGGTACAGTAAGCCTGTTGGCGAGGCCAGCTTGCCAAAAACTGTAATTATATTATACCCCCTGTATATCCGCACAAGTGTATGGGAAAAGTTTATCGCGATTTCTGACATTTCTAGTACAGTCGGTTCAGTAGAGAATTTTGGTCCTCATAAGAAACAGGATCCATTGGCATCAAAAAAAGTTTTTGTGTAAAATGAAACTGTAAAATATCTTGCTAACTGCACATTTTTTCCAAAATCTGTAGTAATGCAGTTCAGAATACCTTAAAAATGTGTGGATAGTCTCCTAAAAACGTTTTCATGTACCTAACTATAACGGTTAAGGTACCTGCCCTTACTGTCCCGTCTCAAAAATTCACCCAGTATATAATTATACATACTTATACAATACTACATAGATGTTTTTTATTACTAAAAGAAAAACATATAGAGCACCCTGAACAAATATCTGCAGATCGTACAGATATTTGTCCAGAGACGGGAATCGAAACCGCAACCACTTGCGTAGCAGGCGGACCTTCGCCCGCTGCGTCACAGAGGTCATTAAAAATAAAAGAAAACAAATTAATAAAGAACACGTATATAGTCAATCCAATATTCCATAAGGAATCCGCATCCACAACTTCACCTTATAAATTTACTACGCCACGGAGGTTATCATACCGGTTTATTTCATCATTTCGTGTTCATTTCTATTTTCAATATTCTAGAACATTCCAGCTCGTTAAATATAACGTAAGCTCTCAACTGCTCGAAGGTTGTAGCAACCCGTCCGAAACACATTGTGGCCGCTTCAGTAGGTTCGTTCTTTGGCACAGTTTGCATCGTAAACTCACAGAGCAGCTAAGCACCTGCCAAGGCTACTCTTCTGCAGCACATTACCTCTTGAAGCGAAGCTTCTAATAACTTACTTTAGCTATGGAGGTATTAACTTGATCCACTCAGTTTCTTGGCAATTTCAAACAGTGTAGCATACAGCTTTATCTTTTAAGAAATTTCGTGATCACAACACATTATTGGATTATCGGGTATTAATCACGTATTTACATACTTTTAAGGCCGTGGGGTGCCGCCAGTAGAATGTTACCTCTCCTCTCTTGCTTGTGGATGCAGTAAGAATCTGCAGTCTGCGCAGTCTTCGCGGCAATCAATAATATATATAATATGGGATAAATATGAACATTATACTGCCGGCACTCCCCGACACGGCAATGTCAAGTAATTTCAAGTAAAATATGGTAAAAATGTAAAACACAGAGCCATAAACAAAATTGGAACTTAGAAAAAGTAATAAGAAGGTCCAACGTTGATTATCATCTTCCCCGTAAAATATTCCTCAGTTATTGCAGTTACCAGAAGTCATTCACTTTATGGAGCCTAATTTTGATAAATTAGTTATAAAACTCGCAAAAAAAAATTGCAATCCATGCGATCCTGGTAAGTTGTTAAAACAATGCTAAAATTCTGTGTCCATAAAGGCGACAAATAAAATAAAGACAACGGTACATAACATAAATGCTAAGTAAGTGCCTATCTTTTATGAGCTAGATAACTTAGTACCTATTTTTACTTTTTTATGTTTATATTGGCTTTTATGGTGAGAAATGCTGGTCGGCGGTGGATGCAGACGGCTTCCAACCGCAGTACTTGGAGATCAATGAGGGAAGCCTTTGTCCAGCAGTGGACGTCCTACGGCTGAAATGATGATGATGATGTTTATATTCATCAACATCGGCCTATATTAGTCCACTGCTGGGTGCCTCCCCACGCCAGCGATTCCGAAATCCCGCATTAGCGTTGAAGTCAAAACAACGTAGGGATTTAGGTAATGTTCTTATACATAATATTCCTTTCAAACCCCGACAAAAGGGGTGTTATATGTTTGAACGCTATGTGTGTGCGTCTGTGTGTCTGTGTGTGGCACCGTAGCTCTTAAACGAGTGGACCGATTTGCATGCAGTTTTTATTTATTTAAAAGCGCTTTTTCCGGCTTTGGTTCACACGTTTTAGCAAAATCTGTTTAGAAGTTTACGAGATAGGGGGAATTAATAATCGAATGTTTCCAAATATACCTGAGTGTGGTATCAAATGAAAGAAAATAATGTAAAGAATGCAAAACTGAAAGTAATGTAGAAATCGGTTGAGCCATTTATGAAAGTAGGGGTCAACAATCGAATAGAATAATCATTTATTTCTCTCTTATAACTTGTTAAACTTTCGCGATTTGTTAACATATTTTTAGTTTTAAAATTACAGGATTTTATCGCGTACCTTTTTTATTATTTTCCCGACGTTTCGAACACATTTCAGCGTTCTTGGTCGCGGGAGGACTGATGTGCTGGGAGCTACCGCCGCGAATTGATGGCAGAATCCACGACTACCCTCAATTCGTCTTCAGATTCAGAAATGTCCAAGTTCACATTACGACACACTACACTGACGGTATCGGACTGCTGTACCGTCGGAACACAACTCACACACTTATTCAACACAGGATTCCATGCAGAAGAGAGACGAAAACCATCTTCACGATTGAAATTTAGGTGTTTCTTGATCTCAATCGCCTCTCGAACTATCCTCTTATAATAGTGGCGTTATTTGGATATAACTTTTGGGTCGTGTAGTTCTATCCAGTGGTTAGGTCCTGACTCCAGCAGATGTTCGGCAATCGCTGACTTATACACTTGCCGATTTTTGACCGCGGCTATATGCTCCTTGACACGTTCGGCTATTGTGCGCTTAGTTTGCCCTATGTATGAACGGCCACAGCTACAGTCAATTTTGTATACGCCTGGCATTTGCAGCGGTATGCTATCTTTTGGTGTTCGGAGCTGCTGAGAGACTTTTGAGCAGGGAGTGAAAACTGACTTAATTGAAAATCTCTTGAGAATATTTCCAATCTTATCCGTCACCCCCTTCACGTACGGCAGAAAGATAGGTTGTCTGCTGACCTCCGGCGTTTTTCGGCTTTTCCGTTTTATAGTTTTTCTACTTACATATCCGTTGTGTCTAAGAACCTCCTGAACATGGCTGATTTCACTCTCCACATGTTCAGGGTCGCACAGATCATGAGCCCTGTTAATTAATGAAGCCACAACAGACTGCAAGTGGCACGGATGATGATGCGATGCAGCGTTTAGGTACCGGTCAGTATGAGTCGGTTTTCGGTAGACACAATGCGCTAAGGAACCATCGAATCTCACCATCACTTTGACATCCAGAAAAGCTAAAGTCCTATTAATCTCCATTTCATGCGTGAACCGGATATTCGGGTGTATGGCGTTCAATGTGTCTGTTAACTGGTGGACTTCCTGTTCGCCTCCCTTCATTATGCAGAAAACGTCATCCACATAACGTTTCCACAACTTTATACCGTTGGCTGTGAAATCAATCTTACTCTCAAAATGTTCCATCCAGATGTTGGCCAAGACCGGAGCTACTGGGCTACCCATGGCCACTCCGTCGATCTGGAGGTAGTGTTGCCCGCGGTTTAGAAAGAAATTTCCGTTCAAACAGTGTTCAAGTAAATCCACGTACTGAATAGGAAGTTCGTTGTCCTTTAACCTTTCTTTCACCACATCAAGACAGTCGTGGAGTGGGACCTTGGTAAAAAGTGACTCCACGTCAAAACTCACCATAACTTCGTCTGGCTCAACTTTATAAGTCTTGATGATCTGGACAAAATGACGAGAGTCCTTCACGTAGGAAGATGTCTTGCCTACAATGGGCTGTAACACCGAAGCAATATGTTTAGTCAGGTCATACGTCGGCGAGTCTATCTGACTTACAATCGGACGCAAAGGCACAAGGGTTTTGTGTACCTTAGGTAGACCATAAAGCTTCGGCGGCTGCACTATTGCAGGTTTATGGAGACGTTCATACATATCCTCTGTGAAAAGGTCCTTCAGGTCCGTAATAACACCTCTTATACGCTTTGTTACCCTGGCTGTCGGGTTGTAGTTTACTGGCTTGTACACCTTCTCATCACTCAACAAGGCCCGCATTTTAGCGTCATAGTCACAGGTGTTCATCACCACAGTGGCATTTCCCTTATCGGCTTTGAGCACAAGGATATCGGCATTCGCCCGCAGGTTCCTAAGTGCTAACTGCTCTTCTACGGTGATGTTGGACTTTGGTAACTTGGATTTCCGAAGAATTATTGCAACATCTTGTCTCAACGTGTCAGCGTCAAACGTTGGAATTTTGTTGCGAATAATTGTCTCCTCCACGCTACTGACAATGTCCTCATATGGAATTCGTTTCGGTGTGGGTGCAAAATTCAAGCCTTTCGCCAGTACATTTAGAGTGGGTTCGTTTAAATCTGTAGTTGATAAATTTACGACAGTATCTACCGCGGCTGACTGTACTTGTGGATGTACGACTTTACGACGACTAAGTAATTTTTCAAATTTCTTGTCATGCTTTTCAGTACATAGTTGCAAAGTACGTTGCGCTTGTCTGGACGTTACCCGATCACATGCTTCAAAATCACCACTCGATAACACGGCACTGCATTCCAAATGTAACGCGTATAATTCGCACTGCACCTTATCAATATAGAACCGGTCATTTCGTATTAATTGTCTTAGCAAGCGGACACTCGCGTTTGTTATAATTTTGCTCGAATGTTCGATATCATTTCGTGGCTTGATACGAACACACTGTGGTAGTAAGTCATAATCGCGACATTTTATCAAAAATGTCAGCGATGCACCAAGTTTCACACATTTCTTTCGCAAAACTTCTAGGCGTCTCACTTTGTGTACAATTTCCGGCCCGTACCGGTTTGCAATATAACTTGTTAAACTTTCGCGATTTGTTAACATATTTTTAGTTTTAAAATTACAGGATTTTATCGCGTACCTTTTTTATTATTTTCCCGACGTTTCGAACACATTTCAGCGTTCTTGGTCGCGGGAGGACTGATGTGCTGGGAGCTACCGCCGCGAATTGATGGCAGAATCCACGACTACCCTCAATTCGTCTTCAGATTCAGAAATGTCCAAGTTCACATTACGACACACTACACTGACGGTATCGGACTGCTGTACCGTCGGAACACAACGCACACACTTATTCAACACAGGATTCCATGCAGAAGAGAGACGAAAACCATCTTCACGATTGAAATTTAGGTGTTTCTTGATCTCAATCGCCTCTCGAACTATCCTCTTATAATAGTGGCGTTCTTTGGATAGAACTTTTGGGTCGTGTAGTTCTATCCAGTGGTTAGGTCCTGACTCCAGCAGATGTTCGGCAATCGCTGACTTATACACTTGCCGATTTTTGACCGCGGCTACATGCTCCTTGACACGTTCGGCTATTGTGCGCTTAGTTTGCCCTATGTATGAACGGCCACAGCTACAGTCAGTGATGGTGAGATTCGATGGTTCCTTAGCGCATTGTGTCTACCGAAAACCGACTCATACTGACCGGTACCTAAACGCTGCATCGCATCATCATCCGTGCCACTTGCAGTCTGTTGTGGCTTCATTAATTAACAGGGCTCATGATCTGTGCGACCCTGAACATGTGGAGAGTGAAATCAGCCATGTTCAGGAGGTTCTTAGACACAACGGATATGTAAGTAGAAAAACTATAAAACGGAAAAGCCGAAAAACGCCGGAGGTCAGCAGACAACCTATCTTTCTGCCGTACGTGAAGGGGGTGACGGATAAGATTGGAAATATTCTCAAGAGATTTTCAATTAAGTCAGTTTTCACTCCCTGCTCAAAAGTCTCTCAGCAGCTCCGAACACCAAAAGATAGCATACCGCTGCAAATGCCAGGCGTATACAAAATTGACTGTAGCTGTGGCCGTTCATACATAGGGCAAACTAAGCGCACAATAGCCGAACGTGTCAAGGAGCATATAGCCGCGGTCAAAAATCGGCAAGTGTATAAGTCAGCGATTGCCGAACATCTGCTGGAGTCAGGACCTAACCACTGGATAGAACTACACGACCCAAAAGTTATATCCAAATAACGCCACTATTATAAGAGGATAGTTCGAGAGGCGATTGAGATCAAGAAACACCTAAATTTCAATCGTGAAGATGGTTTTCGTCTCTCTTCTGCATGGAATCCTGTGTTGAATAAGTGTGTGCGTTGTGTTCCGACGGTACAGCAGTCCGATACCGTCAGTGTAGTGTGTCGTAATGTGAACTTGGACATTTCTGAATCTGAAGACGAATTGAGGGTAGTCGTGGATTCTGCCATCAATTCGCGGCGGTAGCTCCCAGCACATCAGTCCTCCCGCGACCAAGAACGCTGAAATGTGTTCGAAACGTCGGGAAAATAATAAAAAAGGTACGCGATAAAATCCTGTAATTTTAAAACTAAAAATATTTCTCTCTTGCAAAAGGTATCTTAAGACAAAGACTTAATTAAATACATGTTTTGCAAGAGACTGGTGTCTGTAAAATGTTTATAAAAACCTGAGATAGGGGTCACCAGTGCCCTGCTCCTCTAGACTTAAATTACTCGTAGATCAATCACAGTTATGGAGTGAACTTGCAATGATGATTCAAATTCATAAAAGAAAGTAATTTAGGATATATGTATGCATAGCGCTGTCTGTGTTAATGACTGTGTCTTAATGAGAGAAGGGTACTAATTAATTTTGGTGACTAGGGTCACAGGGACCGGAGTTATAGTGACCTCAAAAGTTCACCAAAGGTCAAAAATAGCATATTCCTTCTGTATAAAACTGTTGACACAGTGTTGGTCAAGCCTTAGACTGCTTCCGTAAAGGATACCAAAGACAGGTGGGATGGGCGGATTTCCGTAGCGCGGGAATTTTCCCCCTGCCCTACCGTAATCGCGACCAGGACTTGGGGGCCCATTTCTCTTGTCTCTCCTAATCTCCTCTGCCTCTATATAGAGGGGCCCATAATCGCCAAACTCGACAAGCAAGATACAAGCGGCACAGCTTCTCGCACCGTTGATACTGCCGCCTGTCAACGGCCAGATAATTTAGCTGTACCATTCTTAGACAAGATAAATCGTGCCATCCGAGCTAGGTTATACCGTTTTCAGCCGGTAAAGATGTCACAACCTAGTATTAAGTTAGTAGTAGTAGAGCCGTGGTAATAGTATAGAAGTTGTAGAGAAGACGAGTTGTTGTAGACAAGTATGTAGTAGTAGTAGAGTTGTTGTAGTAGTAAGTGCGATACGGAGTTCGCCGGGACAGCTAGTAATAACCAACACTAGAGTTTAACTCTTACGGCCGTTTTGAGTCAGAAGCATAAATAACAATGGGTTACCTACATGAATTAAGGTTATTTTAAAACATACTAAAAAGTAGACTTCCAAACCGATTTTGTTAAAAATTGCTTGATTACAAGTGTTGAAGAAGCTCATTAGTTCCCTTTTGTGGACTTTCGGTTATTCTCAGTTATTGACTCGGAGCGCTGTTTGAACTGGAATCGAAAGCCTGTACGTGAGCAAACAGTTCCGTTTCAGGTACTAAATTGAAGCGGAGAGCGAAGCGATGGTCACGAACCACCCGTTTTACACTGTGGAAGATGTAAGATTTATACAGGGTGATTGGTTATTCGATACATTTTCTTAAAGGGGTTATAGAAGACTTCATTTCCGATTGATATGGTTGTAAAATACTTTCGTGAAAAAAAATAGCAAACTCCACGTCCGGCTAATGCTATGTTTAGAGGTAGGCACTGATTACAAATGGGTGTAGGTTTTTTTTTTTAATTAACTCTAATTTGTTTCAAAAACCCCTTGAGCTTAAAATTGAGATATTTTTCACTTAAACCATAATAACAGTAAACCTTTGATGTTTTCTGGTAGTTTAATTATTAAGAATGTACATATTTACAATTGTGTATTTTAACATAATTAATTACGATATCCAGAAAATTCGATATCCATTTATTTTGGCGGCCGTTATAATGCTGTGGTACCGATAGTAGATTGTTGCCTCTACTCTCTTGCAGTAAGAATCTGCCAAGGGATACCTGCGAAAGATCCTTAAAAGGCCTTTGTTCCCACGGCTGAGATAAAGCTTCGATGATTTAGGAATCGTTCAAATAGAAGTATCTACATATTGTTTTCTTTCTCCTTTTCTAAGTGAGAATCTAAATTTCATCATCGAGTTTGCCGATCGGGTTTTTTTTTCGAATTGACAATATATGTTGTTGACCGCAGATGGCCATGACAACGTTACCGGACTATGGCGAGCGCAGAAGGCGCCCAGCCGCAAAAGTTATGATGGGGCAACAAGCTCAAGGGCACCACTTAGGTTCGAACCACGGCTTGGACTGTTGCCAGATTTTTGTGTGTAGTGATGGTTAACGTCCAGGTGCAAAACTGCACCTTAAGACGGAAGAGTGTATTCTTCGGCCCCGCCGGCGGGACGCCAGATCGGATACGGGACTACAGGAACTCATAGAGTCATGCCCTTCTTCTTCCTCTACAACATCTGCATATCCTTCGGGAATGCTCAGGGAATGCTGCCGGCGGCCCAGAGTCCTTCTCCGGTACTTTAAGGAGTTGGGCTGGCTAGGGTCAGGTTAGCATCACGGGGGACAATGCACAATACACCCCTATGCGGGACGTCAGTGCAGATCTAGTTACCCCCACATGAATAAGAATAAGAAGATGGTTAACGTCTAGGTGCGAAACTGCACCTTAAGACGGAAGAGTGTATTCTTCGGCCCCGCCGGCGGGACCGGTTATTGAATGTGTGCCTAGCAGCGAATGTGGGACGGGTTGACGTCACCTCCGGGTTAGCGGCGGTGAGCTCGTCAACGGGCAAGCCGAGAACGTGTCTCGGTCGACGGAGGAAAGAGTTTGCCGATCGGGTTGACCCCACTGCTCGTTTTACGAGGTTAAAAAATGTTCCTCCCGTGTACTGAATAAATTGTCAAAGTCCAGATTCAGCATATTCAGTCCAGCTCCTGCAGGATGATTGGTACTTGTACTAGTCGAAAAGAGAAGAAACTTCCCCCCTTTGCCCAGATGACATCTCTTCAGCCAAAGTTTTTTATTCAACTATTTAATTTAAACCTGAATATTTTAAAATTCTGCATTTAAATATAAATACCTGGGTGACACCTTAGCCGTGAGGTGCCGGCAGTAAAATGTTACTCCTACTCTCATACCCATGGATGCAGTAAGAGCCTGCTAAGGGATACCTCCGGAAGATGACAGCAGCGTCTTTTCGTGTATCAACATCTCGTACTGCGCTCGCCAACCCGCCTGCTGAGCGTGGTGAGTATGGCAACCCCTCATGGGAGGCCTGTGTTCGGTAGTGGACTTCTCACGGCTGAAATGATGATGATGATCTGGGAGATGTTCCAAAAAGTATCTAATCTAGGTCACATACACAATGGGAAATAAATATTCTTAAAAAATGTCTTTTCAATTATTCGAATTCCACCTATTCAGAATATGCTCCGTCTTTTAAATTAGGAACGTGACAACCGCGACAAAAGAGTTCGAAGGAATATAACTGTATGATAAAATTTCAAAGGAAATGTCTAACAAATCTTATATATTTTTTATAAACTTACAAATGATACTGTTGGGAAAGCAGCATATAAATAAAAATAATGTCTTGCTTAGTTACGATATTATGGCCAAAGGTAATAATTATTTTTGTAAGACATCGCTGGACAGAAATAGGCATTTACGAGTACATTACTTACAATGTGGCATCAAAGACTGTAATTATGGCCATGTGAATGTGCTCCATTTAGACCTCCATTTAGACTTTACGATAAGAAGAGATTAGATCTTAATAATCAATTTATGTAGGTAATAGACAACGTTATAGGCAAAGATTTAAATCGTTAGATATGCCAGTATCATCTTTCTTAGAAAAAAAATAGCACACTCCACGTCCGGCTAACGCTTAGTTCAGAGGTACATTGATTACAAATGAGTGAGCTGACTCATTTCACGCGGAAACAAAACGATGCAGTCTCCTTACGGTGAGATATTGTTGTTAAATACATATATTGTATATATATATATATATATGTATATATCACAGCATTATTATTATTATTACCTATTACAACTGCAATACCGGGAACCTAAATACAAACAAATAAGAGCTATAAAATACTTATAAGTAACCAAAGATTTAAATCGAAAGAGACTACCTATATAAGGTCAGCCTGCCACGCAAGGGTTACTGGTTCGATTCCCGCCTCGGAACAAATATTATATATATATTAATAGATAGATATTTTTTAGTATACATAGAAAAACATCCAGAACACCCTGAACAAATATCTGCAGATCGTACAGGTATTTTTGTTCCGAGGTGGGAATCGAACCCGTAACCCTTGCGTGGCAGGCTGACCTTCGCCCGCTGCGCCACAGAGGTCGTCCAAGTAGAGGTTACCTTTACTGATGTAAAAAAAGCTTTAACACAATTAAATCAAACCTGATGGTGGGCCTTCGTCTTGTCTCGTCATTTGGTTGCATAAATAAAAAAAAAGTTTGTTTATATGGTCAGGTTGAGAACTATAACCTTTATGTTGTTAACTAAGTAATAGTAATTAGTAAAATTGTAAATTCCTGGTTTCTACGTAAACGAATCCAATGTTATTAATATAGGATTAATGTATGTAGAAACGACATACCGTAGGAAAAAGTAAGGCCTTTGCATCTATTATAGATGATTTATACAGTGTCAGTAACTGGTAATCATGCTGTACGGGACGCTGCAGTGCCTGGGACATTGTTAGATGGATTAGGCTTGTCCAGCACCTATACCATCCTCTCAGCTTAGTCAGCTATTATTCAGAGGAAAGGAAAACATAAGTACTATTACCTAAGCTTATTGCACAATCCTACATCCGTTTATTTTCTCTGCCAAGTTCACTAAGTAGAGGAAAGTGGCTGTTTTACAACTAACAGGAAACTTTCTGCCATTTAACACCTCATTAAGGATGTTTAGCGAGAGGTTACTAGCAGAACTTGCATTGGATAGGCTTCATTATGTCACTGTCAAGAACACGAAACAGTTAACAATAGAACAATATCTATCTCCGATAAAAATATAATTTATTATTCAAGTTTTAAAACAAATCTTCGAAAATATGCATAAAAAAGTCACAGTATAGAATCTCGTCGTCCAACATTTACAACGTTTGTAGAACGAAATTTTTACATTATTCCACATCACGAATTTCAACTTTAATATAAAGTTTCAGTATGCGTGGGAAAACTGTGCTATTTATATTAGTGTTGGCCGGCGCGAGTTGCGACGCGCTTCTGGGCGAGCAGCGCGGAGTCGAAGCAAGGGGGAAGAAAAAGAAAATAGCTTTATTTGGTGAGTGAATCGATTTTGTTTTGGTGAGTGATTCGATTTAATTATGAATATTTTTTTAAAGTCAATATTTTGTATGTTTATTTTGGTGCTTAGTATATACAGGGTGTATTATAATATGTGTACTAAGCCGAAAAGGGGTGATTCTGACCATCCTAAGGAACAACTTTTGTTCTACACCTTTTCAGGATTCAGTGATTTTCATTCAAGATCTTTTATTGAATGAAAATCACCACGAAAGTTTTAACTTCAACCGCTGATTATACCATAACTGCCAGTTGATTCTTGATAGGCTTCCGTAGAGTTGCCGTAGGTACAGGTACAAATAAAAATACCTATAACCACAAACAGGTTTATTTTATTAAAATGTAAAACAAAAACAATTATGACCTCAGAATCATTTTCAAATCACAGGCACCAGTAATATTATATAAAAAATAATATAAAAAAACGAATTCCCGATTTTATTCCCTTCCAAAACTACTTGTATTCATTAGGCTGAAACCCTTCTCCTTTTGGCTTAGTATACTATTTCTAACACCACCCTGAATTTTATAGTATGAAATACCAAGAGAACACAAACATATCACTATCACTACAGGATAGGTCTGAATATCAGCGTTCCTTTGTGCTATGGCGCGAAGGAACAAAAGCTGAGACCCGTCCCTTTTGGTCGCAGTACTGCACGTGAGCCACTACCTAACCTACATTTTGTTTATTTAAAATTGTATCGTGCTATTGTTATTGTTTATAGGTTAATCACTTCGTTATTTTTCTTTATGTAATTTTAATTTTCTTTTACCGTAAGTATGTACCTAGCCTTACCTGTAAGCTAATTCGGTTAGATAAGTAGGTACCTACTCACTTCTTTTTATTTAAATTTTTTGTCTCCTGTGTTAAGTGCCGAGTTGTGAACCAATTAAATAAATATTCATTCATTCATTCAAAAATACTTATTTCAAACTGCAGGGCACTAGCGTTTACCCGCCACTTCGCCTGCGCAAGTTAATTTGACATATTTTTTCAAGTCCAGACATCCTCTAAGGGACTTTGGCAGACCGTCGTCGAAAATTATAACGACTTATTTTTGAAACTGTACCTGACGTGACCTATCTTAAGGAAGTAACTTGGCATAGACTGCTGAACCATTTACTTATGACTTGTTTCTTAAACTGTACCCGACGTAACCAGAAAAAGGAACTTTGTCGCAGACTGCAGCAGCTGGAAATTTTAATAACTCATTTCTCAAACGTTGACCTGACGGGGTGGAATAGGTACTTCGTCAGCGCAGCGGTAGCTGGAAACTTTACTGATCTCACGGACTTTACCTAACAGTAGCTAAAGTAGAGAACCTTAGCATACGCTTTTTTTTCATATGCGTCATAAAATATTAACAGCTACCGCAATGTTAATTTTTTATGACGCATATGTAAAATTTTACCTGGCAGGCGTCAAATAAGGTGCTTTGGCAGACGCTGTGTCAACTGGATTTTTTTATCACTCATCTCTCAAACTTTACCTGACGGAAGTGAAAAAGGTCCTTCAGCAGACGCTGCGATAGCTAGAAGTTTTTTATGGCGCTTCTCTCGAACTTTTGTTGATGGAAGCCGAATAAGGTACTTTGGCAGAAGCTGCGGTAGCTGGAAATTTTTATGACTCAGCTCTCAAATATTACTTAACAGGAGCTGAAAACAGTCCTTTCTCGACGCTGCGGTAACTGGAATCTTTTATGACGCATTTCTCAAATTTTACTTGAGGGGGTGAAATAAGATACTCCAGCAGACGCTGCGGTAGCTGGAATTTTTAATGACGCAACCTATGCACTTTGCGTGACAGGGACGAAATAAGATTATTCGGCGGTAGCTGGAAAATGTAGGACTCATCCCTCATACCTTTACTTAAGGGGAGCCTGAATAATTAACTTTTAACTTTGACAATAAGATCAATAAGGTCCATGCGGCCGCACTGAATAAAGAATTTTTTGAATTTTGAATTTTTGAATTTTGAATTTTTGACCTATGTGTTAATTCCAGTCACTACCAGTAGATTTTGTGCTATTATGTATCACATGTACACATGTACAATGACAAAATCACATAAATTTACATATTAAAATAAATATTAAATAAAACGTTGCCTATGTGTTATTTCTGGACCATATCTATACAAGTGTAGTTTCAGCGCAATCGGTAGTGTAGTTTTTGCGTAAAGATGTAACGAAGACATACTATCTTAGAATGGAAATCTTATTACGTCATAACCAGCTTAAGGGGCAGAATTTTTGAGGACAAAAAGTAGTTTATATGTCAATCTTGCTCTACATGTTTTATGTGCAAAGTTTTAGCTCAATCCGTATCGTAGTTGTTGCGTGAAGATGTAACAATCGATTGAAGATTATCATACAAATGAAAACTAATTACGTCATATCTATCTTATGGGAACTAAATTTTGAGACTAAAAGTAGTACAATTATATGTTAATCTTGGTCTACACCTATCCTTGTGCAAAATTTCAGCTTAATCTGCAGCGTAGTTTCAAAGGAAAACTTATTACGTCATAACTACCCTACGGGATTTAGTTTTCGGGGCTCAAAGTAGCCAATATGCTAATCTGGGCCTATATCTATCTATCTATGTGCAAAGTTTTAGCTCAACCCTTAGCGTAGTTTTTGCGTCAAGATGTTACAATTATTATCATACAAAGGAAAACTGATTACGTCATATCTATCTTATCGGAACAAATTTTTGGGACAAAAAGTAGCCCATATGTTAATCTTCGTCTTCATCTATTCGTGTGTAAAGTTTCAGCTCTACCCGTAGCGTAGTTTTTGCCTGAAGGTGTAACAAAGTCAAATTTTCATTTAAAAGAAAACTGTTTACGTCATATCTATCTATAGGAACTCAATTTTGGAACGAAAAGTAGCCTATGTGTTATTCCTGGCCCACATCTATACCTGTGCAAAATTTCAGCTCAATCTGTTGGGTAGTTTTTGGGTGAAGAGGTAACAAACCTCCATACATCCATACAAACAAACTTTCGGATTTATATTATATTATTTATTTATATTAGTGAGATACACAACTTTTTTGGTACAAACCAAAAGAGAGGTGAATTAAATTTTATGAACTCATTAGAAAATTATCATCACAACATATCATAATTGGTACAAAAGTAAACAAAACTAACTAAAAAAAACAAATTCCTGATTGTCCGTTTCATAAGAACTTGTTTCATAGGTGGCCCTCGTCCGGGTGCCGTATTATTCATAATAAAACACCCCATACATAAAACATGCACAGATTTGAAATCACTTAAAAAAATTCCTTACCTAACACGAACCTCTACTAACACTAGATGTTCCAACAATGCAAACAGGTCTCGTAACTCAGGCTTATTACTTTTCTAGAGGTTTATTGTAGAAATAGCAGGCAAGTTTATTTTTTAATATTCAAGTGGCAATAAGCGCGCCTGAAAGTAACGACAGTACCGGTGTGGAAACACTGAAAATTATGATATTAACAATCTCGTAATTTTATTTTAGTCGGCGGCAGCGAGTGCCTTTTACGTAGCTTATTAGTGTTCATTTAAAATAATTAAGCGTACCTAGCTAACTGTGAACAGTTTGAAACAGCCTGTTGTATAATAAATGAAGTTAAATTAGCTATATGTACATGTGACCAAAGATTAAAATCGTAAGATGTACCCTGACACCAAAACAGTGGAATTGTCTTTATGTGTGTTAACAATATTGCCGACGCACACACGCTGGTTTTGCCAATAATCCGAACTGTTATTGTTACCATTAATTGTGAAATCGTTTTGCACGAGCTTTCATGAAAAAAATAACACGCTCCACGTCCGGCTAACAATGTGTTTAGATGTACACTGATTTCAAATGATCGAGCTATCTCATTTCGTGTGGAATTAGGGAGTATCTAACAATTTAAATCATTACATTATCAGTACACCAGTACATTATCGAATACGGGAGGTAAGGTTTTAATAATTGCGCTACATATGTAATATTTTGTTAAGGTTTATATTTATAAATAAATAAATGATAATAAATAGTGCTGGAAAATTTCACAGAGCTTGTGTTCTAGATGACTGACATACCTTATATACTACTTAATATACTGACTATCTATACTACATACACATATATTTTCAATTATGCATAGAAAACATTCCAGACACCCTGAATAAATATCTGCAGATCGTACAGACATTTGTCCCGAGCCTAAAATCGAACTCGCAACCTCTTGCGTCGCAGGCGGACCTTCGCCCGCTGCGCCACAGAGGTCGACATGTCGAATAAATGATTATTGAGTGTATGAATGTCCTGAGTGCAGCCCTGGAGCAGTGTAAGCCCGCCGCGGCGCGGGCACGGAAAAGTGGCATGCGATAATGGTTTTTCAATCGACGTTCACATTTAAAATTAGAATGTGAGCGCGACCTATTTTTAGCACGAGGCTTTTAAATAATTCATAGCACGTATTTTGCACTTTGACAGGGATATTGAATACTGATACTCATACTCGTTTATTTTTCCATAGGAACATTTAAGAACACTTGGATACGTCAAAGTTACACACAATATATTAAAAACTAAAATAGGTACAATTCATTTAAAAGCCAGTTAGCACAAGTAGAATGTTGACCCTTCTCTCTTGCCCGTGGATTCAGTAAGAATCTGCCAAGGGATACACAATTGGCAGTCTTAATGTGGTAGAGTTTGTAGTTTTAAGTAAATTTTAGTTATTTTTGTTTTATTTTCTGTATGATTTACACAACAAAGAGTTTACCTATCTACCTAACTTCGAAAGATAGGCAGCAGCGTCTTTCCGGGTTTCAAAATCCTGTACTGCGCTCGCCAACCCGCCTGACAAGCGTGGTGATTATGGCAGCTATAAAATCATACCCTTTTTAAACTATATATTCTTGTTTCAGTATACTTCGCGGATATAATAATAAAGAAGATATTCGTTCTCAAGCTGATCTACGCGTTTGTCTTCTGGCTGGTTCTGCACAAGGCTGGCTACTTCCTCGGCTGGTTCGCCAGCTACCTGAAGGAGAAGAAGCAGGAGTTCCCTCAGCCCCAGTACGGGCCCCCACAATATAGCTATGGGCCCCCTCAAAGTAGCTATGGGCCCCCACAAAGTAGCTATGGGCCCCCACAATACGGGGACTCTTACGGTCCTTATAGAAGGCAAGGACTTCTTGATAGAAGTTGATTAATAACAGAATAAAATAATATATACTTGAAGAGAAGTACCAAAAACTTATTTATGTTAATTTAAGGTTTATTTATTTAAATAAAGTTTTGTATATAACTTGTGTTTTTTATCGAAAGTCCGGCCACTTCCTCGGCTGGTTCACCAGCTAGCTGAAGGAGTAGAAATAAAAGGTCCCTTAACCCCAGTTTGGGCCCCCGCAATATACATACAGGCCCCCGCAATATACATATAGGCCCCCTCAAAGTAGCTATGGCCCCCCGGAAAATAGATATGGGCTTCAAAATGCGGGGGCTCTTACAGTCAAAAGGGAAGGAAATTTTGATAGAAGTTGATTAATAACTGAATAACATAGCGAAGTGAAGAAAAGAATTAAATTACTTATTTATGCTAATTTGAGGTTTATTTTTCGAATATATAATTTTGCATATAACATGCCGTGGGGTGCCAGCAGTAGAATGTTGCCTGCCTGTCTTGCCCGTGGATGCAGTAAGAATCTGCCAAGGGATAGTAGGTACTTGGATTTCTTAGTCCATGAGGGAGGCCTATGTCCAGCAGCGGATGTCCTACGGCTGTGGTGGTGATGATATAACATGCGTTTTGTTTGAAGTCTGGCTACTTCCTCGGCTGGTCAGCCAGCTACCTGAAGGAGAAGAAGCAGGAGTTCCCTCAGCCCCAGTACGGGCCCCCACAATATGTCTATAGGCCCCCGAAAAGTACCGAAAACTGTTTAATATATTGTCTACACTAATCATAAAGAGGAAAGATATAAATAAATAAAATAAATAATGCTGGAAAAATCACACAGCATTATCTAGCCCCAAGCTAAGCAGAGCTTGTGTTATGGGTACTAGATGACTGATATACTTAATACATTATACTACATAGATAGATATTTGATTGTTTGTATGCATTGTATAGGCTCCGAAACTACTAAACCGTTTTGAAAAATTCCGGAGCAGAGCAGACCCTTAGCATATTCTTACTGCATTCATTCTAATGCTGGCACCTCACGGCAATATAATATAATAAACTTATATCCGAATATATTATATGTACATACTTAGATGATTTGTGCCGTTGGAAAAATGACTTAGCATCCCTACACTTCACGATGTTTATATAATAACAAAATGTACTTATTTTAATTAAATACTTATCTACAAATTCAAAGTTAAGGTAGCTACACACAATATAACTAAAAAGTCGTTATAAAGTTTGTTTGTTTTCTATTTCAAATCTAAAAGTTATGTTTGCCGATCAACCATTAATCTGTACTTTCTACATTAAAATCACAACAAATCAAACACCGATAAAATTCAAAACTACTAAATTAAAGTTTTCCATAAGTTCATACGATCATGATTTGCGGCGGGAACTTTCCCGGCAAAGTTTAAAATTGAAAGCAATCAGGAGCAATCGAAAGTTCCCCAAGTTGCACGCGCAGACTGCAGACTAAGTACTACTGCACAGTAACGCGCTCGTCTGAACATCGCTTCGGAAACTTTACGTTGCATAGGAATAAAATAGATTTTTATTCCTAGTGCACGAAGGGTTCCGCACCATTATTTGGCAAAACAACTTGTTTTCGTTTGGGTGCCCATAGATATTTATTTTATTTTAATTTAATTATTACATTAAAAGCATATAAATATAATGCAAAACTAAATATTCTGTGAATATTTCAAGCGTCTACCTGTTGCCGTTATTAATATCGAGCAAAAACGGACAAAAATCACGTTTGTTGTATGGGAGCCCCCTTAAATATATATTTCATTTTGTTTTTAGTATTTGTTGTTATAGCGGCCACAGAAATACATATATCATTTATGAATTATAATTTCAACTGTCTAGCTATCACGATTCGGTACAGTTTGGTGACAGACAGACGGACAGCGGAGTCAGAGTAATATGGTCCCGTTTTTTCCCTTTATGAAATACTAGCGGACTCGTGCCAACTTCGTTGGGCGGTAAGCATTTTTACTTGTGATGAATTATGAGTGTGGCTCGGTTAATACTGCAACTGATTTATTTCCTGACGGCCAGAAGGAGGGTTATATTTATACAGCATATGTATATTGTATGTATTTGCATGGCAATTTGGCTATATTACCGCGTTTGTTCAAATAAGTGATTAAAATGATTATAATAAAATAATGTTTACTTTCCAATTCCATAAGGCGTAGGTGTCCCTCCCTCCCCTGTAGCTGTCAATTCGACCCATGCGCACATGCGACCATGCGATCATGCATATTGGTCTAAATCGACACGGCCGTCGATTCTTCGGTCTGCCGCGGCGCCTTATCGTGTCGGGGTTCCACTGGGTGGTGATCTTAGCCCACAGATCTTCGGGCATGCGACAGACATGACCGAAGTTAGTGTGAACCGTGAAGTAAGTTCCGTACTTAAATTCACGAGTAATCTTTCATAGCCTGAGGAGAACGACGCTGTTTCCAACGCTGTTAACTAAATCACTCGCGTACAGACAGCGTCAAAGTTATGTATCCGCCTTGCACAGACAACCAGCTTCAAATCCTGACAGCGCGGCTGGAGGTTACTTCCTTACGTACAAACAAAGCATATTAAATTAATAATCTGGGATCTTATTTCATAGCTAAGATATTTCAGTAAGTATATGGTGGCAGTCTCATGTTTGGGTCAGGTTACACTGAAAACAGGCAATCAGCATCATCATCATCATCTCAGCCGTAAGACGTCCGCTGTTCGCACATGGATCTTCAATACTGATCAAGAGGGGTTGTTACCATACTCACCAGCACTAAGCTTGGCGGGCGAGTTGGCGAGCGCAATACGAGATGTTGATACACGGAAAGTAGTTATCCCATAGCAGGTTACTGCAATCACATGTAAGGATGGAATGTTACCACTTCTCTCATGCCCGTGGGAGCATAAGGGCTGCTCAATTCAACTCTTTAGTATTGTACTAGATCGTTCCAGGTCGTCTAGTACCGCCGCGATACACGGACTATAAATTGTACTAATGTCTATGGATAAAACACTCACCAAGTATCCTACTGGAGCCGACGCTTGTATGATGTAATATGTCGGTGTTGTGTGTAATGAATGCCTGATCTGTGATGTGTATCCGTAGACCTCCAAAATGATGACGCCAGGTCAGGATTCGACCGTCCAAAATGCGACGTCACGGTTTGTTCCACTGAACCCAAATTCGCTCACGGGAATATAAATTCTCACTAATGCGTGAAGCGCTGGACGTTTAAACTAAGTTACAACAAACGAATCGATGGTCTAACCATGGATTCCCAAGATATTCAAACTTTGATTTATTAGACCAGTAATGTCTACCAAACAAAAACACAAGCCAATTTTCCAAGACGTGTCTATCCAATCGTAAACAAAAAGGTTATCAATCATCTCAACTGACATGAAGTGTCAGCTGTCAAAATGCCAAATCAAACAATCGCTGTCAATGTCTTTGCGTTTTGGCTTACCATCTTTTTGCATTATTCGGGCCCAAACAAGTATGTTCACCTGCCTGTTTCACGCGGCACTGCGTCCAAGTAAACGTGCCAGAGTTTGATAGATGAGTACGGCAAATGCATACAGTGTCTGTTAAATTATGAGTGTTGTTGATGCTATCGTCTATAATACCTATATTAAAAAGCTGAAGAGTTGTTTTATTTTGTTGATCGCGCTATTCTCTGGAACTACTGGACGGTTTTGAAAAAATATTTCGGTGTTGGATACCTCAATCTCCTTCTTTTGATGAGCAAGGCTTTGGCATATATTAAAGATGATTGATACAGCGTCAGCAACTGGTAAGCATACACTGCAGTGCCTGGGATATTGTTAGATGGATTAGGTTAGCCCAGCACCTATACCATCTTCTCAGCTTGGAGGCTATTAGTCAGAGGAAAGCACAGGTCAATACGTCTGAAGCTAACTAAACCACGGGTTTCCTCACGATGTTCTTTTGATTAAAATATTTTTAATTGGGCGATTTTCCAATAAATTAAAAACGTGACTTCGTTTCAGGGTTTCAATTCCCAATTTTATCGCCATGTTTTTCCCAGCATAATAAGGAAAGATGGCCAGAAACAACTGATGAAAAAAAATCAGGAAAAACGTGTCGCAAAGAATGGCTCACGAAATTATGTTTTCACATATGTACGTAAGGTTAGAGCTAACAGAAAATCAGATTCCCGCCAAGATTCGATAAAAAAACATGCGCAAGATAAAGGTGATAGATTGGCCTTTCAATCATAATATAATTATAAAAAACTAGGCGCACTCCACGAATTCACCCACGTAGTTACCGTCCTCGTGGGAATACGGGGATAAAATATATTCTTTGTTACACAGATTTTGTGTTTATAGAGGTATTATTATTATTATTATTTAATACTTTATTGCACACAATTTACAAAAACAGCATACAAAAGGTGGGCATAATGCCGAAGGCATTATCTACCTGCCAACCAGAAAGGTCGAAAAAAGAAAGACAGGCGTGCTAACACAAATGAAATAGAAGACAAAAAATATAACTTATTTAGCTAAATCACACTTAAATAACATAATATATATTTATATATAACATAAACTAATATATATTTATATATATGTATATATATATATAGATATTCATTTATAATATAACTATATTGTAAAGGTATTAGGTAGTTACAAACATAAAAAATATTAATACATGAAATGGCTTTTTGTACGACACGGCTTTTTTTACAAGCTTTTATTTAGCTTGCCATTGTATGTATGTTTGTTCGGGTGGAATCTTGCAACTCGATTTTGAAGCAGATATCTTCAACCAAAGCCTTAGCCGTGGGGTGCCGGCAATAGAATGTTACCCCTCCTCTCATGCCCGTGGATGCAGTAAGAGCCTGCTAAGGGATACCTCCGGAAGATGGGCAGCAGCGTCTTTCCGTGTATCAACATCCCGTACTGCGCTCGCCAACCCTCCTGCCAAGCGTGGTGAGTATGGCAACTACCCCTCATGGAGATCCATGAGGGTGGCCTGTTCAGTAGTGGACTTTTTACGGCTGGAATGATGATCTTCAACCAAATGAGGTGAAATTTTGTATACACGTTTTGTTTGGAGGGCATTGCATGGTCAGCTATGTGACGTTACTCTGAATCCAACATGGCGGAACACCCAGGATGGCGGACTAGTTATTTTTAATGCATACCATATTGTAGGAGACAATATGGTTAACAAATGAAAGGGCTTACTGTCACTAATTCGAAATTGAAATGACTTCACTCTGAATCCAACATGGCGGAACGCCCAAGATAGTAAGACTAGTTGTTTTCAATGCACTTCTATAATATGGGTATCAAATGAAAGGCCTTGCTGAGAATAATTCGAAAATGAAGTGACGTCACTCTGAATCCAAAATGGTTGAACACCTAAGATGGCGGACTAGTTATTTTTAATACACTCCCACAATATTATGGGTATCAAATGAAAGGCCTTGCTGAGAATCATTCGAAAAATGAAATAACATCACTCTAAATCTAATATGGCAGAATACCCAAGATGGCGGACTAGTAATTTTGTTAATGCACTCCTACAACATGAATATCAAATAAAAGGGCTTCCTGAGAATTACTCAAAAAATTAAATGACGTCACTCTAAATCCAACATGGCGGTATACTTAAGATGGCGGACTAGTTAATAAGTATTCTGCCAGTTATATTATTTTGTAACAGTACACAAAATGCTGGGTAGTACTGTCGACCATGCCGTTGTACACTTGGGCTCAAAGCTCTTCGATGATGATCAAGCACAAGCATACGTGGTCTTAAGTAGGGTAACATAATTAGAAGGTCTTCTTGTAGAAGAGCTTGTTCCAAATTAACCGGCAAACGACCTTGCAATAATGATGCATTTGAATGAGATGAACCGACTGAGAAACCTGTCCAGTAATAACTAAAGTTATATAAAGTAAAGAATAAATGAAAAGTAAAAAAACTTTTTCACAAACAAGCTTTTATTTAAACGTACTAAAAATAATAAAATAAATATTTTCCATAAAAGTTTAATGTCACTAGGCACGTGAACATGATCACCGCTGCACTGCATTGCGCCCGTCACCCTGAGACATAGAGTTGGTCTCATGTGCTCGTATTTTCACACCGGTCCCCTTACCCTTCAAACCGAAACACAGCATTGCAGACATTGCTGTTCGGCGGCAGAAATAGGTAAGGTAACCTTACCCGGATGCATAAAGTTCTACTACTACAGTTACAAGTTAACTGTCTCAGCATTTTACTATCAATCAAGGCCACAAATGAGATCAGGAGCCAACCTACGTACAAACAGAGACTGAGAAATTAATTTAAAACCAGAATTCAGTTTAAAATATTAATATTAGCCAGCGAAGTAATGCAATTGTCGTGGCACCGGCAAAATGCAATACTCATAATTCCCGAATGAGTCGCATTTCAGATTTTTATTGGATTCCACCTCGTTTCGCACTCATTTCGCTCATTACCGGGGTACAGGGTGACCCATTTATGCTCCACATTTCCCTGAGCCTGTTTTTTACAGGCTGTAGGGCAAAACATTAGTTTTACAAACTTACTCTTCATCACTTCTGTCGTAAAACGTCCAATACTGAACACAGGCCTTACTCATGGATCTCCAAGAGGGGTAGTTGCCATACTCATCGCGCTTAGCAGGCGTGTTGACGAATACGGGATGTTGGTACACGGAAAGCTGACATCTTCCGGTGGTATCTCTTACCAGGCTCATACTGCATCCACGGGCATGAGAGGAGGGGTAATATTCTACTGCCGGCACTTAACGGCTATTTACTCTTAGATTAGTATTTTTTTAGATCTATGAGTAATATGTAGGTTAGTTCCACTTATCATAAATATAGTCAATATTGTTAAGTTAGGGCATGTTGGGTATTCATTATTAACCCCAAAGGAAAAATGGAAGGGTGTAACGAGCGTGGGTATCTGCAATTTGATCGAAAGTGTTTTTAGAAATGTGTCATGAAAGTCGGACCAGCGTTTGAAAATTATAAGCTCTTTCTAGTACAAATTAGCCCAAATGAGGAATAATTAGTCGGGGTTTTTAAAAAAAGCTACAATTATTACATACATATTATATGAGCTGAATATTGAGCTCAATGGCGTGCAATGCATAAAATATAATGGAGTCGAAAAACATATTTAAGTATGCTGGTGGTGTTCCTAATATAAATAAATATATATTGACACCAGAAAAT
The DNA here is from genome assembly GCA_963082625.1 of Pasiphila rectangulata. NCBI lineage: Eukaryota > Metazoa > Arthropoda > Insecta > Lepidoptera > Geometridae > Pasiphila > Pasiphila rectangulata. The sequence continues at coordinate 24,074,447 of OY720237.1, read as the reverse complement.
AAAAGCAAACAGAAATACATTAAAATATTTACTTAAGCATTAGATCTAGTACAGGACTGGCAAGAGCTGATGATGATGATGATGATATTATACGACGACAGTAAACTTTGTACCTCCATAAAGTTTGTCATCATAAAAGCAACACTCATGAATTTACATTATCGTCGCCGTTACCTCACTGAGCTTGTGAAATTGGTAATGGGAACGCCAAACCTCTACGGACCATTCGTTAGAATCACCCTGTATTACCTACCTGATTTCAATTCCAAAGTTGCGGGCTTTAAGTTATTCCAGTCGGTTGAGGCAGCGTATGATACTTCAATGTTACGGCTTGGAGCTTTAATCGAATGAGAAATCCACAATGAAATAAGTACTTTACCCACGAGTAAAACACTTCACGTTTTAAACCCGATTTCTTCATGTGTAAACTACGTTCGTTCAAAGAGAAATTTAATAACAGCTGAAATTTAAAAGACCATTTACACATATAATTCTGACGGTAATTTCGTGATTTCTGAAAAGAACACAATAAATGTTTTTTCTTTGCCAAATAAAGAGAATGTTGAACGTGTCAGTTTAACAAGAATTAAGGTTCGTTAACGAAATCGTTCAAACTTTTTTCATAGGACTTTCCGATTCGAATCTTTGTGTTACAGATAATCTGAAAGTCCCATCTCTTTGAAGTGTTCTCAAAACTTTGAACACTCGCTAAGATTCGGCTAAGTAAACAGACTAAACTGGGGATAAAGAAGTTTTATTCAGATGTTACAAAATGATGGCCCAAGGCAGAATGTAAGTACCTACAGTCAAACTTTTTCTAAACCTCATTAGAATATTTGAAATGCCTACATACTTATGCAAAACAAACTGTACACTGGACAGTAGTGACATTTTGTAAACGTAAAAATTTGAATACCGTGACGAGAAAGTTGAACTAAGAAATATAATATTTTAAAGCATAAATTAGTCACAGAAAGGGAAACTCGGTACCGGATTGTTTGACTTCTGGAAAACAAAAGAACTTTCCTCCTTACTTGGAATTTACTGCGCGGTATCGATAACAAATACTTATTTATTTACTAGAGCCCCAGCTGAGAGGTTCAGTTGCCATATATTCTCGGAATTACAAACAACCAAACCTAGGAAAAAACTTTAAATTACTAACGGAGAGTGAGACATAGAAACAAACGAACGACGCGTTCTGAATTTAAAAGTACGGCAGTCGGACCTGTTTTGTTTTAATCGCAGCTGGCCAGTTTGAATTTTAAAGTTTGCCGCCATTTTTGTACATTTTCTGGCCAGAAGAGAAGAAGGTTGGTCAGAATGTGGAAGCAACTGTTGGTGATGTCAATGATGCTGGCTTGCTGCTACTGCGAAGAGATTGTGGAAGAAGAGACGAGGGCGAAGAAAAGTAAAAAGAAGTTGCTTCGAGTAATTGGTGAGTAGGTGACTATTTTAATAGTTTTTTCCTTAAAAAATAGGTAAGCCTGAAGGCCACGATATTCCAAATTAGACAATTTTCGATTCAATTTTAATCGATCGAATATCCTTTGTTTGAATAAAAAAAAGAAAAATATGTTATAGTTTAATAAACGTTTGTGAATATTTAACGGTTCAAAACACGATGTTTTTCACTTTATCTGATAATAATAAATTACAAAGGAAGGATAGTTTATGCTCGCTTTTGTGGTTGTACCTACTTCAAGTGTATCAAAGTTATACTCTCAAAAAACATCTCAGAAAATAGGCAACGACGTAGAAGAATACTTAACGGTTAGTTTTTCTAAAAAACTAATTAAAAATGTTTGAAACCAATTTTTACAGAATTTAAGTAGGCCGCGCCCGCGCGCGCTCCTTCGGAAACCCACCGCTGGAATAACTGGGCTTAAGAGTTACATAAAGAACAAAAGTTTTAATTTTTATGCATGAAGTATTAGGATTCATCATCATCTCAGCTGTATGATGTCCACACTGCATTACTGAACTCCTCGGCCATCGAATTCTCACCAGAGACTCATGAAGATAAGTGGCAACGTATGAGTACACAAATATCTACTCTGAAAGAGCAAGAGGACGCGCCACTCACAGTTCACGACGTTCACCAGTTCGCAGTTATCTATACTATACTCGGACTGAGCGTCGTTGTACTGATCATATACATATTCAGACGTTGGCGCAGTCCCACCTGGGAGGCCTTTGCTCCCTCATGGATCTGCAAGTATCTGATGATCGTGAGGGTTTGTTCCCTCACCACGCTTGGCAGGCAAGGTGGCGAGTGCAGTACTGGATGTTGATACACGGAGAGTCACTTCTGCCATCATCCGGAGGTATTCCCTTGGCAGCATTCCTTGCCGTGAGGTGCCGACATTAGACTGTTGCCTCTCCTCTCTTATCCGTGGATGCAGTAAGAATCTACTAAGGGTCTGCTCTGTTCCGGAAGATGGGCAGCAGCGTCTTTCCGTGTATCAAAATCCTACTCTGCGATCGCCAACTCGCCTGCTAAGCGTGGCGAGTATGGGCACAATCCCCTCATGATCTCGGAGATGTATGAGGAAGGCTTATGTCCAGCAGTAGACGTGTACAGCATTTGGCTGTAAAGAAGGTGTTCTAATAATCTATAAAGGATGACGAAGATCATTAAAATTCCCCAACTTACTTTTAAAGACAATTTTTATGAATGGATAGTGGTGATCGTGAGTGCTGTTGAACTAATCTCTTATGTGTTTCATATTTCACTTTAGTTTGTTAGCAAGTACCATATAATTCTCTGTCTAAACCGTTTCTAACTGTGGAGACCTTTAAATGGCTTCATAAACTGTTTTAACTTGTTACTATTTAAGCATTATTATGCCGATAGTCTTCCTAATATAAATAAATAAAATAAAATAAGACGAGCTAAGTGCCAAGTATTTCCACTGCCTTGTGAGTACCTCTCTTCTTTCATCACTAAAATAACAATTCGGAGAGTTACCCAAATAACTGTTAATTAATGTCAGAAAATATCGTAACTAAATCCCAGGTGTAGCAAATGTGGCTAGATTAATGGTTATTTGCTTTGGAATTTGCCGTAATATTCAAAATAACTAAGTTCGCGTACTTCTACATGCTCTGTTACCGAGGGCCTATTCAGCAGGGATTTCATACATCCATTTAAGTTAATTAGTCTAAACTAGTTACTTCTATCAACATACACTGCAAGGATTTCGTTATTTTAAGCCGAATTTTGGCTATGGGGTGTACGAAAAAAGTGCAGTTGAGTTGAGGTTTATTTAACCTGTAGGTCTACCATGAGTTTTCACAATCTATACTCGCTAGCTACTGTAGCTATAAAAATGTATGAAAACTTTTACAGCGCGGCGACTTTTGGCGGACAGTTTGGTACTAAAATACGCAGTGAACTATACTACAGCGACTGTAGTTTGGGCTTCATTTGCTTAGAACTTACCATGAGTTACAAATCTGACAGATGTCATAGTAACGTACTATTAGGACTGTGGTGACGGCAGGCGATCTTGTTAGATCGCCTGCCGTTATTACAGTCGTCACTGTCGTGACAACTCGTGGTAGACAGTGTGCCTAGTGTGTCACAACGGCATTGCAATTGTGATAGGTGGAGGTTACCGCTTAACATCAGGTGTGTCTTAGGCTTGTCTCGCCATTTTGATAGTATAATTTTTTTTACTATTTCTTTAAATTTCTTAGATTAGAAAATCTTTACCTATAAAGTTTTAAGAAACAAAGACATCAGGAACATAGTTTCACTACATTTAGCGTGCCTTCGTGATGAAAAAATACCAAAATTATTTTGAGTCATTTATAACAAGTTATTTGGTAATAAATTATCTGTTTATTATTATATCATCTCCGCCGTAGATCTGCTGTCCCGCCCACGGCTGGGCGCAGGCGTCCCTCACGCATTTCCAAGATCACGAGCGGATTGTTGCCATACTCACCACGCTTGGCGGGTTGGCAGTACTTACGGAATGTTGATACACGGAAAGACGCTGCTGCCTTCAAGGTATCCCTTAGCAGATTCTTAATGCGTCCACGGCCAAGAGAGGAGGGGCAACATTATACAGCCAGCACCCCACGGCATAAAAAAAATCTTTATCTATAAAATAAACTATCTGGTAACATAAACACAAATATACCCACATATATGTACCTATGTACATCCTTACTTGGGCTGCTTAACTCATTTTAACCCATCCTTTGTCTTTGCCAGTCCGGGGTTCAACCAAGTGTTTTAATTCATTGGACTTAACGTAAGAAGTTAAGTCGAAGTTATAGTCTAACTATAAGTTAAGAATGTACGGTGAACGGGTGGTGTCACAGCCAAACATGTGTAGCTCATTCACTGCATGCGTGTTTCGAGCTATTATCGTTTTTTAAGTGTCACTCATCCAGACTCAAACTCAAAAATACTTCATTCAGTGCGGCCGCATGGACGCGTCAAATTATATAATAAAACAACACATATTTATAGACTAAAGTACATAATTGATATGTTCACTTCAGATGACACGCGAGTTAGGAAAAGAAGCGAACAGAAGAACCTTACTCGGTCGTTATAGTCATCATTTAACTTTTTTATTTTGTCTTAATATATTATATATTATGCTTGGCGTAGTTGGAGCAGATTACGTCCTACTAAGATACAAAACCTATTTTATGGTGAATGTACAACAAAGAGTTTATCTATCTATCTAAAACCGATAAAAGCACCAAGCACAAAGATACAAAGACACCAACCGTAGGTTCAAAAATCATAATTTTTGAACCTACGGTTGGTGTCTTTGTAGCCGAAATGGTAAAAGTACTCAGTTTTGCAATCTACTCATCATTTCGTTCTATACCACAGTTGGGTATATTTGAAAACATTCGATTGTTCATTCCCACTTTCCCCCCATATGTTAGAAAAGGCTCAACTGATTTCTATAAAACTTTCAGTTTTGCGTTCTACGCACTATTTATTAACTTTCATCTGATACTAAACTTGGGTATACAGGTTTGCAAGGGTAACCGGAAACAATCGGCCGGCCAATAGTTCGGGTCGAAATAAACACATTAAAGTAAAACAAAATTGTTAACATATATAAAAAAAATCTGCGAAAATTGAATAAGTAAAAGTGCCCAGTTTGTCGAAAAAAAATATTTTACACTGTTTCATAAGACATCCCTAAGCGTATAAAGGTGCCTACAACCTTCATACGCTTAGAGATGTCTTATTCTATTTCTCTTATTTTTATTAGGACAAACTGGGCACTTAGTAGAGTTTCTCAGATTTTTTTTAGGTGAAATTTTATTCTTTTCTTTATTTTTTTATTTTAATCCAAACTATTGGCCGGCTTTTTATTATTATATTATTTCCGGTTACCCTTTGCAAACCCTGTATTTGGCTAGATTCGATTACTCGCCCCCTCTTTCAACCCCCATATCACAAGATATAAGAGAAAACGTCTTAACTCATTTTAATAAAACATATTTTATAACGGCCGCTGGAAGACCTGCGAAAGTGCAACATTTAAAATATGAATAAAAACTACATTCAAATCAATCCATTCGTTTAAGAGCTACGACGCCACAGACACACACACACACACAATAGCGGTCAAACTTATAACACCCCTCTTTTTTGGTTGTATTCCCGTTGTCCCCGTACGCCATGTCCCCGTCACGGGGACAGCGGGACGTGATTAAATATATTTATATGTATTACAACTTTTTAAGGTAAAAAAATAATAATTGTTGTGTTATTTCTTCATTTCGTTTTCTTTCGCAAGTGACATTCCTACACTGCTGTTCCACTTTTACACGTAGACTTTCTTGTAAATTGGTGTCCAGCATGTAAAAGTGTTAAGCCTCCCTTTCTGTGCATATATTTTAATTCACTACTTCCTCCTGATGGACCTGTCTGAGACTCTTCTGACATTGTTGATAACTAGTGAAGAAAATAAAACATTATTTTTGATTTTAAATTAACGACTTCCAAACATTTTTATTGTTAAGTACGAAGTAGTTTTGCTGTGCAAGTAGACACTTTATTACTTTTTTATAATTACTGTACTGGAAATATGATAGTTTAGTTAGATATAACACATTTTCAAATATTAAAAATAAAAAGCACTTCAAAACTTATAAAAACCTACTTACATGAGTTCCCTTTTACACTTTCACCAACAGTTCTCAATGTGAAGTTCACAAGTAACTGTAATGACTAAGTAGATCCTTTTGACGAGTTCTGGGGTGGGACTTTGCATGACCCGATGAGAGCTCTGCAAAAACAATGTTAACTGCGCTTTTGTCTCGCAGCTGCCCAGGTGCGCGAGACGCCGGCACATCCTTTTCAAGGTGCTCCGTTTATCATAAGTACTAGAAAACTTAACTTTGAATGTACGATACATTAAAAAATAGACGGGTAATTAAATAAGTTTAAGATATACTTACCTATTTTTTAAATAAAATTGACAGCAGTAGCATTAACAATAATTTACTATTTCGAACGATTTCAGTAGTATATAAAAATCCGACTAAGAACTTAAAAATAAGGTTAAAATTACTTTTTATTAATCTACCGGGTACCAATACAAATCAAACAATATTCCATAACTACACTTTGTTTGTTGGGTAAAAAAAAGATGCCGACTCATAATACATATGTAGATACTAATAAAAAAAGAAAAAACAGGGACAGTGGGCAATAATTTTGAAATATTTAATTCTACTATATTAACGGGGACAGGGTACGGGGACAACGGGAACTAATTTTCAATATTTAATTAAAGTACCACTGTCCCCGTTATACGGGGACACAGAGTCCGGGAACAACGGGAATACACCCTTTTTTCATCATCATCATCATTACAGCCGTCGGACTGCTGTCCACGTCCACTGCTAGACACAGGCCTCCCTCATACATCTCAAAGATCATGAGGGGATTGTTGCCATACTTGCCACGCTTGGCTGGCTGGTTGGCGAGCGCAGTTTGGGATGTTGACACACGGAAATACGCTGCTGCCCATCTTCCGGAGCAGAGCAGATTATTACTGCATCCACGGGAAAGAGAGGAGAGGCAACATTCTAATGCCGGCACCCTCTTCTTAGTCGGGCGTTAAGAACGCGATAAATGCCCGATAATCCAATACAAAAAAAACTGCATCAGGCCTAATTAATTAGTGAATGCCCCAGCTCAGCACTGCGGTAACGAGGTGGCTAGCAGAACTTGGAGAACTTATTCACTGTAAGTTTAGCCAAGAAATCCGGAACGTTGATTACTACTTTAGAAGGTAGTCTCCATACTAAGATCGGGGGGTCCAGAATATCAGAGCTCCCTTTGTGTTGTTACTACCGATATTTAAAAATGAAAGTTTTGTAGATATTATAAGCTTATTATATAATATCAGATTACATAGAGGACAAAACCACTTGGGACGGAAACTGCTCCAACTATGTCGAACGTAACATCAACGACCGAGTTAGGTTCTTCTGTGCGCTTCTTTTCCTAACTCGCGTGTCATCTGTAGTAAACAGGTTCAGTTATGTGCTTTATTCTATTAAGTGTGTTGTTTTATTTTGTAATTTGTGACGCGTCAATATAGTCCATGAGGCCGCACTGAATAAAGTATTTTTTAATTTGAATTTGATATTTCGCCCATATCGATTAATATCGCTCAGTCGTGACTACGCAATCCTTGCAATCCTTCCGTCACCCCCCACCATGCAATGCGAACATTTAGAAATTCACTCAAAACTCGAAACTCGTGGCTTAGTTAGCTTCAGACGTATTGACCTGCTCTTTTCTCTGACTAATAGCTGACTTAGCTGATAGGATAGTACTACAGGTGCTGGGCAAGTCTAATACATCTAACAATGTCGTAGGTACTGCAGCGTCGCTTAAATCATCTACAATAGATGCAAAGGCCTACACCCGACACGGGAGTTTCCGCGTGTTTTCACTGTGGGTCTCACAAACATAGATTTTCTAAACGTCCACAAATTCATCACCAGCCCACGTTGGCTTCTACTGCATATGCTAAAAATGCTAATAAACGGCACGGTGACCGGTCTTCGACCACTGTCACCTACTTTTTGCCGGCCCCTATGGTCTTTTTTTTTTATGTTAGATAGGTTAGCTCTTGATTTCATCCTTGCTATCGCAAGAATGAGATCGACGATGGACCACTTCGACCACTGTCATCTACTTTTTGCCGGCCCCTATGGTCTTCGACCACTGTCACCTACTTTTTGCCGGCCCCTATGGTCTTCGACCACTGTCACCTACTTTTTGCCGGCCCCTATCGCAGGTCCTCGCTCCACCTAAGAAATTATAAGTTTTAAAGTTATAATCAAAGGTTACCGTGGGGTGTCGGCAGTAGAATGTTGCCCCTCCTGTCTTGCCCGTGGATGCAGTAAAAATCTGCTTAGGGCTATCCCCAAGCAGATTTTTGCTAGGCAGATGTTTAGCGTCTCATGCTGCTATCAGCATAAGACGCAGCATCGTCTTTTCAAGCATCAACTTCCCGTACTGCGCACTCAAATTACTGTGTACAATATCAAAAACTCTGAGACACCCTGTAGTAACACGCGTAAGCATTTTAGTAGGATATGTTAGCAAATGAATCTGCCCGCAAGTTAGGAAGTTTCAGTGGTATAAACAAGGACTTGCTTAATGTTATACACTTGCAGTAATGGCTTACATACTTAGATTTTGTTGGTAAGCTATTGTTGTTGAGGTCTACTCACGGATTCTAAGATCACGGGTTTGTTTTTATCAATCTTTCAATATTTCTAATTCTTTCTTCCTTCTTGCTTTGTATTTCCCGTTCTCGCTTTTTAACAGTAATAAATCACTTGCACACTGTAGGTAGCCCAAGAATATAAGTTCATATAAAAGTTAAAATTTTTTAATGCATTTTCTAACGTCCGCCACCCTCATTGGGCTGCTAAGCAGGTGTCAGTCCAGGCTTGTCAGGTTGGCACGGCTAGCTGACAAATGGACATAATCCTGGTGTTGCCTGTCTGGCAGCTTTTTGAGCGTAACGGATTTTCTTTTCATTTTCTTTTTCATAAATGTACTGTAATTTGTTATCTTTGTTAACTTTTTTTGTGTTTTTGTTTTGTTTGTATACGGTTTTATTGTTTGTTAAAGTTTGATGTTTTGCCGTCCGTCTGTTTATTCTATTCCTTTTCTGTCTCCTTCTCCGTCGTCGTGAAATCACCCAGGGCCCTAACTGAAAACCAGCGTAGCGTCTGAGCCTGGCCAGGTGCTACACAATGCTGAGTTGGGGACCCATTTACCCGCGCTACATCCTTTTCTTCCTGTCCGCATTTTAATGTGTTTTGTGTTCTTTGTTTATATTTGTAATTTTCTTTTTTCTTTTCTTTGTGGTTGTACTGTGCGTGTGGTAAATAAATGTTTTTTTCTTCTTCTTCTTCAATCCTACATATTTTATGAAACCCAGAGCCGAATGGCTCCTCAAAATGTATCCTTTTAATTAGTTCGGGAGCCCATGGATTTAACTTTTATACCAACTATAGAGCAAAACGCTACATAGAATTGTCAATTTACAAAAGAAGAGCAAGACAAATTTAAATTGAATGAAGCAAATAATTGAATTCGTTCGATTCAGATAACTTTTTTTTCTAAGTGGAGGAAATAAGCGAACAAGAAACCCCACTCTTTCACACCTTAGTCTCTCATTAGTCATTTTATTATGTCCTAAATAGAAATAGTTATGATTGTTATATGCAGTACAAAATTAAATAGTGTCGCCTTCAGACATGAAATCAATCATCAACTCAGGCGTAGAACTGTCCACGTCCGTCCACTGCTGGACAGAGGCCTCCCTCATGGACCTCCAAATCATGACACACCCTGTCGCCAACCACGCTTGGCAGGCGGGTTGGCGAGCGCAGTACGGGATGTTGATACACGGAAAGACGTTGCCCATCTTCCGGAGATATTCCTTAGCAGGATCTTCCTGCATCCACGGCTTGAGAGGAAGGGTAACATTCTACTGCCGGCTACCGGCTTGCCCGTCATTACCTTGTTTTCCACCGGACGTAGCCAAGACAACTTGATGAGCACCGGCCATTGTATGATTTATGGATTGGATAACAGCAGTTGGAAATGAGTTGCTTATCTAATAATGCTTCCAAGTTATATTTTATACGGAGTCGCGCTGGGGAAATGAAACGGATATTAAAAGAAAATGGAGGTAGGTTTCTTAAAAAGTTTTGATGTTTATGACGTCGTGACATTACAATTAATGCTTTCGAGGTGGTAGTGAGAATTCCTACATCCTTTACTCAGCCCGGATAAATGACCTTTTAAATAAAACCGGCCAACAGCGAGTCGGACTCGCGCACTGAGGGTTCCGTGCCAGCATACTTATCATATATTATTATCATATTATTATTATTAGTCATTTAGAATTGTTTTGTTACTTCCTATTCTGAGGCACACACTACAAGGCACGAATTCTCTCGAAACAATTTCAATTCAAACGAACAGTTCGAGTGTACCGCTCTACTTTTTAGTGGACCGTACCTCAAAAGGCAAAAACGGAAACCTTTTAGCATCACTTTTTTGTCCGTCTGTCTGTCTGTCTGTCTGTTATGACCCTTTATCTCAAGAACGTGTAGAGATATCGAGTTGAAATTAAAACTTATACTCAAATCTACAGCTTCTTTAGGCTGTGAAAAATCAATATTCTAAGTTAACCTAAAAAAAGAGACGACCGTTTATGCCGCAAAAAAGCATGTTTCGACATTCTCAAAGGAATCAAAGTTCATAAGGTATTTCCCGTTGATCTAGAACTACGAATTTGGCTAGGTATATCATCTTATACTGTAGATACAGAGAAAAATCCAAAAACTATACATTTGCAATGGAATCATAAAAAAATGGTCAAAAAATGTAAGAAATCAATCATCCAGGTTAAGCAACCCTATGCGCGGTCATAAATTGAACGGGTGACCGAATCTTTCTGTCCATTTTCAAAACTTTTACTAAACCTGATGAGCTCATTTATAATAATTATTATGTTCCTACATAGCTGCGGAATCAATCACCTCGGTGGGCGGGTCTAGCTCGCACTCGTCTGGTTTTAATTTAACTTTATTTTTGTTTCGTTTCAGGAATGGTTCTCCTCTTCCTCTTTTCAAAAGTGGCGATTTTCAAAGTAGCAACATTCTTCTTCTTCATGGCGTTCTTCCAAAAACTGTTCGCTCTCGGCGGGGTGCTGCTCACTTACGCGATGAAGAACCAGAGCCAAGCAGGGCCCGTGGCCTCAGGTCCTTTGGCCCAGCCCATCAACGCGTACGGCCCACCGTCCGAGTACAACACAGTTGGTTATAGCTACGGCCCACCAGACCAACATGCAGTAGAGTTCCCAAGTATCGCCGACCTTGGGAACAACTTTGGGAGTAATTTTGGGAACAATCTAGGAGGAGCCTTCAACTGGCTGTCGGGAAAGCAGTGAATTTCGTAATCGTAAAAGGTTTTAAGTTGCACGAGAAAGTGGTTGGCTAGGAATCTCAGAAGCGTGACGACACCTTGCCTAGTCCTCTTAGGATAATGTTACTTAGTAGGTGACATATTTTTTACATATTCATCAATATCTCAGACGTAGGACTGCTGCCTACATCCACTATACTTTGAGTCCTCAGTATTTGGAGATCCAAGATGGATCTACGCCTCCCTCTTGGATCTCCAAATACTGAGAGGTTTGCTCCAGTAATGGAAAGTTGTTGCCATATTCAGCACGCTAGCCTGCCTAGTGTTGGCGAGCGCAGGGATGATACACGGAAAGACGCTGCTGGCCATCTTCCGGAGGTATCTTACTGCATCCATGGGCAAGGGAGGAGATGCAACAGAAATATAATTTATAAGGTGATTGATAAAATCACATTAGATAAAATGAACTCGCAACACAGACTCCTTCCAGAGATCTAGTGCGGGGAACAGCGCTCATCAAGGTACACTCGTCATAGAAAATATCTGTTTATTCGATTTATAAAAATATTACAACTTGTACCAGTGTTTTTCGCTTTTGCTAAAATAAACTTTATTTTATTTAATTATTTCTCCGGCCGACTTCAAACCGGAACACAGCAATGCATGCATTACGGCTTAGCGGCAAAATTTGGTTTGGCGGTACTTCCCCGGATAAACTCTTTACAAAAAGTTCTACTTACTAAAATTAACGTAGTGTTGCTAATGGATCCAACCAGAGTCTCGAGGGAAGCTAGCTAATGTTATTTGAAGATCAAAGTAAACGTTAACTAAGATCCTACTTGCTGTATCATAAGTTCAAAGTTAAATATGTTAACTCATCGTAGGTAGGTAAATAGTTTAATATGATTTAATATATAATACTTGAAGCATGTATAATAATATTTTTTTTATTCGGTTCTCTTTTTGTCTCCCATATCTCTCATCTCTAAAAATAATGAAGAGGAAAGATTTGTATGTTGTATTGTGTATATTTGTAACGAATAAACTCAAAAACTACTGAACCGATTTTCAAAATTCTTTCACCATGAGAATGCTACATTATCCAGGGATAATGTAGCATTCTCATGAATACGGGGATAATCTATAACCTATGTTACTCAGGAGTAACATAGGTTATAGATTATCCCCGTATTCACACGGGAAAGGCGCGTGAAACCGCGGAGTGCGGCTAGTCCCTTATACGGTAATCCATAAAATGTATTTTCATAATTTATAGTTTGCCTGAGTAATCAAGTTCTGTAATATAAGGATCCCTAATATAGTCACCACTAATATCGGTATTCATAACTATTCAAATGCATAAAGTCATTCGCAATAAATAATGGCATCGGAAACATTACTAACTCATATAGCTATTATCTGGCCTAAAGCTAATCTGCCATACAGAGAATCTGTCATAAAGCGAACAAGGCATATTTTTTGTGTGAATTTATTTTCCTAATTGTATATTAAAATTGGGCGGACGACTTGGTTAGGTTTGCAGGTTGGCGGATACAGGCCGCTTCCAGCCGCAATACCTGGAGGCCTGTGTCCAGCAGTGGACGTCCTACCGCTACAATGATGATGATGATGATATTAAAATAATATTAATATTCTTAATATTTTTGGCGGATCAGCGATCGAACGAACGTAAGCAGGCACACTTACTACGTTTTAGACGGCCGGCTTTATTTCTTAAGAAATTATTTTTTACATGTTATTGACTTTCTTAAAGTACCAAAATTTTATCTAACATGAGTTGTTTTGAGTTATAAAACGACATATTTGACCTTTTTTTCATTTTAAACTAAAAAAAGACTGAAACGATCTAATTCAATTATGTGCTTAATTCAATTAAAATGTGTTTTGCTTTTAATTTGTAATTGACATTTCAAAGTGGTCTTTGGACCCTACTGAATAAACACCTATTGACTTTGTCTTTGAATAAGTTCTCAAAACGATGTAAAATAAGATAGAAAGTAATTACGCGTTGAAGTCATAGAAGTATCAGACATCTAGCCCTCTGTCGACGACTTCATGGACAACTGTAATATTGTTAATCTGTAATTTATTTTTGTTTGGTAAATTGTCTGTGTAAAACTCTTTTATTTTTATCTACATAACCTTTTTCAATGTTTTTTGTTTGTGTGTACCTATCTAAAATGTTTTTTTATCTGAATACTCCTCTGTGTCGCTTTGTTGTTGTATGTTGTAACTTTAATATGTAAAGTATTTCTGTATTCTGTGCTGTGTGTGTACCAAATAAATGCATTATCTATCTATCTATCATCTAAGTAATAGAAGTGAAAGAGTGAGGTTTCCTGTACGCTTCTTTCCCTCACTTGGAAAAAAGTTATCTGAAGCGAACAAATTCAATTAGGTGCTTTAATAAATTTAAATGTGTCTTGTTCTTCTTTTGTACTATTCTATGTAGCGTTTTGCTCTATTGAATAAACACTTATTGACTTTTGTCTTTGAGTCACGTAAAACAATTATTTTGTGTACAGCCTCCAACCCATTATAGTTACCAGTGTGTGTGTGTATACCACGGACATACACAATATTCAAACCGCAAATAGCTTGGTCAAGCGCTATTATATATGTATTTAATGACGTAGGATGCCTTTCCGAAGTTTTGTTATAAGTTTGAAAATGATTCAATATTTAAATTAATTCGTATTATTTCCATACTTTTTAATTACAAAACGTAAACACGTCTACACAAAAAAGACCTAATCTTATGGTAACAGGAAATAAGGCAAATTGATGTTAGCTTGTTATCATCACTGTTCTTAAAACAACAGCCGTGTTAGCCGAGTAGTATGCACCCCCGACTTTCAATCCGAAGGTCGTGGGTTCGATACCGGCAGTGCACCAATGGATTTTAAATTTTTCCTTGAAAAATTAATTGGTACTTAACACGTGCTTTAACGGTGAAGGAAAACATCATGAGGAAAACCGCGGCTTAGTTAGCTTCAGACGTATTGACCTGTTCTTTCCTCTGAATAATAGCTGACTAAGCTGAGAGGATGGCATAGGTGCTGGGCAAGCCTAATCCATCTTACAATATCCTAGGCACTGCAGCGTCCCGTACAGCATGATTACCAGTTGCTGACGCTGTATAAATCATCTGAATAGATGCAAAGGCCTTACTTTTTTCTTAAAACAGGGAACCTATTAGAAATCAGAGCATTAGCAATTAGAAATCAGAGCACTTTTTATTAATAGTTAGCTCTTTTAGTTGGGCTAAGCTTTTTGTGAAGATTTTTTCTTTTTAGGGTTCCGGACCAAAATGGTAAAAACGGAACCCTTATAGAATCACTCTGTCTGTCTGTCTGTCTGTCACAAATGGATATCTTGAGAACTATTGAAGCTATCAACTTGAAATTTGAAATGGTAAAAGACAACACGTTTTTACTAATATAGCATAAATGAAAATGTTAAAAAAATATTTTTATTTTGATTGCAGGGGGGCGGATAGGGGATCTCAATTTTTTTAAGTAAAGTTACTAGGCCGTATGGGGTATCATATGAAAGGTATTCATTTGCATATTAATAAACAGTTTTTATTTATTAATTTAACCGAATCGTTTTTGAGTTCTTTACAAAAATGTTATAAAAAACGACCGTTCCCCCCCCCCCTTATCTCCGAAGATTGCAGAGATATGCCCGTGATACTTTTATAGCTAATAGTGTATGTAAACTTTATAGGAAAATTATAGCGAACTCTCTAATTTGCATAGTTTTTTAGACAAGGGGGGTGGAAGGGGGGTTTTCAAAAATTTTGTGAAATTAATAGGTGATATGAAAGGTATTTATTTGCACATAATTAACAGTTTTCCTTAAAACCGTATCGTTTTTGAGTTATTTACAAAAATCTTGAAAAAACGACCGTTCCCCCCCTTTATCTCTCTCTTGACGAGCTCTGTGGCGTAGCGGGCGAAGGTCCGCCTGCGACGCAAGAGGTTGCGGGTTCGATTCCCGCCTCGGGACAAATGTCTGTACGATCTGCAAATATTTGTTTAGGGTGTTCTGGGTGTTTTTCTATATATAATAAAAATATCTATCTATGTAGTATAATTTATTAAGTATATCAGTCATCTAGTACCCATAACACAAGCTCTGCTTAGCTTGGGGCTAGATAATGCTGTGTGATTTGTCGAGCATTATTTATTTTATCTTTTTATATTTATCTCCGAAGTTTGCGGAGATAAACCTCTGAAACTTTTATTGCTATTAGAAGTGTGTGTAAAGATTAGAGGAAATTTATCTCTCTACATAACATACTTTTTTAGAAATCATCGAAAGTGTAAAAAATCTACATAAGTTCCGCTATCAGACAAGAGCTGGCGCTGTCAAGGTTCTCCAACAAATATAAAATTCGCTTTTGTCATATATTACCTCTATATTTTTATACTGGTTGACAGAAAGTTGCTGCCTTTCTTTAGGAATTTTATTGAAGAAGCTACGACATTTGCATGAACTAGGAATGCACTTCATCCATGAAAAAGTAGGTAGAAATGAAGATCGGTTAAGTAAAGAATACCCTTAGCTGGCATGAACTGTGAAAACGATGGTAATATGAGTAAGGAAGAGTACACACAAACGATATAAGATATTATAAAGGAAACTTTGAATTGACCTTGGCATAATATTGTGTATATATTTCTTCTAAAAGTTAGCTATAATTTTTCTCAAGATAATAAAAAATATGCACGCAAACACACATACACCAAATCAAACACACATCATACATATGTAGCTAGGCCTTTACATCTATTATAGATAATTTATTGGCCGTGGGGTGCCGGCAGTAGAATGTTACCCCTCCTCTCATGCCCGTGGAAGCAGTAAGAGTCTGCTAAGGGATACCTCCGGAAGATGGGCAGCAGCGTCTTGTCGTGTATCAACATCCCGCACTGCGCTCGCCAACCCGCCTGCCAAGCGTGGTGAGCATGGCAACTACCCCTCATGGAGATCCATGAGGGAGGCCTGTGTTCAGTAGTGGACGTCTTACGGCTGAAATGATGATGATGAGATGATTTATACAGCGTCAGCAACTTGGAATAATGTTGTACAGGACGCTGCAGTGCCTGGGATGTTGCAAGATGGTTTAGGCTTGCCCAGCAGCTATACCATCCTCCCAGCTCAATCGGTTATTATTCAGAGGAAAGAATAATAATCTGACTAAGCCTCGGGTTTCCTCACGATGTTTTCCTTCACCGTTAAGCACGTGTTAAATGTGAACATACATTTTTCATGAAACAAAAATCCATTGGTTCACGGCCTGTATCGAACCCAGGATAGACAAACCTTAGATGAAACACACATCGTTGCCAATAAAAAGACAATTTTAAGGGAAATACATCTTCAAAACTGTGCACAGTTTGTGTGCAAACCTTCTGTAAATATGGCGCAATATATTCTCCCATCATTAAGGGATAAGACACCCGGCCGATATGCCCAGATTCCCTCATGGCCACTTATGGCCCTTACGACCCCCTTAGAGTTTCAGTGCCCATGGCCTGCCCTTTACGGTTATGACTTACTAATTCTGCTGCTTTCTGGCCCATGGGAGGGATTTCGTGTTTTATGGTTCCTACGAGTAGTTGTGGGGGTCGTTGATAAGGGAGTGACCTAACTCAAAGAGTTATCTGATTGGAGTAACTTAAGGATCAAACGCGTTGGGTATTTAAATATTTTTTATATTTTAAGCTGGAGGTGACAGAAAAACCACCAAAAAGTTTTTATTTAAAATCTTTTTTTATTTATTTGTTTAATCATTCTTTAAATCTTCAACAAGAAATACGACTTTACTGATAATATCCTAGACTCGTTTGCTGAAAATACTCAAATGTTCAAGAATTATATATTTTGTTAAATAAATTTAGCCGCGCCTGGAAACGGAATATCTTAAAAAAAATCTCAAATATATATACAAATAAATTATGTTTAAGTCATTTTCTTCATCATTATCATAATCAGCCGTAGGACGTCCACTGCTGGACAAAGGATCCTCATTGATCTCCAAGTACTGCGGTTGAAAGCCGTCTGCATCCAACACCGGCCAGCTGTTCAGCGGTTCAGCTCACCAAGTCGTTTGCCCATCTTGTAGATGGACGTCCTAGACGTTTGAGAAATTTGGGGCCTCGTCGGCCATCTGTTCTGCGCGCCATATGGCCTGCTTATTGCCACTTCAACATGCTAATCCGTTTGGCTATATCGGTGACCCGAGTTCTTCTACGTATCTCCTCATTTCTGATTCGATCCCGTAGATAAACCCTGAGCATAGCCCTCTCTAAGCTCGTTGAGCAACTCTGAGCTTATGCATAAGGCCAATAGTGAAGGACCACGTCTCGGTTCCATATGTCATCACTGGTAACACACACTGATTTTAGACTATCGTCTTAGGGCACTAAGGTTATTTGGCCGAAACTTTTGAGTATTTCCCTTGATGGTCCCATCATTAGAACTGGGTGTAAATACAGGCAAACATTATACATTATAGTTGAACAAAAGTGGGCATGAAACTATAGCTTTGCCCTCAAGGCATATGCCCTATAGCCATGCTCACTTTAGGGAT
This sequence comes from Pasiphila rectangulata, assembly GCA_963082625.1. NCBI lineage: Eukaryota > Metazoa > Arthropoda > Insecta > Lepidoptera > Geometridae > Pasiphila > Pasiphila rectangulata. The sequence continues at coordinate 24,056,367 of OY720237.1, read as the reverse complement.
ATTCTCCTTCCTCAAAAGCCAGCAGCGCTTCAGCTTCACGGGCAAGAAAGGAAGGGCAACATTCAACTGCCAGCACCCCACGGGAAGGTATCACTTGCAAACTAATAGATTACTGTCAAACTACATGTTAAATCAGAAAAGAATAATCCTATTTGTATTTGAATAAATATATCCACAGCTTTCTTTTTTACTTTACAGCGAAGAAGAAGGGTTATGTGTCATAAAAACTCATCTGTCAGTGCAAACGTCATCTAGCTCGCACGTCGCTTTGCATTCATTCATATTCAAGCACATGTAAATGGCTGTACAACACAATATGGAAAGAAAATAGATTACGACCAGGTGTACCAATGTACTTTAGTTGTCTTTATATTGCAATGAGGCGTTTTCATTAAAAAGTAAAAACTTCAAAAATAGTTACCTCGTACCTTATAGATGGCGTTAATTTTCTTTTACTAGTAGGCACAATTTGACAATGACAGGATTAATCACAAACTGCTTACTCCGCTTGTCAGCTCCATCTGTTAGGTTTAGTAGAAAACTCTTTTTGTTTTGTTACTGAAAACGGCTCATTATCTAACATATTATGTGAAAAGCCGTTGGCCGAGTGGTATGTACAAAAGAAATGAATGTGGTATGTACCCCCGAAGTCGTGGGTTGGATGCCGGCCGTGCACCTGTGGATTAAAAGTTGTGTGTTTAAACACGTGGTTTAACTGTAAAGGAAACCAGCGGCTTAGTAAACTTCAGGCGTTTCTTGTTGTTTATTTCCTCTTACACACAAACTACTTTCATTTGATACCAAACTTAGGTATATTTGGAACCATTCGATTATTCACCCCCCTTTTCACCCCCATATTTTGTAAATCTTTCAACCGATTTCGATAAAACATGTTTAAGAACCACCGCTATAACGTGCTTTAAAAAAAACTGCTTTCAAATCGGTCTACTCGTTTAATAGGTACAGTGCTACAGACAGACACCCAGAAACACATAGCGGTCAAATGTATAACACCCCTCTTTTTTCCTGTTGTTAAAAAAGACATACCTTCAAAACTATACAGAAAACTTTCCACCAACCCTTACTTACAATTTGGAACCTAAACTTCAAATAACTAAGGTTGTAAGTTTCTCATTATATTATATTCATCTTCATTACATTCCGGGTACCAAAAACTGCAAACAGGTCGTTTATGTAAATCTGGTCACCCTGTATCTGAAGTACAAATGAGGCCATAAATTAGCCGCCGCTGTTCCTAGCGGTGGGCAAAACAACCTGCTCCGAGGAAACACACGGGCAGCATTGCGGACGGCACCGCAACCTGCAACTTTTGGAGAACAAGTCATTTTTAAAAATGACATCAAAATCAAACATCTCATAGTCTTTTTGGTACTTTTGCGATCACGACACATTATCTATCTATATACATATACATATAAAATTCAAAATCCTGATGACTCACTGACTGACTGATATATCAACGCACAGCCTAAACCACTGGACATAAAGACTTGAAATTTGACACACATATACCTTGAGTATCCTAGAGGTGCACTAAGAAGGGATTTTTCGAAATTCCCATGGGATAGGGAATAAATGGGATTTATATTTTCGAATCAAAGTGGCTCTGCGTGAAAAAGGGGATTTTACGTTTTATAATGTTATTAAATGAAAATAACTGGTTTAACTTATTAAAGAAAAACTTTATTTTATAGCAGAACATTTAGTGTAGCAATACTTTCCGGTTAGCGATGCGCATAGAGTATAGAGTATATCAAAACTATTATAGATACAAAAATATCCACAGATAAGCTGCATATTAGCACAGACTATATAGAAGGTGTAATTTCTACTACAACACTCCTCCTAAATTAAAGCCTTCTTATTAATTTATTTAACAATAAAAACAATATTTCAAGATTTTCTAACTATATGGCAAGATTTCATTCCTATTTTATCTCTTATATAACAAAATTTAAGCTTACACAAAGGTTTAGTAAATATATCTGCTAATTGTTCCTCACTACACACATATTTTAATTCAATAATTTTATCCTCATATTTTTCTTTAATGAAATGAAACTTTATGTCTATATGTTTACACCGTTTGTGAAAATTAATATTTTTAATAACACTTATAGCACTTTGATTGTCTATGTTCAAGCATACAGATTTTTGATTAAATTCACCAATATCACACAATAATTGTTTGACCCACAACGCTTCTTTAGTGGCAGCACAGGCAGCCATGTACTCTGCTTCAGTGGTTGAGAGGGCAACTGTCTGCTGTTTCTGGCAGGTCCATGTCACTGCTGCATTGTTTTTGATGAAAACATAACCAGTTACTGAACGTCTCGTACTTGGGTCATTGGCGTAATCTGCATCACTGTAGCCTATTATTGTATTACGCTCACAGTTTGGCTTGTAGTACAGGCCATAATCTTTTGTTTCTTTAAGATATTTAAAAATCTTCTTTACAGCATTCCAGTGATTTTCATTGTAAGAATTTAAAAATCGACTCACCAGGCTAACCGCATAGGAAATATCGGGTCGGCTTACTGTAGCTAGGTGCATCAAGGATCCAACTGCCTCACGGTATGGAATATTCTTTTCATTTTCTCCTTCTTCTTTTTCCAATTTTACATGTGGATCAACTGGGATGCTGTTGGGTTTGCAATTATCCAAATTAAATTTATTTAATAACTTTTCAATATAGCTTGACTGGTGTATGAAAATGTGCTTGTCACATTTCTCTATCTCCATACCAACAAAATTTCTGGGAGGATAAGACTTTACTTCAAATATTGACTGTAAGTCATTAATCAGTTCATTTGATGTTGATATATCTTTTGAAAATATAAGCCCATCATCAACATACAAACACAGGTAACATTTGTTTCCATTGATAGTGCCAACATACACACATTGGTCTACCTTACTATTTACTAGCCCAAACTTCTTTAAAACTGCATCAAATTTTGAATTCCAACATCTGGGAGATTGTTTCAGACCATATAATGATTTATTGAGCTTACATACCTTGTGAGTATCAGCTGTTAATCCTTCAGGTACAGTCATGTATATGTCTTCCTCGAGCTCACCATATAAAAAAGCTGTTTTGATGTCTAGTTGAGTTATCTGTAGATTGTGTTGGGCTGCCTCTGATAATAATAAACGGATGGAATCATACCTGACAGTTGGCGCAAATGTTTCCTGGTAATCAATGCCTTTGCTTTGAGCATACCCTTTTGCACAGAGCCGAGACTTGTATCGTAGACCAGATGGTTCTTCTTTAATGCGAAACACCCATTTGCATCCAATTACTCTCATATGAGGAGTTCTTTCAATTAATGTCCATGTATTGTTTTGTTGATGAGCTTGAAGTTCTTCTTCTATTGATTTTATCCATTTTGGAGCTTCCATAGACTTTATTGCCTGTTGATAGTCTTCAGGAGCTTCATTGTTTAATAATTTTTCATCACAGCAGAGGTAAGTACTTAGTTCTTGGTTCAGAGTATTTTTTAATTGTTTTCTAGTTCTTACAGTTACATTCTTTTCAGGCGAAGAATCTATACTGTTATCAGGGATGTACTCACTGTCTGATTGTGATCTTCCGTCTTTTGTGATTTTGGATCTAACTTCTTTCTCTTCTCTTTCGGAAGGTGGACCATTGCCTCACATCCAAATGTACGCATATGGCCGACATTGGGTTTCTGACCGGTCCACATCTCTTCAGGTGTTTTGTAAGACAGAGATGTTGTTGGAGTGCGGTTGACTATGTAAGCAGCAGTATGAATGGCTTCAGCCCAGTACATTTTAGGTAAATTGGCATTTAACATCATACATCTTGCTCGCTCTATCAATGTCCTGTTCATACGTTCAGCAGTACCATTTTGTTCTGGTGTGTAAGGTGTGGTAGTCTGATGAATTATTCCTGCACCTTTGAGAAGTTTTGTAAAGTTTTCATTTAAATATTCAAGTCCGTTGTCTGATCTGAGAATTTTAATGTTTCTACTTAACTGATTCTCAACTTGGTTTTTAAATTCCTTGAATTTTTCTAGGACTTCTGATTTGTTATACATTGTGTAAACAAATATCTTCTTTGAGTAATCATCTAGGAATGTTACAAAATATCTGGCTTTGCCTAGAGACTGAGTATCCATTGGTCCACAGACATCGGAATGGATGAGTTCAAGCAGGTCTTTGCTCTGTGACCCTTGACTCTTAAATGGCAGACGTGTTTGTTTTCCTTCCTGACACGTTATACATTTTACATTCTCTTTTATTTGGCTAAGCTTCAAATCGGCAGTATTTTCGGTCAGCTTTTTCATGCTTTGAAAATTCAGGTGACCCATCCTTTGGTGCCACAGGTAAGTGTCTTGCTCAATAACATCTGATATGCATGCATAGCCGCCAGGCATATTCAACCGGTACATATTATTTATTAAGCTTGCTGTTGCTACAATAACATTATTTTTGTTCAGTATAACACAGCCATTCTTATTAAACTTCACTTGGCCACCATTCTGTATGATCTGACTCACAGACAGCAAGTTTGTAGCTAGTTCAGGCACATATAAAACATTTGTAAACAAAATTTCATTTTGTTGGCCTCTTTCGTTGTAAACAGATAAACTTATTTTTCCAGAGCTTTGCACATGCATTGTTTTATTATTTGCAACTTTGATGCTTGAAATGTGTGATGTTGTTTCTTCACTCATAAGATTCTTGTGTTTGGTCATATGAACAGATGCTCCAGAATCAACATACCAGACATCAGAGCATTTGGAAGATGCCATGAATACAGCTGCATAAGAACTGTTATTTTTTAGATTTGCATTATTCTTATGATCCTTGTTGTTTGATCTGCATTCAGGACTTTTATGTCCATATTTATTGCATGTATAACAGCGGGGGCCTTTTGAATTTTTCTTGTTTTTATTTTGTCTTTGACTTGAAGCAAAAGCTGATGTATCACTTTCAGCTTTGACATCCTGTAGGATCTTAGACTTCACTGAGTCAGAGCTTATCTTCATACCTGAGCTCTCTATGGCAATTATCATTGGCTTGTAAGTTTCAGGCAGGCCGGACAACAGGAGTGTGCCAAGCCATTCATCATCTACATGGAAGCCAATGTTTCTCAACTTATGTGCTGTTGTAATGATTTTACTCACGTATTCTTCTACGTTTAAGCATCCAGCTAATGTAGTATTGCATAAATCTCGCAGTAGACCAACTCGGCGTGTTAGCCCGGAGTCATCAAAAGCGAGTGCCAAATTATTCCAAACTTCTTTTGCAGTGCTTGATTCTTGTATATGAATATAATTTATCGGATCGACGAGAAGGATAAGCTTAGATCTGGCTTTCGTGTCGCGTTTTTGGTCAATTGAATCTGAATTTTCAACGCAGTCCCACAACTCTTCGTGCTGTAAATATGTTTTGACAGCAAAACGCCATGTGACATAGTTATCACGGCCCGTTAACCTTTCAATTAATGCCATTGAACTTGTTGATGACATCTTTTGGTTGTGGATTATTACGGATTTACTTGAAATATTGTTCAGAAACTGAGCACGTTGCGTGTGCAGATTATGTCTTTTAATTTTCTTTTGTTCGGCACTGTTTTTAGCACTGGGTCTTTATAGTATTCACTGATTTTACAAATCGGGCTTACTGGGCCCATAACCTGTTATTAAATGAAAATAACTGGTTTAACTTATTAAAGAAAAACTTTATTTTATAGCAGAACATTTAGTGTAGCAATACTTTCCGGTTAGCGATGCGCATAGAGTATAGAGTATATCAAAACTATTATAGATACAAAAATATCCACAGATAAGCTGCATATTAGCACAGACTTTAAAGAAGGTGTAATTTCTACTACAACATATAATAATAATAATAATCATTTATTTTTCGGACACAGATCCATATTTGTTAGTAGACTTAGGCATAAGAGTTAGTACTTAAAATATAGGTATTTAAACAATAAATTAAACAAAAACACAAAAACACAACCTAATTATTCTATAAGCACGTTTATACAGTGCTTATAAAATGAAGCCTCATACTTGTTAGCAATAACATTCAGAATTCTGCTGGTACTTCCGCGAATTCTGCTCAAGAATGAAGCTACCCGTTTCCTCATGCATGCAGCGAACCCGTCCGTACGGGCTTCCGCAAACATTCCGGAGGCGCTACAGAATCGCGGATGACCCAGCAGCATTCTGAATGCATTTTATGACTTCCACGCGGACGAAGTCGCGGGCAAATGCTGGTTAACACATATTTAATCGGGTATCGTGGTGAACCACGATGCGTGCAATCCTGTCGAAACGTCGGGCAATAAAACAGGTAAATAACGCGATACAAGCCCGGTTAAATATGTGTTAATAACAATCATCTCTTTTCAGCCATAGAACGTCCACTGCTGGACATTGGACAGGCCTCCCTCATTAATCTCCAAGTACTGATCATGCGCCGTGGGGTACCGGCAGTAGAATGTTACCCCCCCCTCTCATACCCATGGATGCAGTAAGAGCCTGCTAAGGGATACCTCCGGAAGATGGGCAGCAGCGTTTTTCCGTGTACCAACATCCCGTACTGCGCTCGCCAACCTGCCTGCCTAGCGTGATGAGTATGGCAACTACCCCTCATGGAGATCCATGAGCGATCCTATGTTCAGTAGTGGACGTTTTACGGCTGAAACGAACGAACGTACGAACTGATCATGAGGCGGTTGTTTCCATACTCGCCTCACTCGGCAGGCGGATTGGCGAGCGCAGTGCGTAATGTTGATACACGGAAAGACGCTGCTGCCCATTTTCCAGAGGTATCGTTTGACAGAATATTACTGCATCCACGGGCAAGAGAAGAGGGGAACATCCCGTACTGCGCTCGCCAATCCGCCTGCCAAGCGTGGTGACCTACCCCTCATGGAGATCTGTGATAAGGCCTGTGTTCAGTAGTGGATGTTTTACGGCTGAAATAGTGAAGATATATTTAAAAGAAAGAGGTGTTTCTGAAAAAAAAACTCGTACATTTAATCTTGCCCTATGTTTCCACCGGAAAGAAATACGGTACTTATTCCTCTTACCCTATGCACCAAGTGAAGTTTCCAACTAGTCTTTACTCGAAAGGGATTGCTTATAACTTTTCAAGTTACTTTTAAATAAGCCAGATGGTTTCGTTGGAAACTTTAATCTTTTAATGCGAGGGATGTTTTATATTTATGCGCTTTTGAAATAGCAGTTATTAAAGTATTTTATTTTTAATCAAGCAGTTGATGCGTTGAAGTTGAATAATGACCGATTGGACCTCGGCAGTGGACTTTACGATTCTGCATTTTTTGATGTTAAGCGCGGGTGCTGTGGTGGAATTGATTGACTTAGGACGGGTAAAGTAGCAAAATGTATTTATAGAGCGTATGGAAATGCTCTTTAAAATAACTAAATCTAACTAAAGCTATTTGAACGTAATTAAAAAGTAAGGCCTTTGCATCTATTATAGATGATTTATACAGCGTCAGCAACTGGTAATCGTGCTTTACGGGACGCTGCAGTGCCTAGGACTTTGTTAGATGAATTAAGGTTGCCCAGTACCTATACCATCCTCTTAGCTTAGTCAGCTATTATCTCAAATCGTGCACAAACGCCACCCATCCATCAGCCCTTCATGTGTGCCAAAAATCGACTATAGCAAGGTTGCATGGGACTGAAAAGAAGCCTTGCTTATTGCACATTCTCACAATATTTATAACTAGGTTTGGAAGGTCAACTTGATCATCTTACCCTAAGGGCTTTGCATGACAGACTTGCCTAGTGGACCACTATTTTGGTATCATATTTTCTTGATTTTTCCTTCTTGCTTTGTGTTTCCCGTTCTCGCTTTTTAACAGTAATAAATCACTTGCACACTGTAGGTAGCCCAAGACATTAATAGATAGATAGATAGATAGATAACACTTTATTGATCACCACATGTAACAAAAAATATACCGAGGTATAAAAACAAGCAAAAATATGATAAAACAATTTTGGGCAATTCAACGGGCGGCCTTATCGCTGGAAGCAATCTCTTCCAGGCAACCAATTAATGTACATATAAAAGTTAATTTTTTTTCATACATTTCCTAACGTCCCTCATATGGCTGCTAAACAGGTGTCAGTCCAGGCGTGTCAGGTTGGCACGGCTAGCTGACAAATATACATAATCCTGGTGTTGCCTGTCTGGCAGCTTTTTGAGCGTGACAGATTTTCTTTTCATTTTGTTTTCTTTTTCATAAATGTACTGTAATTTGTTATCTTTATTATTTTTATTATTTTTTTGTAACGGTTATATAGTAGACTAGCTTCTGCCCGCCGCTTCGCATGCATTGTAACCAGATCAAAATAAGGCAATTTGTTATTCCTGGTCAACATCTATCGGTTTGCAATGTTTAGGCTCAATCCGTAAGGTAGTTTTTGCGTGAAGAGGTAACAAACATCCATACATCTATACAAACTTTCGGCTTTATAATATTAGTGCGATATTCATTGCTAACTGGCGCTGAAATGGATTTCAAAAACAAAAAAGCTTTCTCATAAAAATCCTTAATCCCTTTTAAATTTTAAATTTATCACTAGCTGGCCACGAGGCCACATGAAAACGGAAAAAGATAATCGCCTTTGATTAATTCTACCAGTTGCACCCCATTGCCCCCTCCCGCAACCCGTTTGGCCCCTGTCTGCGCCCCCTGCAACCCTTCGTGGGAGAGTGTGTTTTTCATAAAACGAAACCAATTACCGCATTAGGCTTGGAGGTATGCGAGGACGAGAAGTGTGCGAGGGTTACGATGGTTCCGAATTCGTAAGTCAAAGTCAAAAAAATGTTTGTTCGTTTGTACCCAATGGCTACATGGGAATGTCAATTTATAAAAAAAAAACAAAACACTTTTAAACTGAATAAATCACATGACTGTAAATAAGAAAATTTCAAGGGAGGGAAAGAAACAAAAAAGAAATGAAGCAGGCCTGATGCGTGCCGGGCTACGCGCTCTTTGGCGTTTAGACCTGTCGTCGGAAGTTAGTGTATGTTTTTTTACGTTTTTTACATATAAACCGGAATTAATTGAGTTTTCAATTTGAAGTATTCCGGTATGTTTGGGAAATCGTATCACATAATTAAGCGATAATTTCTTAAAGTGCTCTCCCTTCTTTTCATTATCGCAATGTTGTTTAAATTATTGAATAAAAAGCAAGGCCAACTCGCACTTGCCTCTTGCTACTTTCTTCTTCCTTTTTTGGCTCGTTAGGTAGATTAATAAAAAAAATTTAAAAAAGAAAACATACGTTTACCATACGCATGTTTTCTTTTTTAACATGATCCAAATATATTTGCGATACATTATGTCGAAATGTAGCGTGACGTCACGCGCCGAGACGACTTGTCTGCGTTTCGGTAGTTTATGACTGTGCTCTGACGTCACGGACCCCACTCCTAAACTTCAAAGAGCTTTGTCTAAGTTGTTTTATTAATTTGAAAAAGGAAAAATAAGTGTCTTTTATTTTTGTATTATTTGACAGACTTAATAGAACTTTAATAACCTGTCAAGATGCATAAATCCGTGGAATGCCGGCAGCAGCATGTTACCTGCTCTTATGAGCAGGTAACATTCTGCTGCAGGCTCTTTCTGCATCCACGGGCTTATGCCTTAAAGAGCCTGCTAAGGGATACCTCCGGAAGAGCAGCAGCGTCTTTCTGTGTATCGACATCCCAAGCTGCGCTCGCCAACCCGCCTGCCAAGCGTGGTGAGTATGGCAACTACCCCTCATGGAGATCTATGAGGGAGGCCTGTGTTCGGTAGTTGACGTTTTAGGGCTGAAATTATAAAGCATACTCATTCTAAAGCATTGACGAAATATCACATAAAATGAGCCGCTCAGTGCATGAGCCCCTAGACTGCCGCGCTACAAAACCTAATTACTAACGGTCCAGCCGTTGGCCTGAAGCCAACTTAATTGTCACGGGACACTATAAATCAATTATGGTAAATTACGGTACCATTTAGCTAAAATGTCTTCAGGCTTCGCAGCTTATTTGTTTGGATTATAGATTGAGTAAACTTGGTTTTTACATCTACCGATATAAACTTTCATTTCTGTTCAAAATAGCTCTTTGACTTAAGCTTCATTATTTAAAAATGGAATAAACCCATTCTGAAGTTCCGTAGAACAATAATAAATAATTCATAAATGCTGGGGTCATAGCCGTGGGGCGCCGGCAGTAGAATGTTGCCTCTCCTCTCTTACCCATGGATGCAGTAAGAATCTGCTAAGGGATACCTCCGGAAGATGGGCAGCAGCATCTTTCCGTGTTTTTTCACTACCCTATACTGCGCTCGCCAACCCGCCTGCCAAGCGTGGCGAGTATGGCATCAACCCCCTCATGACAACACAACAAAAAACCAGGCCCCGAGTCCCCGGCGGCCCCGCTAATCCTGGCTACGGTAGCAGTCACGGTAACGGCGGGGCTAGGGGTGCTAAGAATCCCCGGGAGACGATCGGCTACCAACCCCTACGACGACCACTGGCCCTGGTAACACACAACATCCGCACTTTGAGGACAGACGATAAGATTGTTGAGCTGGAAGAAGAAATTAGTAGATTACACTGGGACATTTTGGGGCTATCAGAAGTCCGTAGAGAGGGCGAGGACACGATATCCCTTAAGTCCGGTAACCTACTATACTACCGGGAGGGCGACCAACAGTCCCAAGGTGGTGTCGGGTTTCTCGTTCACAAGTCACTCATTAACAACATTGTCACCATCGACAGTGTGTCGAGCAGGGTCGCGTACCTAACACTCAGAATATCTAAGCGATATTTGCTGAAGGTCGTTCAGGTATATGCGCCGACCTCGTCACACCCAGATGAAGAAGTAGAGTCTATGTATGAGGACATCAGTAGAGCCATACATACGAACAACACTCACTTCACTGTTGTAATGGGGGACTTCAATGCAAAGCTAGGCATGAGAAGCGATGATGAGTTGAGAGTGGGGCAATTTGGGTATGGGCAACGGAACCCCAGGGGACAGAGGCTGGCCGATTTTCTGGAGAAAGAAGGACTCTTTATGATGAATTCTTTCTTCCAGAAGCCGCCTCACAGGAAATGGACCTGGATGAGTCCCAATGGTTCTACGAGAAATGAGATTGATTTCATCCTGACCAACAAGAAACGAATATTCAATGATGTCTCTGTGATTCACAGGGTGAAAACCGGCAGTGATCACCGAATTGTAAGGGGCACATTGAATATGAACGTTAAACTTGAAAGGTCCCGTTTGATGAAATCTACGCTCCGACCCACTCGCGCACATATCCAAAACCTCGAGAGCTTTCAACTCGAACTCGCAAATCGCTTTGACTGTCTAGGAGTAGATGCATCGGTGGACGAGATCAATAACAGGTTCGTAGAAACCGTCCATACGGTGGGGTCCCAGTTCTTTAAGACCCCCCGTACTAATAGACCTCAGAAACTTTCTGATGACACCCTAAACCTCATGGCTGAACGACGTTCTTTGCGACTGCAGTCTCCCGATGATGCTCAGTCACATAGGCAGCTCAATAGACAAATTTGGAAATCCTTGCGGCACGATATTCGTACCTTTAATACAGCCAGTATTAAAGATACGATAGAGCGGAATAAAGGCTCCAAAGTGTTCGCGAGAGATAGTTCTATTGGGCAGAGCCAGATGACGAAGCTGAAGAGGGAAGATGGCAGCATAACGTCAAGTAAAGCAGAAGTGTTAAGGGAAGTCGAAAGGTTCTATGGACGGCTCTACGATTCGGTCACTAAACCTGTTTGCAGTGCGGCCAACGACCCAAGAGCTAAACTGACCCGACATTATACCGAGGATATCCCGGACATCAGCCTGTACGAGATCAGGATGGCCTTGAAACAGCTTAAGAACGACAAGGCGCCGGGTGAGGACGGAATCACTTCAGAGCTTCTGAAAGCGGGTGGATCACCGGTACTTAAAGTCCTTCAGAAGCTATTTAATTCCGCCTTGCTTGAAGGTACGACGCCGAAAGCATGGAACAAGGGCGTGGTGGTTCTGTTTTTCAAGAAAGGTGACAAAACCTTACTTAAGAATTACAGACCCATCTCGCTGTTGAGCCATGTTTATAAGCTGTTTTCAAGGGTCATCGCGAACCGTCTCGAACGCAGGTTTGATGACTTCCAGCCTCCCGAACAAGCCGGGTTCCGAAAAGGCTACAGTACCATAGACCACATACATACGCTGCGGCAAGTCATACAGAAGACCGAAGAGTATAACTTGCCGCTATGTCTTGCGTTTGTGGACTATGAGAAAGCCTTCGATTCGATCGAAACATGGGCGGTGCTTGAGTCTCTCCAACGATGCCGAATTGACTATCGGTACATCGAAGTGCTGAAGTGTTTGTATACAAACGCCACTATGTCAGTCCGAGTACAAGAACAGAGCTCGAAGGCGATTCCCTTAAAAAGAGGCGTAAGACAGGGAGACGTAATCTCTCCGAAACTGTTTACGACCGCTTTGGAAGATGCCTTCAAGCTCCTGGAATGGAAAGGGCTGGGCATCAATATTAACGGCGAATACATCACTCACCTTCGATTTGCCGACGATATTGTGGTCATGGCAAAGTCGATGGAAGAGCTCAGCACGATGCTCGAAGGCCTCAATCGAGTCTCCCAGCGGGTAGGCCTTAAAATGAACATGGACAAGACGAAAATCATGTCAAATGTCCATGTCGTGCCTGCCCCAGTTATGGTTGAGAACTCGGCTCTTGAAGTTGTCGACGCGTACGTATACCTAGGACAAACAGTCCAATTAGGTAGGTCCAACTTCGAGAAAGAGGTCAATCGTCGAATCCAACTCGGATGGGCAGCGTTTGGGAAACTTCGCAACGTCTTTTCGTCCAACATACCTCAGTGCCTTAAGACGAAAGTCTACAACCAGTGTGTGTTACCAGTGATGACATATGGAACCGAGACGTGGTCCTTCACTATTGGCCTTATGAACAAGCTCAGAGTCGCTCAACGAGCTATGGAGAGGGCTATGCTCGGGGTTTCTCTACGGGATCGAATCAGAAATGAGGAGATACGTAGAAGAACTCGGGTCACCGACATAGCCAAACGGATTAGCACGTTGAAGTGGCAATGGGCAGGCCATATAGCGCGCAGAACAGATGGCCGATGGGGCAGCAAAGTTCTCGAATGGAGGCCACGGATCGGCAAGCGCAGCGTAGGACGTCCACCTACAAGATGGGCAGACGACTTGGTGAGAACTGCTGGTCGGCGGTGGATGCAGACGGCTTCCAACCGCAGTACTTGGAGATCAATGAGGGAGGCCTTTGTCCAGCAGTGGACGTCCTACGGCTGAAATGATGATGATGATGATGATGAAATGCTGGACAATAAAACCAAGCCGCGATAACAGTAAAAAAATCAGAAAAAATAATTAATTTGGTACTTGGAAGCATGGTATATAGCTCTCTAAAGCCTATGGATAAGATTTGAGAGAGCTATAGGCACCAACAATGTCCCAGGCACTGCAGCGTCCCGTACAGCATGAATACCAGTTGCAGACGCTGTATAAATCATCTATAATAGATGTAAAGGCCTTACTTTTTACTCCCATACGTGTAAGATGGGGATAAATTAATAATTTTATTGAATTTTTTTCTTGTTTATCCCATCGTGTAAGGTAACGTTAAATAGGTCTTTTGAAAACATTGAGGGGTTGCAAAGTCAATTTTTATATTTATTTATTTTTCATTTGAGAAACATTCAAGTTTTCAATATTTTAATTTTTTTATATTTATCCTCTAGGATCTAATCTACTAGCTTAACAAATCTAAAGAAAATCGTCGATGTAGTTTCAACTATGAATTTTCTTGGAGAACTTTAACTGTAAGCTAGCTCTTTTAACTTCGGAAAAAATGTCGCTCTAATACGAACTTACCGTACCTTAAATCAAAAACTCATTTAATCTGCTCTTCTGTTATTAAAAGCTTTCGCCCGCGGAACCCTAATATAGCAGACGGGATTCCCAAAAAGCGGAGCCCATATTACAGGATAAGGGGCATCTGTGCTTTCACATCGGAGATAAGTTTAATCAAGTCTATGCATATTGCTAGATTATTTCTTGGAAATGTAATAGAGTGGAAAACATGTGCAGGCGTGACGAATAGAAGGGGTTGGTCTCACGTCAAAATTGACAACCTTGTTGAATACGTTCTTGAAATATTAAAATAAAACCGGACAAGAGCGAGTCGGACTCGCGCACAGAGGGTTCCGTGCCATCATACAATATAATATATGACAAAGGCGGTTTTATATTTGTTGGAGAAGCTTGACAGCGCCATCTCTTGTCTGATAGCGGAACTTATGTAGATTTTTTACACTTTCGATGATTTCTAAAAAAGTATGCTAAGAAGAGAGTATATAATGAATTTCCTGTAATCTTTACATACACTTCTAATAGCAATAAAAGTTTCAGAGGTTTATCTCTGCAAACTTCGGAGATAAGGGGGGGGGGGCGGTCGATTTTTTTACATTTTTGTAAATAAATCAAAACCGATACGACTAAAAGGAAAACTAAAAACTGTTTATTAATGTACAAATATATACATTTCATATGATACCCCACATCACCTATTATCTTAACAAAATTTTTGAAAACCCTCTTTCCACCCCTATTTTCCAAAAAACTATGCAAATTAGAGAGTTCCCCATAATTTTTCTATAAAGTTTACATACACTTCTATTAGATATAAAAGTATCACGGGTTTATCTCTGCAAACTTCGGAGATAAGGGCGGGGGGGGGGGGGGGGGAACGATACGGCTTAAAGAATAAATAAAAACTGTTTATTAATGTGCAAATTCAGATACCTTTCATATGATACCCCACACGGCCTAGTAACTTCACTTAAAAATTTTGAGATCCCCTATCCGCCCCCTGCAATCAAAATAAGAATATTTTTTAACATTTTCATATATGCTATATTAGTAAAAAAGTGCTGTCTTTTACCATTTCAACTTTCAAGTCGATAGCATCAGTTGTTCTCGAGATTATGCTATATTAGTAAAAAAGTGTTGTCTTTTACCATTTCAAATTTCAAGTCGATAGCATCAGTTGTTCTCGAGATATCCATTTGTGACAGACAGACAGACAGAGTGATTCTATAAGGGTTCCTTTTTACCATTTTGGTCCGGAACCCTAAAAAAGCCGTGACTTACAAATTGTATGCGAAAATTAATCAACGTTTTATTATTTTTTCTGTTAACTTTTACAATTATTAAAATAGCCTTCAGTTATTTCGGACGCAGACAAATCCAAAAAATCCGAAATCATTGGGTTTTCTACCTAGGTTAGTTATACGTTAAAAAGAAGTCGGCGATTAGTTCCTAAATCTTAATTTTTCACGTATGAAATTTTGCAAATTATTATCAGATAGAAAATAGACAACGACGTTTAGAAAAATATTTAACTGTCAGTTTTTCAGAAAACCTAAAATAAACAACTGGCATGTGATCTGCCGAGAGGTCAAATAACCTCGGTAGACGTATCATGTCAGCTGTAGGACTGTTATCTACGTCCAATGCTGGACAAAGGCTTCCCTCATGGATCTCTAGATCACAAGCGGGTTGTATACTCGCTACGCTGCCTGAAAACCAGCGCCGTAACCACATAGCTCGCTATACGGTGGCTATACGATAATACTGAGGCAGTGTCCATTTTTTGACCCCACGCAACACGCTTGTTTGTATCGTCCTTAGTCCTTAGTATCTGAAATGTATTCCTATCTTGTTATGTTTTTTTTTTATATGGCGCCTACTATAGCCTTTTTAGAGGCCGTCGGCTAACCTGCCTGTATGTCCTTTTAATGAGACAGAGACTTTATTTAAGGGATAATAAGGGCTTACACATGTATCAGGTTTCTGTTCTTTCTCAAAAATATAAAATATAATTTAATCTATCACCTACTTCTTACGGTTTGAGTTTTGACCATAGGCTTAGAATAAATTCCACGTCTATGGTTTTGACATATTTATTTATTATCTAGTTCTTATTCTAATAAACATAATATTGATGCTTTCACAATTTTTCTTAAACGTCTATTTTATAACAATGTGACTAAACAATATATTAATAAATACATAGTAGTCATAAATTAAGTGATAATTATTCTTTTGTCTAACCTTATTTGCTAATTTTATACAATAATAAAAAACTTATCTCCTCTATATTATTTTCTATGATGCTTTTTATGCTACTTGCATCAATTTTGCAATCTGTTTCTGTTTCTACATTGTATCTCTCCAAACCAAACACCAGACAGTCGAAAAGAATGTGAGGAACCGAATCTGGTATCTGCGGGTCACAAATACATGCTGGGTTCTCTGTCCACTTGAATCTATGCAAGTACTCAGCGAACCCACCATGTCCGGTCATTATTTGGGTTAGTATACTTAGTTCTTGTTATGTTAAATCTCTTGAACTGTCCACTTTGTTGTTTTTCTAATATTTTATATGTGTTGTGTGCTTTTACTCAGACAGAGTTGGCGAGTGCAGTACGGTACATTGATACAAGGAAAGATGCTGCCGCCCATATTCCGGAGGTATCCCTATTCTAACTCCAAGTGCAAGATAGGAAAGGCCACATTCTACTGCCGGCACCCCACGGCAATATATAATAGCGGATGATTGCCTAGCGAGGAACAAATAAAAAAGCCACTTGTAAGAACCCCTGGATGAGTGCTACTTAAACAGAACACCGTGACTTAGTTCGCGTTAGTTGCAAACTTTTAAGTGTTGAACCCTTCTGTGCTCACGGAAAACTACTCTGTGTTGCCAACTCTAGTTGCCAACTATCTCACAAAGGATAGTGAGCTGATTTAAAGTTTTGAGGCTCAAGGGTCCCTTTCAAGCCTCAAAAAGTTATGTAAGGGCTCTACTTATAAATTGCATGACTTAGGTTCATGCAAACATGCAAACATATAAAGCGTGTTATAAATAAATTAGGCCAGGTGCGTGTCAGCGCTACTCAGGGTTCCGTAGTTAACCGTAGACCTGTTGTTATAGGTTGGTGTATGTTTTTTTAGGTTAATCAAAACATATTCATCATCATCATCATTCCAGCCGTAAAACGTCCACTACTGAACACAGGCCTCCCTCATGGATCTCCATGAGGGGTAGTTGCCATACTCACCAAGCTTGGCAGGCGGGTTGGCGAGCGCAGTTTGCGATGTTTATACACGGAAAGACGCTGCTGCCCATCTTCCGAAAGTATCCCTTGGCAGACTCTTACTGCATCCACGGGTATGAGAGGAGGGGTAACATTCTGCTGCCGGCACCCCACGGCTAACAAAACATATTAACAGGAATTAATTGATTTTTTGATTTAAAGTATTCCGGTATGTTTGGGAAACCGCATCACTTATTCGAGCGACTATTTCTCCGAAACTATAAAAGCTAGCTTACTCGTTTAAATAGTTTTCCTAGAAAGTTCATGGCTTAAACTACATTGAAGATTTTTTATTTAGATTTAAAGCTAGCGATTTCTGTTTTAGATTGGACGCTCGAAAAAAGTTTAAAACTTGAAATGTTCGCAAACGGAACCCTTAATCAAAAAATGGTCTTCGCAACCCCTAAACGATTTTAAACCCTCGGGTGAGTCAACTTTTTCATTTTTTATTATATTTATATTTTATAAAAATGAATTTTACGGCAGCACCAGATAATAATATGTAATAAATCATACACGATTGGATTCGTATTGAAATTTTCTACACGTTTTTGTATTCTATAAAACATAAAATAACTAACCTGATTTCACTTACATATGTACACCCGTCGGTACACTAAGCGCGTGGAGTGTTCGAACCTTATGTACACCCGTCGGTACACTAAGCGCGCGGAGTGTTCGAACCTTATGGAGACCCGTCGCTCCATAAAGCGCGCGGAGTGTTCAAACCTTATGGAAACCCGTGTCGCTCCATAAAGTGCGCGGAGCGTTCAAACCTTATGTAGACCCGTCGCTCCGTAAAGCGCGCGGAGTGTTCAAACCTTATGGAGACCCGTCGCTCCATAAAGCGCGCGGAGTGTTCAAACCTTATGGAGACCCGTCGCTCCATAAAGCGCGCGGAGTGTTCAAACCTTATGGAAACCCGTGTCGCTCCATAAAGTGCGCGGAGCGTTCAAACCTTATGTAGACCCGTCGCTCCGTAAAGCGCGCGGAGCGTTCAAACCTTATGTAGACCCATCGCTCCGTAAAGCGCGCGGAGTGTTCAAACCTTATGGAGACCCGTCGCTCCGTAAAACGCGCGGAGCGTTTAAACCTTATGGAGACCCGTCGCTCCGTAAAGCGCGCGGAGCGTTCAAACCTTATGGAGACCCGTCGCTCCGTAAAGCGCGCGGAGCGTTCAAACCTTATGGAGACCCGTCGTTCCGTAAAGCGCGCGGAGCGTTCAAACCTTATGGAGACCCGTCGCTCTATAAAGCGCGCGGAGTGTTCAAACCTTATGGAGACCCGTGTCGCTCCATAAAGTGCGCGGAGCGTTCAAACCTTATGTAGACCCGTCGCTCCGTAAAGCGCGCGGAGCGTTCAAACCTTATGTAGACCCGTCGCTCCGTAAAGCGCGCGGAGCGTTCAAACCTTATGGAGACCCGTCGCTGCGTAAAGCGCGCGGAGCGTTCAAACCTTATGGAGACCTGTCGCTCCGTAAAGCGCGCGGAGCGTTCAAACCTTATGGAGACCCGTCGCTCCGTAAAGCGCGTCGGGAGTTAAAATACCTATCAATGATACCCCACATAATGGGAAAATCAAGAAAAATTCTTACGTGTATTCACCAAATTATTATTTTTATAGCATTATCTTGGCGTTGTTATTTTATAAAATAACAGCTTTCTAGGACTAATAGTCTCATCGCAAAGTCGGTGACGGACGGACTGACTGACAGACAGACAGACAGATAAAGCGAAACTATAAAGGTTTTTTGTTTTACTACGAAACCCTTAAAAGGGTACTGGGCCAGCCTAATCTATATCTATACTTCAATACTAATACTTAATACTAATATATAAAGCTGAAGAGTTTGTTTGTTTGTTTGCTTGAACGCGCTAATCTCAGGAACTCTGGTCCGATATGAAAACATATTTCAGTGTTATATAGCCCATTTATCGAGGAAGGCTATAGGCTATATAACATCACGCTACGACCTACGGGAGCGGAGCAGTAACCAAAGATGCGGGTGAAACCGCGGGCGACTTCTAATCCATATAATTCTAATGTCCCAGCGGCGCAGCGCCCTGTAAAATATGAATACCAGTTGCTGGCGCTGTACGACTATATTTTTTTTATAATAAATAAGAAAGTCCTTACTTATAAATAAGACGTTCCGTTTCCACAACTTCACTCATTGTCAAAGCTAATTAAACAGATCTTGATGATCTCGTAAACTGAAAGCACGTAGTTACAGAGATATCTTACAAAGTATATAATAACGTTCTCAAGTCGTAATGTAAATGGTTGAGATAAGTAATTCGTTGTTTAACTATGTAAGATACAGTCTTATCAACTTTGTTACCCGGAACGATTTTATGTACTTCCGTTACCGACGCAGCGATCAAGTCGATTTGACATAATTAGTGATGTTGGATGAGTTGAGTATATCACAGTAGTAGGTAAGCGTCAGAACCCCCCTGGGTCAAAAGAGATATTTGATGTTTAAAATAACAAAATTTGGAACATGTTTGTTACTATTTGATACATACTTAACTTCAATTATTGGTACCTCGATTGGGGATTTCACTATAGAAACAATCTTATGGCGGAACATGCCACTCTTTGTTACCCGTTTTATCTAATTAATTTGGGCGATTGTTTTTTCGGTTGACAGAGACTTGATGAGTTTTTTAAAGATTTACATTTAAACAGAACAGTTAACTCTTTTAAATAAATTAGGCTAGGTGCGCGTCGGGCCATGCGCTGCGTGGGTTCAGCAGTGAGCCGCAGACCGGTGGTTTGAAGTTGGTGTAAGTTTTTTTACGTTAAACAAAACATATTAACAGGAAGGTATTAATGTTAAAGTTTTCGTTTTGAAACAGCATCATCTAGCCCCAAGCTAAGCAGAGCTTGTGTGTTATGGATACTAGATGACTGAAATACTAAGTTTTCGTTTAAGGTGTTCCAGTAAGTTTAGTAAATCGTATAACTTATATAAGCGACAATTTCTCCGAAACTAAAGAAGCTAGCTTAACCGGTATAGTTTTTCTACATTTTCAAGTGTTGGATTCAGTATAGTGTAGCAGGCAGCCGTTATACGCCGTTACTTTAGTAATAGAAACCTACACAATGGTTATTCAAATAATTCGGAGAGAAGGCCACGGACCGGACGCGGAGCGTAGGAGTAGGACGTTCTCCAACTAGATGGGCGGACGACCTGGTGACGACCTGGTGAAAACCGCAGGTCGTCGGTGGATGCAGGTCGCTTCCATCCGACCACTCTGACAAGAGTGCACGACTAAGAAGAAATAAACTAACCTGCTCATCAATCATCATCATCATCATCATTTCAGCCACTGTTTGACATAGGTCTCCCTCATGGACAAGTATTGCGGCTAGAAGCGGCCTGCATCCATATCGGTGACCCGAGTTCTTCTACGTATCTCCTCATTTCTGATGCGATCCCGTAGAAAAACCTACCTGCTCGTTTCAGCCGTAAAACTTCCACTAGTGAACACAGGCCTTCCTCATGGATATCCATGAGGAGTAGTTGCTATACACACCACGCTTGGCAGGCGGGTTAGCGAGCGCAGTTCAGGATGTTGATACACGGAAGGACGCTGCTGCCCATCTTCCGAAGGTATCTCTTCACAGGCTCTTACTGCATCCACAGGCAAGAGAAGATGGGTAACATTCTACTGCCATTCCAAATTGTCAATATACGCTGTTCAATCGTCAGCTAATTCTCTCGATGCATCAGTGACATCAATTATGGTAACCATGCAATATGATCGTAATGATGTCGCATAATAATTCAATATATTCTGTTTCTGACGTGTAATTACAGGTCCACGCGGTTGGGAGTGTAATAACAAAGTCATTATGTATTGTCATGGGGTGCAGGCAGTAGAATGTTACCCCTTGTCTCATGGCCGTGGATGCAGTAAGAGCCTAAGGGATACCTCCGGAAAATGGGCAGAAACGTATTTTCGTGTATCGCTAACCCGCCTGCCAAGCGTGGTGAGTAGGGCAACTACCCTTCATGTAGATCCAAAAGGGAGGCCTGTGTTCAGTAGTGGATGTTTTACGGCTGAAATGATGATTATGTGTTATTGTCAAGATTATTTTAGGTAACTGAGCTTACCATGCACTATTTAACCGCCATAATTGTCTCTGTGGCTTAGTCGGGTTCGATTTTCGATGAGGGACAAAACGTATTTTGCTACGTATGAACAATGAAAGTAGTACAGTCATTTGGTAGTTTTACCAGTTTTTTTAAGTTTCTCAGGAGTTTTGGAAATAGGTAATTTTATAGATTGGTGATTTAAATTTTGCCACCATTTTTCCAAGATGGCGGCGCGAACGGCACACTAACGAGAGGTAAAGTTTATAAAGAGCTCATTGAAATCTTATCATCATCTCAGCCGTAAAACAGGACAGTAGGTCCACGTCTACTGCTGGACATAGGCCTCCCTCATGGATCCAAGATCATGAGGGGTTGGTGTCATACTCGCTACGCTGGGCAGGCGGGTTGGCGAGCACAGTCCAGGATATCGATACACGGAGAGACGCTGCTGCCCATCTTCCGGAGGTAACCCTTGACAGATGCTTACTGCATCCACGTACAGGTGAGGAGGGGCAACATTCCACGGCAATTGAAATCTGCGAGTATAAAATTATTCATGTCCAAAGCAGCATGCACCTGAATTTTTAGAATTTGTTAGGTAAGTATTATTTTTTCCGAAAAAAAAACATATTTTGATGTATTTTGTTTTTATTTTATTTCATATTTTTATCTAATTTGTAAACATGGTTTCCAAATTTATGAATTATTTTTTGTTGTTACTTTTTAAATTTATTACTGAAGTTATCTCATTAATTAGTGTAATTGATTTATATTAGATTTATATTAGTAATTCGTGCTAATTCATAAATTTTGAAGATAAATTTTAAAAGTAAAGTTAATCGAAAGTTAATGACGACCACATGGAAGACCTAGGCGCCGATGGAGGGACAAGCTAGACTCATAGTTCATAAGTCGTTTAAATTGCGTACAAAATCCTTTAAAACCTTGCTAGGTTAACACAAAACCGGTGCCGATAAAAATGTTTAATTACCATTCCCGATGAAAAAAGGCTTATACTCGTATACAGTTACCACAGCTACGTGAAACTGCCCCAATGAATCATGGATTCGTGTCATACTTTATTCTGAATGTTCGTGAAACAGTAATAAAAACAACAGAGTATTTCCACAAAAACTATGACCAAAAGTAAAATGATAGCACAAAAATGTGATGACAGGCAAAGTGGCAAGGGACAACAGATCGCTGAGGACAGCTGGTCTACTAAACAAAGTCATTAGAAAGAAAAACCTTTAACATCTATTATAGATTACTTATGCACGGGACGCTGTCAGTGACTGGGACGATGATGATGAGTAGATAAATTGGTCAGATTTATTTATTTTTATTTATTTATTTATTTATTTAACTTTAATTAAAACGGTAAAACCAATAACATTAATTAAACAAAGACAATACACAACATAGAAGTACATTCAGATTAATAAATAACAGGGATTACCTACACATTAAGATCAATAAAAAAAAACAATAATAATAGTTGAGCAAGTTAGAATTAAAATATTTCAGATAATTAAAAAGTAAATTTTACATGAATCATAAATAATAATCAAATGTCAAGGAAATCAATTTTGCATAGATACATAGTAAAAAATAATAATAATAACAATAATAATCATCAGGAATAATAATTAGTCAAAACAAATGTCAAAGAAGAAAGTGCATAAAAAAAAAAAACAAACATAACAATAATACAAATAACAATGTGAATCAGAAAAATGGTCATACAGTACTCTCACAAAAACTCAAAAGCTCGCGCATAATTTTCGCCCAGTTATCAAAAAACAAGTCACATTCGGGACTAGCATCCAGAAGAGCGTTGAGTGCAGCGAGGACGCGCGGGAGAGGTGAAGAGGCACGGGCCACCGTATGACATCGTGGGAGATCAAAAAGTCGATGATGTCGACCCCTGCAATAGTTGTTAGGGACAAACAATCGACACAACTCATCACTGAGGATAGGGGCATCTATCTTGCCACGGAAGATTTTGCAGGCCAAGACAAGTTGACCGTAAGCCCTTCGCACTTCTAGCGAGTTGTATCCCAGGGAGCCAAGCAGAAATTGAGTGGGGTAAAGGTACGGGTAGTATCCGAAGCGGCACTTGTACAAGAACCGCAAGAATTTCTTCTGTACTTTTTCAAGCAGAAGTACATAGGTGCTTTGATGAGGGTTCCACACTGAGGCACCTGACTCCAGCTTGCTTCGGACGAGTGCGCAGTAAAGCAAATTTATCACGTGCTGACTGTGGAAGTCACGAGCATTCCTAAGGACGAAGCCTAAACGTCTGAAAGACTCCTTGGCCAACTGACTGACGTGGTCGTGAAAGGTGAACTTTTGGTCGAAGATAACACCTAGGTCCCTAATTAAATTTTGCCGGCTAATAACTACGTTATTAATAACATAAGCAAAACTAATTGGCTGCTTTTTTCGACCAAAAGTCATCACGTAACATTTCTCGGCATTAAAATCCATTTTATTTTGATAACTCCAATCGTATACAGCGTTGACATCCGACTGCAGCGCCAAACAATCAGCCTCAGACTTTACCTCAAAGTAAATCTTTAAGTCGTCCGCGTAGAGCAGGCATCGTGCATGGGATATGGTCGCTGGAAGATCGTTAACCATAATCAAGAATAACAAAGGCCCCAGTATAGAGCCCTGACTCACCCCGGACCGCGTGTGATAGGGTTGCGACTCATACATACCAAGTTTAACAAACTGCTGGCGATCGCGAAGGTAATCGGCAATAAGGCGGAGAAGACGGGGAGTGAAACCTATCGCGCTTAATTTTGCCAGCAGTAAGTCGTTATTAACCCTATCAAACGCCTTCCTGAAATCAAAGTAAAGCACGTCTACCTGGGAACCTCTATCCATGCAAGCAGTGACATTATTCTGTTAGGCTTAGCAAATTCGTCTCAACAGACCTTCTCGTTCTAAAACCGTGCTGCTCGTCACATAGATATTTGTTAACCTGAGCATATATAAAGCGGTGAAGAATGCGCTCAAAGATCTTGGCAGGTGCCGAGATAATTGCAATTGGTCTGTATTCTTCAACTGAAGACTTTTTGGAGCTTTTTGGTATAGGCACAACTCTAGAGAGTTTCCATTGGGCGGGATACGTTCCAGAATTTAGCCCCAAGTTAAAAATGTGACAGATAGGACCAGCCAACACCTTTCTAGCATCTTTAAGTAAAGCAGGCGGTAAGTTGTCCGGGCCAGATTGATTGTTCTATTGGAGTATAATCAAATTAAGACGATGTATAGGCGATGTTGGCGTCAGGAATTTGAACTTTTTTAGCAATTACAAAACATACGTAAGTGATATTTCATGCTTCGAACTTTTCACATTTTTTACATGAAATTGGTAGTTGGTTTTCACGATTGCTTAACTATCAATAGCAATAAAATCCCAAAAACAGCTTTATAAAAACATAGATTTTCACTTAACAGGTGATCGAAAGATGATGATGATGATGATGATGAACCTTTTTGAAAATGAGCTCATGGAGCTTAGTCCACGTGCGACGGGATAACAAGATTGTTTAGGAGAAACAGCCCACAAATTACCCTTAGCGATTCGGAAAGGCACGCTCAGTTCCGTAAGCTTGTTTGTAAGTAAACATTAAGCGGTTCATTCATATTCACGGGAAGCGCGCTGATATATATTTGAGACGGTTTGTGTCATCTTAGTCTTGCGAAATGAGTCGCGTCTAAGCAAAACAGTAAATTTTCCTTGCATGTGTATGGAATTTATCATGCAACCTGAAGTGAAAGTACTCTTAGTACTATAGCAATTTTACTCAAAAATAACAATACCTTTTAAAGAATACCAGCACTGCATTCAATTATTTTTATTAATTTTCTTTTTACTGTCAATCGAACTGGTTAAAGTTAAAGAACAATACCCTGTACTTTTATGGCATTCGTCGATACGGTCAATCTTTAGGATCAAATCTTCTTAACAAACATGGTAATTGCATGATATATAAATTATTTTTATTTTATTAGTTTGGAAAGTAGAGGATTTTATCGCGTACCTTTTTTATTATTTTTCCGACGTTTCGACCGGATTGTATCTGGTCATGGTCGCGGGAGGACTGAATTTTCTGCCTAAACTAATAATATTGTTAACTTTACTCAATCGGATTGATACGTTTTGAAAGTTCATCGCGCCATCCCCTCTAGGTCTGTCTTTCCCTTCTTCCACTACTCGCAATTCCACCCAACGCAAGCCGAAGACGTGGAAGACTTCGAGGGATGGTGCGACGAACAAGACGCCCATTTAGATCAAGATCTTGGCCTGTAGCAGCGTTAATAAATAAGTCACCATTGCAGCCGTAAAACGTCCATTACTTGACATAGGCCTCCCTCATGGATCTCCATGAGGGGTAGTTGCCATACTCACTACGCTTGGTAGGCGGGTTGTCGAGCAGTACGGGATGTTGATATACGGAAAGGCGCTCCTACCCATCTACCGGAGGTATCTCTTAGTAGGCTCTTACTGCAATCACGGAGATGATTGACACATGACACATGAGAAGAGGGGTAACATTCTACTGCCAGCACTCCACAGTAATATAATTTTTTTTTTTAACCTATACTGTCCCACTGCTGGGCAAAGGTCTCTCCCAAATCCTTTTAGGAATCTCGCTCGTTCGCCAGGTCCCACCGATCAATCCTAAATTTATCCAGATCGTCCCGCCAGCGTCTTTTGGGCCTGCTTCGGCGTCTTCGCCCGACCTCGGGCACCCACTGTGTAATGATCCGGGGCCACCTCTCCGGATGCATGTGACTCACATGCCCCGCCCTGTCCCATTTGAGCCGAGCCGTCTTGTCTCCAACGTCGGCAATTCCAGTTTTTGAACTTAGCGTAGTGTCACAAACGTGGTCGATCCTCGTGACTCCGAGTACGCAAATAACTAATAAATACATATTCCTGGATACGCCGATGCACCGGATCTGCGACGTGTTGAATTGTTTTTGTGTTGTCCTATTGTCTGTTTTATCTCCGTATTGGTTGATGATCCATCTATGACGGATGGCCGTGGCAGTGCACAGCTTATGAAGGCAATGGTTATGTTACCGCTATAACACAAAGATTGTTTTATCATCATCATTTCAGCCGTAGGACGTCCACTGCTGGACAAAGACCTTCCTCTCTGCAAGTACTGGTCAAGAGAAGTTGTGCGATTGGGCGCGAACTTTATAGCGGCTGAAACGTTTCAGTTAAAGTTCAGTTAATAATTTGGAATATCGTGGCCTCAACGATATTCCAAATTAGCCAATTTTTAATATTAAATTTAATGGTTTATACACGGTATTTTTTAGTTGCACTGATAATATAAAATAATGAAGGAAGTAGAGTTTTTGCTCGTTTTTGTGGTTGTACTTCAAGTGTATCAATGTTGTACCATGTTTGTGCAGTTTTCACAAATTTATGAAGATAGATTTTACTGGCAGGTTTTTGTTAATTTGGGATACATGTATGTATGTACAGTGTATGAGGGTAGCAAACGTTCGTTCCTGCTGTCTCCAAGAAGGTAATTGAACACCACCTACCTCTATTCGACCAGGTGGGCGAAGCTCGGCTCCAGGCATACACGGCACGCCACAGAGAGTCCAGGTAGGTTTTAGGGTTAGCACGGCTGACCTAGGTTCAATAGGTCTTGGAAGACGCACACTACACGGCAGTGAGTCCACACACACAGCACAGATGATAGAAGGTCTAAAGATGAGGTTTCGACACGGTCAAAATTGAGACGAGAGAACGTCCGTCCAGCTCAACGCGCACTTGCTACCTGCCGCCATACGAGCCGCCAGCCGTAGAGTCGAGTTCAGTAGTGATTTAACAATCTACCCTCAATTCAACAGCAAAGTCGAACAATGTTAGTTTCTGTATTCTGTGGTTATACTCTCAAAATACATATCAAAAAATAGGTAACGACGTTTAGAAGAATATATAACGCTCACTTTTTCTTAGCTTAGGGGTGCCGGCAGTAGAATGTTATCCCTCCTCTCATGCCCGTGGATGTAGTAAGAGCCTGCTAAGGGTAACCTCCGGAAGATGGGCAGCAGGGTCTTTCCGTGTATCAACATCCCGTACGCGCTCGCCAACCCGCCTGCCAAGCGTGGTGAGTATGGCAACTATCACTCATGGAGATCCATGGGGGAGGCCTGTGTTCAGTAGTGGACGTTTTCCGGCTAAATTGATAATGATGATTGATGACTTTTTCTAAAAACCTTATTAAACATTTATGAAACGAAACGAATTTATGTAGGCCGCGCTTACTCGCACTCCTTCAGAAGCCCGCCGGTGGAATAACCTGGCCTTTAATCCAGTTTTGAAGATGGGTGCCATGGAAAATCAAGGGAAATATTAACATGTGACATACAAATATAGAGGTTTGGATTTTTTCAGCAACATTTTAGATACTACTATTAGAGTCGTTTTTTTGCAAAAATTATAGAATTATTGAGTTGGACTCTCAATTATTTTAAGCTTGGCACCAAGTTCAATATAAGGTTGAATGGCGTTACAACTGACTGGAAGTAGTCAGAAACATTCTTCGTTTGTCGCTACTTTAATCTCAATGTTTGTACAGATACGTGCAATACGCGTTTTTAAAACATTTGACGAAAATGGATTTTTTTTTATTATTATCCATCCATTTTTCATTTATTATCGTGGTATTGTGCACTTTTTTATGAAAGTTTTTAGTGATTTTACCAGCAAACGCGTACCATAGCAAAGGTAAGGTGGATTTAGTTTTTTTAATAAATAACCTACTTTCAATACCATTTTATGAGAAAGGAGTCCACACGGGTTCAAAGAATTAAGAAATTCTGTAGGAAAATGAACAGCTGCTTCCAAATCGAGAACAGTATCGACCGAATTTTATAGGCCGGTACCTCAAAAATACTCATTTAAATTACATGCTGTAAAGGGCCATATTGATCTATATTAAATGCATTGAAGGTACTTAATTGGATGAGGATTAATGCTGTATTGCTTAAAATCACTTCGTAATTAAGCCATTATTTCTCGTTAAAAGTAAAGGATAAAAAATGGTATTTGTAGGCTATCCTTAAGAGATACTATTGCGGACTTTTTTGTAGACCTTTTTAAGGTGTACAATTCTGTAGTACATTATTTTGATCTATCTCGTAGGGTGAACCCTACTCTGAATGGCTGAAGCCAGCGTTTGCAATGTAAAAGCAAAAAATGTGTTTATGTACGACATAACATTAGAAACGTCTAAAATTATCAGTGTTTCTCTACTATATTATGCATGTATTATACATAAAAACATTCTCTTGAATCACTCTATCTATTAAAAAAACCGCATTTAAGTAAGTAGTTGCGTAGTTTTAAAGATCTAAGCAAACATAGAGGTAAACAGACAGTGGGAAGCGACTTTGTTTTATACTATGTTAAGATTAAGATACATACATACAAACCAAGTAAGATCACAAAGAGAGATAATGCTCTTTTTCTTACATTATATTATATTCATCGGGTTACTTTTTTTGTTAAATGTACTATAATATGCAGTTTTAAGGTGTGCAATAAAGTGTTATCTATCTATAATCCAAGCGTCACTGAGATTGTAAATCTTGCATCCGACTGTACAACGAAAGACGTAAGCTTTGCCCTGCAATTGCAAACGGGAGAAGTTTCAGCTAAGAAGCTCTTTGAAAGGTCTTGACTGGTGAAGTGGGAGCCAAATAACTATCTTGGCCAGTAGTCCGTTCGCCTTAGCTGACGAAGTTTCGCCTTTCAAGCTTGTTGATTGCAACTTTATACTGTACATGGCTTTGGGTTGTTTAGTTTAGGCAATACCCATAATGTTTAATAATATAAATAAATAAATAGTGCTGGACAATTCACACAGCATCATATAACCCCAAGCTAAGCAGAGCTTGTGTTATGGGTACTAGATGACTGATATACTCAATACATTATATCATTTCAGCCGTAGGACGCCCACTGCTGGACATAGGCCTCCCCCATGGATTTCCAGGTATTGCGGTTAGAAGCGGCCTGCATCCACCGTCGACCTGCGGTCTTCACCAGGTCATCTGCCCATCTTGTAGGTGGACGTCCTACACTGCGATTACCGGTTCGTGGCCTCCACTCGAGAACCTTTCGGCCCCATCGGCCATCTGTTCTGCGAGCTACATGGCCTGCCCATTGCCACTTCAACGTGCTAATCCGTTTGGCTATGTCGGTGACCCGAGTTCTTCTACGTATCTCCTCATTTCTGATTCGATCACGAAGAGAAACCCCGAGCATAGCCCTCTCCATAGCTCGTTGAGCGACTCTGAGCTTATTTATTATGCCAATCGTGAATGACCACGTTTCGGTTCCATATGTCATCACTGGTAACACACACTGATTGAAGACTTTCGTCTTAAGGCACTGAGGTACGAGTATATTGGACGAAAAGACGTTGCGAAGTTTCCCAAACGCTGCCCATCCGAGCTGGATTCGGCGATTGACCTTCGTCTTGTCCATGTTCATTTTAAGGCCTACCCGTTGGGAGACTCGATTGAGGTCTTCGAGCATCATGCTTAGTTCTTCTATCGACTTTGCCATGACCACGATATCGTCGGCAAACCGAAGGTGAGTCATGTATTCGCCGTTAATATTGATGCCCAGTCCTTTCCATTCCAAGAGTTTGAAGGCATCTTCCAAAGCGGTCGTAAACAGTTTCGGAGAAATAACGTCTCCCTGTCTTACGCCTCTTTTTAAGGGAATCGCCTACGAACTCTGTTCCTGTACTCGAACTGACATAGTGGCGTTTCTATACAAAGACTTCAACACTTCGATATACCGATGGTCAATACGGCATCGCTGGAGAGCCATAAGCACCGCCCATGTCTCGACCGTAAATATATAAGTTATAATACATAGACATATATTTTTATTATACAAAGTAAAACATCCAGAACACCCTGAACAAATATCTGCAGTATGGTCTGCAGATATTAGTTCAGGTTAGATGTTTGTCCTGAGGCGGGAATCGAACCCGCAACCTCTTGCGTGGACGCAGGTGGACCTTCGCCCGCAGCGCCACAGAGGTAATCAAAAATGTGTCTAGCGTTAGTGGTATTTCGCACGTGTTTGACCTTCGAGGCGTTTTTGGTCTAATAGCTAACACATTAGCTAAGAAGCAGGATGCTGTGGGTTGGTTTTCTGTCGTAGGACAGATTTCTTGGGTTCCGTAGTTACTACAGGGAACCCTTGCTTACTACAAAGAAACTGCATAAGGAATGCTTAATTACACACCAAACTATCAAAAGTACGAGTCGCTATAGTTCAACTAGCAATAAACGTCAAAGGCAAGCGCCTTTAATGGAAACGATGAAAGCATTCATTACATAACCGCAAACAACTATTATCGGGGAGAGTTGAATTAACAGTCGTGTGTTGCACTATTACATGTGGCATATTACAACATACGGCTGTAAACTCAACTCTCCCCGAACTCTGTAACAATTCACGAACTTTCACGAAACCAAACTATTTATCGTTTTCATTAACACAGCGATGTGAACCTTACATGAGTTAGAGAACGTGCCATTTGCCGTCACCACTTTACCAGAAACAGTGTGCTAACATTAATCCGAAAATCCGATAAATTCAATTTCTAAGAAATATATGTACATTTTAAGCCGGAAAAACCGAAACAGCCTTACCAGAAACGCTGAATAACAAAATAAAGTGGCCTGAAAAACAAAGTAAATAACAAACCTTTCCTGAAACATTGAAATAATAAAAGTTCCATAACCCTCACAAAACAAACATTTAACTAAGTGAACAGCAAGCCTTACCTGAAACGCTGAAAAATATTTAAAGCTGTATGGAAACAACATTAAAACGAAACAAAACAATGTCCTGAACAAAACAGCTCCAACAAAAACAACGAGACATTATCACATTACCGAGAAAAACCCTTTGAAGCCAGTTTAAAAACAAGGATACTAAAGACTTTAAAATATTAAAAAACAAGTTCCGAGAATGAAGGTGGAAGTGTGTATACTTCTGGTGCTGGTGGGATCTGCTCTAGCAACCGAGGATAAGCAGGTTGAGGGGAGAGGGAAAGCAAAATACGCATTGTTGAGTAAGTTGAATTGTGTTGCTTGGTTACAACGTGGTGCCACTACTGGATTATGACGACCGTGGCTCAATCTGATAGTCGGCTGACGCTGGTTGCGGGTTCAATTCCCAAACAACAAAGTAAGGCCTTTGGAAGTTGAATTGTGGGTCGCTTAGTTACAATATGGTGCTACTGCTGCATTATCACGTCCTTGGCTCAGTTGGTCTAATATTCGGCTTACGCAGGTTGCGGGTTCAATTCCCGAATAGCGAAGTAAGGATTTTGCATCTATTGTAGATGATTTATACAGCATCAGTAACTGGTATTCATGCTGTATGGGACGCTGCAGTACCTGGGACATTGTTATATGGATTAGGCTTGCCCAGCACCTATACCATTAGTCAGTCTACAATAGGGGAAAGAACAGGTCAAAACGTCTGAAAGTAACTAAGACGAGGGTTTCCTTACGATGTTTTTCTTCGCCGTTAGTGTAGTGCCTTATATTTTTTTTTACTAGCGACCCACCCCGGCTTTGAACGGGTGCAATGCTGATATATACCACAGAATATACCATCGCGGACTTTTTTAAAAACCTTTTTAAGGTGTACAATACATTATTTTAGTTTTAGTTCATTATTTTGATCTATGTGGTTATTTACGACCTCAAATTAGAAACCGCCAAAATGAGCAGTGTTTAACTACTATATTATACATTGTATTATACATAATATAAACCTTCCTCTTGAATCACTCATCTATTGACTGCATCAATATCCGTTGCGTAGTTTTAAAAATCTCAGCAAATATAGGGACAGACAGACAGCGGGAAGCGACTTTGTTTTATACTATGTATTTATTATGCTGCCTGCTTAGAACGTAACCTTAAACACTTTCATCATAATATAAAAATAAATAATTATAACTACTTAGGTAACTATAATCATTATGTGGTATCGCTCTTTATTGATAATGTCGCATATTGTAATTTGCTTTCAGTGTTTATCATATTGTTATGTTTCATTTTGGATGTTAAAAAGAATTTCTTCTATTAATCTAGGATTAAAAAAAAGTTACAAAATATTTTTTGATGAACGATGGTGACTGCAATAGTTATTAAATTTAATTACTGCGGCGCAGTCACTAACGCCCGCCTAATACAACAGTAGATCTACCATGAGTTTTAACTATCTATTCTCGCTAGCGACTGTAGTGGAAAAAAATATGAAAACTTGTACAGCGCCTCTAGCGGATAGTTTGGTACTTAAATACGCAGTAAACTCTACTGCAGCGACTGTAGTTTAGGCTTAATTTGCTTAGAATTTGGTACCATGAGTTACCATTCACCACGCTCCTGTGCCAGTCGCATCCATAGCCCTGCGATGTGTACCAGGTCGTCGAGCAATATTCATTATTTATTTTCTGATAAAATAAAAAATAAAACCGGTCAAGAGCGAGTCGGACTCGCTCACCGAGCGTTCCGTGCCATCATACAATATAATTCGTAGTAAAGTCGTTTTATATTCGTTGGAGAACCTTGACAGCGCACTTGTCTAATAGCGGTATTTAAATTTCCATTATATCTCAAAAAACTATGCTAATTAATCCATTTTAATTTTCTGTAATCTTTACATACACTTCTTTCGGCTATTCAAGGTCTGGAACCCTCTTAAACACGCAACACGTACCTTAATTTGTTTTCGGTAGCGGCGTAACGTTTACAGTAGGTAGATCCTTCCGTCTGTCTTTTTATGAAAATGCAACGATACGCGGTGTCTGTAGCAAAATATGTTGCTCGTGTGCTTTTAACTTATTCCAGTTGTTTGTTTTACTGGTTCACCTGGAACAATTTGCATTGCGATGAACGGGGACGGACTTTGTTATTTCTTGCTATGATTATAATTAATGTCGAAATTAAATAAATTTAACCCTTCGCTTTTATGATACAAGGTAGGTGTTGTGATATATTTTATGTTGCAGTATAGGGGCTTTATTAATTCCGTCTTTAATTTAAACCAACATGCCTAATATTTTAACACCTTTATTTTTCTGGAATTATCTCAGCTGTAGGACTGCCCATCTTCAAGATCCATTGGCAGATTGTTACTGCATATACGGGCAACGTTCTACTGCCTCCGCCTCACGGCATTTTTCATCTAAGTCAATGTAAAGTAACGCTTGTGTTACTCAAGGATAATGTAGCATTCTATTACTGAAAGAATTTGAAAATCGGTCCAGTAGTTTTTGAGTTTATTCGTTACAAACATATAAAAAACAAAATACAAATCTTTACTGTTAATAGTATTAGTATTCTATACGCGAGCTTTTTTCATTTCTATTCAGCTGCAACTGATCAAAGGATTCGGCAACTGCAGTTTAAATTTGCAATAGATATAGCACGAGGTTGCCTCGGGGGACGGGCAGCAGCGTCTTTCCGTGTTGCAACATCCCGTACCGGTCCCCAACCCGCCTGCCAAGCGTGGTGAGTATGGCAACCACAGCTCATCCATCAGTACCTACTGACAGATTTTTGAGGCCGTTAAAGCACGTGATAAAATGTTCACACACATAACTAAAATAATTATTGATGTTA
This sequence comes from Pasiphila rectangulata, assembly GCA_963082625.1. Taxonomy (NCBI): domain Eukaryota; kingdom Metazoa; phylum Arthropoda; class Insecta; order Lepidoptera; family Geometridae; genus Pasiphila; species Pasiphila rectangulata. The sequence goes on along the minus strand of OY720237.1, from coordinate 24,022,281 downwards.
AACATCTTTTGCTAAAGGGGGTAAAACCGATCGGACGAGAGGTGACGCGTGACGCTTGGAGATGTGCGAGTTAGTACTAGGGCAACTGCCCTAATAACTAGTTACTAGGGCGTGCCCATCGTGTTGACTGAGGCGACTGTAGCGACTATGGTGACATTGGCAACTGGGTCTATTGTAGCGACTGTGGCAACTATAGCGGCTGTCGTGAAAATGTTTTACCTCTGTCAGAAGTCCTGCGACGGCTGAATTTTTTTACAGTTACACAAATTGAACAGCTCTCGCTCTGTAAACAGTGAAATATGTAAGTCATGCTAATGGCACCAACCTATAAGCCACCGGGTTTTCATTGGGGTTCTTTATCCGTTCTTTTTTAGGATTCCGTGATCTGAAGCCAATGAAATTATTCAAAGATTGAATTCATAGATTCGCGTCCGCTGAATAAAATAGCCGTAAAAGCAATTTTATTGACTTTGTTGATACATTGAAAATGTTGTCAGTGTTGTGGTTAGTGCGAAACGCCAAGCAATATGAGAGCGTATAAAATATAGACTCTTTTGTTAGTCAAAAATTCAAAGTCTAGGTCAATAAGTGTTTATTCAATAGAGCGAAAATCTACATGGGCTAGTCAATTTACAAAAGAAGTATTTTAAAATTGAATAAAGCACATAATTGAATTCGTTCGCTTCAGGTAATTTTTACCAAGCGAGGGAAGTTTTCACGCAGTAGCATAATGTGCCGTTTTCAGTAATAAAAAAATGAGTTTTCTACTAAACCTAACAGATGGAGCCGGCAAGCGGAGAAAGCAAGTTTGTGATTAATCACCATTGCTGTCATTGTCAATTCCTACGAGTAAAAGAAAACTAACGCCATGTACTCGTATGAGGTTCGAGATGCATCGCCGCCAACATGGCCAGCCAAATAACATTAGAATTTATAATATAACCTTGACACTGGCGGAATTGTGTAAAATCAAACACAAAAAGCCATAATATAAAAAGACAAGACAAGGTTCGAAGGAAATATTTTTGAGGCAGATCACTCTGGCCAAGGTCTCCAAGGTTTATACCTTGGAGGCTTCCAGACCAGAGTTTGTCAGGTTCTTTTTACTAGCTTTTATCTAGTTCCACCTGTCCCGATGCCTGTCTGTAATCAAATCTTGCAAGTTAAATTTGATCCACTTCCCGGTTACCGATTGAGCTGAAATTTTACATGCATGTGTAAATCGGATGGCAATGCAAAATCATTATGACATGGAGCTGATCTGATGATGGATCAGGAAGGTGGCCATAGGAACTCGGTAGTTAAACGACACAACCCCATCAAGTTTGAGCCAGTTTGATCCGTCTTGACGAGTACTTTGGTGCTAGATGATAATCAATATCTGATGATGGAGCTGGAAGGTGGCCAAAGAATTTCAATAATAAAGCGATTTTTAACTTTTTAGTTCTTTTTAGTAACAAGAAATACAAACGTTTTTAAAATTTGACTTGTTAAACAAGCATTATATTATATTATATCTTAGAGTCCGCGCCACCACTCAGGTCCGATAGAAGCGGCGCTGGTAACATAGAGGTAGAACTAGATAAAGACAACAGACTGTAATATAGTTTAGTTTCCGCTTTTGCCGTAAGGCTTTAGTTGTGGCGCCGACTCTAGGCCACATTTTTACTTTTTTCCATGTTAGATGTTGCCAAACGCTTGCCTCTTGTCAACAAAAAAAATTAGATACCCTAGCAGACTATTTGAGTCTGCTGTCAATCACAACATTAGTTTGTACATTGGATATGTTTGGGCTATTTGACTCCAATTCGTTTCCCCGCATCGTTCTGAATAGTCATATACGAGAGTGGCGACCCTTTCAAACAGACGCCATTTCACTAATCAGCCGTATCTGTATGTATCGAGGCGGAAGTTTGGCTCAATGTTTAAATAAATAAATAATGCTGGACAATTCACACAGCTTAATTTTTTTATACGACCAAATGACGAGACAAGTCAAAGGTCCACCAGCTAGGCGGTAACCTCTACCTCACCTCTACTTACATATTATAACTGCAATACCGCGGTGATCACTTTCACTTAGCACGTGGCCGATGCTGCTTTGCATTGCGCTCATCACTCTGAGACAGAGTTGTAAGGTGTCATGTGCCCGTAATTTCCCCGGCCCCCTTACACTTCAACACAAACACAGCTATTTAGACGTTACAGTTTGGCGGCAGAAATAGGTAAGGTGGTTTTTCCTCGGATGAATCCTTCACAAAAAGTCTACTACTGCATCTAGCCTCAAGCTACTCTTTCACCCCTAATGTCTTGTCAACTGGATTTCGATAAAAAAATAATTAAGAACCACCGCTAGAAAACCAACTGCATGCAAGTCGGTTTACTCTAAGAGCTACGGTGTCATAAACACACACACACACGCACACACACACACACACACACACACACATACAGTGGTAAAACTTATAACACACCTCTTTAGTCGGCTGTTAAAAACAGTCCTTTCTTTTGTTGCAGCCAACCTCGCGATATTGTTGGCTGCGAAAGTCGGACTTGTGAAGATAGTTGTAGGCATAGCCTTGATCATAGGCAGCCTGAAGTTTCTGCTCGTCCTAGCCTGGGCGCTGGCTATATTCAGATACGTCCCGGATCCATACATCTACTACAACTCACAGGCATACCAAAAAGCTCCTCTCCATTTGGAGTATAACCCGTTTGATCAGGATCATTATGGACATAATCATTTTGGGTATAACCCTTATGGCTATGATGGTTATGGGTTTGATCGGATCGGTCATGATCTCTCTCACTGGGATGACAAGATCGGAAAATTTGGTGATGATTCTAAGAATCGAAATGTTATTGATGCAGTATGGGAAATGTTCAAGTTTCCAACACTTAAATAGGTAGGTGCTTATTTTATTGGAAAACTAGCAGCCGCCCGTAAATTTAACAGCGTTTTTTTTTCGAGAATGTTAGTAACCCAAGTTGCTTCTATTACAATTTTATAAAATTAATTCTAGTCCTAGTCTGGAATGTTGCCTATTTTTTTTAATACATATTAAAAAACCCTCAGTTTTGCAATCTACACATTATGACATTTCAGCGGCCAAACTTATAATACCCCTTTACCCATTAGCTGAAACTAGCAGACAAAGTAAAATAATTCCAAATTACATTTTGTTTATAAGTATCGTATAATTCATACTTTCAATGCATGCAGTAAAAACCTGTTATTTAAACATTGTGAGGTGCCGGCAGTAGAATGTTGGCTCTCTTTGACGAGCTCTGTGGCGCAGCGGGCGAAGGTCCGCCTGCGCTGCAAGGGGTTGCGGGTTCGATTCCCGCCTCGGGACAAATGTCTGTACGATCTGCAGATATTTGTTCAGGGTGTTCTGGGTGTTTTTCTATATATAATAAAAATTATCTATCTATGTAGTATAATGTATTAAGTATATCAGTCATCTAATACCCATAACACAAGCTCTGCTTAGCTTGGGGCTAGAAGGTGCTGTGTGATTTGTCCAGAATTATTTATTATTTATTTATTATCTCCTATCTGCCCGTTAGAGTTTCCCAAGGGATACTTCCGAAAGATTACAAACACAATTCACTTTTTTATTTGTATTGATGAGCAGTGTTTGCAGAGCATTTACGTGGGGATTTTCCATTCATTATTTCATAGGTGAATAGATGTTTTAATACATCTATAGATAATGTATAGTATAGTATAGTTTTAATACATCTAGATGTTTTAATACATCTATTCATCATCATCATTTCAGCCGTAAAACGTCCACTACTGAACTAAGGCCTCCCTCATGGATCTCCATGAGAGGTAGTTGCCATACTCACCACGCTTGGCAGGCGGGTTGGCGAGCGCAGTACGGGATGTTGATAAACGGAAAGACACTGCTGCCCATCTTCCGGATGTGTCCCTTAGCAGGCTCTTACTGCATCCACGGGTAGGAGAGGAGGGGTAACATTCTACTGCCGGCACCCCACGGCAATACATCTATTATATCTATTAAAATTCTCAGCAAACATTGCTTGTTCATCTTAAAAATTCCCTTATTTATTACAAGGGAATTTTCATGTGAAATATTTTTTCATAATATACAAAAACGTAACGAGCTATTAGGGTGCGAAAGGTTATGTTTAAAAAAAAATTCTTCTTCGCAGGTAAAAATGATAAAATTGTTTGAATGTTGAAATTGCTTTTCGAAAAATAAATACTTACGTTGTTTAATTTATTTATTAAAAAGCCGTGTTGGCCGAGTGGTATGTACCCCCGACTTTCAATCCGAAGGTCGTGGGTTCGATACCGGCCGTGCACCAATGGATTTTTCTTTCTTGAAAAATGTATGTGCACACTTAACACGTGCTTTAACGGTGAAGGAAACATCGTGAGGAAATCCGCGGCTTAGTTAGCTTCAGACGTATTGACCTTGTTCTTTCCTCTGAATAATAGCTGACTAAGCTGAGAGGATGGTATAGGTGCTGGGCAAGCCTAATCCATCGAACTATGTCCCAGGCACTGCAGCGCCCCGTACAGCATGATTACCAGTTGCTGACGCTGTATAAATCATCTATAATAGATGCAAAGGCCGTGGGGTGCCGGCAGTAGAATGTTACCCCTCCTTTCATGCCCGTGGATGCAGTAAGAGCCTGCTAAGGGATACCTCCGGAAGATGGGCAGCAGCGTCTTCCCGTGTATCAACATCCGTACTGCGCTCGCCAATCCGCCTGCCAAGCGTGGTGAGTATGGCAACTACCCCTCATGGAGATCCATGAGGGAGGCCTGTGTTCAGTAGTGGACGTTTTACGGCCGAAATGATGAGATGCAAAGGCCTTACTTACTTAATTTATTTATTTTTGAAACGATAGTGAATTTTGAACAAAGATATTCATCTCATTATCATATTTTATCGAATGGTTGTACATACTGTTGAATAAAAGACAGAAGTGTAGCAGCGATACCAGTTTATTCATCAGCGGACGAAAAGGAAATGAGAGCTGTACAATCTTTATTTCTTATTTTATAGGCTTGTTCTAATACCCCTTTTACTTGGTCGGGCCTACCGACATTCGTCATGCCGGCCCTCTCGCGACAGATGGCAGCACTAGTCTTAACGTATCCGATTCGTAACGTTTCTTATAAATTATTTTAATTGTGGCCATACTGTGACAAATACCATGGAATGTTTTAAAACGAAATGTCAACGTCAAGACCAGCTGTCAAAAGTCACTTTACTGTCAATACATGTTTACAAGATTCTCGCCAATTAGTACTTGAACTGTTTACATTTGAAAATATCAATTATAAATTATAATGCATGAGATTGCGGTTAAAATATTGTAAAAGTCACTATTAATGACAGTAAATAACAAGAATAGTGAATACTAGATTACAAAAAGGTGCAAAGCTTGCTTTCAGACATAGTGAATACATGGATTACTGAATTTATTTTAAATGATGGCTTACACTCGGCCTTTCCTGACAAATGGTTACGCCCTCGGAACAGTGTTCTAATAGAAAAGATAATACAAAGGGCTTTTCAAAGTAACATTTTGAAACAAATTAAAATAAAAGTTTATCATAATCAGCAAAACATTTTGACCAAATTTACAATTTAAAACCAGAAACTTATTAAATTAACCATCACATCACATTCGATTTCACATCCGCAGTCGGCCTTTCCTGACAATATTACGTCCTCGTAATGCATGTAGTACACAAATTTAATGAATACTAAATACATTTATACAATATTACTCTTTTGCAAATGAACCAGTGCTTATTGTGATCTAATTAAATTTCTTATGCTATGTTATAAAAGATTACGGCCTCGTAATTATAAATCATGTGTACAAAATGTATTAAAAAGTACCTAAATAAAAAAAAAATTACTATGTTACAACCATACAAGTGGTTATTGTGATTTAACTTAATTTCTTATGCTATGTTTACACAGGTCTTGATTTCCATTTTGTGGTATTTATAGAGTACTACTGTAGGTACTACCATATAAATTATTATTCTAAAACAATGAATGACAATTATAGTTGGCTAAAATAAACATTTGCTATCATAACATTTTGTTTTATTTGCTTACAGATTCAAATCAGTTTATAACAGTGGGACAAACCCGTTTTATAACAGTGGGACAAACCCATTTTATAACAGTGGGACACACCCGTTTTATAACAGTGGGACACACCCATTTTATAACAGTGGGACACACCCGTTTAATAAAAGTGGTACAAACTCGTTTTATAACAGTGGGACACACCCGTTTTATAACAGTGGGACACACCCGTTTTACAAAAGTGGGACAAACCCGTTTTATAACAGTGGGACACACCCGTTTTATAACAGTGGGACACACCCGTTTTATAACAGTGGGACACACCCGTTTTATAACAGTGGGACACACCCGTTTTATAACAGTGGGACACACCCGTTTTATAACAGTGGGACACACCCGTTTTATAACAGTGGGACACACCCGTTTTATAACAGTGGGACACACCCGTTTTACAAAAGTGGGACAAACCCGTTTTATAACAGTGGGACAAACCCTTTTTGTATCTGTGGGACAAACCCATGGGACAAACCCTTTTTGTATCTGCGGGACAAACCCATGGGACAAACCCTTTTTGTGCATATAATATAATTGCTTTAGATTACCTGTTAATAATAATTCAATTATAATTACGAATATACGAAAATTTAACATAGCAACCTCCTATAAAATTATTAATATCAAAATAATATATTTATAGTTTTCTAGATCAAAGTAATTAATTATTTAAAGGTTTAACTTCATTTACATTGCATTAATACCTGTACAATATTCATAGTAAGACAACATAATTTGGTATTACTCTTATCTTTCTTACTACAGATAGTATTGTAAATATCTTTAGTTTGAATAATAATAAAAAAACAGTTGCTCTAATTTATACTCTTATTTTTATATATTTTACTCAAATATCAAATCAAATATATTTATTCACCAACAAAATAAAGTACTCATAGTTCAATAACATAAACGATGATTTATAAAAACTGTGTCGCAGTTGCACACTTGTCTACAACCAACTAATTGTTATAACATTATCATAAACATTTATTTCTTTACAGATATCAGCATACTTTTCTAAACTTGTTTTTAATTATTATTCTATGTTCATCATTATAATAATTATATTCTTAAATAAAATTTATATTTTTTTTTTGTAGTAACATTTTGTGCAAGAGCTCGGAGTTGTGGTATGTTTATTAATAATCATTTATCTAGTAAATTGATTTTAAAGTAGGATCTAACTTCGAAAGTATGGATATTTGTTAGTAGTGCTAGTGTATGGGGTGTTGATACCCTTGTGTACCCACAAATTCTCATCAAAGTATATATATCGTCGCTGAATAGGCAAAACTACTAAAGCGCCATTTTGGTCAAAATGAGTTATATAATTGGTTCGACTGCATTTTTTTTTCTCTATCTATTAGTCCGGGTCTCGTGGCGATTGGAGCATTTTTTTGGCGCTTTAGCATCAAAAAATAGGCGAAAATCTCGAATAATTCCTACGAATATTTACTAATGTGTTCCTTATTTTGGCACATTTTTAATAATTGTCGGTTTAGTATTTCGCTCGCAGCAACTAGCTGTATAAAGCTTTATTAGTAATTTTGGAAAACATACTTTTGATAGCCGATGGCCTTTAAACAACTTTCGCTTAAAGCAGTTTTGTTATCACACATCTTTTAGTCAATTAAGATTAAGGAAAAACCACAAGATGTGGTACTTTAGTAGTTTTTACAAATTGAAATCTTGCATAATCAAGTATATAGGTAATTTACAAACATATAGATTCCCTATCGGATAATGAAGAATTTTACTGCAGTTTAAGCACTTCTTGGCAAGGATCTACCGATTCAATAAGTGCATTATCAGAAAATTCAAAAAATAATTCGGACAATAACAAAAATGGGAAAAAAACTACAAAAAAGGCAAATCTGAAGAATAAGAATAACGCTGAGAAAGACAATTGCCAAAAGAGAAGCTGAATTTATTTCTGCCATAAGTCTGTTTGAAATATTTTATCTCTTAGTAAATTTCGCTTTCGAATATCTTTTTTTTTTAATTTGTAAGTATTTTCTTTGTAAGAGAACGTTATGATAGTGAACTCTTTAGTATTTAGTGACTCCTTACCGCGAACTTAATTTGGAGATTAGCAATTTTCCTTTGCTGAGTTTTTTTTGGGACTTAGAATATTTATCCTAAAGCGACAGGTAACTCTAGATATAGTTAAAATAAGAACAATATAATATATCCATTGAGTAGATAAAATAAAACCATGATATGTTTCCTTTTACAGCATTTACTTTCACGCAAAAGAAAAAAAGTTGTGACAGGTTAATCACAAAAAAAAACTTTAAATTGATTTTTCTCAAAATAGCCCTCAGGGACGTTAGTAGTTTAGCCTATTCAGCGACGATATGTATATATATTTTTTTTAACATCGCACTAAGAGATACCAAATACCTAGAACAGTTTGACTATTCAATTTGCCTATTTATGCGAGAGCATGTCACAGAATTCAAAATATGCCTAATTTGTTTGCTGTTATAAATCGATTCAAAATTATTACTGGTTAAATCTTTATCTGTGCTATATAACTGCCGGATCACATACTTGACCCCCCTAGCCTATTCTTTAAACAAAATAGAAAACTAACTTAAAATCATGGCTGGTCGAGAAGGCGTTCTACAATGATGATGATTTTGTGGCTATAATTTGTTGACATGATTTAATTTATTAACTGACATTGACGAATTTATTATTTTATCAACTATTATATTGTTTTACTTGTACCTATCTATTTGATTTGACTTGTGCTCAAAATATATTGCTTAATTTTACATATAATATTTTGTCTAATTTAATTTTTGCTGAATGGTTAACCTCATTATTTTTATATATGCATTGTCATAAGTAATATTATTATTTGAATTAGAAATGTTTAACCTATAACGATTGTTGTTACCAATAATTTGATTATGTTGATTATTCTTTACCTTTAGAAAATAAAACTATCGAAAATAACTTTCTACATTATAAAGTGCCACATGGTTCATGTAAGTCTGTTGGTGTAGTACCTACACTTTTAATAACGGATCACTATCTATAGTACTTGAAATAATTTTACTAGGTGTAATCATAGACACTCACTCAAATTGGACACCACACACACAAAAGATTAAATCCAAATTATCAAGCTTGACATACGCACTCCAAAAAAAAAACTGATTTAAACGTTCCCTTGCAATTTATTACGCCTACTCAAATAGCTACATATCTTAATCCTTTATCTTATTAAGGAATAGCACCCATGCATAGGTGGTCTTTACGCAACAAAAGAAATATGCAAATCTGTTAGAAATAATAAACAATTCTATAAAACTCGTGCGGGAACCTACACAGCTTACTCATTACGTTATAATAATAAATTAACGTTAACTTTTTTTAAATGAAACTGCATTCATCTAGTCCATATGCTATGTCGATAAAAATATATAATAAAAAAAAAATGAGATTAAAGACCATCTATTCATAAAAACTAAAAAAAATCCTAATAAATGAAATGTTATTATACGATCGATGAATACTTTAGTAATAATCTTCATTAACGCTCTAATTTGTATTATATTAACAATTTTTTTATTTTATTTTGACCTACATAAACCTGACCTAGATATTTAACTTTTAAATGACACAAGTTTAACTCTAACGATTACAAAATCATTTTTTTTTTTGCTTGCTTTACAGTATACTAGCTTCTGCCCACCGCTTCGCATGTGTTGTACCCGAATAAAAATGTAGCCTGTGTGTTAATCCTGGTTAACATAAATGCGTGTGCAAAAAAAATAATAATTTTTCAGCTCAATCCGTAGCCTAGTTTTGGCGTGAAGAGGTAACAAACCTCCATCCAAATAAACTTTCGGCTTTATAATATTAGTGGGATATTATAACCTTATTATCTAGTATGAACATTAACAATGACGTCTTCCCGTCTGACTGTACTTAACGTGTAAACATGGCTACGTAGCTGCCTAGACGGCTTTTTAAACAGAGAATCGACTAAACGCGTCATCGACCAAGCGCTACGGCGGCACTATAAAAGGGATCTCGGCAAAAGAAGACTTTGACGTAACGAGATTCATTTTAAGGGGTTTCGAGCCAACAAGAAAACGACATGCCGGGAATTATTCCTCTCTTCTATAGTTATTGTTGTGTCCTACTAATGCTACCTATCACCATTGCCAACATCACTGTAGGTACCTACATTATAGAACAATAAAAAATAAAGTGTTGATTATCGGTAAGATTCTTCCTAGTTTACGTTAGTAGTTGTCGATTTAGTTTTTCAAGCTATAGCAAGCTAAGCTAAGCTTCCCCCGTACCAATGCTTGTTCAACACGATAAATTCCCGTGTTTATGTTAATTTTTTCTTCTGACTACCCACTTCTATCCCATCATTTTGAATACTCGTAACAAAACAAAATTATTCTAGGAAACTTTATGCTCTTTACGCATGTGACGTAGTTTGTTGTAATGAGAACACATTTTAAGCCTACAATTCTCAGTTTCAACTTGATTTTGATTTAACTTGAGATGAGATTTAACTAAGTAAAGAACGCGTACCAATACCACGAGCTCTTACGTTCAATAAAGGGTCATTTAATTTAAAAATAATTACATCGCATATTAAGTCATCAGAAAGTTTACAAGATTTACCCATAGCTAATTTTTTAGAGTAGAAGTTGAGTACCTTTTCTTCTTGTTGCATGTTCATGGTGACGAAGTAGTAAAGCTTTGCTGCTAATCCTCGGCAGGCTGTCATGTGGTAGACCAGTGTTCATTAATCCCAGCCGTAGATTTTCGCCAAGGACTCCAGACGGTGTAACCATGTGAAAATAGAAGTAGCATTAATGTCACCATCAAATTTCAGCACGTTTTCAAGTTTTACATAAAATGTCAGGTAATGGATATTCTTATTTGGGTTTATGTCGATTGGATGTGTTGGATCTAATGTTACCTAATGACGACATGCTTGGAATTGAAAATTATTGAGGGTAGATAGCAAAATTTATGAACTGGAATGTGCTATTGTTTCTAATCAATCGCCTGCTACATTTTCAAAGAATTATTTTTTTTGTGTACCTTGTATTTTCTGTTGAGGCTTCGATGAGGTTATTGTTCTATCCGGTTGTACCGTTGATTCGGATCACCTGGCTGCTTGATTGCTCATGAACTGCTCCAGCATATTTTCAAGCCGATCGTTGTTGGTTGGACGAGGTGGATTTTTCTTTTCTTCTTGGAAGGTGGCTCCCGTGGCGATGGTGGTGGTGGCGTTTCTTGCAGATCCGGTTCCTCGTCATTGCTTATAACAGGAAGCCTTCGACGTTGGCTCGTGGTTCAGGATAGAGCACGCAGCGTGGACTCGACGAACACTTCTGATTTGTTGAATAAAAGACAGAAGTGTAGCAGCGATACCAGTTTATTCATCAGCGGACGAAAAGGAAATGAGAGCTGTACAATCTTTATTTCTTATTTTATAGGCTTGTTCTAATACCCCTTTTACTTGGTCGGGCCTACCGACATTCGTCATGCCGGCCCTCTCGCGACAGATGGCAGCACTAGTCTTAACGTATCCGATTCGTAACGTTTCTTATAAATTATTTTAATTGTGGCCATACTGTGACAAATACCATGGAATGTTTTAAAACGAAATGTCAACGTCAAGACCAGCTGTCAAAAGTCACTTTACTGTCAATACATGTTTACAAGATTCTCGCCAATTAGTACTTGAACTGTTTACATTTGAAAATATCAATTATAAATTATAATGCATGAGATTGCGGTTAAAATATTGTAAAAGTCACTATTAATGACAGTAAATAACAAGAATAGTGAATACTAGATTACAAAAAGGTGCAAAGCTTGCTTTCAGACATAGTGAATACATGGATTACTGAATTTATTTTAAATGATGGCTTACAATACATATGTACACACTCAACTCATCGACATTGTCGAACGAACACGCGTTGGTCAAATCGATACTTGACTAATCCTAAAGCTGTAAAAATATACATGATATATATGTATATATATTTACAGCTTTTAAATACTTACTAACATAAGCCGTTCGCTTCGCATGCGTTGTATCCGGATAAAATGTAGCATATGTGTTAATCATCTCATTCTTGCGATAGCAAGGATGAAATCAAGAGCTAACCTATCTAACATAAAAAAAAAAACATCAAGGTCAACATCTATACGTGTGCAAAATTGCAGCTTAATCTAGGCTAGTTTTTGCGTGAAAGAGTAACAAACATCTATTCATTCATACTTACTCACAAACTTTAGCGTTTATAATATTATTAGAATTTATATTTTCTATTGCAAGTGGAATAATATACTATGTAACTACTTAGATATAGAAAAATATTGTAAAATGAGGAAATAAAGAGGCTTAATAATAATATTGCAAGTGGAAGTGTCCTTGTGCTGTAATTACAAACTATGGGAATACAATGTCCCGGTGTCTTAGCGCCCAAAGGGAGAAATAATTTTTCGAATATATTATTATTCACATTTTGTCTATTTGTTCCAGTGCATTTCTTCTACGTCGTTGCAACCAAACTGTTCGTGCTGAAGATGGTCTACGGTGCCATATTCTACGCACTCGTCGTGAAGGGATGGCATTTCGTGTCCTGGTTCATTCACTATCTTAAGGTCAAGAAACAGAAACCGTACGTGCCTTATGGTTACAAGAATAATCATTATGCGCCAGATCCATACGGACAATATCTATATGGACAAAATAGTTATGGCCGGGATCCATATGTCCCTGAAAGTTTTGGCCAGGATCAATACAACCAGGACCAGTTCAGCCAAGATTTTGGCTTTGACAGCTATAACCCGCAATTTAATAGAAAAAGACACGATGATAAGAAACTTTATGATGCAGATGGTTCTTACTCTGTGCAAGGTTGAAAGGGCGTTCGTTCAACTGTCATAGTCCATAGTTGACCTCAGGCTAAATAGGCTTTTATGAAGGATTTATGAGGAAAATATATTTATTATTGCACTAGCCGCACTCCGCCGTTTCACCCGCGTAGTTCCCGTTCCCTTGGGAATACGGGAAATAAATATTGCCCTATTTTTTAAGGAATATGTAGCATTCTAATGGTGAAAGAATTTTGAAAATCGGTCTAGTGGTTTTTGTGTATAATCGTTACATTACAAAATACAACACACAACATCAAAAAAAAATCTTTCCTCGTTATAAAATTGTAAGATAGATAGTAGAGATTATACAATATACATGTACAGCCAGCAACGAAAATCGCTTTACACGACTCGATTTCAAAATTACCAGAACAGCCTTACTGAGTATAGATAAGTGACAACTAATTAATACACAATACTTTGTAATTAAGCAACTACTTTAACTTATTTATTTATTAAGACATTATCATTATGATTAAGACCTTAGGTCTGAATCTTATTTCAATTACTTTGTATTGTTATTCTTGTATGACGTACTGTAAACGTAGTCGAAAAGGAAATAAAACCGGCCAAGAACGAGTTGGACTCGCGCACAGATCGTTAAAACAAACAAACAATCAAATCTTTCCTTTTTATCATATTATTGTAGATAATGTAGATAAGCTCATGCAAAATTACAGCTTTCTAGGGCTAATACAGACGGACAGACAGACAAAGCGAAACTATAATGGTTCCTTGTTGTACTGTGGAACCCTAAAAACTGCAATCATTAAAAATAGTTTTGGCTATAACATGAAATTTGGCGGTATAGCCAAATTTCATGTTACACGTTGCATTGCGTTGATTAGCACGTTGAAGTGGCTCCGTAGCCACTGTAGGCAGACCATCGGCCATCTCTTCTCGAGTGGGGGCCACGGACCGGCAAGCGCAGCGTAGCACGTCCACCAACAAGATGGGCTGACGACCTGATGAAGACCGCAGGTCGACGGTGCATGCAGCTCGCCCAACCGCAATAACTGGAAATCTATGAGGGAGGCCTATGTCCAGCAGTGGACGTCCTTCGGCTGAAATGATGATGATAACATGAAAACATAAAAAAGAAAGTTTATTAATTCATTATTATTGTGCTATTGTAAAATTATTACATTATTTTTGATTATCAAAATAAAAAAAATGTTGATGCTTGCGATGTTCTTTTTATATGATTACTTTCAGATTGTGTTAATTAAAGAAGCTGTTTATATAGACGCATGTTATTAAGTTTTAATTCTTCTTTTATAAGCGTTCTTGGTCGCGGGAGGACATCCTACCTGAGAGGGAGTTCCTCCCGCGACCAAGAACGCTGAAATGTGTACGAAACTATTACAAAAAGGTACGCGATAACATCCTGTAATTTTAAAACTTAACAAATCGCTAAAGTATAACAAGTTATAGACGCATGTTAACTAAAAGCCGTGTTGGCCGAAACGTATGTAGGTACCCCCGACATTCGATCCAAAGGTCGTGGGTTCGAAACCGGATGTGTGGAATTTTTCTTTCTTCAAAAATGTACGTTCACATTTAACACGTGCTTTAACGGCGAAGGAAAGCATCGTGAGGAAACCCGCGGCTTGGTTAGCTTCAGACGTATTTGACCTGTTCTTTCCTCTGAATAATAGCCGACTAAGCTGAGAGGATGGTTTAGGTGCTGGGCAAGCCTAATTCATCCAACAATGTCCCAGGCACTGCAACGTCCGGACCAGCATAAATACCAATTGCTGACGCCGTATAAATCATCTATAATAAATGTAAATGTTTCTTAATAATGAAAAAAAATAATATGGTACCCAATACATAAAGACTATTTATTTAAAAATAATCTATTTATTTTTGCTAAGGACGATTTTTCAATCCTCAGATAAACAGTCAGATATTGTCTATTTCTCTCTAACATTTATCAATACCATATTGTTGTTTCACTCTCTATTCGTTTGATAAGGCTATCTAAAGATTGAAAAATCGGCCATAAAGAACATATTTTTTATGACATCAAAGAATTTATTAATTTTAAGTCATACACATAACTTAATTAATTGCATGCCATAGAATAGTTAAACAAGCATTGGTACGGGGGTACCAGAAAAGGGGGCAAAGGTTTCCGAAAAATGCCATTTTTGACCTTTGGTGACCTTTTGAGGTCACAATAACTCCGGTCCCTGTGACCTTAGGGTCCTCAAAATCAATCAGTACCCTTCTCTCATTAAGACAGTGCTAACAAACAAGGTTTCATGTAAATCGGTCAACGCGTTCGGTTGTAATCGTGTCATACACAAACAGACAGACAGAAGCGCTATGCATATTAGGGGGCTTCGCCCCCAAACATGAGCTCATAACATATTAATACTCACCTTGAATACCATGTTTTATGCAATAAAATTTCATTTATTTATTGTCATTTAATGCCGGATTGTGTAGGTTATAAAAAGGTTAAATGCTTTTTGCCATGAAGTCACGTGGCGAATTCTCACGTTCAAGGAGACTCAAGTACGAATGAGTTACCTGCTTGTTAACAGTCAGATGAGCGTTGCTCCCCTGGGAAGAGGGGACGCTAAATATAGGATAAGCGAGGGCCCGGGACCTTGTCTGACCTTGGAGATCATTGATACCGTGCCGAGCCGCAGGGTGCCGGCAGTGGAATGTTGCCTCTCCTCTCTTGCCCGTAAGTGTAGTTCCGCCAAGGGATATCACCGGAAGATGAGCAGCGTCTTTCCGTGTACAACATACTGCGCAGACCCGCCTGCCAAGCGTGGCGTGAGGCAACAAGCAACTCGTGACCTTGGAGACCCATGAGGGAGCCCTATGTCCAACAGTGGACGTTGACCGCAGTCCCAAGGCTGAGATGATGATGATGATTAGTACCGGCTAACAAACACCCTTAGTTTTTTTATTGGTTACAATTTAACAACTACAGAAAAAATACTTTCCAGCTTAATTTTTTAAATTATAAATTTTATCATTATCCTACGTTCAGCTCCTTACTTGAGGAGTACTCACGTTTGTTTACAATTTTTTATTTTATCATTGTATAAATAAATCTTATTTTATCTTACAACCACAGAACACATCCTATACTATAAATAATGTAGTTTAAGTACATATATGATAATGTACTAGCGACCCGCCCCCGCTTCGGACAGGTGTACGCACAAAGCAATCATCGGTCATCTTTATGAAGAGTTAAAAAAAATATGATTTTAAAAAGTCGTAGAACAAATTAAAGTTGGTCAGGTTGTAGGGTTTGTTGTTGCAGGTTGCATGTACATGGAAACGAGAAATGACACAATTTGCCAACATTACTTCTGGTTTCTGGTTTAAGATAATTTATTTCTCATAAGAATAAAATTCACTTACATGAGAACACAACATTTAAATTTAACATTTATCTAGGGCTAACTCTTACATAATAAATACATTGCATGAAATTTGAATAGATAATTAAGTTAATTAAGTGACAAATTGTGGGTATTCAAACAATGATCATGCCTACTATATGATTATGCGACTGCTCCGCTCGTCAAGAACACAGAGCAAGCGCAACTGTATGTGGTATGTTGGTAAGTTAAGTAGGTACGTTTCAGTTAAAGATTTTATTTTTATATTCTACTGTGTTTTACAACATGATGTTTTAAAAGTTTTTTGAACGTTGACATTGTTTTGGCTTCTTTTATGTCTTCTTTTATGTTAAAACAATTATAATTAAATGAATAACCTAATAACACTTTCGCGGAATACCCATGTTAAACAACAAAATACCTACTGCACTTTATTCTTCCTACAAACTAAGCCAACATCTCCTCGATTATATATTTTTTTATTATAATAAAATAACAAAGAATTGAATAGACAGACATAAATAATAATAATAATAAATGTTCAGATACCAAAGTGCCCATACATACATACATATACGTAAACATAATAATAATAAGTAAAAAAACAGCATAAATATAATAAGGTTATAACTTATAATATAAAATATGATAAGCGAGTGTGTGCGTGTGTGTGTGTGGGCTGTGTACTCCTAAGGACACTAGTCTCTTAAGAGACTGGGCAACAGGAGCTACCCAGAGATGTGTGTGTGAGCGTGGTGGATAAATCATGTAAATAACGTGCGTGTTTTGGCCAACAACGACAAAATGGATTTATTATATTTACGCCATAGACTTTTGCTTGTCTAATAAGGCAAGCTTGAGTCTTATTTTAAAATTGGTAAGTGTCTTGCCGTGGGGCGCCGGCAGTAGAATGTTGCATCTCCTCTCTTACCCATGGATGCAGTAAGAATCTGCTAAGGGATACCTCCGGAAGATGGGCAGCAGCATCTTTCCGTGTTTTTTCACTACCCTATACTGCGCTCGCCAACCCGCCTGCCAAGCGTGGTGAGTATGGCATCAACCCCCTCATGACAATACAACAAAAAACCAGGCCCCGAGTCCCCGGCGGCCCCGCTTATCCTGGCTACGGTAGCAGTCACGGTAACGGCGGGGCTAGGGGTGCTAAGAATCCCCGGGAGACGATCGGCTACCAACCCCTACGACGACCACTGGCCCTGGTAACACACAACATCCGCACTTTGAGGACAGACGATAAGATTGTTGAGCTGGAAGAAGAAATTAGTAGATTACACTGGGACATTTTGGGGCTATCAGAAGTCCGTAGAGAGGGCGAGGACACGATATCCCTTAAGTCCGGTAACCTACTATACTACCGGGAGGGCGACCAACAGTCCCAAGGTGGTGTCGGGTTTCTCGTTCACAAGTCACTCATTAACAACATTGTCACCATCGACAGTGTGTCGAGCAGGGTCGCGTACCTAACACTCAGAATATCTAAGCGATATTTGCTGAAGGTCGTTCAGGTATATGCGCCGACCTCGTCACACCCAGATGAAGAAGTAGAGTCTATGTATGAGGACATCAGTAGAGCCATACATACGAACAACACTCACTTCACTGTTGTAATGGGGGACTTCAATGCAAAGCTAGGCATGAGAAGCGATGATGAGTTGAGAGTGGGGCAATTTGGGTATGGGCAACGGAACCCCAGGGGACAGAGGCTGGCCGATTTTCTGGAGAAAGAAGGACTCTTTATGATGAATTCTTTCTTCCAGAAGCCGCCTCACAGGAAATGGACCTGGATGAGTCCCAATGGTTCTACGAGAAATGAGATTGATTTCATCCTGACCAACAAGAAACGAATATTCAATGATGTCTCTGTGATTCACAGGGTGAAAACCGGCAGTGATCACCGAATTGTAAGGGGCACATTGAATATGAACGTTAAACTTGAAAGGTCCCGTTTGATGAAATCTACGCTCCGACCCACTCGCGCACATATCCAAAACCTCGAGAGCTTTCAACTCGAACTCGCAAATCGCTTTGACTGTCTAGGAGTAGATGCATCGGTGGACGAGATCAATAACAGGTTCGTAGAAACCGTCCATACGGTGGGGTCCCAGTTCTTTAATACCCCCCGTACTAATAGACCTCAGAAACTTTCTGATGACACCCTTAACCTCATGGCTGAACGACGTTCTTTGCGACTGCAGTCTCCCGATGATGCTCAGTCACACAGGCAGCTCAATAGACAAATTTGGAAATCCTTGCGGCACGATATTCGTACCTTTAATACAGCCAGTATTAAAGATACGATAGAGCGGAATAAAGGCTCCAAAGTGTTCGCGAGAGATAGTTCTATTGGGCAGAGCCAGATGACGAAGCTGAAGAGGGAAGATGGCAGCATAACGTCAAGTAAAGCAGAAGTGTTAAGGGAAGTCGAAAGGTTCTATGGACGGCTCTACGATTCGGTCACTAAACCTGTTTGCAGTGCGGCCAACGACCCAAGAGCTAAACTGACCCGACATTATACCGAGGATATCCCGGACATCAGCCTGTACGAGATCAGGATGGCCTTGAAACAGCTTAAGAACGACAAGGCGCCGGGTGAGGACGGAATCACTTCAGAGCTTCTGAAAGCGGGTGGATCACCGGTACTTAAAGTCCTTCAGAAGCTATTTAATTCCGCCTTGCTTGAAGGTACGACGCCAAAAGCATGGAACAAGGGCGTGGTGGTTCTGTTCTTCAAGAAAGGTGACAAAACCTTACTTAAGAATTACAGACCCATCTCGCTGTTGAGCCATGTTTATAAGCTGTTTTCAAGGGTCATCGCGAACCGTCTCGAACGCAGGTTTGATGACTTCCAGCCTCCCGAACAAGCCGGGTTCCGAAAAGGCTACAGTACCATAGACCACATACATACGCTGCGGCAAGTCATACAGAAGACCGAAGAGTATAACTTGCCGCTATGTCTTGCGTTTGTGGACTATGAGAAAGCCTTCGATTCGATCGAAACATGGGCGGTGCTTGAGTCTCTCCAACGATGCCGAATTGACTATCGGTACATCGAAGTGTTGAAGTGTTTGTATACAAACGCCACTATGTCAGTCCGAGTACAAGAACAGAGCTCGAAGGCGATTCCCTTAAAAAGAGGCGTAAGACAGGGAGACGTAATCTCTCCGAAACTGTTTACGACCGCTTTGGAAGATGCCTTCAAGCTCCTGGAATGGAAAGGGCTGGGCATCAATATTAACGGCGAATACATCACTCACCTTCGATTTGCCGACGATATTGTGGTCATGGCAAAGTCGATGGAAGAGCTCAGCACGATGCTCGAAGGCCTCAATCGTGTCTCCCAGCGGGTAGGCCTTAAAATGAACATGGACAAGACGAAAATCATGTCAAATGTCCATGTCGTGCCTGCCCCAGTTATGGTTGAGAACTTGGCTCTTGAAGTTGTCGACGCGTACGTATACCTAGGACAAACAGTCCAATTAGGTAGGTCCAACTTCGAGAAAGAGGTCAATCGTCGAATCCAACTCGGATGGGCAGCGTTTGGGAAACTTCGCAACGTCTTTTCGTCCAACATACCTCAGTGCCTTAAGACGAAAGTCTACAACCAGTGTGTGTTACCAGTGATGACATATGGAACCGAGACGTGGTCCTTCACTATTGGCCTTATGAACAAGCTCAGAGTCGCTCAACGAGCTATGGAGAGGGCTATGCTCGGGGTTTCACTACGGGATCGAATCAGAAATGAGGAGATACGTAGGAGAACTCGGGTCACCGACATAGCCAAACGGATTAGCACGTTGAAGTGGCAATGGGCAGGCCATATAGCGCGCAGAACTGACGGCCGATGGGGCAGCAAAGTTCTCGAATGGAGGCCACGGATCGGCAAGCGCAGCGTAGGACGTCCACCTACAAGATGGGCAGACGACTTGGTGAGAACTGCTGGTCGGCGGTGGATGCAGACGGCTTCCAACCGCAGTACTTGGAGATCAATGAGGGAGGCCTTTGTCCAGCAGTGGACGTCCTACGGCTGAAATGATGAAAAAATGATGATGAAGTGTCTTGAGGTTCCTTATCGGAGGAGGCACGTTATTCCAGCATTTGGTGGCACTATAGCGGAAACTACCAAGGAACGCTGCAGTAGCATGTTGAGGTGTTCGAAGTATACAGCGGGGTATAAGTATAACTTTAAAAGTTATCCTTATCGTATCCGTAGCGGAAATCGAACCCGCTACTTACTGCGTATCAGTCGTTCAGTAGACCAACTGGGCCACAGAGTCATTCAAAAATATAAACTGGAGACGTGTTAGAATGATATGATATTGGTATGAAGCTCCATACACTATCCTTTCTCTTACAAAGGCAATTGCAAAGACGGTTTAATAATGTAGAGATATGATCGTAAAAGAGGTCGATACGACCTAGTCATATTCCAAAGACATTGTAACGTGCACAAAACGATCATTGCTGTACAGACTGCACCGAACACAGATGTATAGCAAATGCCGAGTACACTAGTAACATCGAACGTTAAAGACAATGTATTTTATGGGCAAAGCGTGATAAGTTTAAGCAATAAGGTAAGCAATCGTCAAATATTAAAGTGGTTTCTGAGCCTGGGTACAAGATTTGATCGAATCAGATATAACAATGATTAACATGCATATAACCGGGTATTTATCGCCTAAAAAAATACCTTTACGTGATAAATACTCGGTTATTATGTATTAACATATGTACATAATAACCAGGTGTTGTGATCGCGAATTTTAAAGAAGACAAATTGGTGTAACGATGTTGTAGTATGCTTCTCTAAGAATATTTGAGCCGTGAAGAGGAATTAGATAAAGGAAGAAGAAAGGAAAAGTTCTGGCCTTCAGGAGTTGTATACCGTATTTCTAGTTCAATCGGGATGCAAATACGAAAATAAAACCGGCTAAGAGTGAGTCGGACTCGCGCACCGAGGGTTTCGTGCTGTCATACATTATAATGTGTTAAAGGCGGTTTATATTGTTGGACAACCTTGACAGCGCAATATCTTGTCTGATAGCGGAACTTATGAAGATTTTTTAAACTTTTGATGATTTTTGAAAACCTATCCTAATTAGTTTATAATAATTAGCCTGTAATCTCTTTGTCTTTATTTTATCACTACAAACTTCGAAGATAAGACATTTTTGTAAATAAGTCGAAAACTATACGGCTTAAAAACTATTTTTTTTATATCCAAATGAAGCCCTTTCATATGATACCCACATGACCTAGTATGTAACTTCATATTAAATTATTGAGAACCACTTTCTGCCCCCTTTGCAATAATAATAACAATATTTTTAACATTTTTATATATTATGGAATATTAGTGAATAGCGTCATTTAATACCATTTTAAATTTCAAGTCGATACATCAGTAGTTCTCAAGATATTCATTTGTGACAGACAGACATAGTCACACCATAGGGATCCCCTTTTTACCATTTTGGTCCGGAACCCTAAAAACTCTCTAAAATTAGTTTGTAGTTTATTATAAAATTATTTTTTCGCGTAGTCTCTCTGATTGCGGTTTTACAAAGAGACTTTATGTCCTAGAAAGCTGTGGACATATTTTTTTTTGGGTTGATATAGGCTGAAAATTACGAAGATTTTAGTGTATAGAACTACATAGACACATCAATACATACATACATCTATAATGTACATAGTATATATCTGTCGTCTCGAGCAGCGCACTTGCGAAGTTGCGGGGCGGGTCGGAGGCATTCGGTTACTGGCCGCCACAGAGTAAAAACGCGTACGCGTGCTAGCAAGCCAATATTATATATACTTATGTAGAAAGTACTTACGTATTTACATTCATATAGTAAATACTACAATGATTTGATGATTAATCATCAAATCGCGATGTGATGATTAATCATCACTTGTTAAAGTTCGAAAGTAGAGTTATCATAATTTTCCAGCACATACTTGCAAAACACCGCGTAAACAGTGCATGACCTTGAACCTAACCTTGGACACGGTAGAAACATGCACAATTGTAGCATAATTGGATTATTTTCACCCGACTGCAGAGAAGGCGGGTCATGATTTTGAGATGTACGCGTCTGAAATTCATTTATTTCCATAGTTTGCGATTACAGAACATAGACACGTCAACTTGTAATATAAAATAAAACCGGACAAGTGCGAGCTGGACCCGACCGCCGAGGGTGCCGTTGGTACGAAGGAACATAATGAATATTAGTTAAAGTTTTAAAACTGCACAAGAAGGTTCGGTCTCCCATCCAATTTATAACCGCGCGTAGGGTGGCTTAACCTCGATGATTGATTTAGTACTTTTTTATAGACAATTTTTTTATGATTCCATTATAATAATTTTTAGATTGTTCTCATGTATCTACAGGACAACATACCTTGCCAAATTTCATGGAGTTCTAGGTCTACGGGAAGTACCCTATGAATTTTGATTCCATTGAAAATGTTGAAACTTGAGTTTTTTGCGGCATAAACGGCCGTTTTTTCAGGTTAACTTAGAATATAAATTTTTTCACAGCTTAAAGAGTCTCTAGGTTTCAGGACCAAATACTCAAAAGTATTTGGTTTTAATTTCAACTCGATACCTCTACACGTTCTCGAGATCTTAAGACACCGACAGACAGACGGACAACAAAGTGATCCTATAAGGGTTCGTCTGACAGCAAAGCTCCCTCACAGACTGTCTCTACCATGAGTTGTCACTGTTAGATCGCTGCTGTTACTACAGTAGTAATAGTACGTTACTATGACTTTCTGTCACATTTGTAACAAATGAAGCCCAAACTACAGTCGCCGTAGTATCGTTACTACTGCGTATTTTAGTACCAAACTATCCGCTAGAGGCGCTGTACAAGTTTTCATACATTTTTTCAACTACAGTCGCTAGCGAGTATACATTGTAAAAACTCATGATAGACCAACTGTTGTCGATATAACGGCTCGTTGCGCCTTATTGCAGCTTTATTTGTCGCGGAGTGCTTTCAGACTTGGAGCGGCCATTAAAATTGGAACTTTAGCTTTGATCATTGTTATTACTGCAGACAGTTGCTCGTAAGGGCCAGAGTGAATTGTATAATTTGGAAATTAAACTCAGTATAGACGAAAATACGTTGCTTTTTTGCTAAACTATATTGAACTCCTATTGCACGTGTTGTCAGTATTTTGCTAAACTATATTTAACTGTTATAGTGGCAATAATGTAATGCCGTTTTAGCGCAAAACTTGAATAAAAGGGCGATGATGTGACAGCGGTTAGCGATTGGCTCCTGTGCTTAAAAAGCATTTGGCTCAAACTTAAAAAAATATAAATGATGAAATTCGTAATGAAAAATAAAGACATACCAACTTGTCTTGCGTTCAATGAATCACGTTGTGATTAAACTAATCATTATTTGGTTGATTGGAAGTAATGTTATCCCTCCTCTCTGTCCGGAAGATAGACAGTAGCGTTTTCCGTGTATCAAGAGCCCGTACTACGCTCGCCAACCCGCCTGCGTAACATGGTGAGTATGACAACTTGGAGAAAGGCCTGCGACTGAGATGATGAAATGTGTTTCACATAACAACGCGTTTGACAAATATCATCGTCATTTCAGCCATAAAACGTCCACTATTGAACACAGGCCTGTGTTGGATCTTCATGAGGGGTAGTTGCCATTCTCACCACGCTCGGCAGGCGGGTTGGCGAGCACAGTACGGGATGTTGATACGCGGGAAGACGCTTCAGCCCATCTTACGGAGGTATCCCTCAGTTAGGCTCTTACTGCATCCACGGGCATAAGAGGACGGGTAACATTCTACTGCCGGCACCCCACCAATTAACATATTAAGAAACCACATTATAAGAACTTTGAAATACTATTTTTATTTCCCGAAAAAACTGGATCCTTTTTAATGCTCTTTCAAACTCTACGCTCCTTGAGCACCTTCCTTGTTATTTCGTCGGTCAATAAAATATTCTGTTCAGAACTAGAAAGTTCCTTACCTCTCTATTTATTTCTATAAATAAAACCTCGCTCCGGGGACTTGTCTATTTTTTATTCTACCTTTAAATACAACCTTTGCAGCGACAACGTGGTTTAACATGATTCCGTTTTACCAGTTTTACCCTGAATTGCACGACTTGTGTGAAGATTTTTCAGAATGTCTGAGCGTTTTGTCGCCGATGATAAGAAATGCTGGCGGGAACGGAGACAATCCCTTGCGACGTGTTGGGAACGTGCTGATCTCAAACGATTCGTTGGATGGACGATTATTAAGCAACTTAGGTTCTTTAGTGGTATGTACCCCCGACTTTCAATCCGAAGGTCGTGGGTTCGATACCGGCCGTGCACCAATGGATTTTTCTTTCTTGAAAAATGTATGTGCAGACTTAACACGAGCTTTAACTGTGAAGGAAACATCGTGAGGAAACCCGCGGCTTAGTTAGCTTCAGACGTATTGACCTGTTCTTTCCTCTGAATAATAGCTGACTAAGCTGAGAGGATGGTATAGGTGCTGGGCAAGCCTAATCCATCTTACAATGTCCCAGGTACTGCAGCATCCCGTACAGCATGATTGCCAGTTGCTGACGCTGTATAAATCATCTATAATAGATGCAAAGGCCTTACTTTAGGTTCATCGTCATATCAGCCGTAGGACTGCTGTCCACGTCCACTCATGCTGGACGTAGATGCCTTCATGAATCTCCAAGGTCATGAGGGGGTTGCTGCCATACTCACCACGCTCGCTTGGCAGGCGGGTTGGCAAGCGCAGTACGGGATGTTGATACACGGAAACATGCTGCTGCCCATCCTTCGGATGTAACCCTCGGCAGATTCTTACTGCATCCACGGGTAAGAGAGGAGAGGCAACATTCTACTGCCGGAACCGCACGTAAATTTCGTAGCAGTTTATGATTCAATGTCTGGTTCAACCGGATGTGGACAAATCATGCAATATACCTAAAAGCTAATCATACAAATTGCGAATATGAGTGATTTTCCTATATTTGTTTGTTATACGTAACTAGCTTCTGTCGGCCGCTTCGCATGTATTGTACCCGAATAAAAAGTAGCCTATGTCTTAATACTAATCAACATCAATACGTGTGCAAAGTTTCAGCTCAATCCGTAGCCTAGTTTTTGCGTGACGAGGTAACAAACCTCCATCCAAACAAACTTTCGGCTTTATATTATTATTATTATTAGTGGGATACGACGAAAATTCCTACTCTCACTTTACATGTCAATATTCTTTAATTTATTTTTATTTCTGTTGATAATTAATGTATAATTAAAATAGTCATCATCACTTCAGCCGTAAAACGTCCACTAATGAACATAGGCCTCCCTCATGGACCTCCATACTCACCACGCTTGGCAAGCGGGTTGGCGAGTGCAGATGAGACGTTGATACACGGAAAGACGCTGCTGACCATCTTCCGGAGGTATCCCTTAGCAGGCTCTTACTGCATCCACGGGCATGAGAGGAGGGGTAACATTCTACTGCCGGCACCCCACGGCGCATTAATGCCTATTTTAATTGTCAAATGAAGTCTAGTACGCAAGTTTAGATGAGGTCAAGTTCGGATTTTTACAGTTTTAACAGACATTCTGTGAAAATCTCACATAAAGAGTTAAAGTCTTAATTTTGTTCCGTTCTACGGACCAAAGCCTTTCACCTAAGAAAGTCATAATTATGTGTGAAGTAGCGATAGGGCGCCGGCAGCGGCAGTAAAATGTTACCCCCTCCTTTCATACCCGTGCATGCAGTCAAGAGCCTGCTAAGGGATACCTCTGCAAGACGGGCAGCAGCGTCTTTCCGTGTATCAACATCCCGTACTGCGCTCGCCAACCTACCTGCCGAGCATGGTGAGTATGGCAACTACGTCTCACACGACGTTTTACGGCTGAAATGATGAATAAATATGACTTACGCACCAATTTAAATGTTCACCAATTTAAATTGGTGCGTAAGTCAAGATCTCAAAAGAATGCGTCTATGTGAGACTGGTTTTAACCACAGACCGATTTCTAAGCCACTTTCCCTTAGGAGTTGCTCACTCCTACTAACCACGGATACGAAGATCAGCATCCACAGAGCATAAAACATTCTGTACACCCACATTTACTTAAAGAACAGTGACATAAAGCCAAAATATTACGACATGTAATGACTACACGAACGCGCTCAAATGAAAACTTATCTGTTGCAATAAACAACGTTTATTCGAAAACAACATTATTACTTAACTTAAATTTACTTTATAAATAACTTAAAATCGAAGATAACTTAGGCCTTACAAGTTACTTATCCGTGTAGAAACATGGATGAAGTATCATGCAAGTTTAACTATTTTGTTTGAGTTAAATAGTTGCAATCGTAATTTTAAAAACCCCAAATGGCTAAACTACTACTTGATGACCTCACTTCATTCATATTCCATGTTATTTCAATCACAATTAATTGTTCATATTTATGAATAAATGATTATGATTAATTTGGAATATGGGCCTCGTCCTATTATGACGTTTATCACACAATCATCACTTAGATTACGTTAGAACAGCTAATCAGTCTTGGATCACTGGACTGCCGCGTGAATCACTCCATGTCATCGACTATTGCGTAGTCGAGCCCGTTGCCCTCGCCTTTCGTTACCTCGTTGTCTTTCGTCACTTTCGTGGTAGTCTTGAGCTCCTTCTTCCTGATCTTTCCGTGTGTCGTTGTCGCTTCCTCCTCTAGTTTGAGAGATGCAGCTGTTGAAGTGGTAACTTCCTCTTTCTTATCTTCTTCAGTTGATTTGTCCTCTTCAGCTTTCTTTGTCGTAGTCGTTTCGATAACTACCGGCTTTCTGACTTCAATCGGGATGTTCCTTTCAGGTGGTGGAGGAGGTAAATCGTGTTTAGGAGCAGAGATGGATAAGACTCCATTTTCGTAGACAGCAGTGACTTCATCTTCCTTGCAGCCCGTTGGAAGCGCGAAGTTCTGAACGAACCTGTTGACCATAAATAGATCGTCGTCGCTCGCCTTTTTACGCCCTTCCACGATAATGAACCGGTTCTTCACTTTCACTCGTAGGTCTTCGGGATCGAATCGTTTTACGTACAGGTCAATTTCACACTTGTTTTGGCTCGAGACCAGTTTTGGGTCTTCGAGGGGGTTTACTTGGAAGAGGTCGTGCCAGGGCCAGAGCTTCATGCGAGGGGGGAACACGTAGTGGACGAGCCGGTCCATCAGAGTGAAGGGGTCATCCGCCTGCTGTTTGGGTTTCTGGATATCATGGCACGAGACACACGCTGCGAGAGCGAGTAGGAAGCACGCGCGTTTTATCATGTTTACCGCTTGGTTGCACAATTAGTTATGCGGGTTTCGTTCAGCGCGGGGCTTATATAGTCTTGGTGGTCGAGCGGCTGCTTCGAGAATGCTCTCCATTGACGGAGCGGTGCAGGTGCTGGCAACAGTTGCGTGAAAGTTGAATTTCGTGACTCATTGGAAAGCACACGTGTGTTTGTTTTGGATTGTTTCTCGGAAAGGTGTTGAGTCATTGTTATTCGTTATTTTTATATTTTTACGTAAGAAATGAGACTAGCGGTAAAAGAGGATGTTATAAAGAAAATCAAGGAGCTGTGAATTTATCCAATTGAGTAAAGCGGTTGAATCTGTAAGCGCCTTTTGTTTGAAACAGCGAATGGTTTGTAAACTTAGTAGACTGGAAGACAAACAACCAACTTTAAACAACATGAGAATGGAACGATTTTCTTGAACGGGCCGTATATTTAAGTATTAACGCACACTAGAGAGAAGCGTCGATAAATTGCAGCCGTAAAAGTTGTGAAGTCTGTCGCCTTAGTTTATGTGGCTTCGTCCAACTTCAAACAGGCTAGATTTTTATATTTATTTCTACTCGTTTGATGTGAGTATTATTTATTGCCAGGCAATGGTTAAACTAATAACGTTGAAATTTTATAAATGACAAGAGTCAAGTAACAAACAAACATTACTAGGTGAAACTATAATGTATAAAAGTTAAACATACAATTTGGTTTTACTTTATGGATCCCGTAATTTTTCTAATGTTTGTAGAGCCTACACTCACAACTCTTAAATTAAAATGCATTATGCCGTTTATGCGGTACAGTGGCACACAGAAATACACGTAGGTACGTACGTACACTCGAAATCATAACCCTTTCTTCTGGCGGCGCAGTTGGGTGAAAGGAAACAGATACCTATCGATTTTATTAAGTGTTAGATGTTTCTTTCTTTGTATTTGCAAATTAATTTCAAGAGATCAACACGTTAATTTTTAATACAAAGATTTACAAATTAACGTGTTCATCTCACAAATGCAAATCACTTTCAAAACTCTTTCCAAAACATTAAACCAATATTTACCGTACAAGTTGTCAACTCCTGCGCACGTCAACATAAAGGTACGTTGAACTGTGCGGGTACCGTTAGCAAATCAGCGGGTAAGTGTTGTGTTTGTTTGTGGGTCATCCGCGTCGAACAATGGCAGTATTTTGTTTTGTTCTCGGAAGAAAGTGTTTTGTGCGATAGTAAAGTTACGTTCAGTTTTATTGTGGTTGAGATTGATGGGTGTTGTCTGCAAAGAGTGGAGCATGATACTTTTTATAAAAGTAAAAGGCATCTTATTTTCTGTAGTTGACATAGGGTGCCAGCAGTAGAATGCCGGCTGCGGTCTCGCCCGTGGATGAAAGACGCTGCTGCCTATCTTCCGAAGGTCTCCCTTAGCAGATTTTACTGCATCCACGGGCAAGAGGGAAGAGGCAACATTTTTCGAAAATATTTATTTATTGAAAAGGCCGTCCGCTGGGAGCAGGGCGGGCATAATAATGACATATTTTAACTCGCAAGCGTTAGCAAGTTGAAAGTGCCTGCCTGAATGCGCTTGCAGTATACGCATGCTTAAAGTTCTATAGATATTTGTAACTCAAGTTTGATGCCGGCCGTAGTATAACCTTAGTTAGGTATTTGGTCTCGGTCTCATGGTCTCAGTCTCGGGTTCATGTCTCAGATTTAACTCAATTCCATAACAGAATGCGTTACTTATTAATTTTATTAAAACGACACGATTTAAAAACAAAAAGAAAATGTTTTTTCCTTTTGTCATTTATAATTTATTTATTCATAAGTTGAGGTATCCTTTTTATGTTAATTAATAATTTATAACTCAGTAATTAGTTACTGTGTAAGGAAATTTTAAATTTGTTTTAGAGTTTCATATCAAAATGGTAAAAAGGAACCCTTATGATGTAACTTCGTTTGTCTGTCTGTCACAGATAGATATCTTGAGAAATATTGATGCTACCGACTTGATATTATAAATGGTATAAGATAACGCTTTTCACTAATAAAGCATAATATAAAAAATGCTGAAGAATAGATTATGATTGCAAGTTTGCAATCTAACTTACAAGTTTTGAAACCAGAGTTTTGGGTTTCAAAACTTGTAAGTTAAGCTACTAGGTCACGTGGTGTATCATTTATTAAAGGGCTTCGATTGTACATTAATAAACAGTTTTGAATTTTTCTTTAAGCCGTATAGTTCGACTTTTTACAAAAAAAATTGAAAAAAATACCGTCCACCCCTTATACCCAAAGTTTGCTGAGATAAACCCCTGAAACTTATAAAGCTAATAATAGTGTATGTGAAGATAACAGGAAAGTTATAAATCTCGAATTTGTATAGTTTTAAGTGATTTCGCTGTCAAGGTTCTTCAACAAATATAAACTGCCTGTATAATGATTATACTATATTATTTTTTTTATTTTTTATTAATGAGAATATTTCTGCTTTATTTTTTTATATTTGATTTTATTGCATTAATTTTGTGAGTGTATAAGCGTTTTGACTGTGTTCCTTTTTCGTGCAATATGCAATTCTAAACTGAATTTAAATGTTTAAGATATGATAGATGTAACGATTTAGATTAAGTATTTATCTGTTATTTTACATTTAGTTTTGAATAATTTACAACAAATCTTGCTAGTTAAAGTAAAGTAAATAAAGTAAAGTAAAAAATATTTTTTTCCTGACGCTACACTATATTGCATGCGGGTGTGTATTTTTATACCACTTGCAAAGCCTCGTATTCTACAGTTCATAGAAATTTCACCTTTATTTCATCATATTAAAGTACTAAATTCCGGTGCCGTAATCAAGGCCCTTATTAAAAAGTGTTCTAGAACAAATCAGCTGTTTACCACTAGCGTGTGTTTGCTATGCCATTGTAATTTGTACGCTATTCTACAAGCAGTAACGTCGAGTTTAGAAAGGTGTTGGAATACCAGAGTGATAGACTGGTTTCGTAGTAGTAGCAAATTGTAAACAAACCAGTAAACGCGAACGGAATTACGAAATAGATCAATAGGCCTAGTCATTTCATTTTGCAAGGGTCCTGCGACTGCAGACTTCACAAAAAGAATCTGTTTGTATCTGTGTGTGTATTATCTGATAACAATGGTGTTTATTATAGAGGTACACGTCATCTCAGCCGTAAGACGTCCACTGCTGGATAAAAGCCTCCCTCATGGATCTATGGAGATATTGGAAATCCATGTCTCCAAGATCATGAGGGCGTTGTGGCCATACTCGCCACGCTTGGCAGGCGGGTTGGAGAGCGCATTACACTACCCGGCGATAAATGCATAACGATCTTTTTCTTTTTATACAACGAATAAAAATAATCATCAAGAGAAGCAAATCATAATCACAAAACAGGTTAAGATCTATGCGTTATTTTAAGTACCAACCCTTTAATACTAATGTAGTGTATGCGATACAATTGCGTAAATACGCTGTCTCGTGTGTTCTGTGTATTGACGGGTATTGGTTAGCGAACTGTCACTGTCACAATGAGTGATGATAAGAGCCAGAAAGGCGGGAATTATGTATGTTTCAGGTGTGTAAGAAAGATCGGTGAGTTCGGGGTGAGTTAAAATATAAATACAAGGGCATTGTCGGGCCAGTGTGTAATAATAATAACATAGATCATAAATAAGAACCCCTACAAATAAGTTAACCTATGTTGTAAGTGGATAAATAAATCTATTTGTTTTGTATTGTATATTTATTTTCATCATCATCATCATCATTTCAGCCGTAAAACGTCCACTACTGAACTAAGGCCTCCCTCATGGAACTCCATGAGGGGTAGTTGCCATACTCACCACGCTTGGCAGGCGGGTTGGTGAGCGCAGTACGGGATGTTGATATACGGAAAGACGCTGCTGCCCATCTTCCAGAGGTGTCCCTTAGCAGGCTCTTACTGCATCCACGGGTAGGAGAGGAGGGGTAACATTCTACTGCCGGCACCCCACGGCAATATTTAATATTTATTTTACCAGCTCATAATAGAAACCGGACCGTTAGTATTTTGGGCGACAGAGATAACGCTCTACGAAGCCGAAACCGGCCGATGGTCTCTTTCCGAAGGTCGATATGCAATATTTATGAATGTACGGGATACACGGAAAGACGCTGCTGCCTATCTTCCAGAAGTATCCCTTAGCATATTCTTACTGTATTTACGGTTAAGAGAGGAGAGGTAAGATCGTATTGCAACTACTGGCTATTCTAGGTACTGCTGTACATTATTTTAATGCTATAATTGATAAGGATGGGATAAAGTGAATTCGCCTGTCACATCTATGATGTAGATGATGTATACAACGTCAGCAACTAGTTTAAATGCTGCATGGGGCTCGGCAGTACCTTGTGCGACGGAATAAGTTTGCCCCAGTGAGTTGTAAATAGTTAGAGTAGCTATACCAAACAAAAAACGTGTCGCAACTTGATGACAGCGGGGGTGCCTGCGCGGGGCGCGCTCGCCCCCGCACACAAGTATTCGCTGCAGCGCTACACGATTAGAATGTCGTCTATCCATACCATCAATACATGCAGCGCTAGATCGCTAATAGAGAATAGTTTTCTCGCGACCAAAACGTCGTAAGCGCCGTGAATTTCGTGGCGCTTACACGTTTCGTTCAACATAGTGTAACAACATGTCGCTCTAATAGATTTTTTTCACCGCAGAAGGGACACTTCAGACAGCTATTAAATGCAGTAATGTTAATGCAGTAGGTACCTATGAATATTATATTTCAAAACGTAAAAATATTTAAGTACATTAAATTAAAACGAATCGTTAAGCGTTTAAAGTAATTTTTTTAAATAAATTGGTATTTTATCCAACAAGTACGTACATAGGTAGGTAGGTACTTACACTAACTAGACCCCACACTTTATTTCACTCTGCCCCTCCTCTCATGCCCGTGGATGCAGTAAGAGCCTGCTAAGGGATACCTCCGAAAGATGGGCAGCAGCGTCTTTCCATATACCAACATCCCGTACTGCGCTCGCCAACCCGCCTGCCAAGCGTGGTGAGTATGGCAACTACCCCTCATGGAGACCCATGAGGGAGGCCTTTGTTCATTAGTGTACGCTTTTTGGCTGAAATGATGATGATTATCTAGCCCAAAACTAAGCAGAGCTCTTGTTATGGCTACTAGATAACTGATATAATAAATACAATACATAAATACCTATTTATTTATTATTATACGTAGAAAATGACCTGAACACCCAGAACAAATATCTGCAGCGATCACTAAACATTTGTCCCAAGGCGGGAATCGAACCCACCTCCTGCATCGCAGGCGAACCTTCGCCCACCACGCCACAGATGAGGTCGTCAATCTATTACATTAAGAATTTGTTCAGACAACAATATAGGTATAATACAGCTTCAGTTTATAAGTAATGACGATTGCAAAAGATACCTACAGTAGGTACCTAGAGTACCTACTGTTACTGATCAGACAGACGGCATAGGGCGAGTAATATGAGTTAAAAATAATCAGTTAAACCTTTGTCGCCAACCCTTAGTAGGTACCTACACATCCCATCTGTACGAATCACTTTTCATAATCTATGATTTTCAAACAAAATGTCAGTACAATAGAAAATAATGTACAAAAATTAATTTTAGTTGGTTTTAGTTGATATTCTGTTTACTTTCCGATGATAAGTCTATCTTTTTTCTTCGCAGTTGATTGATTAATTACACGTTTTTAACACGCAAGACGGCATTTTTAATTTGGGTTTATTCGCATGCGGTCGCGATGGGCGTCGACGAACGACTAAATGAGTTGTTGCCGGCCGGCAACAACTCATGGCGCAAACTTTTTGTTCGCGGGTGTCAATTCTATACGCTAGTAATAATACTTCAATGGTTTGCCCAGCGATATACCCACATTACTGCTAAGAGCAAAATAATGTGCATTATGCGTACAAAATCCCAAGGCTTAGGTACTGGCAAGGCGTATTATTGCTTTACAAAACCAAACCCTGATTATAGCGTGTTAGAATAGATTTCCCCTCATCATAGGCCCCCACTCTGGATATAAAACAATTGAATGATTGCTGGCATTACAATAAAGTATGGAAAATCATGGTGTTAGATAAGCAAATACTTTGAGCCTTAAGCTGCTTGGAATAGAGTTGAGAATGCAGGGTGAAATTTGATTGTAGCGTAATAACGGGAAGTCTTGGAAACTTATAAAGTGTTTTCCTAGACGCGAAGCACAATAGCCGTATCCAGGTAACATGGAGGATAGTTTGTCATTTTAGGGTTTCGTAGTAAAACAAGAAACCCTTATAGTTGCGCTTTGTCTGTCTCTCTGTCTGTCCGTCACCGGCTTTGCTAAGAGACCATTAGTGCTAGAAAGCTGTTATTTTGCATGGGCGTCTAAAATAAAAATGCCGAGATGACGCTAGAAAAAAAATCTGGATAAATAATTAATTTGAGGTACCTCCCATACACCTAATGTGGGGATGAACATTTTTTTCTTGGTATTCCTATCTTAGGGGGTATCGTTGAATAGGTATTTTAAAACCATTAAGGGCTTCCGAAGACAATTTTTCGATTATGATTATTATTTGTACCAAATAAGATCTCTTCGCACAGAGCTCCTCTTCTGTTCCGCATCACCCGTGCACCCGTAACGAATCGTCTATTGGACTGCGATGAGCGAAACTTCGCAGTTTATTCTGAGCTCACTTCCTTTTGCTGAGAGCTCATTATCTGGCGATTGGAAGACATTTTTTTAACTTTCCTCGCGTTTTTCTCTGTCACGCACGAAAGTAGTGTTTTAGGGTTTCGTGGTAAAACAAGAAATCCTTATAATTCGCTCTGTCTGTATGTAATTCCGTCCGTCACCGGCTTTGCAAAGAGACTATTAATTAGTCCTAGAAAGGTGTAATTTTGCGTGGATATATGAAATAACAACACCGAGATAACGCTGCAAAAAATTCCTGAAAAATAAATAATTTGGTTACCTCATATACCTACACGTAAGGTGGAAATGAACTTTTTTCGTGTTGGTATCGTTGATTAAGTATTTTAAAATCATTTAGAGGTTGCAAAGACAATTATTCGACTTAGGGTTCCGTTTGCGAAATATTAGTTTTAAACATGTTTACGAGCGTCCCCCCTCCCCTCTAAGGTCTAGACTGCTAGCTTAACAAATCAGAAAAATTGTGAATGTAGTTTTAACCATGAACTTTCTAGGATAACTATAAGGGTAAAGCTAGCTTTAGTTTCGGAGAAATAAACGCTCAAATAACTGGTGCGGTTTCCCAAACATACCGGAATATTTACTTTGATCCGAAAACTCAATGAATTCCTCTGAATATGTTTTGGTAAACGTAAAAATACATACACTAACTTCTAACAACAGGTCTACGGTTGGCTACGAAACCTTGCATAGCGCGTGGACCGACACGCACCTGGCCTAATTTACTAAATACAGACACTCGACAGTTGTTTTGCGCGCTCGTCGTTTCTGCATGTAGTTGTCAACGCGCTGTTAACGTCAACTACAAGCTATTTCAGAAACGACCGTAAAGTTGTGCTTGTTGCTCGGAAAAACTGGCATAGTTAACTCTTGAGATGTTAAAACGGCCTTTATGGCTGATTGCCGTGGGTGCCGGCAGTGAGAATCTGCCAGAGGATGCCTCCAGAAGTTGGATAGCAGTTTTCCGTGTATCTGTCATCATCCGTACATCCATCATCTGTACATCCCGTACTGCGCTCGCCAATTCGCATGCCAATGTTACCACGTACTACACCTATGCAGAACTACGTCCGATCTGATCTATAGTAATTTGAAATGCAAGTGAAACCTCATGTGCAATGTAGACTTAGTTTCAAAATCAACTTTCAAAAGTAGCCAATATTGTCCCAGTCCAGTGCCGGGTTTACCAATAGGAGTAGGCTGCAGCCTAGGGCGGCAGATTTAAGGGGGCGGCAAATCTAGACCATTTCTTTTTTAGCCTTAGAAACACTAAAAAAATGTGTACACAGAAAACGAGGCTCAGTTCATCAAAATTTTATAATCATACTAACTAATAACGGGAAAGAGCTAATTGAATGAAGACAATATAGCACAATATTACAAAGATGCTATTTTATTGTTTGTAATTTCGTAGGTCAAGAGGGGCGGAAAAAATGTAATAGACTACTGGCGGCAAATT
Organism: Pasiphila rectangulata; assembly: GCA_963082625.1. Lineage (NCBI taxonomy): Eukaryota > Metazoa > Arthropoda > Insecta > Lepidoptera > Geometridae > Pasiphila > Pasiphila rectangulata. Next base: position 23,986,237 of record OY720237.1, on the reverse strand, counting down.
TGTAAATTCGCCACTGTACCAGTCTAAACGAGCTAAATAGTGCCTAGAGGATAGTTTACTCACTCCAAGCACTATTTATATTACTCTCAGCTATCTCCATTTCAGGGCTACCTCCATTGTGGTAATGGGACTCATTCTTCATTATATGGTAATTGTAATTTTGATTCCGATTAATTTTGTCTGTAACTGATTCTATTTAAAATATTTATGTTTGACACAGAGGGGGCCTGTAAGCAGTGAGTGGGTGAGTGTGGGCTGATACATAGATACAATTTTGTTTAAATTAGACATAAGTAAAATTGAAATTTAATATAAGAGAAGCCCGAAACAGCCTTGATCTTTGAATTCAACACATTGTGAAAAATGTTTATGTCAAATAAACGATTATTTATTTATTACTATTACGGCTGACAATTCACTTCTGTCTGATTGAACTTAAAACGTTTTCGCGAATTGAAATACTCAAAGAAACAAACAAGAACTAAGTGAAAGTGAAAACACATTCGATACCGTCTCCTGAGCTGCAATTTTATTTATGATGCCAATTCCGATGCAGGCGTTGCCAACTATTATTGTAAAGGTTATTGGGAAAGTTGAGGGCAATTTGCAAGATTGCAAGTTCTATTGACCAAAATAGCAATTTTACAGTAGGTATCGGAAACCTTTAAAATTTGCATCAAATAATAGTTAATATATGCTGTGGGGTGCTGGCATAAGAATGACGCCCCTCCTCTCTTGCCTAGATGCAGTATTTTCTAGGTGATATCAGGTGATACCTCCCGAAGAGCAGCGTCTTACCCGTACTGCGCTCGCCAACCCGCCTGCCAAGCGTGTCGAGTATGGCAACAATCCTCTTGATCAGGTAGGTAGTGATCAATGAGGGAGGCCGTTGACGTCCTACGGCTGAAATGATGATGATTAATAGTTTATAGAGACTTAATTTGTTTATGTAAGCGAAGTATACAAGGGTGGAATTTCTGAATGCCACCTGCAGGCAAAGTATTTTTAACAAGGGATTTTATTAAATTTACCTCAAAGGAATCATTCCTTTATTTTTGAGAAGAAACAAAACAGCTTTGAAATATTTAAAAATTGCTTCCCACACTCAGGAGTTGAATTGAATCCATCATAAGAATCAAATCTCTCAAACAAACATGATAAATTAAAAAAGGTGTAGCTGTCATTAGGATGTTGCCCCTTCTCTCTTGCCCGTGGTACCTCTGGAAGATGTGCAGCAGCGTCTTTCCATTTATCAACATCCCGTACTGCGCTCGACAACCCGCCTGCCAAGCGTAGTGAGTATAGCTACAACTCCCTCTTGATCTCGGAAATCAATGAGGGAGACCTATTTCCAGCTGTAGACGTGGACAGCAGTACTACTGCTGAGAGATTCCTTTGAGTGAAATTTCCTATCTCCATTGTTTACAGTACTTTCCCTCCGGGCATTCAAGCCTTTCACACACCCAAGAAACTAGCCGCACTCGGCAGTTTAACCCTCGTAGTTCCCGTTCCGTGGAAATACGGGGATAAAGTATAGCCGCTGTTACTCAAGGATAACGTAGCATTATTCCTAACACTTTTTCGTGCATACTGTACCTCTCTGTACACGTGCAGCCTATTGGCGAAGTATATGCTCGCAACGTACAGCGCCATCCGCGTCCAATATAATGCGCTCAGAGCGGTGTTGGGGCTGCCTCGCCAGTCGCCGCTCGGACGTCGTTCCAGACGCCCGCCGCCCGCTGCCGCCTTGGTCCCCGCACCAGGCCCCTGCCGTCGCCCGCTAGCGTCCAGTGCTAGCTTCGCTTCGTTGCGGTGTTATTCTTACTAGCTTGCTAGTCTGAATAATCACTTGCGCGAGCGAATACCGGTAGTTCGCACTTTTTAGTGCGCTACTGGATTACTATCCTGTTTCTTTTCGAGTTGTTTGCTCTTTTCAGAGCGAATAACTCGAACTGCTCCAGTGCAAGAGAAAATCGTTCTTTTCAGAACGATTTCTCGAGCTAGTTTCTTTGCTGTATAAACTGTCCAAAGCCACGACTTCAGTGGTCAGCTAAGGGATACCCTACGGTGACAACTAACTTAGCTGGGCGTGGACCCGGAGCGCCTGTTTTGCCTCTTCAAGGCAACACAGAATCCGGCTGGGTCTGGAACCACCGGCCTTGGGGTGGAACCCTCGCCGACCCCAGATAGCGTGAGGCACACACCCCTTTTGCCCCATAAGAGAGGCGAAAGGGACACACACATTTAGGTAGGACACATAGGCACACACCCCTCCTTGTCTATACCCGACAAGGAGGGACACTTAGTTATTTCCCGGGTGTCCCCCCCGGGAATAGGGACCTCCCCTCACCCCCGCGCGATGTCAAGCCCGGACTTGCTGGGTGGGCTTGATCCTGAGACCCTCCTGGGGGTACTCAGGATGTTAGCCCAGCAGCACGGGGACTTGTTGTCCAAGTTGCTCGCTTCGTACCAAGAGGCGAACAAGTTGGACAAAAAGTCCAAGTCCCATCCGATGGAGGTGGCCACCGCGGCCCCTCTTACCCCCGCCCCCGCCCTTCCGGCCACCCCGGAGACTCCGGTCTCCCCCGCCCCGTCCTCCTCCTCCGATTCGGACTCCGACGCTTCGGCGATGGAGCTCGAACCCTCCCCGAGCGACAACTCTTCCTCGTCGGAGCAGTCCTCCGACGACAGTTACACTGTCGTCGAAGGCGGCAAACGGCGCAGGAAGAAGGCGTCCCATAAGTCGGCCTTAGCCCCTCCGGCTAAGATCGCAGTCCCCGTAGAGGCTACGGCTACCCGCCCGCCTACTCCCCCCGCGACCCCCGCCGAACCCGCCCCCCTCCGCAAGGAGAGACCCCCCCCGCCTGTTTTCCTCCGCGAAAAGGCCAAATGGGCCAGCGTGGAGAGGCTTCTAACCTTGAAAAAGGTTAATTTCTCCAAGGCCCAGTCCATCAAGGACTCTATTAAGATCCACGTCCAGACATCGGACGATCACCGACGTCTGACGTCTGTCCTCCGCGCTGAGAACATAGGTTTTCATACCTATGCTCTCGAGAGCGAGCGCCTTCTGCGCGTAGTCATCCGCGGCCTCCCCGCGGAATTCGACTCTGATGTAATTAAGTCCGACCTCTGCGATCAGGGCTTCCCCGTCAGGGAAGTCCACCGCATGTACAGCGGACGGGACAAGACCCCGTTCGATCTTGTACTAGTCATCCTTGACCTTTCGCCCGAAGGAAAGGCGATATTCGGCGTCAAAACCGTGTGTCGCCTTTCCGGCCTCTACGTAGAGGCTCCCTTCAGGAAGGGCCCCCCCGGACAGTGCCACAGGTGCCAGTTATATGGCCACTCTGCGCGCAACTGTTTTGCCCGCCCCCGCTGCGTCAAGTGTCTGGGTGACCACGGCACCGCTGACTGCAAGCGCGTCCCCAATGACCCCATGCCGCCTAGTTGCGTGCTCTGCGGGACCGAGGGGCACACCGCGAACTATCGCGGTTGCCCCAGAGCCCCAAAGGCAAGCGCTAGGAGAGCGCATGCTAGGGCTCCGGAGCGCTTCCGCCCCGCCCCACCCCAACACGCGAGGACATCTCCGAAGGTGTCCTTGTTGCCCCCCGCCCCTCCTGCTGTGTCAGCTTGGGCGAGACCTTTGGGCTACACCAGCCGCGCCCTTCAGGCAACAACTGGTGTATCCTCTCCCCCGCGTTCCCAGGAGCTTCACTCCGCCCCTGCCCCCGCACCCCTACCCCGCCCCACTAGGCCCTCTCAGCCAGCTCCCGCTGCTGAGAACCCTAGCCTGGGGCTACCGAACATCGATTTCGGATCGGTGAATGCGCTCCTGCGCAAGCTTAGCCTGGCGAAGTCGCCCATAGAGAAACTGATGATTATCTCTAATCATCAGGATGTCATGGCGTCTCTCGACGCCCTCACTTTCAAGTCTTTTTAGTATGGCAGTGCAGAAAGAAAGACTGAAACCCCGCTCCCTCTCGTTAGCATTTTTTAATGCTAACGGCCTATCTCCTCAGAAAGAACTCGTGAAGCAATTCCTTGTCAATCACCAAATAGATATTCTGCTAGTGCAGGAGACCTTCTTGAAACAGTGCCATCGCGATCCTAGGATCGCTAACTACCAAATGGTACGAAATGACAGAACGAACGCCCCTAAAGGCGGTACTGCCATTTATTTCAAGAGGTCACTACACTGCATTCCCATTGATCCCCCGCCCTTAACAGACTTAGAAGTCTCTGTCTGCAGACTTGCAATGACCGGTCATCAACCGGTTATCATTGCATCCTGCTATCTTAGCCCCAATAGGAAGCTTCTTAAAAGCGACCTAGAATCCCTTCTCAGTCTTGGAAGCTCAGTCATTCTGGCTGGCGACTTCAATAGCAAAAGCCCTATGTGGAATTGCTCGATACGTAATAGAAACGGCGCCCTCCTCTCAGGCTATCTAGATTCTTTAAATCTAGATCTTATTGCCCCCATGTGTCACACTCGATATTCCCCACGTATTGGTTTTTCCAACCAAACTCTAGACCTCGCACTGCTGCGGAACGTATCCCTTCGGATGAGCTCCATAGTAGTGATGCAGGAACTAGACTCTGACCACCGTCCCGTCATATTAAGACTTGGCCCTCTGCCGGACCCTACTCCCCCGACCAAGACTGTGGTGCAATGGTATAAACTTGAGAAAGCCCTCAAGGTTATCCATTCTCCCGACTTGGATAAAATCCCCGACGACATTAGGTCCCCTGACGACATTGCTATTGCGGTCGACTCTCTGACCAGTCATGTCCAATCCGCCGTTCGCGACTTGTCTAGACAGGTCCCAGCTACGCCTGATCGTAACTGTGTCCTGCCTGATGAGATAAGACGACTGATCACAGAGAAGAACGCAGCAACTCGTCGCTTTAGTTCTTGGCCCTCCGAACTAAATCGCTTCCGAATGAACTCGCTTCGCCGCAAGGTGAAGAGGGCCATTCAGGAGCACCGTAACACTTCTTGGGACAATCTGCTTTCTAATATCGAACCCGGGCATCTAGCTTACTGGAGCCTGGCTAGATCTATGAAATCAGATGGTATCTCAATCCTGCCCCCTCTGCTTCGCCCGAATCACCAAACGCCTGCGTTTGATGACAAGGAAAAAGCAGACGCGCTAGCTGAGAGTCTTGAATCCCAATGCTCTCCTAGTCTTGAACCCGTCGACCCTGATCACCTCAACATGGTGAACAGTGAAGTCGACCGCCTAGTTTCCCTTCCCCCCTCTGCTCCTCCTTTGGACCTCATTAGAGCAGCAGAGGTTGCCCAGATCATTAAAGATCTTCGCCCTAAGAAGTCCCCTGGCTCGGACGGCATCAGCAACAGAGTACTCAAGAAGTTCTCTGTTGCCCTCATACATCTCCTGGTCAGCATCTTCAATGCTGCCATGGATTACTGCTCTTTCCCTGATGTCTGGAAGGAAGCCAATGTAATTGGCATCCACAAACCGGGCAAAAAGGCAAACGAGCCTTCCTCCTACCGTCCCATCAGTCTCCTCAGCTCCCTGGGGAAGATCTATGAGCGTCTCCTTCTGAGACGTCTCTGGCGTCACGTCAATGAGCATAGTCTCTTGCCTGACGAACAGTTTGGCTTCCGAGCCCATCACTCCTGTCCCCAGCAGGTGCTCCGCATCACGGAGCACATCCTGTCCAAGTGGCATCACACTTGGCCAGCAGATACGGGCGCTGTCTTCCTCGATGTAGCTAAAGCCTTCGACAAAGTCTGGCACAATGGCTTGGTTTACAAGCTTTTCCTGCTTGGAGTGCCAGACAGGCTCGTACTCATCTTACGAGACTACTTGTCGAACCGCTGTTTTCGCTACCGCGTGGAAGGCACGCTCTCAGACCCCAAACCCGTCCGAGCTGGAGTTCCTCAAGGCTCAGTCCTTGCTCCCCTTCTTTTCACGCTGTACACCAGCGATATTCCCCGACACCCGCAAGTCGAACTTGCCCTCTTCGCCGATGACACGGCTCTGTACGCGTCCGATAAGAACAGGAATCGCGTACGCATAAGGCTGCAGGCTGCACTAGACACCCTAGGTGCCTGGTTCAGAAAGTGGCGCATAGAGGTGAACCCGACGAAAAGTGCAGCAGTGTACTTCACTCGGAGTCCCTTCTTGCCCCAGCCTCTCCTCCTCTTCGATAAACCCATCCCTTGGGTTAGGTCAGCTCGCTACCTAGGAGTAATCCTAGATAGACGTCTCTCCTTCTATCCCCACATAAGGTCTGTCACTAATCGTGCGAAGTTCGTGCTTAGCCGGTTAAACAGCCTTCTCAACTCGAAAAGTAAAATGTCCTTTAGAAATAAAGTGACACTTTACAAGACAGTTGTACGGCCAATAATGACATATTCCTCTGTCGTCTTTGGCCAGTCCCGTCATGTTAGATGCCTTCAGGTAGTCCAAAACAACTTCTTGCGCAGGGCCACGGGTTGCCCATGGTACATGCGCAATGTAGACCTCCACCGAGATCTCAAACTCGAGTCCATCGAACACTTTATTAAAACTGCTTCAAAGCGTTTTTATGAAGTGGCGGCGGAACACTCCAATCCGTTAATCTCGGGATTACCCTCCGACTACCCGATAGAGCCATTGCCCACGAGTTCTTTCCTCCGTCGTCCGAGACACGTTCTCGGCTTGCCCGTTGACGAGCTCACCGCCGCTAACCCGGAGGTGACGTCAACCCGTCCCACACTAGCTGTTAGACACATATTCAAAAACCGGTCCCGCCGGCGGGGCCGAAGAATACATTCTTCCGTCTAAAGGTGCAGTTTTGCACCTAGACGCTATCCTTCAGTAGATTCAAAAATTCTGGCAACAGTCCAAGCCGTGGTTCGAACCTAAGTGGTGCCCTTGAGCTTGTTGCCCCAACCTAACTTTTGCGGCTGGGCGCCTTCTGCGCTCGCCATAGTCCGGTAATGTTGTCATGGCCATCTGCGGTCAACAACATATATTGTCATTTCGAAAAAAAAAAAAAAAAATTGGGGCTGCCTCGCTACTGCAGCGCCTCAGGAATGTTTCCATACCACCATGAACGCACCACGTCCCTGGTGCGCAGGTTGCGAGCCAGCTCCAACACACCCTGGCAATGATAGCTGCCAGGATGGTCTGCCCGTACACAAGGCACTGCTGTGAGCGACACCTGCCCAGCAATCCAATTAGATTTTAAGTCTTCTCAAATTAATTATAAGTATGTACCTTTATATGAGTTTTTATGTGCTCGAAATAAATGATTTTTATTTATATTTGAGTTTATTCGTTACAAACGTTCGTAGAAAATACAACATACATACAAATCTTTCCTCTTTATAATAACACTGATAATAATTAGTATTAGCAGAGACTTATTTATCTAGTCTCTAGTTAGTACAGATTGTATTAGATCTGTTATTAGTATAGATTAGTATAGATATAATATAGATAGTATTTTAAATATAGTACTAATAATAATAAATACTACGTGGAACAATAATTCACGGCTGTCTAGAGCAACTGAGCCAAGGTAGTGTTGTACTTATATGTAATATTATTATGGTCCAGGCTACCATTTACGATAAATAGCTTTTTCTCCGTGAATCATCAATCAGTGCGTCTTTATTGTGAAAGGCTTGTACCATAAGGAAAATGCTGTATTTGGCTTTCATCTGTTTCTATGGCATCCACCAGCGTTGCGAACCACTTCCGAGTGGTAAGCAGCATTATGGAAGACTCCCGCTGTCCGTGACCGTGTCGTGTCTGAGCCGAGTCCGAGCTATAAAATATTTTTTGTCCTTAGTTTTAATTATATATTGATATATTGATTCTGTACAGTCTGAACTATTTTTAAATACTTTTAGTGTTTTTGAACTTATATAAATTCCGAGATATTACAATTTCTATCAAAGGGAATCAACGCTACCGCCAAACACCTGACGAAAAACATCAGTAATATTGCCATGGAAAAATGGTAGGCGTTAAAATTTGTTATAAGATTTTTTATTGAAAAATAAATAATTTGGTTACCTCATATAGGTACCTACACGTAAGGTGGAAATGAACTTTTTTCGTGTTGGTATCGTTGATTAAGTATTTTAAAATCATTTAGAGGTTGCAAAGACAATTATTCGACTTAGGGTTCCGTTTGCGAAGTATTAGTTTTAAACATGTTTACGAGCGTCCCCCCTCCCCTCTAAGGTCTAGACTGCTAGCTTAACAAATCAGAAAAATTGTGAATGTAGTTTTAACCATGAACTTTCTAGGATAACTATAAGGGTAAAGCTAGCTTTAGTTTCGGAGAAATAAACGCTCAAATAACTGGTGCGGTTTCCCAAACAAACCGGAATATTTACTTTGATCCGAAAACTCAATGAATTCCTCTGAATATGTTTTGGTAAACGTAAAAATACATACACTAACTTCTAACAACAGATCTACGGTTGTCTACGAAACCCTGCATAGCGCGTGGACCGACACGCACCTGGCCTAATTTACTAAATACAGACACTCGACAGTTGTTTTGCGCGCTCGTCGTTTCTGCATGTAGTTGTCAACGCGCTGTTAACGTCAACTACAAGCTATTTCAGAAACGACCGTAAAGTTGTGCTTGTTGCTCGGAAAAACTGGCATAGTTAACTCTTGAGATGTTAAAACGGCCTTTATGGCTGATTGCCGTGGGTGCCGGCAGTGAGAATCTGCCAGAGGATGCCTCCAGAAGTTGGATAGCAGTTTTCCGTGTATCTGTCATCATCCGTACATCCATCATCTGTACATCCCGTACTGCGCTCGCCAATTCGCATGCCAATGTTACCACGTACTACACCTATGCAGAACTACGTCCGATCGGATCTATAGTAATTTGAAATGCAAGTGAAACCTCATGTGCAATGTAGACTTAGTTTCAAAATCAACTTTCAAAAGTAGCCAATATTGTCCCAGTCCAGTGCCGGGTTTACCAATAGGAGTAGGCTGCAGCCTAGGGCGGCAGATTTAAGGGGGCGGCAAATCTAGACCATTTCTTTTTTAGCCTTAGAAACACTAAAAAAATGTGTACACAGAAAACGAGGCTCAGTTCATCAAAATTTTATAATCATACTAACTAATAACGGGAAAGAGCTAATTTAATGAAGACAATATAGCACAATATTACAAAGATGCTATTTTATTGTTTGTAATTTCGTAGGTCAAGAGGGGCGGAAAAAATGTAATAGACTACTGGCGGCAAATTTGTAAATTCGCCACTGTACCAGTCTAAACGAGCTAAATAGTGCCTAGAGGATAGTTTACTCACTCCAAGCACTATTTATATTACTCTCAGCTATCTCCATTTCAGGGCTACCTCCATTGTGGTAATGGGACTCATTCTTCATTATATGGTAATTGTAATTTTGATTCCGATTAATTTTGTCTGTAACTGATTCTATTTAAAATATTTATGTTTGACACAGAGGGGGCCTGTAAGCAGTGAGTGGGTGAGTGTGGGCTGATACATAGATACAATTTTGTTTAAATTAGACATAAGTAAAATTGAAATTTAATATAAGAGAAGCCCGAAACAGCCTTGATCTTTGAATTCAACACATTGTGAAAAATGTTTATGTCAAATAAACGATTATTTATTTATTACTATTACGGCTGACAATTCACTTCTGTCTGATTGAACTTAAAACGTTTTCGCGAATTGAAATACTCAAAGAAACAAACAAGAACTAAGTGAAAGTGAAAACACATTCGATACCGTCTCCTGAGCTGCAATTTTATTTATGATGCCAATTCCGATGCAGGCGTTGCCAACTATTATTGTAAAGGTTATTGGGAAAGTTGAGGGCAATTTGCAAGATTGCAAGTTCTATTGACCAAAATAGCAATTTTACAGTAGGTATCGGAAACCTTTAAAATTTGCATCAAATAATAGTTAATATATGCTGTGGGGTGCTGGCATAAGAATGACGCCCCTCCTCTCTTGCCTAGATGCAGTATTTTCTAGGTGATATCAGGTGATACCTCCCGAAGAGCAGCGTCTTACCCGTACTGCGCTCGCCAACCCGCCTGCCAAGCGTGTCGAGTATGGCCACAATCCTCTTGATCAGGTAGGTAGTGATCAATGAGGGAGGCCGTTGACGTCCTACGGCTAAAATGATGATGATTAATAGTTTATAGAGACTTAATTTATTTATGTAAGCGAAGTATACAAGGGTGGAATTTCTGAATGCCACCTGCAGGCAAAGTATTTTTAACAAGGGATTTTATTAAATTTACCTTAAAGGAATCATTCCTTTATTTTTGAGAAGAAACAAAACAGCTTTGAAATATTTAAAAATTGCTTCCCACACTCAGGAGTTGAATTGAATCCATCATAAGAATCAAATCTCTCAAACAAACATGATAAATTAAAAAAGGTGTAGCTGTCATTAGGATGTTGCCCCTTCTCTCTTGCCCGTGGTACCTCTAGAAGATGTGCAGCAGCGTCTTTCCATTTATCAACATCCCGTACTGCGCTCGACAACCCGCCTGCCAAGCGTAGTGAGTATAGCTACAACTCCCTCTTGATCTCGGAAATCAATGAGGGAGACCTATTTCCAGCTGTAGACGTGGACAGCAGTACTACTGCTGAGAGATTCCTTTGAGTGAAATTTCCTATCTCCATTGTTTACAGTACTTTCCCTCCGGGCATTCAAGCCTTTCACACACCCAAGAAACTAGCCGCACTCGGCAGTTTAACCCTCGTAGTTCCCGTTCCGTGGAAATACGGGGATAAAGTATAGCCGCTGTTACTCAAGGATAACGTAGCATTATTCCTAACACTTTTTCGTGCATACTGTACCTCTCTGTACACGTGCAGCCTATTGGCGAAGTATATGCTCGCAACGTACAGCGCCATCCGCGTCCAATATAATGCGCTCAGAGCGGTGTTGGGGCTGCCTCGCTACTGCAGCGCCTCAGGAATGTTTCCATACCACCATGAACGCACCACGTCCCTGGTGCGCAGGTTGCGAGCCAGCTCCAACACACCCTGGCAATGATAGCTGCCAGGATGGTCTGCCCGTACACAAGGCACTGCTGTGAGCGACACCTGCCCAGCAATCCAATTAGATTTTAAGTCTTCTCAAATTAATTATAAGTATGTACCTTTATATGAGTTTTTATGTGCTCGAAATAAATGATTTTTATTTATATTTGAGTTTATTCGTTACAAACGTTCGTAGAAAATACAACATACATACAAATCTTTCCTCTTTATAATAACACTGATAATAATTAGTATTAGCAGAGACTTATTTATCTAGTCTCTAGTTAGTACAGATTGTATTAGATCTGTTATTAGTATAGATTAGTATAGATATAATATAGATAGTATTTTAAATATAGTACTAATAATAATAAATACTACGTGGAACAATAATTCACGGCTGTCTAGAGCAACTGAGCCAAGGTAGTGTTGTACTTATATGTAATATTATTATGGTCCAGGCTACCATTTACGATAAATAGCTTTTTCTCCGTGAATCATCAATCAGTGCGTCTTTATTGTGAAAGGCTTGTACCATAAGGAAAATGCTGTATTTGGCTTTCATCTGTTTCTATGGCATCCACCAGCGTTGCGAACCACTTCCGAGTGGTAAGCAGCATTATGGAAGACTCCCGCTGTCCGTGACCGTGTCGTGTCTGAGCCGAGTCCGAGCTATAAAATATTTTTTGTCCTTAGTTTTAATTATATATTGATATATTGATTCTGTACAGTCTGAACTATTTTTAAATACTTTTAGTGTTTTTGAACTTATATAAATTCCGAGATATTACAATTTCTATCAAAGGGAATCAACGCTACCGCCAAACACCTGACGAAAAACATCAGTAATATTGCCATGGAAAAATGGTAGGCGTTAAAATTTGTTATAAGATTTTTTATTGAAAAATAAATAATTTGGTTACCTCATATAGGTACCTACACGTAAGGTGGAAATGAACTTTTTTCGTGTTGGTATCGTTGATTAAGTATTTTAAAATCATTTAGAGGTTGCAAAGACAATTATTCGACTTAGGGTTCCGTTTGCGAAGTATTAGTTTTAAACATGTTTACGAGCGTCCCCCCTCCCCTCTAAGGTCTAGACTGCTAGCTTAACAAATCAGAAAAATTGTGAATGTAGTTTTAACCATGAACTTTCTAGGATAACTATAAGGGTAAAGCTAGCTTTAGTTTCGGAGAAATAAACGCTCAAATAACTGGTGCGGTTTCCCAAACAAACCGGAATATTTACTTTGATCCGAAAACTCAATGAATTCCTCTGAATATGTTTTGGTAAACGTAAAAATACATACACTAACTTCTAACAACAGATCTACGGTTGTCTACGAAACCCTGCATAGCGCGTGGACCGACACGCACCTGGCCTAATTTACTAAATACAGACACTCGACAGTTGTTTTGCGCGCTCGTCGTTTCTGCATGTAGTTGTCAACGCGCTGTTAACGTCAACTACAAGCTATTTCAGAAACGACCGTAAAGTTGTGCTTGTTGCTCGGAAAAACTGGCATAGTTAACTCTTGAGATGTTAAAACGGCCTTTATGGCTGATTGCCGTGGGTGCCGGCAGTGAGAATCTGCCAGAGGATGCCTCCAGAAGTTGGATAGCAGTTTTCCGTGTATCTGTCATCATCCGTACATCCATCATCTGTACATCCCGTACTGCGCTCGCCAATTCGCATGCCAATGTTACCACGTACTACACCTATGCAGAACTACGTCCGATCTGATCTATAGTAATTTGAAATGCAAGTGAAACCTCATGTGCAATGTAGACTTAGTTTCAAAATCAACTTTCAAAAGTAGCCAATATTGTCCCAGTCCAGTGCCGGGTTTACCAATAGGAGTAGGCTGCAGCCTAGGGCGGCAGATTTAAGGGGGCGGCAAATCTAGACCATTTCTTTTTTAGCCTTAGAAACACTAAAAAAATGTGTACACAGAAAACGAGGCTCAGTTCATCAAAATTTTATAATCATACTAACTAATAACGGGAAAGAGCTAATTGAATGAAGACAATATAGCACAATATTACAAAGATGCTATTTTATTGTTTGTAATTTCGTAGGTCAAGAGGGGCGGAAAAAATGTAATAGACTACTGGCGGCAAATTTGTAAATTCGCCACTGTACCAGTCTAAACGAGCTAAATAGTGCCTAGAGGATAGTTTACTCACTCCAAGCACTATTTATATTACTCTCAGCTATCTCCATTTCAGGGCTACCTCCATTGTGGTAATGGGACTCATTCTTCATTATATGGTAATTGTAATTTTGATTCCGATTAATTTTGTCTGTAACTGATTCTATTTAAAATATTTATGTTTGACACAGAGGGGGCCTGTAAGCAGTGAGTGGGTGAGTGTGGGCTGATACATAGATACAATTTTGTTTAAATTAGACATAAGTAAAATTGAAATTTAATATAAGAGAAGCCCGAAACAGCCTTGATCTTTGAATTCAACACATTGTGAAAAATGTTTATGTCAAATAAACGATTATTTATTTATTACTATTACGGCTGACAATTCACTTCTGTCTGATTGAACTTAAAACGTTTTCGCGAATTGAAATACTCAAAGAAACAAACAAGAACTAAGTGAAAGTGAAAACACATTCGATACCGTCTCCTGAGCTGCAATTTTATTTATGATGCCAATTCCGATGCAGGCGTTGCCAACTATTATTGTAAAGGTTATTGGGAAAGTTGAGGGCAATTTGCAAGATTGCAAGTTCTATTGACCAAAATAGCAATTTTACAGTAGGTATCGGAAACCTTTAAAATTTGCATCAAATAATAGTTAATATATGCTGTGGGGTGCTGGCATAAGAATGACGCCCCTCCTCTCTTGCCTAGATGCAGTATTTTCTAGGTGATATCAGGTGATACCTCCCGAAGAGCAGCGTCTTACCCGTACTGCGCTCGCCAACCCGCCTGCCAAGCGTGTCGAGTATGGCCACAATCCTCTTGATCAGGTAGGTAGTGATCAATGAGGGAGGCCGTTGACGTCCTACGGCTAAAATGATGATGATTAATAGTTTATAGAGACTTAATTTATTTATGTAAGCGAAGTATACAAGGGTGGAATTTCTGAATGCCACCTGCAGGCAAAGTATTTTTAACAAGGGATTTTATTAAATTTACCTTAAAGGAATCATTCCTTTATTTTTGAGAAGAAACAAAACAGCTTTGAAATATTTAAAAATTGCTTCCCACACTCAGGAGTTGAATTGAATCCATCATAAGAATCAAATCTCTCAAACAAACATGATAAATTAAAAAAGGTGTAGCTGTCATTAGGATGTTGCCCCTTCTCTCTTGCCCGTGGTACCTCTGGAAGATGTGCAGCAGCGTCTTTCCATTTATCAACATCCCGTACTGCGCTCGACAACCCGCCTGCCAAGCGTAGTGAGTATAGCTACAACTCCCTCTTGATCTCGGAAATCAATGAGGGAGACCTATTTCCAGCTGTAGACGTGGACAGCAGTACTACTGCTGAGAGATTCCTTTGAGTGAAATTTCCTATCTCCATTGTTTACAGTACTTTCCCTCCGGGCATTCAAGCCTTTCACACACCCAAGAAACTAGCCGCACTCGGCAGTTTAACCCTCGTAGTTCCCGTTCCGTGGAAATACGGGGATAAAGTATAGCCGCTGTTACTCAAGGATAACGTAGCATTATTCCTAACACTTTTTCGTGCATACTGTACCTCTCTGTACACGTGCAGCCTATTGGCGAAGTATATGCTCGCAACGTACAGCGCCATCCGCGTCCAATATAATGCGCTCAGAGCGGTGTTGGGGCTGCCTCGCTACTGCAGCGCCTCAGGAATGTTTCCATACCACCATGAACGCACCACGTCCCTGGTGCGCAGGTTGCGAGCCAGCTCCAACTTCTTATAGTGCCTCTCCAGTTATTGAAGGTCGGCGGTCATCCTCTTGAATTTTTCTTTATCTTGGGCCATCCGGAAAAGATCTTCAGCCTTTGTTATGCCTGTCCACTGCCGTATATCCCGCAGCCAGGAAAGTCTTCTTCTGCCAACAGATCTTTTTCCTTGTATCTTCCCCATCATGATAATTTGCAGCAGTTGGTACCGGTCATGTCGCAAGATATGGCCGAGATAGCCAACTTTTCTCTGTTTGATGGTTCGTACAAGCTACCAGCTCCAACACACCCTGGCAATGATAGCTGCCAGGATGGTCTGCCCGTACACAAGGCACTGCTGTGAGCGACACCTGCCCAGCAATCCAATTAGATTTTAAGTCTTCTCAAATTAATTATAAGTAGGTACCTTTATATGAGTTTTTATGTGCTCGAAATAAATGATTTTTATTTATATTTGAGTTTATTCGTTACAAACGTTCGTAGAAAATACAACATACATACAAATCTTTCCTCTTTATAATAACACTGATAATAATTAGTATTAGCAGAGACTTATTT
Source organism: Pasiphila rectangulata (assembly GCA_963082625.1). Classification (NCBI taxonomy): domain Eukaryota; kingdom Metazoa; phylum Arthropoda; class Insecta; order Lepidoptera; family Geometridae; genus Pasiphila; species Pasiphila rectangulata. The sequence goes on along the minus strand of OY720237.1, from coordinate 23,970,767 downwards.
ATCTAGTCTCTAGTTAGTACAGATTGTATTAGATCTGTTATTAGTATAGATTAGTATAGATATAATATAGATAGTATTTTAAATATAGTACTAATAATAATAAATACTACGTGGAACAATAATTCACGGCTGTCTAGAGCAACTGAGCCAAGGTAGTGTTGTACTTATATGTAATATTATTATGGTCCAGGCTACCATTTACGATAAATAGCTTTTTCTCCGTGAATCATCAATCAGTGCGTCTTTATTGTGAAAGGCTTGTACCATAAGGAAAATGCTGTATTTGGCTTTCATCTGTTTCTATGGCATCCACCAGCGTTGCGAACCACTTCCGAGTGGTAAGCAGCATTATGGAAGACTCCCGCTGTCAGTGCCCGTGTCGTGTCTGAGCCGAGTCCGAGCTATAAAATATTTTTTGTCCTTAGTTTTAATTATATATTGATATATTGATTCTGTACAGTCTGAGCTATTTTTAAATACTTTTAGTGTTTTTTGAACTTATCTAAATTCCGAGATATTACAATTTCTATCAAAGGGAATCAACGCTACCGACAAACGCCTGACGAAAAACATCAGTAATATTGCCATGGAAAAATGGTAGGCGTTAAAATTTGTTATTAGATTTTTTCCTTAACTACTGGACGCAATTTATTTCTGATAATTTTTTTATGGAGCATATTGATCGTACAATCCTGTGGTAAATAACAGGTAACCATGAGATATCTATAACCATCATTATCAGAGTACTCCCGCGGTTCTGACCGTCAGGACCGCGGCTCATTTTATTATTGAAATTATTGTAGTTCCGTGGAGGTACATTGAAATTCATTAAAGAAAATTCAAGGACATTGCTTTTACATTCCTTATATGTATAACATCATCATACATGTTGAATTTTGAAATAGTACACCCGCCATCCTGTCTTACATTTTTACGAGCGTTGTCCATTGCTCGGCCGTCCCTCGGTGGCCGCTCGGTATAGCGGGAGTGTGTGCATACAAAATATATGTAATAAATAGATAAACCCCGATAAATCTCGGCGAACTTCGTACAGCACCTACTACAACCACTACTTATCCTACAACTACCCTACAACTGCCCTACTACTACCCTACAAATACCCTAGTAATATTAGTTGACCGTGCTATGGCCGACTCTCGGCTCGGAGACGACATGGTCTAACCTTCATGCTGAGACGTTGCATTTTAGCTCACTCGTCACATGGGCATACCTACTCACATAATTCTATGATTGGTTTGCTTGCCGTTTTATTCTCCTGTTCATATTTTGTTTAGCTGTGTGTCATGTGTGCCAAAAAAAGTGTTTCAAGAAACAAGAAGAATCAAGAATCAAAAAATACTTTATTCAGTGCGGCCGCATGGACCTTATTGACGCGTCACAAATTACAAAATAAAACAACACAAATAAATAGAATAAAGCACATAATTGAATCTGTTCACTTCAGATGACACGCGAGTTAGGAAAAGAAGTGAACAGAAGAACCTAACTCTGTCGTTATAGTCATTATAGTTTACTTACTACCACCAGCAATAGTGTAATAGTGACCACAACCAGGTGCAATCTGGTCGAAACGTCGGGATTAAAATAAAGGTAATTACGCGATAAATACCCGATAATCCAATATAGTACTAAATAGTGTAGCTGACCGAAGGCTAACAAAGCTAATCCTATATCAGTGATACACTAGGTACACTTTTGAGTATTGCAAATTGTAAAATGTAGCCTCAAAATCTGTATTCTTTAATACACTTAATTAGTTAATTAATGATGTTATTTCTTTTTATTCTGGCGGAAGGTCTTGGGTATACCGAGACCTTCCGCCATCACACAGGATTTTTCCTAGTTTGAGTGCCTATGCTCTTCCTCCCTGCAGTGTTATCTTAGTGTATGTGACTTTGTATTAATTATGTAATAAGCAATATTGTTTTATGTAAAATAAATAAATTTATCTCTAAAAAAATTTCGGTATCTCAATTTTCATTTTATTTTAAATCAGTAATGTCAAATCATTATGCCAAACACATCTGACACGTTAGCGTATCACAACATCACCCTTCGAGCCATATTAAGGAAATAACAGAGCCACCAAACTGCGAAAAAGTCAGCAAACTCATCCCGAAATACTTCGTTACAATAGAAAATCAATGATTCCATTACCATGTGAATGTTGGAATGTTTGCCCCGCCTCAATAGTTCTAATGTTTGATTTCTGTGTTCAATAGTTTGTGAACGTGAAATGTTGAAAAGCAGTTTACGTTCGGTTTGTCAGCGCAAAATGTTTTCATAGCTAAAGCACATTCTGCTGATATAATTTATATATTCTATTCAAGTATTAAATGTTTGGTATAATGCTGGCTGGCATTTTTAAGTACTTATTATGTTCACTTTGATTAGAATACTGCAGCGATTCTGTGTCTTAACTCAGAGACACAAAATTAGATTAAGCCGACTTCAAAAAAGGAGGAGGTCTTCAAGTTTTCTTGTGACTCTATGCCGACAGCTCTGTTTAGGTACTAAAGGAAACCGTCTAATGCGAGGTGAGATGGCTCGTGAATGACACGAAAGCCTTACATAGCTGGCGTTGAATGTCATTTTGCGAATCAATGTTAAGAACACTAATGAGCCATCTCAAATCGCAGAAGACAGCCCGCTTAACGATCGATAATATGATCTGACGTTCTAGGAGCATCATTGGTTTGAAAGGTTGACTATGAGCCTATGTGATTCTATGATCTAAACTACTAGTCTATTAACTTATCTGTGCCTAAAGCAAGATCTAGGACACGCGGCAACGTGTTCAGCCAAGTTCAAGTCAAGTGACATGTGGCGACGGAGAGTGTAAAGTTTTATTTTAAACTAGCTGTGCCCGCGACTTCGTCTGCGTGTACTTATATGTAGAAGACCCTAAATTAGCCTTAGAATACTCGTATAGTGACCGTGATAAATAAGCAGACATATCAGAAAATTTTCAGAATACTCAGAGCGAGAAACAAGTATTTTTAGTTTGTTAATTTCCGAAACAGCATGATCGTAAGATACTTACGAAAATAGAATAAAGTGCTCTCTGGTTAAATTTTTTTTTCTAATATCTTCTTTGAAAAGATAGAAGAACGTACTCTCCACCAGCCTACAATACAAAAACCAACCAGAACACAAACCAGTTTTAGTTGGCAAGCTCAATTAAAGCTTGTAAAAAAAATAGAAATGACTTGAGAACCTCCTCTTTCAAGTCGGTTGAAGTCGGTTAAAAATAAATATCAGGCTTATTTCGGAAACAAATATCTTAATATGATTTGAGTTAGGTTGTTATTCATGCTGTATTCGTGGTGTTCGGCACACTGTAGCGCCCTGTGTGGTCTTCTTCAGTTCCACTTCACCAAATCATTATTTCTGAATGCCCTTGACCTTGAGCTTAATATGCCAAAACATAATGTTTACATAAAGCGATCTTGGGATTTTTTCATGGATTGAGGAGCTCTTTTTCTCATCGATTCCATCATCAGAATTGAGTTTTGAAAAAAATTGGACTTAATTCAAAGTGTATCTATTCGATCGAACTCAAAAATAATTTACCAAATCGGGTCATACTCGTAAAAGACGGAGTTTTAAGGTAACAAAGTTTAAAAAAATATTTATACAATATACTTGCCGTGGGGTGCCGGCAATAGTTACCCCTCCTTTCATGCCCGTAGATGCAGTAAAAGACCACTAGAAGACGGGCAGCAGCGTCTTCCCGTGTATCAACATCCCGTACTGTGCTCGCCAACCCGTTTGCCAAGCGTGGTGAATATGGCAACTACCCCTCATGGAGATCCATGAGGGAGGCCTGTGTTCAGTTGTGGACGTTTTACTGCTGTAACGATGATGATGACACTTAGTTAGGTCAAGAAATTAGACACGTGATGGAATTGTTTATTTTCAGGGAACGCAACATTCTGCTCCCGTTAAAAGTCGCGCTCAAAGTTAACTAATTCGAGTTTGAAACAGAACTGCCGTTTTACGATAATAGACAATCAGTACAACCAATTCAATTTGGCACATTGCACGTCGGACTAACTGCAAGCTCCATGATAGCACTTTGGGGAAATATGCAGCGCTCACGTCGAATTGACAATGCAAACGCGGAGGGCTCATAAATGTGCGATAGGTACCTACGTGCCGGTAGAATGTGGACTCTGCCCTATTCTGTTCTGTGCTGTGCCGGTATTCTGTCCGTGGATGCAGTAAGAATGCGGGATTACCTCCGGAGGATCAGCAGCGTCTGCGTATCAACATACTGCGCTCGCCAACCCACCTGCAATAATCCAGCAAAAATTCTAACAATGAATAGAAGTGGAAGAGTGAGGTTGGTTTATTGTCATAATCCCCACTAAGAAATCCTTACGGGTTTTCCTTGTTCGCTTCTTTCCCTCACTTAGGAAAAAAGTTATCTGAGGCGAACGAATTTAATTATGTGCTTTATTCACGAGCTCTGTGACGCAGCGGGCGAAGGTCCGCCTGCGACGCAAGGGGTTGCGGGTTCGATTCCCGCCTCGGGACAAATGTCTGTACGATCTGCAGATATTTGTTCAGGGTGTTCTGGGTGTTTTTCTATATATAATAAAAAGATCTATCTATGTAGTATAATGTATAAAGTATATCAGTCATCTAGTACCCATAACACAAGCTCATGCTTAGCTTGAGGCTTGATGATGCTGTGTGATTTGTCCAGCAATATTTATTTATTTATTCAATTTAAGTGTGTCTTGTTATTCTTTTGTAAATTGACTATTCTATGTAGCTTTTTGCTGAATAAACACTTATTGACATTGACTTTGAGTTGCAAAGTGTGGCAAGTGAGTATGGCAACAATCTTCTCATTATCTTAAACGGTTAAGTTGATGATGATGATGTAGCCGGTATCGACGACGGCCGTCTTGGCTTAGTTGGTCTAATAGCCAGCTGAGACGCTGGACGTTACGGTTTGATCCCCGCAGGGACACAAACACAAATGTGTGTTAATCTGTATCGGCTGGCTGATTACGTGTCTCGCAACAGGTTTGCTACAAGCGTGAGTCCGCGGTCATCGCTGTCAAACGTCAATCCCTTGCTGTTGTTGTACCTTGTCATCAATCCCTTGCTGTTGTAGTACCTTGTCATCAATCCCTTGCTGTTGTTGTACCTTGTCATCAATCCCTTGATGTTGTTGTACCTTGTCATCAATCCCTTGCTGTTGTTGTACCTTGTCATCAATCCCTTGCTGTTGTTGTACCTTGTCATCAATCCCTTGCTGTTGTTGTACCTTGTCATCAATCCCTTGCTGTTGTTGTACCTTGTCATCAATCCCTTGCTGTTGTTGTACCTTGTCATCAATCCCTTGCTGTTGTTGTACCTTGTCATCAATCCCTTGCTGTTGTTGTACCTTGTCATCTAATACAAAGTTAATGTTTGACAGCGATGGTCACGAGATTTAGGTACGTCTGCAACCCAATCTTGCAATATCCAAAGTATCCAATAATGCGTACTGCTAAGATCTGGAATTCGTTGCCGTTGTCAGTATTCCCCGAAAAGTACAATTTGGGTATCTTTAAATCAAGGGTAAACAGGAACTTTCTAGGCAAGCGTGCCCCATACTAGACCATATCATCGCTTAACATCAGGCAAGACGTGGTCTAACGCAAGCCTACGAAATAAAAATAAAAAACCAACATCCTTGCGAACATTAAATTAAGCATAACACTAAGACAGAAATTGTAACAATGAATAGAAGTGAAAGAGTGAGGTTTCTTGTTCGCTTCTTTCCCTCACTTGGAAAAAAGTTATCTGAAGCGAACGAATTAAATGATGTGCTTTGTTCAATATAAATGTGTCTTGTTCTTCTTATGTAAATTGACTATTTTAAATAGCGTTTTGCTCTATTTTTCATTATGTAATTTATCTTGTCTATAAACATATTCTGAGATATAAACAATCAATAGATTCCTTCTTCTACTTGTCTTTTTGGGCATTCCCTAGTAATAAATAACTTCTCAAATGAAATGTCTCATAAAATAGAGATCAAACTTCACTTGTAAGTTATTATGATATCTACTATATATGTATAACCCTTTTATTTTAAAATTCTACTTATCAGACATTAGGTTTTTTCAATAAAACAATCTCTCGTGGCAAATTGGAAAGTGATTCTCTATAAAACTGACGGTACGTGCGCCGAGCAATATATAAATTGTTTACGAGCTCGTTCGACTGAATGTGCGGGCCATCTGTGGCCGGTAACTCTGCCCCCGATAGTTACAAAGGCGTATCTTAAATTTTTCCAGATTTGAGTAACATTAAATTGCCGGAATTAGATGAACGTTAAATGTATCACTGTGTGATTAACAAAGTTTTCGTAAAATTGACACTTCGTCGGTTTTCGTAATAAACCCTCGACATTTAAGTTACATAATCATATTGCAAGGCGCATCTTCAATATAATATGTAACTCAAATGTAGAAAAAAAGTGAGATACGCCCTTTTTATCGAGGGCAGAATAGTGGTCTGGGAACTGGAAAACATGGAGAGGATTATATTAAAGTCAAAAAGTTTATTTATATAGACTCAGAAGCCACAGAGAAATGACAATTTATAAAATAAATTCTAAATGAACAACAAATATTCAGTTACAAATCCGCTAACCTATATCCAATGACCGCCCGAAAACACTCAAAAGGGTCCAACACGTGTATCGCCTCTCTACAAGACATTTGCAGGAGAATTTATTTTTTCCTTGTAGAAAGGCGAAACTCGTGTCGAATTCTTTTAGTTTCTCGGACGCTCATTGGAAAAAGGTTAGCAGATTTGTTACTAAATATTTGCTGTTCATTCTAATATTGTAATGGATTTCCGCAAAGTCACGTCTGATCAATGAATTTCTTTAAAAAAACCGACTTTCTATGATAAAATCCTTGACTTGTTGCTGAAAAAATCCAAACAGCTACATGTACGTCTATTATAATCATGAATCTCACTAGAACTGGGTGTAGAAACAAGCAAACATTATGAAGTGAAAAAAAAGGTGTGTAGTTTTTAAGTTTACATTATACTAGCTTATACCCGCCGCTTCGCATGCGTTGTACTCGGTTAAAAAGTAGCCTGTGTTAATCCTGCTCAACATCTATACGTGTGCAAAGTTTCAGCTCAATCCATAAGTAGTTTTTGCGTGAAGAGGTAACAAACATCCATATATCTACACAAACAAACTTTCGGCTTTATAATATTAGTGGGACTAGCCGCACTCCGCGGTTTCATTCGCGTAGTTCTCGTTCTCGTGGGAATACGGGAATTAAATATATATTACTCAGGGATAATGTAGTATTCTAACAGTAAAATAATTTTGAAAATCGGTCCAGTAGTTTTGAGTTTATTCGTTACAAACGAATTTGTATGTTGTATACATACAAATCCTTTCTCTTTATAATATTGAGAGATGTATGTTATTTTGTAAAGTATTATCTATGGGCCATAGAATGAGTTATTTAAGATCTTTTTACTATTATTGCCTGATAATAAATATTTTTAATTTCTTTTCATTTCATAAAGCGTATACATGGCTCAAAAAAATCATTAATTACTGTTCATCGTCATCATCATCTCAGCAGTAAGATGCTCTCACAGCACTACCTTATGGATCTGCAAGTACTGATAGATAGATAGATATATAGAAAATCATTTATTTGCAACTACAAAACAAACATTACATACAGGTTTAATAAAGTTATGATATAGGTTTGTCGCTGCAAAAGGGCCCTTACTCAGCATATTGCGGGCTGCAGGGCTAGTCCGCAGGCCAGGCGCAGTATATTGATACACGGAACTAAGCTACGGACCAGCATTTGGAGGTGTTCCTTGGCAGATTCTTACTGCATCCGAGGGCAAGAGAGTAGAGGCAACATTCTCAAAATTCAAAAATACAAAATTCATTCATTTATTCCCATAGTTTGCAATTACAAAACATAGACACGTCTACTTACAATAAAAAAAAACATATTTAATATTATGTTGACAGAAAATAAGGCACATTAATGAATCCTCTTAGCTTCCCTGTTTTAAGCACTGTGATAAGAAGCGATTAGAAAATACAGTTATGTTTATTATTTAGCTGTTATAGTTGAGTTGGAGCAAATTTAATTCCAAGCATTCCAAGACTTCTAGTCTAGATAATCAGATATTTTATGGTAAGGTTTATTGTAAAGAGTACATTTTATAATTGTTTTAAACTTATTGATATACATTTATTTATGATATTTATTGCAGAAGCGTGTACACTGCCCTCTGAAAGATACACTGACCTTACGCAATCTAATAGTGGGCAACGCGATTTATTTCTAGTATTTACATTGTGAAAGTCACTTTACTTAGGAAAACTATTATATTTTGTGGGTTCACAGCAGAACTTTGTAAATATTTTGACAAGGAACTGTCATTACTTTTATTAATTTCTTTAAATTTATTACGTAGCGATTATCTGGGACCCATATTGTTGATAGCACGAACAGCCCATTTCTGCAGCACAAATACAGTGTTTATTATGTTTAGCTTCAGCGCACCCCCACAACACTATACCATAAGACATAATACTTTAGAAATAGCTAAAGTAAACAAGTCTAGATGTAGCTTTGTCTATGATGTAACGAACTTTTTGTACTGCTTATGCAGCAGAACTGATCCTGTTCGATAGCTTATGTGTGTAGGTTTATTTATTTATTTATTTTAGTGGGAAACACATTGACGCTAATTATCTAGGGTGTTGCCCAAAAAGACAGCGTTAGTTTTAGGTTTTCACATTTTATTTGAACGTCTGCTTTTTGATACATTTTGTTTTGTTTTCATAAGTAATAGATTGTTTTTGCAGCTATACACGGCAGTTGATCGTAAGGCGCCTACATTGCCACATCCAAATTTCCTTGTTCGTGTGTTGAAGTACTCGCGACATGCTCGCGAGAGCGTGACCTTCCATGACCTTCAGGATAACAGTACAGCCAGTGCCCTTCATAGGTCGAACCACTGCTAAAACTTACAGTTGAGTTTACCAACTGCCATGCTGCCACTGCCACTTAATGTTGCGATAGTTTAGGTTAGAACAGTACTACAATATTCTAGACACATTACTGCCTTTCACATAACACTTTCCGAAGACAGGCTGTCCGGCCGGCTAGTGACGTAGCATCCGGCAAGCACCCACATTAGCGCACTTCCGCCGGAAGCCCTCCACAGCGCGGTGCTTCCGCCCACATGCTTGTGGCCGAGTTACTCGCATGTTGCGAATGAGATCTTTAGGCTCCGCGTAACAATTATAGGATGCTGTTTTAAGGCTGTACCCTTAGTCAACGCGTAGTTTTTGCTACTCCTTCGTAATTAAAGAATATCTTTGAAAACAATATATGTTTTAAAATAAAAATTAAATAACAAGTTGTACAGAGCAAATACTTTTATCTTTATAATTACTATATGAAAAGTATAACCAAAGTGAGGCATTTTCGATAATACATTTTGCTATACGGTATTAAATTTGGATATTTTTCTTTCACTGAAATATTTGCTAAGGTTTTTGCCACAAGTTGTAAAGAGGCGCGCACGGTGCGGGTCTCTGCGTGCACGCGGGGCACGGGCGGCAGTCTGCCTTGGGATGTCGGACGTGGAGGTTGTGTCGCTCGCTGCTCTGCCTTGGGCTGTCGGACGTGGAGGTTGTGTCGCTCGCTGCTCTGCCTTGGGCTGTCGCACGTGGAGGTTGTGTCGCTCGCTGCTCTGCCTTGGGCTGTCGGACGTGGAGGTTGTGTCGCTCGCTGCTCTGCCTTGGGCTGTCGCACGTGGAGGTTGTGTCGCTCGCTGCTCTGCCTTGGGCTGTCGGACGTGGAGGTTGTGTCGCTCGCTGCTCTGCCTTGGGCTGTCGCACGTGGAGGTTGTGTCGCTCGCTGCTCTGCCTTGGGCTGTCGCACGTGGAGGTTGTGTCGCTCGCTGCTCTGCCTTGGGCTGTCGGACGTGGAGGTTGTGTCGCTCGCTGCTCTGCCTTGGGCTGTCGCACGTGGAGGTTGTGTCGCTCGCTGCTCTGCCTTGGGCTGTCGCACGTGGAGGTTGTGTCGCTCGCTGCTCTGCCTTGGGCTGTCGGACGTGGAGGTTGTGTCGCTCGCTGCTCTGCCTTGGGCTGTCGCACGTGGAGGTTGTGTCGCTCGCTGCTCTGCCTTGGGCTGTCGGACGTGGAGGTTGTGTCGCTCGCTGCTCTGCCTTGGGCTGTCGCACGTGGAGGTTGTGTCGCTCGCTGCTCTGCCTTGGGCTGTCGGACGTGGAGGTTGTGTCGCTCGCTGCTCTGCCTTGGGCTGTCGCACGTGGAGGTTGTGTCGCTCGCTGCTCTGCCTTGGGCTGTCGCACGTGGAGGTTGTGTCGCTCGCTGCTCTGCCTTGGGCTGTCGCACGTGGAGGTTGTGTCGCTCACTGCTCTGCCTTGGGCTGTCGCACGTGGAGGTTGTGTCGCTCGCTGCTTCGAAATTTACCGGCCTCGCGCATTGACGTTGTGGTGCTAAGTACCAGACTTCGTCAAAGATTTAAATTGTTTGTTACTTGAGCTCAGACTTTTGACGTAGAAAGCCTCTACAAAAATGATGACTTCTGTGGCGCAGCGGCGAAGGTCCGTCTGCGACGCAAGAGATTACGGGTTCGATTCCCGCCTCGGGACAAACGTCTGTATGATCTGCAAATATTTTGTCTAGGGTCATCATCATCATTTCAGCCGTAGAACGACCACTGCTGAACACAGGCCTCCCTCTTGGATCTCCACGAGGAGTAGTTACCATACTCACACGCTTGGCAGGCGGGTTGCTGAGCGCAGTATGGGATATTGATACACGAAAATACGCTGCTGCCCATCTTCGTGATGCATTCTATGTATGATACAAATACAAAATAGTTTATTTACAAAAACTTAAAACTAATGCAATATTGAATTGCTGATGGATCTCGCACTGGGGCGTACCTTGTATCGCGAGAGACCGGTGGCTCTATGATATAATAACCCATAATTGAATTGGAAAAATACATAAAATAAAATAAAAAAAAAAACCATTTACAGTTCCACTACTTAAGAGCGTTTACGCCTTCCATGCGCAGTTTGGCTCAAAAACAGTACTTTTCAAACCCGTTAATATCATGAACCACTTATTTTACACTATATGTTAATTAATAATAATTTTAGGAAATTTAGTTGTCCAAATAGTTAGTTAAGAAAATATTTCGATAAATATAGTATGTACGCGTTCTATCAAGATAACTTGTTAGAGGTTTTCTTAATCTCCCTTTCAGCATCAGTTTCGAAGCTCAATATATTATGAAAATACTGATATATCTAATTAACAAAAACTAATGACCAATCAATAAGATCCTTAGGAAAATAGTTAGTTAGTTAGATGTTTGATTTTGTTATCTTACTATGAGAAATTAAAATTCAAAAAATGTGAAATATTACGAAGTTTAAATGATTTTTTCACCAATATACCTTATCTAATTTAATAAAATAATCGCTTACTAATAAAGTAGAGCATCTTCTTTAAAATCGTACATTTAAATTTTTTATTATTTTGTTGTTACTATTTTTCTGTAAATATTTTAAAACTACTTTAAAACGCTGCGCGCAAATCATTTCAAGTTAGTCCGCCGCAAGGCTTCCTAGAGTGTGGACATGTCGCTTGGCGCTCTGACTGACCTGTGTTGACCTTTGTCGTGCGTATAGGGCGAGCGGACAATTATAGCGTCATCGAATAATTTTGGTACTTTGGTGAGTAAAATATTTTTGATGGCAAACATATTTTTAGAAATTTATATTGTAACAAATCATATTTCAGACATAATGGGAAATAAAACAAAGTTATTTTTAGCGAAGAAACGAAAGCGCAAAAATGTAGAAAACATGGAAAATGCAAGAGCTAAAAGGTTGGTATATAAACAAGTTATTATGTTATACTAGCTTCAACCCACGGCTTCGCCAATGTTAGATACATATTTTCCTATCCTTATACATGTACTATACTGATATGTTTATTCATATTATATAATAATATATTTTTTGTATATTGTAGGTCTATGTGGGCTTCTAAGCAAATGTGGCAAATTTCATAATATTTATTTATGTATGTTTGTCCGCGCATTTCGCTGAAACTATAAGGTAGATTTCTAATAATTTTGGGCTGGCTCCGACTTTAAAAAGAATCCAAGAATTTTTGCTTTTGAGCGTTTCTACGTCTTGAGGTCTGTTTAAATTTTTTTAGTTACTTTTTATAAACCTACGTATGTTTCATCAACATTATTTTCTTTTATTTAGTTACTGCATTTTGCCGTGGGTGCCGGCAGTAGAATGATACCCCTTCTCTCATGCCCATGGATGCAGTAAGAGCCTGCTAAGGGATACCTCCGGAAGATGGGCAGCAGCGTCTATCCGTGTATCAACATCCCATACTGCGCTCACCAACCCGCCTGGCAAGCGTGGTGAGTATGGCAACTACCCCTCATGGAGATCCATGAGGGAGGCCTGTGTTCATCAGTGGACGTTTTATGGCTGAAATGATTTACTGCATAATGCTTGCTTTCAAATAACAAGGTGTGTGCTTATTGGTTGATGGTTTCACTTCAGGCAATATAAAAAAACTCAAGTGAAGAAAATTAGAAAGTACCTAGTTGAGTGTGAAAACCAAAATATGGAGGTACATTGTATTAACGTTATTTTAAACTATTAAAATGTAAATTACTTTTTTCTCCTTTCACGTCATAATACGCCATCACTGATGATTTAATAATATTTACTGTTTTTCTACAATTCTAAAGTCTACAATCCATTGGGTGTTACCAGTGATGACATATGGAATCAAAACGTGGTCATTCACGATTGGCCTTATGAATAAGCTCAGAGTCGCTCAACGAGATATGGAGAGGGATATGCTCGGGGTTTCTTTACGCGATCGAATCAGAAATGAGGAGATACGTAGCACGTTGAAGTGGCAATGGGCAGGCCATGTAGCTCGCAGAATAGATGGCCGATGGGGCTGAAAAGTTCTCGAGTGGAGGCAACGGCAACTGCGGCAAGCGCAGCGTAGGACGTCCACCAACAAGATGGGATGATGACCTGGTGAAGACCGCAGGTGGATGCAGATCGCTTCCAACCGCAATAACTGGAAATCCATGAGGGAGGCCTATGTCCAGCAGTGGACGTCCTACGGCTGAAATGATGATGATGACTGTATATTTTTCAGAATTCTATATTAGTCAAAAAGAAAGGAAGGTTATCCATCCTCGTGCGCGCTCCATTCTACCCTAAGTATTTTATAACATTGTTGTTATCTTGTAAAATATTTTTATGGCGTAACGTTCCTTTGGCAAATATTTTGCAAAAGGAACGGAACGTACCATTTCTATCTTCTTCTTCTTATCGTATGGCTTTTGTGTTTGGTTTTTCATAATTCTGCCAGTGTCAAGTTCGTAATCTTTAGAAAGTTCAAATTATTGGATAAAAATTAACAAAAAAGGAAACAGTTCTTTTAACAATTTTGAGAGGAAATCTATTCTAAGGTCACAGATAATTTAGTTCACTAGTTGGTGTATTTTTCTACGTTCCGCTTTACATTTCACGTTCCGTTGCTTTTGCATGCTTTATTCCTATTCATTTTATTTTTGTTTTAATAAGTATTTGTTATTGTTTAATTATTTATGTTTTATTTATTAATTAGTTACAAAACCGCTGGCCACTGCTCGTGGTATCACTTACCTTTTAGGAGGGGTCTGAAAATCAGCGTTTCATGTTATGGTGCGAAGGAACACAAACTGACATCCGTCCCTTCTGGTTTTACTGCAGCACATCTTTCACTACCTACTCTTAGGGTCAATGACTGGATTACCGGTAGGATAGTACCTAGATAAGTTTATTTCTTGATGTAATTGGGGCATACGGCATCTTACTGCCTACTATATATTTTTGTTCCAACTTTGTTTATAGGTTCGATTTATTGTTATTATTATTTTTTCATTGTTATCCTTTGCCTTATGTACCTAGAATTACCCAACCTGTTTAATTTTAATTTGGTACTTGCAATGTTATTACTATTGGTGCTAGGTACTATGTTATATATTATTTTTCTTTGTGTCTTTTGTTCTATGCTTGTGCTGTAATGTAAACCAAATAAATCTGAAAACATAGAACTGTCAAATTTGGTAATTTATCTTAAGTAGTTAAATAAATCAGACCACTAGATTCTACACAACTTTATATTATAATCTTTTTACTATTATATGCTTATGTTAACCTAAACTTAAAAAATATTTTGTTTAAATTCTTATGTTTTAATTTGCAGGCAAAATTCCAATTCAAATAAACACGGTGTTTGAGGGCCGCAGAATAATTGAAAAAAAATCTAAGTCGATGCCGCTAAGAACCACGACATATTAATTTTATTTATTATTCATGTAAAACATTTAATAATAATGTAAAATAAACTCGACTTTATCCGTACCAAAGAGTTTTATTTGTACCTACTCGTAACTTAGTAATATGTTTAAGTTCAAATTTAAATTAAATAATTGCAATAACAATTTCACTCGAATGGATCAAAGTGGTTAAGTATGACTATAACATAATAGAACGCGCCAGCGCTACTCACACTGTCACGCTCGCTTCTGTGTGGGTTTGAATTACCTAAACTTGACATCGCGCGCTAGGCGTAAACGCTCTTAAAGAAAGGGTCATGCAAGTGTGTGTGCGGGTGCTTGATATGTGAAAGTGTGTGTGTGTGAAAGGGGGAATACGTGTTAGTGTAAGGGAGGGTGAGTGTAAATGATTAGGATATGGGAAGATTAGACGTACCAGAGAAGCATATTAATCAACATAATGATTAGTTTGTAATTACAAAAATAATGTGAGACCCATAGAATACCTAATTACATAATGTTTTGTTGGAAATATTAGACCTGTTAAAAATACAAGTACCCGCACCTTGCCTAGTTTCGGAATAACGAATCCTTTTGATATTTTATTCATTCAGAACCAACATAGGCAAATTCTCACCGGTCAATCGTTCCATTCGACCTTACAGCAAACACAAGCTCTTACCTTGAGTCTAGATTGTGCTATGTGTAATAAAGTAGACCAAAACAAAAAGATTCGTTATTTGAACAAAGGAACATACCTAATACCTACCTACATCCTGGGTAACTGTCTCGGGTCGAACGCAGCTGGGCTTTCCAATTAATTGCATTGTGCAACGGAGGATGGCACCTCCTTGATTACACTGCATGTGGGAATTAAGGCGACTACACCAATAGCAGGTGGACAGTCGAACAGGCGACAAGTATCTTCAAAAATCGGCTAAGTGCGAGTCGGACTCGCGCACGAAAGGTTCCTTAACGTCGTGTGTAAATATTCTGTGAATATTTCAAGTGTCTAACTGTTGCCGTTATTAATATCGAGCAAAACACGGAAAAAAAATCAGGTACTTTGGATGACAATGCATGGTTAGCTATGTGACGTCACTCTGAATCCAACATGGCGGAACACCGAAGATGGCGGACTACATAATTTAAATGTACCCCTCTTGTGGGTAGTTGCACTATAAGCATTAGAAAAAAATAGCTCTATATTTAATTTCCTTTAAAAATATTATTTACATATAAATCTACAATATAAATGCACTAGATTGTTGCTAAATTTACATTACCTGCCAAGAAGTGTTTTCATCAATATCCTGAACAATTAGAAGCAGTTTTATAACTTTTGCCATGTCACAGTTATCTTTAGAGGTTATGGCTCAGTCTATGAAACAAATGGAAACAATGTTTATGACACAAATGGAGGATTTCAGCAACCGGTATGTAAAGAATGCCACACCACACCAGGAGTCCACAATCACAAGTCTTGCTTCTGAACTCACAACATTTAGAACTTTCGTTGTTGGAGCTCTGAAAATTCTCCAGGACCAGTTTCAAGCCATTAGCCGAGAAGTTGATAATTTGGAAATGAGGAGCCGGCGTAAGATGCTGTTGTTGCATGGTGTCCCAGAAACCAAGGGTGAGAAAACCAGCGAGGTTGTTGTGCAGGCAGTCATCAAAAACCTCAAGGTGGCTGATTTCCATAATACTGCAATATGTCGCACTCATAGGATGGGCCGTCCCACCTCTACTGACAAACCAAGACCCATTTTACTCAAACTTCGTGATTATCATGTTAGAAGTGAACTGTGGTTTGCCAAGACCGAGCTGAAGGGCACGGGCATCACTTTGTCGGAATTTCTGACAAAGCCCAGACATGATACTTTTATGGCAGCGAGGCAGCGATTTGGCGTGTCGAAATGCTGGACACAAGATGGTAGTATTGTCATCCTTGGCTCCAATGGAGCCCGCCATCGAATAAAGCATCTACAGGAGCTCGAGAGGTTATCCAGCCAGTTGGAGGCTCCCAAATCAGCGGCGACCCAGGCTTCAAGTAAACCGACGGCGGCGGGGCCGGTATCGGCTCGGAGTCGTCGTACCGTGGTCAAGAAGTGATTCCCCTTCCATAACAGCACGTAATTTCCGCTTCACTGTTGCAATTTTCAGCGTTACCCTATTATTTTTAATTTTTTTGCCTGTCTTTTGATTAATGTTGTGTTGTTGTATTGTTACGATTCGTTCAAGTAGATCTGTCAAATTTATTTACGTCAATACGACATTGTCCCTGTAATTCTGACAGTGACTTTTATTAAAATCCTGTTCCTAACTTTAACTTTTAAATGACATTAAATTACGTTCCGTTGTATGCAAAACTGTTCTGCGTTAACCTGAAGTAAAAATTATTTTCTATTTTTATTATAATCTAAAATTAGCTTCTAACACACAACTGGCAGGTAGAGTAAATGTTTGCAAACCTACAATTGTATTAGTTTTTAAGACTTAGATTTTATTTTGCTTATTTATTAACTTTATTTTTTATATATTTTTATTTTTATATATTTATGCTGCATAATGTTTTTGATGAGTCTGATGACAGTGACAGTGATGTTTACGAATCCTTATCTTCTTCTTCTTCTTCTACCACTACTAATGACAGCTTTGTAAGTATACCTTCTCTTTCGGAAAACCTTGCGTCACAGTTTAGCGATGTACCAAAAAACTTCAATGTTGTACACATCAACGCACAAAGTGTTCCGGATCATTTCTCCGATATGTTGGCGACGTTTGAATGCAAATCGATCCATGCTATTCTTATTTCAGAATCTTTTCTCAAACCTTCTCTTCCTTCTACTTCCTATAATATTCCTGGTTTCCGCCTTATTAGGAATGACCGCATTGGTGCCCGCTGTGGTGGTGTAGCCATATACTTACGATCTCATATTTCCTTTTCTATTATAAGTATGTCTGCGCAGCCCCCGCCGCCTAATGCCGGAGAACATTTATTTCTTGAGGTAACTCTGTCCCATACAAAAATGCTACTAGGCGTTTACTACTGTCCATCGCTTAGAATAAATTATTTCTCCTCGTTTGAAAAGCTGTTGGAGGACTTGGTTCCTGCCTACAGTCAAACTATAATTATGGGTGATTTTAACACATGCCTCCTCAAAAATGATCATCGCACCACTTCTATTAAAAATATTGTCTCTTGTAGTAATTTACATATTCTCCCCCTTGGGGCGACCCATCATTTTCCCAACTGTGAACCGTCTCTTCTTGACCTTATGATTGTCTCATCCCCATTTTTTGCTATTAAGCATGGCCAATTTCCAGCTGATAACTTTTCGTACCATGACCTACTTTTCTTATCTTACAAAATACGCCCTCCTAAGGCTAAGCCAAAAATTATTATGCAACGCAATTTTGGTGGCATCAATAGGGAACTTCTTATGAGTGATGCTCGTAGTATGGATTGGTCGTCTGTAAACGATACCGATTCTATAGACGACAAGTTAAGTGTTTTTAGCTCTATGATTATTCAACTTTTTGATAGGCACGCTCCTTTCCGGGCAATAAAACTTAAACACCTTCCTGCCCCTTGGTTGACTGCAAATATTAAGCTGCTTATACACAAAAAGGCTTGCGCAAAAACGAAGTTCAGAATTAATCCTAGTGATAGAAATAAGGCTAGATATCTTGAAGTCCGCAATCACTGCAATAGAGTGTGTAGAGATTCTCAACGTCGCTATATACACGAATCCGTTTCTGGTGAGGACCCAGCAAAGGTATGGAAATTTCTAAGATCGTTAGGGGTTGGAAAGTCCAGACAGGACTCCATCCCTGGCGATCTGGATATTGATTCCCTCAATCAACACTTTTCCTCTGCGCCTTCCATCAGTAACCATGACAAAATTAACACCCTCCAAAAACTTTCCTCTTCTCCTATCCCTAATTATCCTCCGTTTTTCTTTACACCAGTCACCGCAGCAGATGTTAAAAAAAGTCTCCTTTCCATTTCCTCTAATGCTGTTGGGGCTGATGGTATCAGTCGTAACATGCTCATCCCCTTACTTGACTTCATCCTTCCGTCCCTTTGCCATATCCTTAATTTTTCTTTATTAAATGGTGTCTTTCCGGTATGTTGGAAAGAAGCTCAAGTAATACCTCTCCCGAAAAAATCGAATCCCAAATCCTTCTCTGAATATCGCCCTATTTCTATTCTACCCTTTATATCAAAAGCCTTCGAACGTCTAGTTCATGATCAACTCAACTCCTTTCTTACTCTCCATAACATCCTCAATCCTTTACAATCTGGTTTCCGAAAAGGTCATAGTACGGTAACTGCCCTTGTCAAAATTACTGATGACATACGTCTTGGCATGGATAACCGGAAACTTACTGTGCTGTCCCTTCTGGATTTTAGCAATGCATTTAATACCGTTAACTTTGACATTTTCCTGGCATTACTACGTACAATTAACATCTCTCAGACGGCGGTTGACTGGTTTTCCAACTACTTGCATGGACGCCGTCAGAGGGTTCGCCTTGGTGAGTCTTGCTCATCATGGTGCGACACTTCAGTTGGTGTCCCGCAAGGAGGCGTTCTGTCTCCTCTTCTCTTCGCAATTTTTATCAACTCTATTTCTTCAAATCTTTCTTCTTCTTTTCACCTCTATGCAGATGATTTGCAGATATATACTCAGGCGCATCTACCAAATATTTCTGATGCGGTTGACACCATAAACGCGGATCTGGGTTTAATTTCTGAGTGGAGTAAAGCGTATGGCCTAAAGATAAACCCAAGCAAAACTCAGACCATAATTATAGGAAGCTCCAGATTAACCGATAAAATTGATTGGCAGGCAGTTCCTTGTGTTACCTTCGATGGAATCCCTATCCCCTACAGTGCTACGGTTAAGAATCTGGGAGTAACATTTGACCGTCACTTATCATGGTGTCCTCAGATTCAAGCCACCTGTAGAAAACTCTATGGAACTGCTGCTTCACTGCGAAGACTGCGCTATTTCCTGCCAACTGCCACCAAAATTGCTATTGCCCAGTCGCTCCTTCTTCCAGTAATTGACTATGCCGACATTTGTTACTTGGACATCACAGAGGAGCAATTGGATAAGCTTGAGCGCCTCCAAAACTTTTGCATCCGGTTCATATTTGGCTTACGCAAATATGATCACGTCTCTCCTTTTCGCACTATGCTCAAGTGGCTCCCTATCCGCCTTCGTCGAGACTCACATATTCTTTCTCTTCTTTACTCTGTTCTTTTCAATCCTCTTTCTCCACCGTATCTCAAAGATCGGTTTAAATTCCTTCATTCTTCTAATTCCCACAATCTTCGCTCATCAGAAAACTTATCACTGGAATTTCCCACACATCATCAATCCTTTTACACAAACTCTTTCACCATTCAAGCTGTGCGACTCTGGAACTCACTGCCTACTGAAATCAGACTCGCTCCCTCTATCCATGTTTTTAAGCAAAAGCTCAAAATCTTTTATCTGTCCAATAACTAATAATATTTTCATTCTGTCGTGTTTTTTTTTTCCATGTTAATTTTTATGCAGCACTTAATTAATTACTACATTATTTACTTCTTGTATTATTTATTATATATGTATATATATTTATATATTCATGTATTTAGAATGTATAATTTAATATTTATTTGTCAGTATTTAGTAACGTAAATATAGGCCATCAATAATTTGTTCCTACATTTTTGTGCACTACCTACTGTTTTATTTTATCAACTTGTGTTTCCTGATGGGTTGCCTGGAAGAAATTGCTG
Source organism: Pasiphila rectangulata (assembly GCA_963082625.1). Classification (NCBI taxonomy): domain Eukaryota; kingdom Metazoa; phylum Arthropoda; class Insecta; order Lepidoptera; family Geometridae; genus Pasiphila; species Pasiphila rectangulata. The sequence continues at coordinate 23,950,529 of OY720237.1, read as the reverse complement.
TCAGCAATAAGGCCGCCTATTTGTACGTGATTACCTATGTATATTTTATTTTTAAGTTTATCTGTGTACAATAAAGTGTTAATTCATTCATTCATTCATTCCCTATAATATGGGTACCAAATGAGAGGGCTTGCTGAGAATAACTCAATAAATGAAATGACGTCACTCTGAATCCAACATGGCGGAACACCTAGGACTGGACTGGACTGGACTGGACTGGACTGGACTGGAATGGACTGGACTGGACTGGACTGGACTGGACTGGACTGGACTGGACTGGACTGGACTGGACTGTACAATATGGGTATATGGGTATCAAATGAAAAGGCTTGCTAAGAATAATTCGAAAATGAAATGACGATACGCTGAATCCAATATGGCGGAACATCCAAGATGGTGGACTAGTTATTCTTAATGCACTCCTCTAATATGCGTATCAAATGAAAGGCCTTGCTGAGAGTTACTCGAAAATACAAATGACATTACTCGAAATCCAACATGGCGGTATACTTAAGATGGCGGACTAATTATTCTTAATGCACTCCTACAATATGGGTATTAATTAATGTAAGGCCTTGCTTAGAGTTACTTGAAATTTTTTATGACATCACTCTTAACATGGCGGTCATGAGATGAACAGTCAAGGAACCAACTGTCCAGTGATAACTAAAAAGGAAAAAATAAAATTAAAGCAAAAAAAAAAACGTTTTAACAAACAAGCTTTTATTTAAATGTACCCACTAAACATAACAAAATAAACATTTTCCATTAAAGTTTAATGTCAACTTAAAACGTCTTTACACAATATTATGTAATAAAAAAGCTTGTCGCGAGATTTAAGCAGGTACTCGTATTTAAATTGTTTGAAAAAAAAAACAATTAGATCAAGTTACAGGTACATAGGTTAACCCTAAGTGATCCTAAATGTGTCTTATTCAGTCTTATAACATCTGGTGGTAGGCTTTGGTCATATGATAGTTTTGTAGAAATTGTCGCTCAAGCTCAAGTGACACGGTTTACCAAACATACAGGAATACTTTCAACCGAAAACTCATTCATAGTTACCTGCCAATATGTTTTGGTAAACGAGAAAACACACACCAACTTCTTACAACTGCTCTACAGTTAACTACGGAACCTAGGGCGTGATCCGACTCGCACTTACATATTAATTACTTTTATGAAATCTCCCTGCCAAGCGACTCTGCCTTCTGTGTAAATGCGTCGCTGTTACAACGTAACTTGGACATTGTGTGGTCGAATGCAAGTTGCTTCCGGAAACAATAACATGCCGCCGTGTACTGTTTACCCCAGGATTGGGTAGATAGATAGATAGATAGATAAACTCTTTATTGTGTAAATCATACAGAAAATAAAAACAAAAATAACTAAAATTAACTTAAAAACTTTTTTCCTCTGACGATAGCTCGCTAAGCTGAGAGGATGGTATAGGTGCAGGGCAAGCCTAATCCATCTTACAATGTCCCAGGCACAGCAGCGACCTGTACAACATTATTACCAGTGGCTGACGCTGTATAAATCTACTAGCTTGTGCCCGCCGCTTCGCATGCGTTGTACCCGGATAAAATCTAGCCTATGTGTTAATCCTGGTCCACATCTATACGTGTGCAAGTTTCAGGTCAATGCTTGGGTAGTTTTTGCGTGAAGAGGTAACAAACCTCCAAACAAACTTTCGGCTTACTTTATAATTAGTGGGGTAATATATGTAAAGGCCTTACGTATTGTGTTTGGGTGGTTTCAGCAATGAGTCAAACATCTTATCCATTTATTAAAATGGATTTTTTTACATTAAAGAATCGTTTATCTGATGTTTTGAATTTTAAAACTGTCTAACTACACAAAGGCCGTAAAACATTATTTAGCTAAATGAATGACCCCTAGTTTACAGTGGATTAACTGATAAATGCATAGTCGAATCCCGCCGGAATCGAAAATGTTTATCTCTCGAAACTACCCATAAAATCCTCAATATTTACAATGGACAATAGCCGTTTAGTATCGCGTTAATTAGCATAGGTGTTCCAGGCCCAAAACAACATTATTACTACATTTATCCGGGAACAGCGCGATTATAACCTACAGGCAGAATGTTCAATAATTGGAAAAGGATTTTATTCAGTTTTATTCGAATATGGCTTATTTTCAATCACTATTTTGCAAATTTTGCTGCATGGTAACGGCAGATGCTCTCCTCCCTTGCTCATGGATGCAGTAAGATTCTGCCAAGGAATACCTCCGGAAGATAGGCAGTGCATCAACATCCCGTACTGCGCTCGTCAACCCGCCTGCCAAGCGTGGCGAGTATAGCAACAGCCCCCTCAAGCTCTTGGAGATCCGTGAGGAAGGCAGTGATGCCCAGCAGTGGACGTGGACAGCAGTCTTGAGAGGATGACACGTATGTTTCTCTTTAAAAATAACATAAATGCCGTTTGTTTGTTTTACTGAAACCAATAAAAAATATTAAACTGAAAAATCAGCTTCGTTACTCCGTTCTACTTTTTACGGCTTATACATGCCAGCGAAAAGAAAGACACGACAAAGCAGTTCACAGTTTACCGGAATGTTCAGCGATAAAGCAAAATTATTTAATCGTTTAAAAATGTCGAGCCTCCGAGTACTTCGAAGAAAAAATCCTAAGAATGCCCATTATCAGCAAAGCAATTAAAGGTAACCGGGTGTAGGACAATGGCCGGGCCTGTGTCCTGCGACTAATTGAACCGGCCTATCGGACCCTCGTAATGGGATTGGAAATGTTGAAGAAGTAACGATTTGCGCGAGAGATGTGATCTTGGAGCACTTCGGGTGGATGCTGAGTCGGCATTATCCTAGTTAGTTGTGTCCGCTGGTTTAGGGTGCCTCCAGGTCACTTGCCTACTCAAATTGTTACACGGAGCGTATTTTAAACATTAATTCTTGAATTAAACAAATAAAACCGGTCAAGAGCAAGTCGGACTCGCGCACCGAGGGTTCCGTGGCATCATACAATATAATATATTATAAAGGCGGTTTATATTTGTTGGAGAACCTTGACAGCGCCGTCTCTTATCTGATAGAGGAACTTATGTAGATTTTTTACACTTTCGATGATTCTTAAAAAAGTATGCTAATTAGAGAGTTCGTTATAATTTTCATGTAATCTTTACATACACTTCTAATAGCAATAAAAGTTTCAGAGGTTTTTCTCTGCAAACTTCGGAGATAAGGAGGAACGCTATTTTTTTCAACGCTTTTATGAATAAGTTGAAAACTATACGGCATAAAGCCAAACTATAAACTGTTTATTGATGTGCAAATTAATACCTTTCATATCATACCCCACACGACCTAGTAACTCCACATTTTTTTAAAAACCCCTTTCCACACCCTTGTCTAAAAATCTATGCAAATTAGAAAGTTCGCTATACACTACTATTATCTATAAAAGTTTTAAGGGTTTATCTCTGCAAACTTCGGAGATAAGGGGGAACGGTCGTTTTTTCAACATTTTTGTAAATAACTCGGAAACGATACGGCTTAAGGGAAAAATAAAAACTGTTTATTATTTTGCAAAGAAATACGATATCATATGATACCCCACACGACCTATTAACTTCACAAAAAAATTTGAAAACCCCCATGTCTAAAAGAATATACGAATTAGAGAGTTCGCTATAATCGACACATAGTCGACATAATGCACCCCTTTACGTTCCATTTTCCAATACAAACTATAGACATAATTCATACATGATTAGGACATGCGACAACTTCAACAAATTATGCAAAGATAACGATGCTATTGATTTGTTCTGTACGAGTGTGAGCTCGGCGCGGCGACTCCTTAGCAATAGATTCTTTTTAAAGTGATCGGTAACAACAAGCATTAGTATTAGCGTAGTACCTACCTACTTGGATTCTCTTAAATAGTAAGTGTACCTACTTCTAAGCATGGAACATGTGTATGTGTGTGTAAAGACAAACTTTTATTTTTTCTATTTTTGTAATCAATCAGTAATGACTGCATTAGCGTTTTTGTGTATCTAAATTGTTTTTTAGCCGTGAAGGCCTCTTATTGGCTTGTCTGGTGTCTATTAAAATTAAGTTAATGTTTTGTCTACCTAGTGTATTTGTACTATCTGTAGCTTGGGTTAAAAATTAACTTTATTTTTGTTCTGCATTTGTATAAGCTGTAGGCCTTCCTTCATAAGTAAATAAATAAATAAATAAATAATTTTCCTATAAAGTTTACATACACTTCTATAAGCTGTAAAAGTTTTACGGGGTTTTCTTTGCAAACTTCGAAGATAAAGGATTTATTGTTATGTTAGACAATTATAATCAATTACAATAATATTATGCACAATTCAAAAATAAAAACAGTTGATTGATTTTGATTGATTGACTTGATTATAAATAGTTTTTTACGTTAGTATCTCTATTATAACAACTGGCGAACAAACCTAGACTCAAGGTCCTATTTTCCATAAAATTTAATTTGAAACTTATTTTACTTCGCTGCATTTTTCACTAACAAAGACATAAAACGCCAAGACCAGAATCCACACAAAACAAGATTCCATTACTTACCCCTTCTTAGAAGCGCTTTTTTATACGCGTCTTTTAAATTAAATAGCTCAAATTGCTTTTGAAAGTTTACTCACAAGTTTTCAAACAGGATGTCTCTACGATTATTTGAATACTTGCACTACTTTAGACCCTCGGAAATGTCTCTGTGAGGAATGTACACCCGCTCGAATAGTTCGCCCATTCTTTCGCCGTTCAGGTTAAACCCGCTCACGAGACTATCTTCCCCGAAAGATTTATTACCCTTATTACAATGCAGTAAAGGTGAAATTTCGTTATCATAAATCTGGTTTTGGCGCATAGTTTTGGGTAATTGGCTGTTCACTTGCGTGTTTTCGTTCGGAATAGCACAGGCCGCTTGTAGTATTGATTCAATTGCTTTTTGGTCCTGAATACGTCTTTGAATTGCAGTAGCTTGTACGTTTGCCACAATTTCTTTGTATTTACCTTCTATCTTATCTAAAGCAGCTGTGAGCTCGGCTTGATTTTCATCGGTCACTTCATTCACCACTTGCGCTCTTTGTTTAACCAAATGGAGTTGGAGCGAACATTCCGCTAAGTTCTTCTCTCGTTGTAACTGCACTATCTTAGCTTCGTAACATCGAGTAGTCTTTAGTTTGTTCTTTTCCATCTGGATCAATCGTTTTTCCTGCTGTTGCGCCTTGGATCTCATATTTTCTTCACAGTAGCTATCGAGGGGCTTGTTAATGTATTTTTCGAGAACACTGTGAAGATGGTTTTTTAAATCATCTATTTGGGCTTTAAGCCGTTCAATTTCAGTAATTTTAGAAGCAATTTTATTATTCAACTCTTCCATAGCAGTGTCATTAATTTGTTTTAAATCTTGAATATCAGACGAACATTTATTTTCAATCTCTTTTATTCTTGACTCGTAGTTAGATTTTATAGTTTCTATTTTACTTTCGTAAACCTCTTTGAGTTCTTCTTTAGTCAAACTTTTGATATGTATGATTTCTAATTTGTATTTGGCTTCCATTTCTTCGATCTCGTGTGCTTGCAAACTATCTTTGTTATCAAGTTGCTCTTGCAATAATGCTATCTCTTCAATAAGACCATTTCTGGACTCTTGTACTTCTTGCAGTCTAAATTTTAAAGACTTCAACGTTGAAGAGCTGTCTTTACTTTGCAGACTTACACTAGTTGCATGGTCTACTTTGATTGTTTCATAATTAGAATCAAGATTTTTGACTTGTGAGTCTGCCCTCAATGAGAAAAGTTCACAATGTAGTTTACAATTTTCAGTTTTAATATCTCTAAGCTTTTGAATTAAGTGCTTTGCTCTATAATCACATATTTCTCCATTATTGCTATAATTTGTGGAGTTATTTAACATTTCAGGGCACGCATAGCATAAAACTGTTGGCCTTCGTGAAAAGTTAATCTTTGTAAAGCTCTTCGTATCAAAGTCATATAGACTCTCTGTCTTGGGATATGTATCGTTACCTTTCGAACGGACTTCAGTGTCTGAAACTAGTCGAGTTTGTCTATTGTTGCAAAGCACTTCAGTGTTTTCGTCATCTGCGTCAACCACTGCACATTCTATTTCAGTTGAAGAGTCTTCGCTCTGGATACTCTCAGTTAAGGACACTAGGTCACTGGACGGTGGAAATGTAAGGAAGGGATCTTCGAGAACTCCTTTGGCAAGTTGATAGCATAGCGAGGATACGTATTTGTTCCTTATGACCTTCTCCGCTTCCCGACAGCTTGAAAGCCGCTGAATCCAGGCGTCGCAAATCTGTAATAACTTTTCATTCGTAAGGTGACCTAAATACGGCCTAAGGATTTCTAAATAACGTTTGTATTCCAAATCAAGGTTGAGTGTGTCTTCCATTTTACTTGTTTCTTTGATTGTAATTATAATTTTAGATATTACTGATGTTGGCCAAATCATCGAAGTTTTTTTCTCTCAAAACAAATTGTCATCAGTCTTCTGTCAAAAATTGTAAACAGATCAAAATGAGTTTAGTAAAATACAATGGAGTTTTTATGATTTTCATATCTGCGTTTTTTGTATTCATTGGTTTGAGACTTAATAAAAATTTTGGTCACTAATTCTACGTCAATTTTCAAATGTAAAGTATAAACAACTAAAAGTAAATAATACTGGACAATACACACTACACCATCTAACTAAGCAAAGCTTGTTACATGGAAACCAGACGATTGACACAATACTTAAACTTTTTAATTGTAAATAATACTTATCTTACATAGAAAAATACCCAGACACGGGACAAATATCTGACGGCTTTTCTTCAAATGAAGGCAGAATTATACGAGCTTTATTTACAAAAGCTAATAATAGGATACGTTATTTAAACTATCAAAAGAATTAAAATAATCAAGACTAAATCAATCGGTTATAAAAACCCCGACAGTACCAAATATCACTGGATCAACAAAAATAAAGTAAATATATTCGGTTTACTGTTCGGTAGCTGTGGATACACATAATAACACTCATAATCTAGTTCTTGCGTCGGGGGTCAAAAAATATCTAATCTAAATAGCCCATCAGATCCCACTTCTGGGCAAAGGCCGAAAAATATTATTATTATTATTATGAGCCATTTGGGTTCCACTGCTCCTCTAAATCCCTTCATATAACCTCGACGTGACCGGCGAGAAGGCGACGTGCATCGTTGACTGGAGGTATCTCGAAAAATACCAAGAATAAATATACCTACAAAATACTTATATTCAAGAATCAAGAATCAAAAAATACTTTACTCAGTGCGGCCGCAAGGACCTTATTGACGCGTCACAAATTACAAAAAAAACAACACAAATAAATAGAATAAAGCACATAATTGAATCTGTTCACTTCAGATGACACGCGAGTTAGGAAAAGAAGTGAACAGAAGAACTCGATCGTTATAGTCATCATTTAACAATTTTATTTTGTCTTATGTTACGTTGGACGGAGTTGGAGCAGATTCCGTCCCAAGTGGTTTTGTCCTCTAGGTAATCTGATATTTTATAATAAGCTTTATTGCACAGATTGCGTTTAATAATGTTTTTGAATTTATTCAATGATAACTTCTGCAACTCACTGTCTTGGGAGTTTGTTGTAGAAGCGTATACATTGCCCTTTAAAAGATATTTTCACCTTATGGAGCCTAGTAGTGGGCACAGCGAGTTTATTCTTATTTCTTGTATTTACATTGTGATTATCGCTGTTTTTCTTAAACGAGGCAATATTTTTATGGGTGTACAACAGGTTCTCATAAATATATTGACAAGCTACTGTCATTATATTTATTTCTTTAAATTTAGTGCGAAGTGATTCTCTGGGGCCTATATTGTAGATAGAACGAATAGCCCTCTTCTGCAGCACAAATACGGTGTCTATATCTGCAGCACATCCCCACAGCAGTAAGTCATAAGACATAATGCTGTGGAAATAGCTGAAGTAAACAAGTCTAGCGGTATCTACGTCTGTAAGAAGGCGGATTTTTTTTACTGCATATGCTGCAGAACTAAGCCTACCCGATAGTTGAGATTCATAAATATACATAAACACACCGACCCAAGGCACCCAGGGCAAACTTCTGCAGTTCCTAAAAACATTTCACCCGCGGCGGAAATCACAAGCCAGGAGCCATTTCCGTCTTAGCCGGCTATTGCCCCACGGATTATCTCTATAAGAAACCTTGAAGCCCGGTTCATAAGGATAGCCCATTAATTTTTTTATTCATCATCATCATCACAGCCGTAGGACAGCAGTGGACGTGTACTTACAGCAGTAAGTACACGTCCACTGCTGGCTTAGAACGGCACCACCGAATAACTGAACGTCATTTTAGTTCAAATTACGAAATCAACTTTAGTTATGAAGTGTGCCACTAGAATCGACACCGTTGTCTTTATTTCGCAAACCCACCTGTCAAGCGTATCGAGTATGTCAACAGCTCCCTCATGATCTGCTGGAGATCCATGAGGTACGTTTATGTCCAGCAGTGGACGTAAGCAGCTGTCCTACGGCTAAGAAAAAGAAAATGTTCCACATCATCTCACTAATATTATAAATCCGAAAGTTTGTTTGTATGGATGTATGGATTATTAACACATATTTAAACGGGTATTTATCGCGCTATTTACCTTTATTATTGCCCGACGTTTCGACAGGATTGCACCCATCGTGGTCCCGGGAAGACTGCTGGATGTATGGAGGTTTGTTACCTCTTCACGCAAGAACTACGATACGGATTGAGCTAAAATTTGCACACGAATAGATGTTGACCAAGATTAACATATGGGCTACTTTTGGTCCCAAAAATTAATTGTTCCCATAAGATAGATATGACTTAATCAGTTTTCCTTTGTATGATAATTTTTGTAACATCTTGACGCAAAAACTACGCTTAGGGTTAAGTTATTAATTTGCACATAGATAGATATAAGCCCAGTTTAGCATATTGGTTACTTTAAGTCCCGAAAACTAGATCTCGTGGGGTAGTTATGACGTAATAAGTTTTCCTTTAAAACTACGCTGCAGATTAAGCTGAAATTTTGCACAGGATAGTAGTAGACCAAGGTTAACATTATTATACTACTTTTTTACTGACGTAATTAGTTTTTATTTGTATGATAATTTGTTTTCGTTACAATCTTCACGCATGAACTACGATACGGATTGAGCTAAAACTTTGCACATAAAACATAATAGAGCAAGATTGATATACATATAAGCTACTTTTTGTCCTCAAAAATTCTGCCTTTTATGGTGGTTATGACGTAATAAGTTTTCCTTTCTAAGATAATTTGTCTTCGTTACATCTTTACGCAAAAACTACACTACCACTGTTGTACGCACCGTTTTCAGTTCCCGTAAGGTAAAATTTGCAAGATGAGTCATAAAAAATTTCAGCTACCGCAGCTTTTGCCAAAGTACTGTTTTTAGATTGCGTCAGAAAAAATTCAAGTAATAAAAAATCAAGCTACTGCAGCGTCTGCAAAGTAGCTTAGTTCACTCCCGTCATTTAAAATTTGGGAGATGCGTTTTTAAAAATTTAGAGCTACCAAAGTATCGTAATGAGCTACCGTTATGGTAAAATTTATGAAATTATTCATGAAAATTTCCAGCTGCCCCAGCGTCTGGTGTACCTTATTTCACTTCCGTCAGGTAAAGTTTGAGAGATGAGTCATAAAAAAATCCAGTTGACACAGCGTCTGCCAAAACACCTTATTTGACTCCCGTCAGGTTTTACATATGAATCAAAAAATTAACAGCTACCGCAGCGTCTGCTTAGGTTCTGTCCGCGAGATGAGTAAAATTTCCAGCTACCGCAGCGCTGACAAAGTACCTTATTACACCCCGTCAGGTCAACATTTGAGAAATGAATTGTTAAAATTTCCAGCTACTGCAGCCTCTGACAAAGTTCCTTATTCAGGTTACGTCAGGTACAAGAAAAAAGCCATAAATACATGATTCAGCAGTCTCTGCCAGGTTCCTTCCTTAAGATAGGCTACGTCAGGTACAGTTTCAAAAATAAGTCGTTATAATTTTTTACCACGGTCTGCTAGTCCCTTAGAGGATGTCTGGACTTGGAAAACATATTATGTCAAATTATACATTACGCAGGCGAAGCGGCGGGTAAAAGCAAGTCATTATATAAAACGATAATATATATTTACAAAATCATAACGATTAGCAAAACTGCGCGCAAATCACGTCACCTCTAGAGTATTCATAGCTAACGTCAAGTTTAATAAATAATGCATAAAAAGAACAATAATAGCTATTAAAGGTACGCTATAGGGAAGTACAGGGCCCTCGTCCTCCATTATTTCCTACTAATCTAAATTTCCAATAGTACTTACAGACTCCATTAACTGCACAAAGAAACTGTATTAGCAAACGAGAGGTGAGGTATCCAGAGCGCTGCCCAGTGGAAAGCGTAAGCCGATTTTGAAAACGAGTTTTCTGTATAACTTTTGTCATGGAAATCACTAATCTTTGAGGTTTTATTCGGCTAGATGTTGGAGGTAAAATGGCTTCGACTATTTATAAAACAAAGCACAATGAGAGTAAAAATACTCTGGTCTATTGAGAGCAAATGCTTATTTTTTATTGTGAATCGTCAAGCGACAAACCGATTATCGTTTATTTTTATGTTTTGACAGATGTTAAAATGAAATATGTCAGGAGTGGCGGTATAATCATTTCAGCCGTAGGACGTCCACTGCTGGACAAAGGCCTCCCTCATTGATCTCCAAGTACTGCGGTTGGAAGCCGTCTGCATCCACCGCCGACCAGCAGTTCTCACCAAGTCGTCTGCCCATCTTGTAGGTGGACGTCCTACGCTGCGCTTGCCGATCCGTGGCCTCCATTCGAGAACTTTGCTGCCCCATCGGCCGTCAGTTCTGCGCGCTATATGGCCTGCCCATTGCCACTTCAACGTGCTAATCCGTTTGGCTATGTCGGTGACCCGAGTTCTCCTACGTATCTCCTCATTTCTGATTCGATCCCGTAGTGAAACCCCGAGCATAGCCCTCTCCATAGCTCGTTGAGCGACTCTGAGCTTGTTCATAAGGCCAATAGTGAAGGACCACGTCTCGGTTCCATATGTCATCACTGGTAACACACACTGGTTGTAGACTTTCGTCTTAACTTTGTTTGGACAGCTTCGAACAAATAGGTAAAACTGTAAGTGTATTGTGTATAACTGAACACAACATGATTGTAGATGATCTCGTTCGTATTCCGATTGCAAACTTTAGAATAGGTTCTTTTTTCTGTAGATCTATACGCAAAGGTGGATCATGTATTTTGGTTCGTAATCATCATGAATTCGTAAATATGCTTGACATAGTTGATTTATCTATACCCAAAATTGTTGAATGTTCTGCCATTAGTTTACCGCAGCACAAACTTATTATTGTTTGTATTTACCGTCCACCCAGAGATAATAAACTAATGATTGAGGAATTTTTTGCTAAGCTTAATTCAATGCTTTTGAAATATACCCTTAGGATGGACTACAAAATTATTATCTGCGGTGATTTTAATATTGATATTTTAAAGGATAACAGAATAACTAGGGACTTCAAAAATGTATTAGCAAGCTTTAACCTAAGGTTTTTGTTTAATCATGTAACACGACCAGATAGCAATACGGGCTTGGACAATGTAGCTCACAATATTTCAGGCACTAGTGGGGAGATTGTGGACCTTGCTCTCTCTGATCATTTGGGACAATTAGTCAAAGTTCCAGTCAAAAAAACATGTACATTAAAACACTGGTACATTCTAAGGCGTGATTATTGTAAAGAAAACTGTAAAAAATTTAAAGACTGTTTAAGTAGGCTAACATTTTCAGAAATCAAAAATACGCATGACCCTGACTTGGCATTTAAGTTATTTCATGATACTTTTGTGTTGTTTTATAATTTATGCTTTCCAACAGTGAAATTAAAAATTCGCATACAAAAGAAACCCAAATGGATTTCCAAAGGTATTAAACTTTGTAGTAGTAAAAAGAGAAAGTTACTATGGAAATATAGGCTTAATCGTAATACACTTAATAAAGAAATCTTCATGACGTATACCAAAAAGTTTAATAAAATAATCAGACTAACACAGAAATCTCAAAACGAATATTATATCAATAAAGCAACAAATAAATCGAAGGCAACATGGAATATAATTAATAGACAAAACTGCAACCAACCTCGGGAAAGCATAAGTAAATTAAAGAAAAGTGGTTGTACTCTGACAGATCCGTGCTCGATCGCTAATGAATTTAATAATTATTTTATTGACATTGTAAAGATGACTGACCGAGTTTCAGACACACATTACAATGTAAATCATAATCAATTTAACACAATTTTTCTCACTCCTACTGTACCTCATGACATAATAAAAATAATAAACTCATTAAAAAATACAACCAGTTCCGGTTTTGACGGCATTACAACTAAAATAATAAAAGATGTTGCTTTGATTATATCTCCTATACTATGCCACATAATAAATAATTGTTTGGAGCTTGGCATTTTCCCTAGTACTCTAAAACTTACTATTATAAAACCGCTCCATAAGAAAGGGTCACGAGAAGAAGTAGAAAATTACAGACCAATAGCTCTCATTCCAATATTTTCAAAGATATTCGAAAAAACTATTTATATTAGACTTTACAATTATTTAGAAAACAACAAAATTCTTAGCAATTCTCAATATGGGTTTAGGAAAGGTCGGTCCATAAATAAAGCTATATATGACTTTCTTAACCTAATAATGACAAATAGAGACAAAAATAAAACAGTTATTGCATTATACATGGACATGACCAAAGCGTTCGATCACGTTAACCATGAAACTCTATATCAAAAGCTAGATGCTTACGGTATCAGAGGCATGGCAGGATCTCTTATAAAATCCTACCTTAGTGAAAGAACTCAAGTTACCCAGATTAACAAAATTTGTTCAAAAACTTGCTTTGAAAAAGTATACGAATCGTGTGCCAGAGTGGTTTCATTTGGTGTTCCCCAAGGGAGCGTCTTAGGACCACTCTTATTTTTACTTTATATAAATGACTTGCCTCAGGTTACTAATCATCCTATGACCCTATTTGCTGACGACAGTACTGTATTATTTATTAATGATAAAACATATAATTTTAAATTTGACATCGATTCTACTTTGACATCTATTAATAATTGGTTATCTTTAAATAACTTAAATATAAATTTGACAAAAACATATCTTATGAATTTTAAACAGAGGAATAATGACAAACTAGATCTAAGTACAAGAGTAGTTGAAGTAGACTCTACAAAATTCCTTGGCCTTACTATTGATAATAAGTTAAATTGGAAATTTCATATTGACGTCATCTGCAAAAAGATTAAACAATTTTCTTATGCTCTATTTAAGTTAAAAAACGTATCAAACATATCCACTCTACTCACTGCGTATCATGGACATGTATCATCAATCTTACGTTACGGGATCATGTTCTGGGGAAACTCAACAGACAAGCTTCGAGTATTTAAGGCACAAAAACGCTGTGTAAGAGCGATTATTGGATTGGGCAGACGGGAATCCTGTAAATCTCACTTTATTACGCTTCAAATATTAACACTCCCGGGGATTTATATATATGAAGTAGCAGTTTTTGTTAAAAACAACCCTGAACTATTCGAAAGATTTGCAATTGGAAGCCGCTTAGAGGGTAAATTACGAAACGTTCCATGCAAAACAAAACACTTGCGTAACAGTGTTTTCTGTATGGCACCAACAATTTTCAACAGAATTCCTAAATCTGTTCGCGAGCTTTCCGATAACCAATTTAGGGTCAGATTAAAGCAGTTATTAGTAGAAAAAGCGTACTATGCTATTAATGATTTTTTGATGGATCCGACTATTAAATAACATTGTGAATACATATTAATGGAATTTATTCAATTATGATTTTATTGACATTGTTTATTCAAACTGACATTTTTATATCTATTTTTATTAAAATTAAATTAAATTTTAAGTTTTTTTATAATAGGTATCACATTTTAATAATACTTATTTATTGTATAGTTAAATGATTGATGCATGCTGTTTCTAATAATTTAAGTATCTTATGAATTGTGTTTGTTAATGTTTGTATGCCCTAGTGGCAGAATCTAGAGAACGAAATGTATTACCACCTACCACCTAACTATTTGTACCTGATTCACAAACAATAAATGAATTATGAATTATGAATTATGAATTAAGGCACTGAGGTATGTTGGACGAAAAGACGTTGCGAAGTTTCCCAAACGCTGCCCATCCGAGTTGGATTCGACGATTGACCTCTTTCTCGAAGTTGGACCTACCTAATTGGACTGTTTGTCCTAGGTATACGTACGCGTCGACAACTTCAAGAGCCGAGTTCTCAACCATAACTGGGGCAGGCACGACATGGACATTTGACATGATTTTCGTCTTGTCCATGTTCATTTTAAGGCCTACCCGCTGGGAGACTCGATTGAGGCCTTCGAGCATCGTGCTGAGCTCTTCCATCGACTTTGCCATGACCACAATATCGTCGGCAAATCGAAGGTGAGTGATGTATTCGCCGTTAATATTGATGCCCAGCCCTTTCCATTCCAGGAGCTTGAAGGCATCTTCCAAAGCGGTCGTAAACAGTTTCGGAGAGATTACGTCTCCCTGTCTTACGCCTCTTTTTAAGGGAATCGCCTTCGAGCTCTGTTCTTGTACTCGGACTGACATAGTGGCGTTTGTATACAAACACTTCAACACTTCGATGTACCGATAGTCAATTCGGCATCGTTGGAGAGACTCAAGCACCGCCCATGTTTCGATCGAATCGAAGGCTTTCTCATAGTCCACAAACGCAAGACATAGCGGCAAGTTATACTCTTCGGTCTTCTGTATGACTTGCCGCAGCGTATGTATGTGGTCTATGGTACTGTAGCCTTTTCGGAACCCGGCTTGTTCGGGAGGCTGGAAGTCATCAAACCTGCGTTCGAGACGGTTCGCGATGACCCTTGAAAACAGCTTATAAACATGGCTCAACAGCGAGATGGGTCTGTAATTCTTAAGTAAGGTTTTGTCACCTTTCTTGAAGAACAGAACCACCACGCCCTTGTTCCATGCTTTTGGCGTCGTACCTTCAAGCAAGGCGGAATTAAATAGCTTCTGAAGGACTTTAAGTACCGGTGATCCACCCGCTTTCAGAAGCTCTGAAGTGATTCCGTCCTCACCCGGCGCCTTGTCGTTCTTAAGCTGTTTCAAGGCCATCCTGATCTCGTACAGGCTGATGTCCGGGATATCCTCGGTATAATGTCGGGTCAGTTTAGCTCTTGGGTCGTTGGCCGCACTGCAAACAGGTTTAGTGACCGAATCGTAGAGCCGTCCATAGAACCTTTCGACTTCCCTTAACACTTCTGCTTTACTTGACGTTATGCTGCCATCTTCCCTCTTCAGCTTCGTCATCTGGCTCTGCCCAATAGAACTATCTCTCGCGAACACTTTGGAGCCTTTATTCCGCTCTATCGTATCTTTAATACTGGCTGTATTAAAGGTACGAATATCGTGCCGCAAGGATTTCCAAATTTGTCTATTGAGCTGCCTGTGTGACTGAGCATCATCGGGAGACTGCAGTCGCAAAGAACGTCGTTCAGCCATGAGGTTAAGGGTGTCATCAGAAAGTTTCTGAGGTCTATTAGTACGGGGGGTCTTAAAGAACTGGGACCCCACCGTATGGACGGTTTCTACGAACCTGTTATTGATCTCGTCCACCGATGCATCTAGATCACTCCTAGACAGTCAAAGCGATTTGCGAGTTCGAGTTGAAAGCTCTCGAGGTTTTGGATATGTGCGCGAGTGGGTCGGAGCGTAGATTTCATCAAACGGGACCTTTCAAGTTTAACGTTCATATTCAATGTGCCCCTTACAATTCGGTGATCACTGCCGGTTTTCACCCTGTGAATCACAGAGACATCATTGAATATTCGTTTCTTGTTGGTCAGGATGAAATCAATCTCATTTCTCGTAGAACCATTGGGACTCATCCAGGTCCATTTCCTGTGAGGCGGCTTCTGGAAGAAAGAATTCATCATAAAGAGTCCTTCTTTCTCCAGAAAATCGGCCAGCCTCTGTCCCCTGGGGTTCCGTTGCCCATACCCAAATTGCCCCACTCTCAACTCATCATCGCTTCTCATGCCTAGCTTTGCATTGAAGTCCCCCATTACAACAGTGAAGTGAGTGTTGTTCGTATGTATGGCTCTACTGATGTCCTCATACATAGACTCTACTTCTTCATCTGGGTGTGACGAGGTCGGCGCATATACCTGAACGACCTTCAGCAAATATCGCTTAGATATTCTGAGTGTTAGGTACGCGACCCTGCTCGACACACTGTCGATGGTGACAATGTTGTTAATGAGTGACTTGTGAACGAGAAACCCGACACCACCTTGGGACTGTTGGTCGCCCTCCCGGTAGTATAGTAGGTTACCGGACTTAAGGGATATCGTGTCCTCGCCCTCTCTACGGACTTCTGATAGCCCCAAAATGTCCCAGTGTAATCTACTAATTTCTTCTTCCAGCTCAACAATCTTATCGTCTGTCCTCAAAGTGCGGATGTTGTGTGTTACCAGGGCCAGTGGTCGTCGTAGGGGTTGGTAGCCGATCGTCTCCCGGGGATTCTTAGCACCCCTAGCCCCGCCGTTACCGTGACTGCTACCGTAGCCAGGATAAGCGGGGCCGCCGGGGACTCGGGGCCTGGTTTTTTGTTGTATTGTCATGAGGGGGTTGATGCCATACTCACCACGCTTGGCAGGCGGGTTGGCGAGCGCAGTATAGGGTAGTGAAAAAACACGGAAAGATGCTGCTGCCCATCTTCCGGAGGTATCCCTTAGCAGATTCTTACTGCATCCATGGGTAAGAGAGGAGAGGCAACATTCTACTGCCGGCGCCCCACGGCAATAGCGTGCACGGCAATAGGTGGCGGTATAAATATGACAGAATTTGTCAAAAAAACGTCAGGATTCCGCTGACAGGTGTAAATTTTAAAACTGCAGTAAACATCGAAATGTTTGCAGTTCGTGCGCTGTTATTTTTAAGTAACCAAGTTAATCAGTAACAAAGTGTGTTAGTATTAAGTTAAGTACAATAAATAGTTATCGATCTATCTAAGTCGCAGTACGCGCGTTTTGCTACGCGGCTGAAATAATACCCTGACTAATGTTAGTTTTATTAGGTCGTAATTAAGAATTTTAGAATATGCTTTGGTGTAACAAACATTGTGATTACTAGAAACTGTTTCTTTTTCATTATTTTAGCTTCTTAGGCGCTTCCTACTCACCTTTAAGTAAATGCACTGCCTGCGACATTGTTAGCATCTACTATCTTCGGTGCCGTGGTGCTTGGGACATTGTTGGCACCTATCGTTCGTTTCAGCCGTAAAACGTCCACTACTGAACATAGGCCAACCTCATGGATCTCCATAGGGGGTAGTTGCCATATTCATCACCTTTGGCAGGCGGGTTGGCCAGCGCAGTACGGGATGTTAAAACACGGAAAGACGCTGCTGCCCATCTTCCAGAGGTATCTCTTAGCAGACTCTTACTGCTAACTACTACTGACGAGCTCTGTGGCGCAGCGGGCGAAGGTCCGCCTGCGACGCAAGGGGTTGCGGGTTCGATACCCGCCTCGGGACAAATGTCTGTACGATCTGCAGATATTTGTTCAGGGTGTTCTGGGTGTTCTTCTATTATATAATAAAAATATCTATCTATGTAGTATAATGTATTAAGTATATCAATCATCTAGTACCATAACACAAGCTCTGCTTAGCTTGGGGCTAAATGATGCTGTGTGATTTGTCCAGCATTATTTATTTATTTTATTTAATTCATTTAATGCATCCACGGGTATGAGAGGAGGGGTAACATTCCACTGCCCACCCCACGGCAAGTTAGCACCTATAATACTCTCAGCTAAATTGGCTAAATGGGTAAACATCATATTAAACCAGTGGCCATAACCATTCTCGCTCTATTGACCGTTCAAGTGCACTTTGGGCTAATGCTCCATTAGAAGGGCTAAGCGATCATGCGAAGGGATTTTAAGCGCACGTATATAGTACGTTTGTAGTATTACACTATACAAGGTGTATTATAATAATATGTATAAAAACCCTATAGGGTTCAAACAAGTTAAAACAAGTAGGTAATTTGAAAAAATCGTAATTTCCTAATTTTTATTTTTACTAGTTTATAAAGTGGGAAGACTCGTGAGTTTATGACCAGATTTGTTTTTTTAGTTAATTTGTTCTTTTACCTTACAAGAGCAAACTGACGTTTTGAGGACTTAATTCCCGCTGCAGTACAAATGTTTGCAATGCTAATAGTTGTCTCAGGTCAACAAATATGAGAGGAGCAAACCCTGTGTCCAGAAGAGTCAAGGACAATACGTCTGCGTGTGTTGGCTTCGCGAGTCGTGGTAGTCACGATGTTCATCTCCCAATTTAGGCTGCGTCCCGAGTAGACAAACTGTTAGCCGCCCACTGAGTGAGCCGCAAATTTGCGGCAAACTGAACTCACTACCGCCGGCGAGCAACCATATCGCTGCCGCCGACTGGGACCGGCAGGGTGATTACGTATCTCGCGACAAGTTTTGCAACAGGCAATTGATAGCAATATTGCTGTCAAATGACAATTCCTTGCTGTTCTCTAATACAAAATTGACATTTGACAGCAATATTGCTATAATTAATAGAATCAGGCGTTACTTTGCGGAAATCCATATTATTATGACAAACAATGAAAATATCTAGTTTTAATTCTGAGATCTAATGCTAATGCGGAGATGCATATGCACCGCCCTCCTGCCCGTAAAGCGGCGGGCGGGAGGGCGGTGCATATTATTGTATTGTCATAGCAATATTGCTGTCAATTGCCTGTTGCAAAACCTGTTCCGAGATACGTAATCACCCTGCCGTTTTGCTGTGAGTCGGCTGCTCACTGAGACAGTCGGCACACGTAACGCTGCAAACTGTGTAGAGTGAGCACAAAACTAGCAAACTGTGGACACTCCATTTCAAATATATGTAAGGGCGTACTAAACCTATACGCCGCTAACTCAGTCGGCCGCTAACATTTTGCCTAATTGAGAGGCAACCTAACATATTGATTTGCTTTTGCTATTAGTGATGCGATACGCAAAAACTCTGTTGGCTTTTCTTTTACGGTGTGTTCCTTCACTGTCACCCAACAGGTACAGTCTGAAAACCAGCGTTGCTCCGCCCTACGCCTAGGGTGGAGCAACATCAAAGCTGAGACTGTTCCTTTTTGGTTCGCAGCAGAGCAGACAGTGGTACTGGTAGCACATAATCGTAGGTAGGTTTTAAATGTTGTTTAGCTGTTAATTTTTTATTTTATTTTTCCTGTAATTGTACGTCTATGCTGTTTTTTGTAAATCAAATAAATGTATATTCTTTTCTATTCTTCACTCAATCATTTTTCTATGAAAAACTCAACAGAGTATAATTGTCACAAAATTGGATTATTATAACATTAACTGCTGTGTACGTGAATGCGTTGCGGCCGTGGGGTGCCGGCAGATGTTGCAAGGAGACGTAAGAATATAGTTATAGTTATAGCAGCGTTTTTCCGTGTATCGACATCCCGTACTGCGCTCGCCAACCAACCTGCCAAGCGTGGCGAGTATGGCAACAACCCCCTCATGGTCAGTGAAGATCCATGAGGGAAGCCTATGTCCAGCAGTGGACGTGGACAGCAGTCCCACGGCTGGGATGATGGCTGCAATGGTATGGTTTTGTCATCGAAGTTTAAATGAACTTAATACCGAATAAAGTGAAAACGACCATAATTACAACAAATTAATTTAATCTCTTAAGGTATCTCTAACTTGTATAATGACCAAAATAAATACAGATTTAATCACATTAGTGGCTTTTCTTTAGCTTCTTTTTATTTTGTGGGTGTCATTGAAGTGAATAAGGAAAACATGGGAGAAAATGTAGAAATAAGTGGTTTTTTTGTCAACAGCAATTATGGTCGGGGATTTTCTCTCGAAGGCAGGCGAAAGTATGGTTATGAAATATGTAACTTGAGATTAAGAAGGGAGAAACCTAATTTAAAACTGTTTAAGGAGGAGGTTTAGGCAGGCTTTATTGTTTAATTATTTCAAGAAGTGTGTGCTTTGCAGGCAAACTGAAGGGCTACTATGCAGGTAGCAGTATTATAAAACAGAGGAGTTGAAAAGCCCCAGAAGCCGACAGATAGTCCATATTTTTGCCGTATATGAGAGGAGACCCACATCACACATATCGCACATCAAGCAAGGTTAATAAAATATGAAGTTAAATTATTATTCTATTATTTTTACTAGTTGCTGTGGTGGAAAGATTATCGTAAGTAAGTATAAAATCTTTGAGGTTGTAGCTATTTTTATTTCTACCTGAGCGGTAGGTAAATGACCATGTTAAGTATCAGTCGACTTGTTATTAATATTATTTGTCAGCTAAAGTTAAAAGCTCCGTGGTCTTTCTTTTCTTTATGAAAACGGTGTTTTTTTTTTCAAGAAAAGAATGGAACTTTAAACTTTGAACATGCAAAGTCAAAATGAAGGTTATACGTTGTTATTATTTATACGACACATGGAGTGGTTTCTCCGGAAGTCATAGCAGTTCTCCGGAGGAACTTCAGTGCGAATTGAAAAATCGGCCAAGTGCGAGTCAGACTCGCGCACGAAGGGTTCCGTACCATAACTTGACAAAAAAATCATCATCATCATTACAGCCGTAAAACGTCCACTACTGAACTAAGGCCTCCCTCATGGAACTCCATGAGGGGTAGTTGCCATACCCACCACGCTTGGCAGGCGGGTTACTGCGGCGGCGGACAAAAAAATACTATTCTGTAAATATACAACCAAATATTCTGTGAATATTTCTACGTCTTGCCATTATTAATATATACCAAAAAACGGCAAAAAATCACGTTTCTTGTATGGGAGCCTTTATATATTTATATCATTTTATTTTTACCAGTATTTGTTGTTATAGCGGCAACAGAAATATGTACATCATCTGGGAAAATTTAAAATTTCTAGCCATCACGTTTCATGAGATACAGCCTGGTGACAGACATACAGACGGACAGCGGAGTCTTAGTAATAGGGTCCCGTTTGGGTACGGAACCCTAAAAAGACAACTGAAATACTTATATTATAATAAAAATATTATATAAATATTTATTACAATAAAGAAATTGTGATCTATTAGTAAAACAATTCTATTCTGATGAATAGCAGAGCTTCACAAACGATAAGTGAAGATTGCATGTCACACTCTGATATTGTTTTACACAATACCAATATGACGTAGCAAAGCTGCCACACACGATACGTGAAGTTGTCATTTATCAGAAGGCACCGAATGCGAGCTAACTGCGCTAAGTCGAGCAAGTTCTGTGTCAAACCGCAGGAGAGCTACAGTTACTGAGGTGCTGGTAGAAGGAACAGAACTGTGCTTCAATTCGAATTTTTAATCATGTAAGCATATATTAGGCTAAAGTGGCTACCAATACGGCTTCGTCGGAATTCCCATTTATTCTTACTCTACAATATTCTATTTAATCCTTCTACTCCTCCTTATCTCAAGGAACGCTTCATGTTTCTACAACTTTCCCATCCTCGATCTCTTCGGTCTTCTGACACTCTACAGCTCATGACAACTGCACACAACTCGTCGTACAACCACAAATCCTTTACTGTCCAGGCTGTAAGCTTGTGGAACGCATTGCCTTCATCAGGAGTGCTTCATCCCTTCAAGTTTTCAAATCTATGGTTAAGGAACACTATTTGTCCTGTTGAAATAAGCTGCTTGAATCATTGTCAAAATATATGAAAATGAAAATGAAAAAGCATTTATTACAGCAAAAAGAAAAAGTATAAAATACAGCAAAACTTATGCTAAAACTTAAAAATCATCCATCTTAACTGTTTAAACATTGTTTTCTTTTTTGCTGAGGAATTAATTGTTCTGTGTTATTGGTGACTCCCTCACGCACTGTGCACGACGGGACGCGGAGGTGGCGGGTCGCGAACCGAGTTCACCCTGACGAAGGTCCTCGATAAGGGTCGAAACAGTTGGTGCCTCCACCAACAATAACAAGTACGTGAACATTCCCGCTATTTAATATAAATTAAGAAATACTCATAATGAATAAAAACCAACAGAAAGAAACTTCTATTTGGGTAAAGTATTGACAGTTAAATCACAGGAATTTAGGTGTTTACATCTATTATAGATGATTTATACTGCGACAGCACCTACACCATCCTCTCGAATTAGTCTGCTATAAGTCAGATGAGTGAACAGGTCAATAAAATAATAAGATAAATTTATAATAAATAATAAACAAAGCGTATAAGTTGTATGGTTTTGTAATGCGTACGTGCATTCCATTCAAGAAACCGGCGTCCTACCTTCTATTATACAAATCGCTAGTAAGATCGCAGCTAGAATACGCGACCTCGGTTTGGAGTCCATACTACGATAAGTACAATAAACAACTGGAATCAGTTCAACGTAAGTTTTTGCGTTCCATGAACTATCGTTGTTTTCGTTCTAAGTCCTCATACGATGACCTTATTACTAAATATAATATTCACACCCTAAGGATGAGAAGAATACTAATGGATATGTTATTGTTGTTCAATATTTGTCACTGCGAATTCGACTGTAGCAAACTAGTGAATCAATTATACCTACATATACCATACAGCTCTAATCGCCGAGATGCACGTAAACAAAATCTGTTTGCCCCTATTCCTTGCAAAACAAACGCGGGTGAACGTGCACCTCTAACGAGAATTATGAAATTATATAATGGTCACTTTACAAGCATTGATTTATTCGCAAGTTCGCCTAGCAAGTTCAGAAAGGCTGTAATCGAATTATTAATGTCGATTACATTAGATTAGACTGTACCTACTCACCTTAAATAAAACAAAAATGTTATACCCACCTAACTATGCACCTATTTAACTTTTACATTATAACTAGGTACATACCTAACCTTTCACTAAAATCATATACTATGTATATTCTTGTGATGGTTTTAAACCTGATTAAATAAATAAATAATGCTGGACAATTCACACAGCATCGTCTGGCCCCAAGCTGGGTGGAGGTTGTGTTATCGGTACTGGATGGCTGATATTCTTAATACAATATATTACATAGATGGATATATAGATGGTATATAATTTGAAATGCATATATATTTATACATATTGAATTTTACAATTATTATTATTTTGTATATAGAAAGATATAACCGGAAAGATAACTGCAGATCGTACAGGCATTTGTCCCAAGGCGGGAATTGAACCCGCAAACTCGTGCGTCACAGGCGGAGCTTAGCTCGCTACGCCACCCCAGAACTCGTCATAATTTTATATTAAGTATATCAAATGGAATCATTTATTTTTTTACTATAGCCATAACAACATGTTATTCACCGAAATTACTAAGATCTAGGTAACTTAGTATTGTCAACTTAAGAGTACAGACTAGGTATAAATTTAACTTATAAATTAGTTTCACATAGATTGTAAGTAGTACCTGAGGATTTGTTGAGATTTAGAAAAATAATAGGTAATGTACATATGTATTCTATAAACTCGGCTCCCGCCAGGCTAGTTGCGCCCCGGCTGGATGCTGCCCTCTCTCTCTCTCGCTAGCAGCCGCAGTCGACCGAGTGCAGGGGCAGCGCGCCGTCGAGGGGTCCAGCTATCCTGGTACTCACTTGTTATTCTTGTCTTCCTGCATATTTAGTTTGTATACCAACCTAAGTAACTTGTTCACAGTTTCACACCGTATTTGCCCATGTTTGTTTACATACTCTGCCGTGGACAACGGGGTTGATTGCGCTTATATATCTACTACTTATGTACTATTTCTGTGTTTAGTAATACTTGAGTGTAATTGTTTGTTGTCCTGAATAAATAAAAATAAAAATAAAATAAAATATAATAGTTGTTTAGGGAGTAGGTACAATGCGTTAAATTTAAATTTGTTTCACAGGAATTCGACAGCCATAATTAAACATCAAAATACAAACAACTGATTCGTGGTATCCAATTAGTTAAATTGGAGAGTTAAACTCTCCAATTAGTCAAATTGGAGAGTTTATATACAAGATCTTAATACAAAAAAAACAGGTACAAATGTTAGTCTGTTGTTCCGGCTAATCTCAGAAACAACTGTACTGATTTTGATGGGGTTTGATCTGACAACAGATAGCTGATGTTACGAGGAGTAACTTAGGCTACTAACATTTTGGAAAAATAATTAGTGTTCTGCGAGAATAAAAAAAAATATGCAGGTAAAACCACGGGCAGCAGCTACTGCATTAACAATCATTAAGTACACAAAACTATTTATCAAAGCCTGTAATTAGCTACGAGTAATTAGCTGAAATTGCCAAATAACATGGTAATTTCGATCTAAAGTAAGCATGTTAATTGAAATGGAAATAATTAAAGAAATGCTGTTTATACTTCGGATACGATCCCTTAGAGAAACCCTGAGCATAGCTGATCCCTTAGAAGACCCAGAACCACTCCAAGACTCGCTGGGCGACATGAGCTGGTAGACAAGCCGTACGGTCAGGGTTACGTTTCGGCTTCGCAAGTCAATACACGTAGGACGCACTGATTCATCATCATCTCAGCCCTAGGATGTCTAATGCTGGAAACAGGCCTCCTTCATGATCAGTTCTTACAGATCCATATCTCAAAATAGGTTCTGATCATGCAGGGTTGCTGCCACGCTCGTCAGGCAGGTTGGCAAGCGCCCAACGGAATGTTAATACACGGAAAAACGCTGCTGTAAAACTTAGATATCATTTGGCAGATTATTGCTGCATCCACGGGCAAGGGATGATGGGCATCATTCTACTGCCGGCACTCTTCAGCAGACACACTGATTTAAATCTTTTATTTTTAGGTAGGTATAGGCGAGGACTCGTCGAAGTATCCCAAAAGAGCAGCTTTTGAGAAACAGCCCAACTGTATCCGTCTTTTGAACACTATAGTAAAGATGTTTATAATATCCGAAATTTTAAATACGGCAATTAAAGTTTTATGGCAAAAGAAGATTTGCTCTCACTCTGAGACTTTGCACACTACTTTTTTTATAAGCTAATTAATCTAGTTGACGGACTCGATGTAAAGAGTCGAAGTGGTGCGCGGGCCGACGGGTTCTATGGTCTTCGATGTCGGGCCTCGTGGTGCTGCGGCGTGTGCTCGATTCCGCATTTACGTCAATGCCTTCAGTTATGTTAATATTGGATATTCGCAAAGGTCGGCAGGTTGGGTAGAGTCGATGGGTATAACACGTTTGATCGCCTGTGTTTGTGTTGCTTGTTTTTTGTATACAAACGCGCGTTTACAGCGCGTTCGTATCGACGTATTAACACATTTGTAGCTATACGAACGCAAGGATCGTGTGCACACGTAATCTTCGGTCTTACGTCTGCTGAGCTCATCGGTAATAGGGGGACAGATCAAACTTTTTTGTTCGTTCTGTCACCCCATGGACCCTGTGGAAATGTCTTTCCCATGGGGTGACAGAACGAACAAAAAAGTTTGATCTGTCCCCCTACACGTTATGCTTGCAAAATGAATACAATCACGTTCAACCAATTTTTGCGGGGTACGGGGGGGTTGATTTTTTGCTGTCTTAGTTACGCATATAGCGTTGTCACTGTTTCACAATTTTATGAGATGTTCTATAGCGATTGACGCAATCGATGAAATTATATCGATAAAAATGAATGAATGACAAAAATGTAGGAGTTTGGTTACTTACATTTCGATTTGAAATTATACGAACCTAAATACGATCGTTTACCTGTACTTCGTGAAAAAAAAATATTTTAATAGCGATTTCACTGTTCAGTTCACCCTCATCCCGAGGCTTCAGTTGCGTGCACCTAACGCCTTTAATTAGCACTCAAAATTACAGATTTGCTTTATGAATTGCGACAAATAGAACACTAATTAATAAGATTACGCTGAGGTGCAGCCCCGGCATGACGTACGACACACTGATACACAGAAACCAATTAAGAGAAGGTACAATGTTTGCACGCCAGTATAGGAGCAGGAGTGGGTTCGTTTGTTGTCCTCCAGAGGTACAAATAATAAATAAATCATTTTTTTTATTTTATTTATTTATTTATTACATAACTAGAACTGGATAAATACTTTATTGTACCACATGACTAGAACTGGATAAAACAAGCGGCACAACGTCTGTCGGATCAGATAGTAATTAAATAAACAGAAAAAAATAGCGAACTCTCCACAAAGGTTTATTTATTTTACTGCCCCACTGGAAAATAATAACGTTTGACGAAAATACAGTTTTGGTATGTATAGTTTTCTTTTCTTAGAAATACAACAACTTATTTGTTTTACAAACAGCTTGTATATATTCATTTCTAAATCTCTTACATTTTTAATAATTTATATATTTACCTACATGTGTAAAAGTATATTCTTTCACATATTATTAAAAAAAAACAAAATTAAAACCAACATAACGTAGGTAGGGAAAAGATATTATAGTAAGTACAAGAAAACTTAATACGTCACACACAACGCTCTGAGGATATTATGCCGCAATAGCTTGAGTGACAAACTACGAGTTTGCGATTGCTCGAAAATTTCAGAAACGCATACATAGCTAGGTACGCATTAATTATGTTAGTCCATTGCTGGACATAGTCGCCCATTTCACCCTGTCCTATGTTTGCCGCGTCCAGCTTCTGCCGGCGTCCTACACTACGTTTGCCGGGCCATAGTCTCTAATTGAGCACTCTCTTATTTGCTGTTTGGTAAAAAAAATATCAAATTAACTCAATATGTCCTTACTATATCATGTAAAAACGCATGTTATGCAGCGGACAGAAGCAACTAAATAAAATAACAAAAAATTTACTATATACATATATCCAATTGAATATTCTGCTTTCAAAAATAAAGTCATTTTAGACGCCTGAGTAAGGTCTCTAAATACTACAAAATGTTGAGTAAAAATAACAAAATCGACAGTCATATTATTACTTTTTCACTATTTTGATTGTCAGCCGAGCTACCAAACCGCAAATAAGCAATAAAGTAGAAAAACAAACTCTTGTTGCGCACAAAATTTTTGGAAATATGTATTTTTTTTATTTTTTTACAGTCTGCTTTATAATATATGCAATTCGTGTATTTAAATATACTTGTACTACAGCTTTTCCCAGTTCTTCCACATGATCAATGTCTTCATTTTCATTTCGATGAAAATCGATGTGATTGAAAATGAAAAAGGTACTTATTGAAGTCTACTCGTAACAAATATTTGCAGATTGCAAAAACATTTGTCCCAAGCAAGGAGGGAATCGAATCCGCAACCTCCTGTGTCGCAGGCGTACTTCGCCCGCCGCGCAGGTCGGTCATGTCATTTACATTCAAGAAACTTTTTACTGGAATGCTTGGTCCTTGAGCTGCTATTTCTTCATAATTTTCCGCTATTTCTGTATTTTGTGATATACGCATTTAGTATTTTCATTTGACTGAAAATGAAATATTTAGGTATTAAAGTCTGCCCGGAACAAATATTTGCAGAATAAATTCTAAGAATTTTATAATGACATTTTAAAATCTACTTACAAAATCTGGCAGATTTAAGGTAGGAACAGCATCTTTGCGTAGTTTTGAAACTTTTTTTGATTTATCATAGTAGCACTCTGGTTCAAAATGTATACCACATACACTGCTGTTTTTTCGGAATCCAAGCCTTTTCTCGGCGAACTGCTTTTACCCACTCTCTCTTTCTTAGTGTATCAGTTTTATTGGGAATCTGAATGTGTTGGGATTCGTTGTTTCATTCATATCGATATTTTCCATCGATAGTATCAAGCCCTATTGAACCACTTTGTAATGAACGAATGAAAAATGAACGGTATAATCCAGACTTGTTTCGGTAGGTCACAAGTTTAGTTAAATTGCGTTAAAATTTGAGCACTTTTTAAAATGCTTTTAAGGGATAAAATAGTACTTACCTATGAAAAGAAATATTGGCAGATCAGTGACTATAATTTTTACAAAACAATACCGAACACTTAGTCACTTTTTTAACGAATGTTTGTCCTCGAGAACCAACGACGCACTGACAAGACAATTTCGGTCAGTTAGGCTAAAAGGCTAACTGAGTGGCAGCGGGGTATAGGGCAAGATCGGCCGAGTAACGCGTCCAGTGGAAATGTCTTTGCTCCATGGGGACAAAGCAAGGTGACAGATCGGAATAATTCCACCTGAGGGCCTTCTCATATAGGCTATGGCTATAACGAGAAGATTACCATTCTGACGATAATATCTTCATCGTTTTCTAAACTAGGCACTCTGATTGCGTTTTACGCGCGTAAACAGCTGAATAAAAACGTGGGTTTTTGTTAAACTACTCTCACAAGCCTAGTTTTGGTAACTTGAAGCGACGATTAGTCTTGAAACTAAAGGTGACAAAAAAAGTTCAAATCCTTAGACCCTACATTACATCCCAAATGCGGTGATCCGATTAACCAACTCCATTGTCTCACAAGTGATAAATCACTTCTCGGGGATATTCAGTAGCAAGATGCGGATTGAGCAAGCCTCAAGGAGACAAATTGAAGATATCTGGAATGCTTTGTGCGGGATTAGGGTTACAGAGCCTTTCATATCACGCTACAATAGATTTAATTAATTATAAAGATAAATTGTCTACACGCATCATTTTATTCTATACATAGATACATGTAAAATTGAAATGTCTGTTTGCATGAAAAGGTTTTTACAAACTGTAAGCGAGTACCAAGACTTGAAAAAAATCGGACAAATGCAATTCGGACTCGCGCACGAAGGGTTCCGTACCATTATTCAATCAAAATCACGTTTGTTGTATGAGAGCCCCCCATAAGTATTTATTTTATTCTGTTTACAATACTTGTTGTTATAGCGGCAACAAAAATACATCATCTCTGAAAATTTCAACTGTCTAGGTCTAGCTATCACGGTTCATGAGATACAGCCTGGTGACAGACAGATAGATAGGGCAGTAGAGGCTAAATAATAATAAAAATAATAAACCCTGTCAGACCGATTTGGACGGGATTGTCACTAGGTTCACACAAGTTTAATAAAAAAGTATCGAAATAAAACTGATTCTGTTCTATTGCTTAGACGCATAATTTTATCTAATGATCCACACAAATGATTTAAATTGAAGTGTCTGTTGTAATGTAAAATTATCAGGTTTTCACAAACTCCCTTACATAACAAGGATACCTATAACAAAAACACAAAATTAACGCAGTAAACTAGTTTGATAAAAAATCGTATGCTCTCCATACAAATTGTTAATTAGTTTTTATGTTAGTTCTACCTACACACCATTGCATTGGTGGTTCTCTTTTTTACCACTGCTTACAATGTATTAGTACCGAGAATTTATTTAGGCTATACAGATGAATTAGTTAAGAATATAATCAGGAAAACCTATAATTGGCTGTTTTAGATTAAGAGACTAATTTTAAGTTAATTTTATAACAAGCGCTGTTCCAAAATAAAAATTAAAATAAAATAATACATTTATTGAAGAGTGCGCACTCACTCACCCTATTTTGCTGGCACCACGTTTTTTTAATAAGACTGATTTTTCATAATCGTCATCTCAGCCAGGACGCTTACTACTGGTTCTAGGCCCCCACATGGATCGCCAAGTACTGATCTTATAGAGGTGTTGCCATGGTCACCATGCTTGGCAGGACAGTTCATGAACACTGTACGGGATGTTGATACACTAAAAGACGCTGCTGCCCATCTTCCGGAGGTATCCTTTTTCAGTTACTTCATCTACGGGCTAGAGGGGAGAAACAATATTCTAGTACCTTCACTCAACGGCTCTGGTTTTCGAAAGTTAATAATGTCATGTTGTTTATTTTGAATACCGCTAACTATTTAATTATATACATGATAGAGTTTTGAGGCAACATTCTACGGCTTTATAAATCCCGTTCCTGCGTCGCCGCCCCGTCGCGCCTGCTGACTTCTTATTCGCAACCTTAGTGTGGATTTTGCTTTGTAAATAATTTCAGGCGCCATCTTTATCGGGCCTTCTTGACCAGCTGCTGGGCAGAGGGTCTGTGTTTATGTTAAGAGCTCGTTCAAAAACAGGGTGAAAGTTGAAAACACCTCTATCGACCTCAACCTTCGTGTGTTGCTCAGACACTAATATTGTAACAATCATCATCAACATTTCAGCCGTAAAACGTCCACTACTGAACACAGGCCTCCCTCATGGATCTCCATGAGGGGTAGTCGCCATACTCACCACGCTTGGCAAGCGTGATGGCGAGCGCAGTACGGGATGTTGATACACGGAAAGTCGCTGCTGCCCATCTTTCGGAGGTATCCGCACACTCTCTTACTGCATCCACTACACGGGTATGAGAGGAGGGGTAACATTCTGCTACCGGCACCCCACGGCATTGTAACAATGATTAAAGTCAATATGTGTTTATTCAATAGAGCAAAAAGCTACATATATGTAATAGTAGTCAGTTTACAAAATAAAAACAAGTTTTGATTGAAAAAAGCATATAATTGAATTCGTTTAACTTTTTTCCAAGTGAGGGGAAGAACCGAAGAAGAAACCCAACTCTTTCATTTCAATTCATTGTTACAATAATTATTTGTCTTAATATATGCATAATGTCTGCAAGGATATTGGGTAATTTGGATATTGCAAGATGACATCATTTCGTATCATGGTTGAACCGAGCAACACTAGACCGAGGGTCAATATCATTGAAATACTCATCTATGAAGTAATAAGCTTTAATGTTGATACACGGAAAGACGCTGCTGCCCACGGGCATTGAGAGTAGGGGTAACATTCTACTGTCGGCATCCCACGGCAAAGTGGCATTTGATGCAACACAAAAGAATCGAAGGAAATCTCTGAGTCATCTTGTGTGCTATAAAATGTATCTTATTTACATAATACTGAATAGAAATTAGTATTCAGTAAGCTAATTTAGGTGATTACGGCATTATTGTTGAATAGAAATTAGTATTCAGTAAGCTAATATAGGTGATTACGGCATTATTGTTGAATAGAAATTAGTATTCAGTAAGCTAATTTAGGTGATTACGGCATTATTGTTGAATATAAATTAGTATTCAGTAAGCTAATTTGTGTGATTACGGCATTATTGTTGAATATAAATTAGTATTCAGTAAGCTAATTTGTGTGATTACGGCATTATTGTTGAATATAAATTAGTATTCAGTAAGCTAATTTAGGTGATTACGGCATTATTGTTGAATAGAAATTAGTATTCAGTAAGCTAATTTAGATGATTACGGCATTATTGTTGAATAGAAATTAGTATTCAGTAAGCTAATTTAATCATATCAAATGCCGTGGGGTGCCGGCTGTAGAATGTTGCCCCTCCTCTCTTGCCCGTGGATGCAGTAAGAATCTGCTAAGGGATGCCTTGGGAAGACGGGCAGCAGCGTCTTCCGCGTCTTCAACACCCTATACTGCGCTCGCCAACCCGCCTGCCAAGCGTGGCGAGTATGGCAACAACCCCTTATGATTGTAAAAACAAGGACCAGGCCCCGAGTCCCCGGCAGCCCCGCTAGTCGTGGCTACGGTAGCGGCCACGGTAACGGCGGGGCTAGGGGTGCTAAGAATCCCCGGGAGACGGACGGCTACCAACCCCAACGACGACCACTGGCCCTGGTAACACACAACATCCGCACTTTGAGGATAGACGAAAAGATTGTTGAGCTGGAAGAAGAAATGAGTAGGCTACACTGGGACATTTTAGGTTTATCAGAAGTCCGTAGAGAGGGCGAGGACACGATATCCCTTAAGTCCGGTAATCTACTCTACTACCGGGAGGGCGACCAACAGTCCCAAGGTGGTGTCGGGTTTCTCGTTCACAAGTCACTCGTTAACAACATTGTCACCATCGACAGTGTGTCGAGCAGGGTCGCATACCTAACACTCAGAATATCTAAAAGATATTCGCTTAAGGTCGTTCAGGTATATGCGCCGACCTCGTCACACCCAGATGAAGAAGTAGAGTCTATGTATGAGGACATTAGTAGGGCCATACATACAAACAAAACTCACTTCACTGTTGTTATGGGGGACTTCAATGCAAAGTTAGGCAAGAGAAGCGATGATGAGTTGAGAGTGGGGCAATTTGGGTATGGGCAACGGAACCCCAGGGGACAGAGGCTGGCCGATTTTCTGGAGAAAGAAGGACTCTTTATGATGAATTCTTTCTTCCAGAAGCCGCCTCACAGGAAATGGACCTGGATGAGCCCCGATGGTTCCACGAGAAATGAGATTGATTTCATCTTGACCAACAAGAAACGGGTATTCAATGATGTCACTGTGATTCACAGGGTGAAAACCGGAAGTGATCACCGAATCGTTAGAGGCACATTGAATATGAACGTTAGACTTGAAAGGTCCCGTCTGATGAAATCTACGCTCCGACCCACTCGCGCACATATCCAAAACCTCGAGAGCTTTCAACTCGAACTTTCAAATCGCTTTGATTGTCTGGGTCTCGAAGAACATGCATCAGTGGACGAGATCAATAACAGGTTCGTAGAAACTGTCCATACGGTGGGGTCTCAGTTCTTTAAGACGCCCCGTACAAATAGACCTCAGAAACTCTCTGATGACACTCTTAACCTCATGGCTGAACGACGCTCATTACGACTGCAGTCTCCCGATGATGCTAAGTCACATAGGCAGCTCAATAGACAAGTTTGGAAATCCTTGCGGCACGATATTCGTACCTTTAATACAGCTCGTATTAAAGATACGATAGAGCGGAACAAAGGCTCCAAAGTGTTCGCGAGAGATATGTCTATTGGGCAAAGCCAGATGACGAAGCTGAAGAGGGAAGATGGCAGCATAGCGTCAAGTAAAGCCGATGTGTTAAGGGAAGTCGAAAGGTTCTATGGACAGCTCTACGATTCGGTCACTAAACCTGTTTGCAGTGTGGCAGAAGACCCTAGAGCCAAGCTGACCCGACATTATACCGAAGATATCCCGGACATCAGCCTGTACGAGATCAGGATGGCCCTAAAACAGCTTAAGAACGACAAGGCGCCGGGGGAGGACGGAATCACGTCAGAGCTTCTGAAAGCGGGTGGATCACCGATACTTAAAGTCCTTCAGAAGCTCTTCAACTCCGTCTTGCTCGAAGGTATTACGCCAAAAACATGGAACAAAAGCGTCGTGGTACTGTTCTTTAAGAAAGGTGACAACACCTTGCTTAAGAACTACAGACCGATCTCGCTTTTGAGCCATGTTTATAAGCTGTTCTCAAGGATCATCGCAAATCGTCTCGATCGCAGGTTTGATGACTTCCAGCGTCCCGAACAAGCCGGGTTTCGAAAAGGCTACAGTACCATAGACCACATTCATACGCTGCGGCAAGTGATACAGAAGACCGAAGAGTATAACTTGCCGCTATGTCTCGCGTTTGTGGACTATGAGAAAGCCTTCGATTCGATCGAAACATGGGCGGTGCTCGAGTCTCTCCAACGATGCCGAATTGACTATCGGTATATCGAAGTGTTGAAGTCTTTGTATAGAAACGCCACTATGTCAGTCCGAGTACAGGAACAGAGTTCGAAGGATATTCCCTTAAAAAGAGGCGTAAGACAGGGAGACGTTATTTCTCCGAAACTGTTTACGACCGCTTTGGAAGATGCCTTCAAGCTCTTGGAATGGAAAGGACTAGGCATCAACATTAACGGCGAATACATGACTCACCTTCGGTTTGCCGACGACATTGTGGTCATGGCAAAGTCGATGGAGGAACTCGGCACGATGCTCGAAGGCCTCAATCGAGTCTCCCAACGGGTAGGCCTTAAAATGAACATGGACAAGACGAAGGTTATGTCGAATGTCCATGTGGTGCCTGCCCCAGTTATGGTTGAGAACTCGGCTCTCGAAGTTGTCGACGCGTATGTATACCTAGGACAAACTGTCCAGTTAGGTAGGTCCAACTTTGAGAAAGAGGTCAATCGACGAATCCAACTCGGATGGGCAGCGTTTGGGAAACTACGCAACGTTTTTTCGTCCAAAATTCCTCAGTGCCTTAAGACGAAAGTCTACGATCAATGTGTGTTACCAGTGATGACATATGGAACCGAAACGTGGTCATTCACGATTGGCCTCATGAATAAGCTCAGAGTCGCTCAACGAGCTATGGAGAGGGCTATGCTCGGGGTTTCTTTACGCGATCGAATCAGAAATGAGGAGATACGTAGAAGAACTCGGGTCACCGACATAGCCAAACGGATTAGCACGTTGAAGTGGCAATGGGCAGGCCATGTAGCTCGCAGAACAGATGGCCGATGGGGCCGAAAAGTTCTCGAGTGGAGGCCACGGACCGGCAAGCGCAGCGTAGGACGTCCACCAACAAGATGGGATGATGACCTAGTGAAGACCGCAGGTCGACGGTGGATGCAGATCGCTTCCAACCGCAACAACTGGAAATCCATGAGGGAGGCCTATGTCCAGCAGTGGACGTCCTACGGCTGAAATGATGATGATGAAGCTAATTTAGGTGATTACGGCATTATTGTTGAATAGAAATTAGTATTCAGTAAGCTAATTTAGGTGATTACGGCATTATTGTTGAATAGAAATTAGTATTCAGTAAGCTAATTAAGGTGATTACGGCATTATTGTTGAATAGAAATTAGTATGCAGTAAGCTAATTTAGGTGATTACGGCATTATTGTTCAATAGAAATTAGTATTCAGTAAGCTAATTTAGGTGATTACGGCATTATTGTTGAATAGAAATTAGTATTCAGTAAGCTAATTTAGGTGATTACGGCATTATTGTTGAATAGAAATTAGTATTCAGTAAGCTAATTTAGGTGATTACGGCATTATTGTTCAATAGAAATTAGTATTCAGTAAGCTAATTTAGGTGATTACGGCATTATTGTTGAATAGAAATTAGTATTCAGTTAGCTAATGCCGTGGGGTGCCGGCAGTAGAATGATACCCCTCCTCTCATGCCCATGGATGCAGTAAGAGCCTGCTAAGGGATACCTTCGGAAGATGGGCAGCAGCATCTATCCGTGTATCAACATCCCATACTGCGCTCACCAACCCGCCTGCCAAGCGTGGTGAGTATGGCAACTACCTCTCATGGAGATCCATGAGGGAGGCCTGTGTTCATCAGTGGACATTTTATGGCTGAAATGATGAAGCTAATTTAGGTGATTACAGCATTATTGTTGACACCTAGAGGTCGCTTAACCTAATGATACCCAATTTATATAGCTAATGTACAGGTATTTGTGCGGTGACGCCGTCGATAGTATTGTTACTTATTCATGGTTGTGGGCCGTGGGGTGCCGGCAGCAGAATGTTACCCCTCCTCTCATGCCCGTGGATGCAGTAAGAGTCTGCTAAGGGATACGGAAGATGGGCAGCAGCGTCTTTCTATCTATCACTATCCCGAACTGCGCTCGCCAACCCGCCTGCCAAGCGTGGTGTGTATAGCAATTGGCAACTACCCCTCATGGAATTCCATGAGGGAGGCCTGTTTTTCCTCCGTCGACGTTCTCGGCTTGCCCGTTGATGAGCTCACCGCCGCTAACCCGAAGGAGACGTCAACCCGTCCTACACTAGCTGCTAGGCACACATTTAATAACCGATCTCGCCGGCGAGGCCGAAGAATACACTCTTCCGTTTTAAGGTGCAGTTTTGCACCTCGAAGGTAACCATCATTTCATATAAAAATCTGGCAACAGTCCAAGCCGTGGTTCGAACCTTACTTTTGCGACTGGGCGCCCTCTGCGCTCGCCGTAGTCCGGTGACGTTGTCATGCCCATCTGCGGTCAACAACATAATATTGTCATTTCGGAAAAAAAAGAGGGAGGAAATTCACGTTTCACGGCTGAAATAATGATGATGATGATCATGGTCGTAACGAGCACAAAACATCTTACTCTGTTCTGTGGTATCAAGCATTGCCGCGCGGTGCCGGCAGTAGAATGTTGCCTCTCCTTTCTTGCCCTGAGATGCAGTAAGAATCTGCTACGGGATACTTCCGACAGATGGGCAGCAGCGCATTTCCGTGTATCAAAATCCTGTACTGCGCTCGCCAACGCGCCTGCAGTGGTCAGTATGGCAACAACCCTCATGATCAGTACTTTTTGATCAATGACGGAGCCCTTTGTCCAGCAGTGGGCGTGGAAAGCAGTTCTACGGCTGAGATCACAGAACAAAGAGCTTTCTTAGGCATGTGGCTGAGATTATAATGGCTTAATCATCAAGTCACTCCTATTAGCAGTGATATTAAGGTATGGTTGTGAATATGTGTGTGATACCTTATGTAGAACGTAGATATTTGTTTTGTTGAAACATTCTTAAAAATAATTTAATATATGTAATTGTTACATGTTTAAAAATTCTAATTCATAATTGTTCGCGATCGCATCACTAGTTTTTCGTCACATCACTAGTTCAACAACAAACGACCAATCACAGCGCACGCGCATTACACGACATTATTTAAATTCAGTGCTGCTATTGGTTAAACGAATGTTCCCTATCCCCATATCCTCGAATCTTGTAAAATGCCGCCATTACCTCAATATATACGATCAATGGTGGACAGAGCGAAACATCTTTTATTTATAAAATATCCTTTAATTCAGCTAGATAGCACCCAGTAATAGGCTCAGTTAACATATTCGAAACCCTAACAACCGCATACATATACATATGGTCCTTCCTCGCCAAATCTTCGAGCCAACATCCTGTGGAAAACTGACAAGCACGTGGCAGCCGTTACTGGACTACTGGACTTACTGGACATCGCTTTATTAGAACGCTACACCAACCATTGGCCTACGCATTATACTCGCAAGACATACGCAATATTCATTACCTGCAGCAAAGAAGACCTGGAGGCCAAGCGCAATATTGGGACTGAACTTGGAGTACCTACTTGGCATTTCATCATACGCAATCTGGTGGGGCCAATCATCCTTTCTTTTCCCTATCACCTCTCTGTTCTCTTTGTGATAAGTACCTGTGCTGTTTCAGTTCAATCTATCAAATTTTACCCGTGCGAAGGATAGTCGAGACAAAGGCTTGTGACGTGGCCATCACTGCTGACCTGTCTTCTATTCGAGCATCTAAAATCGTGAGTACTCTTGTTTTTCACCGACCACCAAAATGTCTACAGAAAGTATTAAAATACGTGATAAATCACCTCTTACCTTGAATATAGATAGAGTTAATTTAGAGTCAAAATCCCGCGATAGATCCCCCAATATTCAGAGTGAGAATCCCAATTTAGTTCGGGAATTAGTTCGAAAACGCGGCATAGTAAAAGGCAGACTAACTAAGTTTACGAACTATTTACAATCGCTAATAGAAAACGATAATTCGTTATCTGCCTCGCGAGATCGTATAGATTTGAAGCTACGAATCAAAGGAGCTACTAGTTTATTTACTGAGTTCAATGATATTCAATCTAAAATCGAGGAATGTGTGTACGAAGTTGAGCTTCCCGATCAGTTAAGTAGTCGAGAATCTTTTGAAAATCATTACTATAGCACATTAGCCCTAGCAGAATCTCTGTTGTCATGTGGTGAGGTCACTAGCGGTTCCGATAAGTCCTGCAGCGTGTCACAATCGGTAAAATTGCCCGTTATATCCATGCCCACCTTCGACGGCGCGTATGAGAGCTGGCTCGAGTTTAGGGATACCTTTCAATCATTAGTTCATAATTCAAATCAAATTAGTTCAATACAAAAATTTCATTATTTAAAGTCCGCGTTGAAAGGGAATGCATTAATGGTAATAGAATCTATGGAATTCTCAGCCAGTAACTATTTGGTCGCATGGGAATTATTACTAAATAGGTATAACAATAATAGAATTTTAGTTCACAATCACGTTAAGGCATTGTTTACCATCGATGTTCTGTCTAAGGAGTCGCCTGTTCACCTTAGGATGCTAATAGACACAATATTAAAAAATTTACGCGCCTTAAAAATCCTGGGTGAGCCGACTGACTCCTGGGACACTCTTATTAATTATATAATCGTCTCCAAGTTAGACGAAACCACTGAACGCGAGTGGGAGACATATAAATGCACATTATCGTCTACAAGTGGTAATAATCCTAAGCGAGTTAAATTGAGTGACTTGATTTCCTTCTTGAGGGACAGGGCTGATATGTTAGAAACATTGCAATTTTCACATGCCAAAGGACTGAACTCATAAACTGACAATAAAACGAAACAGGGTTCACGATCAAATAACACGTCTCACTGCAATGTTTCCACAAACAAGCCTATGGATTGTCAGTTTCGATCCTATCCGCCCTGTGTAAAATGTAAAGAAGCTCATCCACTTTATTCTTGTCAAAAATTCATAGAAAGCGATTTAGAATCAAAGTTAGCAATAATACGCGAAAATAAACTTTGCAAGAACTGTTTACGTTCGGGACACGCGTTCAAGTTCTGTAGGTTCGGACCGTGTAGGAAATGTAATCAGAAACATAATTATTTAATTCATATCGATAATGACAATAGTTCAGTAGCACATAATTCGTGCATCGTGGCCGAGAGCGAGAGATCCGCCGTAAGCGAGGGCACATCAAACTGTGACTCATCGCTCCCAATTCACGTAAACAAAGCGCATATACAAACTCGATGCAAAAAATCAGCAGATACACAATCCGTTCTATT